>CM076944.1:22975000-23575000 GCA_039566865.1 Aurelia coerulea
TATGGGAGATTTTCTGCAGAAAGCCCCGTCCAAAAACCTGCAAAAACGAATGAAAACAATAAGCACATTTCCCTTGGTTTTCCTTTCTAAAATGATGACATTCACATGTCTTCGTGTAATTTATCCTCTTGGGAGAAGGGAATAGGTTATTTATACCAGGGGGAAGACTTGTTCATCCTTCCAAGAGCATAGCACGTGCTAAAGCGTGCAGAAGTCATTGCTGTAAGGCCCGTGCAAGTTAGAAATGCTAGGGAAATTTGTTCTTGATTTTGGGCACGTTTTGAAGGTTTCTTGAAGAGGCTTTCTCGAGAAAATCTCTCATAATTTCAGAACGGAGTGGCCGATTTTAGTCAGGTAGATTTTAAAAATGGATTTGAATATCTACCATTCAATTATCTATCTGCCGATATCATCGTCTTGATATCCAGGGAGCCATGACTTTTCAAACGAGGATTCTTTTTATTGACTCACTCGGCATGCGCATGGAGTTCTGAAGAGCGAGCAAAGCGAGCGCTATTACTTTCTGAGCTCTTATTTGGGTAACGCTTGCAGTTCGTGTGTCTGGCAATGATTGAATTTGCTGCCAGCTGAGTGTTCCAAGAAGATGATCTTGAGAAAGATAGTTCACATAGGATGTCTGACTCTCTTTTCAAAGTAGTTTTTTAATATTCCAATAAAGAGTTACAAATACTCATTACAAGCTACGTTACCTGCAACAAATACTACTGGAACGATACCCCAGGGAGCAAAAGTTGTGTCTACCCTGCGGCCCTCGCATACAGAGATAAGAACTATTCAAATCTGTCTCAAATTAGATGTCACGAGAACTTTTTTGTTTTATTGCATTTCATTTTGAGTTGCTGACATAATGAGAAATATAACATTATACAGAATGAATTGAGCTGTTGTTGCTTTCGTTGCTTCCCTGCGTCACCCTCTTCTGGGAAGGCATTTTGTGGTTCTGATTACTGCCTGGTCTCAACGAATCTTGCTTGAAGATGTTGATAAAAGACCACTGCAAATTCAAAGGCCAAATTTGGTAGCTTTGTTGACATTTAAGTATTGCATAGCTGATCGTTATATGCCTGATATGATATCGGTTTCAAGAGCCCCTTATAATAGCTAGCAGGCGCTTTGCCTACAACAGGGTTTGTAATAATGTTTGGTTTCAAGGAAATGAAATTTTTACAAAGGAGACAATAAGGCTTGAATTCAATGCAGCAAATTCATCCATCATCTCCCATGACAAAAGAATTTGCAAATACTGTTCAAAAGGTAGAAAACTAACACAACAAGATGTAGTGCTGTGAGCACTATTTAGATAAATAAATGTTGATATCGACCCTATCCACATTTGCAAGTTAACACAGATTTAAGAGCACACGAACTGTTATGAAGTTTAAGCCATTATTTGTTTTCTTATTCTTATATGTGCTGAACACGAATCTGCCATCTAAAGCAGCGAAATAGATTCGTAAATGCGTTTGTTCGCTCCTAAAGTTTTAATTTCTTCCGTAAGAATTACCCCCGGAGTCTGGGCCGAGCGCAAGTATGTTGTGACGTCAGATTTATTTGTTCCTGGTTCTTTCCATCGTGTTCTTCAAAGCATTTACGGTTACGAACTTGCATGGCAGAGTGTCGCTGTTGAATTTAAATGTTTTGAAATGCCTTCGGATTCTGATAGTGCGAGATCAAGCCTTTCCAGAGACAGAGTTAGCCCTGCAGGAACTTCAAGGGCAGGGAATATGGCAGTTTGTAGCATTTTTGAGCCGTACATGTACGAGCCACCAGCACAAGCTGCGCAACCAGATCTAGGCCATAAGTACAAGCCCCTCCTCCCCCCTCCCACCAACTCTCACTCGGCATTCCTTGGCATTAGCCTCTTAAAATTGTGTGCCAAATCTGACACCCTACCCTTCACCAGCGTGGAACAAATGAGTTCCATTAAAGGACTACGCACATTATTGTTTCCTTAGCGACAAAACATCCATGCAGGCATGCAAGTGTCGAAATCATCAAATACAATTGGCTAATTTTAGACATGTATGCGCAGCTCTTGAGCTAGCTATTTATCTCCATTAACTAAACCAGGTTATCAAAGTGGGCCTTTGAATTGAACAATCCAATAAATTGAATGCATTTGAAAAGTTGAAATCTAGCTTGGCTTAGGTAAAGCTGGTTTAACTGTGTCAGTGTGAATATGGTAATAGATAACTAAACCAAATTCAAGTGAGACTTTTATCAATAGAATTATTTTCTTTTTGACTCACCCGGCATAAACAGCGTAATGTTTAAAGTTTGAATTGACTTAACGTTCTATATTTAAAAGCAAGGCACCCAAAACATTACTTGCTAGGTCAATTTTTTTTACCTTATCAACAGGGCACCTTGACACAA
This sequence comes from Aurelia coerulea, assembly GCA_039566865.1. NCBI lineage: Eukaryota > Metazoa > Cnidaria > Scyphozoa > Semaeostomeae > Ulmaridae > Aurelia > Aurelia coerulea. The sequence goes on from CM076944.1 coordinate 22,977,398, forward strand.
ACCACAGCACTGGCAGCAACCAATCAAAATGCTTTATTGCACGAGAGCTAATCATCATATCTCAAGCTTATCGACAATTAAACCAATAAATGCTGAATCAAGGCACCTGTACTTCATTGACCAGAATAATAACGCTGGCAACTACACATTTCTTATCATGAATTTTTCTAAACTTTAATGCCATAGCATAGTTCATAGCAGTTCATTCTACTATGAGATTCTAAATCAATTCTTGGTGTATGTTAAAAGGGGCTTATCTTTTTGCATAAATGTGCTTTCTTGCATAGATCATTTTTTAATGAACACACGTCTTTTTATAAGAAACCGCTCATAAGAAACTCAGACTCTCAGATCGCAAAAAAAATTAGGAAACTCCAGTATGTTTTTCTTCATTTTCCTGTATGTCTTGTATCATATTACTCGGAAAGTACTTGAGTAATGTCAAAACATTGGAAAGGCTAAAAAACCTTCCTTTGAAATGTTCAGGAGGGCACAGATCTGATAATTTTAAGAAACTTTCACTACTGGTCCAAATCCTTAGTTTCTTATGAAAAGATTACGTGTAGGCAAACCAATGAATACCGCAGGTATCTCTCCACAGTACTGAACCTTTGCACAAAAGTGAACATTGTCCCCAGCGCAGTACTGCTAGCTTAACAGAGTGATGTCGACCTTGACCATTGTGTACATGTCGTTGCAAACATTTGAATTAGATTCTTATCCCTCCCCCCCCCCACTTTGTTCAATGGCAAGGAAATCATGGACCAGAATTGAACGTGGGATTTCTGTTCTCATGAAAACCCCCTACCAGCATTTTGCTCTCTTTTGGGCTTAAAAGATGAGTGATTTTACCAAACAAAATTTTCACGTCTATGTTTTAGCCTTGAATATCAGCTACGTATTTTTTATTTCACTGTCCGCCAAACATTTTAACTTTTTAACTCACACAGTACAGGCCAGTACATAAACTTCGTGTGTTGATTTTAAATTATTTTGAAGATGGAGGCCCAGAAACGGATTCTTTAGAATTTCCCATTATGGGCACCCCATGGCCACAAGCTAAACAAGTTATGCTACTTTGCGGAGAATTGTCCTACAATGAAACAGTTTTATATACCATTATTTCTTTATCCATGAGTGCATTAAATGCAACGTATTTATCAGGACTTCACCTAAATGTAGTGTTTTCTCATCCCCCGAATCTCTGGCACATGTACATATGAGTTATTGGCATATTATTCTAAAGAGCAAATGTATTGCAATTTTACTGCAATGTTCAGGATTTTATTCATTGTTCAGTTCATTGTGTAAGATTTTCACTGAATTTTACAAATTTCATGATAAATGGATAAATTATGCCTTCTAGCATTTTCAAGCTCATTTAAAGTATCAGTAGAAAACTGATGGGCAAAATGGGCGACAGAAATCCTAAAAAGTACCACATCGAACAAGGGCAGATTTTGTAATACAATAGCAACAGTCGTATGTGATTGACACCTCAATTCAAAGCGATTAGCGTCTGCAGACAAAGGAAATTCTCTCAACCAGTAATTCATAATTCAATTTGACAATATTTGTCCTCAAAACTAGGTGATTTTATAGGCCTTTTAAAGTAGCTTATTCTACACCGAGTAAGTATGGACTATTTTTGCGATCTTCTCCTCCCAAAGTTCCAAAGTTGGTTCATTTTGTGCCTAAAGCTGAACAATGCTGTCATCGGAATTGCCATGTCTGCAGAATTCTTTTTCATGAATTTGATGGACAAAGCTTGTGCCTGATAATGCTCAGTCATTTCATTGAAATGACGCGATTTTTTCGTGTACTCTTGAACAAATCCAGGACAAAAACGACAGATCATGGACTTTTTGAAATGCAACTTGAGGCAGGTAATCAATTTGAAAACTGGCATTTTTTGTGTAAAAGTATGGTCACAGGTAGACATGATTTTTTGCAAAGACTGGGCAGATCAAAGTTTCTTGCGAGAGACAGGTGGAATTAATGTGGCGGGAGAGATCGGTACTTTATACGAATATTGGCTTAGAAAGAGCTGAACACTTGTAGAGTTAGCAAATGTTTTTCATTGCAAATGTCCAAAAAATCAGTCTATTTTGGAAGTAGATTGCACTATTTCTTCAGAAACTAGCCAGGTTAATATTTTTCAAATACAAACACAGGACCATAAGAATAACAGTACATGTCTACCCTTATATTTCAATGCAAACTGGATGGAGCTTTAGTCAATTCCAGCTCGTTACTGACGTCAGCAAAGGTCTGAATTAGCTTTTATTTTAGCTACATACTGTTGCCAACTTTGAAAGAAATTGACAATGAATCATACATAACATGTGTGTGTCTTGCTAAAATTTGTTCATTTTATTTGAGCACTTCTTCGTCCAGCCGGTGTGATCTACTTTTGGAGTTACATTCAACCAAAAACATTGTAGACTAAACAATTCGTTCGAATTTTCTTCTGCAACACCTGCATATTTACCAACACACATCTTTGCTTAGATTTCTTACCATCTGACGGTCAGGCAAATCTTTTTACAGCATGATCTCTGGTTGTTTCAATGATTCTCTGCAAGCCATGATTTAATTAAAATTACTTCGCTACCATAAATCATTCATGATTCTCACAAACTTTCGTTTGATTTACGTAAATTCGAATGTTATTTTCGAGAAACTAATTTACTTTTGATAATTGACTTTGGAGATGCGTCAAATACTCAGATGGATGAAGGTCTAGGGTAGTTAGGATGGATAGTTTAAAACACATTTGAGAGGAAATCGACAAGCAAGTTAAAAATGGAAGAGATGATACGCCATCTGATTAGACCTCCCTTTCAAAATGCCATCTCATTAGATCAATAAAAATAGATGTGGCATAAGGCCAATTCAACAGTGTCGATTCCCTTTGCGTAACTATTTCAGTCTACCACTGGCCACAGATGAGCAAAATCGTTAAATGACGGACAGACTTATTTTTACCGATCATTTATTTAGTTTGCAGTTCTTTTAGAATGAACTCTTTGCAATGACGTACCGGGCGGGAGTAAGTCAAAACATTTGAAAAGTTTGGCGGCCGGTGATATAAGAAGTGTGCAGCCAATGTTCAAAACTGAAATCTTAATCAATAAGTCAAAGGCTAGCTTAGACGTGAAAAATTGTTTGGTAAAATCACTCATCTTTCAGACCGAGAAATTAGAATAATGCTGATAAGGCAGTGGCGTACCCAGCACTCCAGGAGTGAGGGGGTCTGGGGCGTAGCCCCAAAAATTTTTGTGTGACCACGCCCTTCAGACGCTTGGAAAATGAGGGAAACGCCCTTTTCCCCTATATTTTGCATCCTAAACATGGCTGGAATGAACACAAAATAGACAGGAAAGTAGACGAAGAATTGTTATTCGGAACAAACAGTCCAGCACATCTGGTTGTTCTGATATTCGAGGAAATGCCAATTTTCGCCACGTTATCATGGCATCTTCTGCAAAAGAAATTGTTATGGCAATTTGAATCATTTGAAGTAAGTCCCAGAGTAAAGCTCTTCAAATCGTTTTGATGAGATTGTTTCAAGGAGCAGTAGCAAATAGGGTTCACTATAGCCAATAGCACGTGCAGGCTAAGACAACTGGGAATCTTGAAATGAGTGGATCTTGCCACTAGGAAAATTTTGATAACATACATTCTACTTTGGCTTAGAATACCTCTCCCAACATCGTTCAAGCTTTTCTAAGAAACCCAAAACATTTCTCTACCAAACCTTGACAAAACCATTCTCTCCTCGTTTTGCAATAATCTCAAAGACCACCGTTTGACAGATCTGCCTAACCCCCCCTGAGGTACAAATTTTATTGCATTTTTGTACGAATCTCGAGGACCATCTTTTTGAAAAGTGGGGGAGTCCGGACCCCCCCATTCCCCCCCTTGGGTACGCCACTGTGATAAGGAGTTTGTATTGGAACGAGAATTCCACGTTCGAATCTGGTCCATGATTTACTTGCCATTATCAGTTTCAGAAAAGAATTCAAATTTCAATCATGGACCAGATTCGAACATGGGAATTCTCTTTCTTTCCCATACAACCCATTGCAAGCATTTTCCTAATTTCTGGATTTAAAAGATGAGTGATTTTACCAAACTAAATTTTCACATTTACGTTAGCCTTTGGCTGATAGATTAACATTTCCATTTTGAATATCCGCTGCGCAACATTCATTTCGCAGCCCTCTAAACATGTTAACTATGTCTTGCCTCGTCCGATACTTCAACAACCTCCCCGGGGAATACTTATGCAGTACCACAGACGATGTTAAGTGCTTTGAAGGGATAGCATGGGTATAGATATTATCGTTGCATTTATCTTGGGTTTGTTTTGAAACGGTAACCACATATGCAAACAAAACAATCAAATTATTTTTTTCAAAGGTAGTCTATGCAACGAAGCTACTGCGGAGAACCGTATTGACAGTTGGAACGTCGTTAGAAATCAGCCATTTCGTCTTAGGGACAGTGCAAAATTTATTACATGACATGGCCAGTGGAGAAGAAAGATTCTTGCAAAGACACCTGCCCACCCTGTATAAAATTATGCAAAAAAAAAAACAACTACCTCGTCACCCTTTCCTTAAAAAATGTATCTGCCCCGTATTCATGAACCACCGATGAATTAGCCAAAGACCATAACAAAATCAATTATTGGCCTTACGAGTCTTTGTCAATGTAAAAATTGACTTTTAAGAAGAAGAAATATGACTGATGAATCGTTCTTGTAAACAACTGATGAGAGAATTCCGTGTCATTTTATACACACCCTCTCCTAAGCATTTATCAGCATGCATGTTTTGAAGTTTTGTCCACAAAATCAAATTTTCTTTTAATTTCAAACCTCATCTTGAGCTTATGAATGTTACTGCCCCGTACATATTTGCTTTATAAAAAAGTGTTGGCCCAGTTTTGTACAAGCTCAAAAAAAGTAGTTGCCCCGGTACGTTTTGCACCGGCCATGTTATAAAAGAAACTTTGCACTGTCCCTTATAATTTATTAGAGATTCTCTTTACGTGGCTAGACGCAGCTTAAAAAGGCGCACTGTCGTGGCGCTGATTGGCTGATTGGATGAATAAGACAATATAAAAGAATAGAATTAGGCATGCTTCAGTAATTTCCTTGCACTGAAATTATATTTTTTTTTTTTTTTTATATACTCCTTAAAATCAACTACATTTAACAGATAAACTAAACATAAGATAGAGTGTGCCACTCACAGTGAAAATGGACACATGGTCATCGAGTTCCCACTGTGAATAGCACTTACAATAGATAATTAATAAATAGTATAGTTTATCAACACAACATTACCACAAAAAACACTACATTACGAAGACGTAAACGAATGGGCGCTGCGATTTACTCAAAAATTTAAGGTAACTCTGCCCCCATCCCAACCAGAGCAGAGAGCAGAGCCACCCTAACTGAATCTTTTTGTTGCTTTCAAATATGCCATCGACGCTTCTAAAATTATACGATTTGCAACAACGGTTAAGTTGTTGCTTCCAAACAGTAACAGTTGGAATAAGGATTTTGAATCCATTGATGTAATATCAATCCCGGGAATGTCAGAAAGTTGACCAAGGAGATCTCTTCGCATCGTGTCAAAACGAGGGCAGTGCAGGAGAAAGTGTTCATTATCCTCTACCGCTTCGCCACAGGCGCAGCAAGGGTTTATACAGTCAAATCTATGTCTGAATTTATGTTCATTAAGAGCACTAAATTTCAATCGAATTTTAGTCAGGTATCTAACACCATCTATATCAGAAATGTTGTACATGGAGTTTGTCACAGGTTTTATAATTTGAAGCAGTTTTTGTTTAAACTCAGAAATGGACCTTGAATTTTTGATCTCGTCGTCGAGTAAATTCCACTCATGGAGTGTGCTCTGGAAATACGTGTTTGAAAAGCGAACAGTTCGTACAATATTTTGATCGTAAACCCGCGGATTTCTAAGATTGTACAATATTTGACGCTCTGGAGGGATTTCAGAAAACAAATACTCGGGTGAATGGGACCCTACTAATTTAAAGAAATGACACAAACGTCTATACCATCGCCTATGGTAAAGGGTTTCCCAGCCTAGTTCATCATAGAGCCTGTTCCTACTTGTACCTCTCCATGCTCCAGTCACAGCTAATGCAGCCAAATACTGAGTCTGCTCAAGTCTCCGGGTAAAGTTCAGCTGCATCCCAGGATCATCTCTATGATAGATTATATCGCCATAGTCCAAATGGGGCCTCACATATAACTTATAAATCTGATCCAGTACAGCTCTGGAAACATATTTAGAAAGATATCGTATCATACCAATACCTCGCCTAGCCTTGACAATAGCCTCTTTGATATGACTCTGAAAATCTAGCTTAGAATCGAGAATCATGCCTAGATGCTTATGCTCTGCTTTTACTGTGACCTCATCATTCCCTAAGAATAGAGGAGGGTGAGTGGGCTTGAGTCTTTTTGAAGAGAAAATAACTTCTTCCGTTTTATCTGCATTGAATTTCATCTTCCATTGCCATGCCCAAAGTCGAACCCTTTCAAGATCTCTATTTAAATCATCAGCAGTTTTGTTTTCATCCTTCACAACAGAAAAAAGAGATGTGTCATCGGCAAAAATTTTTACATCGCAATTTAAGTTCTCCACAATGTCGTTAATGTATACAAGGAAGAACAAAGGACCCAAGACCGAACCTTGTGGCACTCCAGCAGATATTTGTGCCCATTGAGAACTTTTTCCATTCAACACAACACGCTGCCTGCGATTTTCTAGAAAGTTACCAAGTAATGACAAGAGATGACCAGAAATTCCGTTGCACTCAAGTTTGTAAAGTAACCCTTCGTGCCAACCCCTATCAAAAGCTTTCGACAGATCGAGGAAGACGGCCCGCGTTTCTCTGCTGGGAATTTCTTCAAAAGCGGTATAAATTTTATGAGTTATTGCTAGCAATTGGTATATTGACCCTAACCCTAACCCTAACCCTAACCCTAACCCTAACCCTAACCCTAACCCTTTTTGTGGATAGGAATTATATTTGCCTTCTTCCAGATTGAGGGATAAATTCCTACCTCAAGGCATTTTTCAAAGATTTGGCACAATGGCTCTACTACAGAAACATCACACATCTTTATCATAAAAATTGATATATTATCGCAGCCATGAGCTTTGCTGGTATCGAGAGAACGAATTAATCTTAAAACTTTTGCTCTGTCTATAACAAGACTTTGCAAAAGCACATTGCATCGAGGTCGGAAGTTTGGAAGGGTGCTCCCAGTTGATACCGCACAACACTGTTCCACAAAATAATCATTTAAAACATTAGCTTTGTCTTGTACGTTGGTTAGGAATAAACCATTTTCTAACAATGGCGGTATGTTAAACGTTTTCTTGTTGTTTATTAATCTGTTTAGAGTTGACCAATACTCTTTCAAGTCTTGTTTTGGATCGGACAATTTTCTACCTAATTTCAAAAAATAGCTTTCCTTGGCCTTGATAATGAGTTTTGAAGTAGCATTGCGAACATTTTTAACTCTTTCCCAATCTTCTTCCCTCCTCCCACGTTGAACAAAATTTCTGTAAGTTCTTTGCTTGCGTTTAATTGATTTTTTAAGTTCTGGGGTTATCCATGGGGGGTCCTTGTCATTGCATGTAACAATTTTGTTCGGAATATTTGAAGACAGGATAAAAGACAGGTTGTTGGTGAATATTTCCGTCATTTCATCCGGTCCAAGCCCACTAAAACGAGAGTGCCAGTTAATTTCATTAATCATATCCTGGATGGATTGCGAATCAGCCTTTGAGTAATCCCAAAGAGTTCTTTTGTATGGTGGTGGGGAAGGTACAGATATGTTAAGTTTTTCATATATTATTTGATGTTGGCAATGATTATCCAAGGAGAGATGGACGCCAGATTCCACAAATAAATTAGGTTTGTCAGTAATGATTAGGTCGATACAGGACATTCCTTCACCCCTGATATTCGTTGGTTCATCAATCAGCTGTGTTAAGTTATTTGTCTCAATTATTTCATCAAGTGCCGTTCCCTCTGGACTTTCTACATCTGCTGCCCACCATTGGGAAGATCTACAGTTTAGGTCTCCAGTAATGATTAGAGAGTGAGGCCTTTCCCCTCGAAGCTGGTTTAATGCCATCTGCAAACTGGCAATGAAATGTTCAAATTGCTCACTGTTTTGACTCGGGCTGCGATAGACTGCGATGAAAAATATTTTCTTGCGAGCAATTCTTATTTCAGTAACAATCATCTCTTGCATCAATTCAAGATCTGTCCTTCGCTTAATTGGCAAGCCCTCTCAGAAATACAAACATACGCCACCCTTTCTGGTGTTACTAGGGTGGTCATTTCGATAGATTTCTTTGCTAAAGCCCTCGATGAAAATATCCTCATTACTAATGGAACTATTTAGCATGGACTCGGAAATCGCAATGACATCAAATCGATGAATGGAATTATATGCTTCAATTAGTGAGATCTTAATATTGTCCCTGGCACATATGCTATTCAAATTCCAACGAAAAAATTTAAGACAATTGTCAGTGTGAGGACCTGGATTTGTCTCGATATCACCCGCAAATAGCAAAAGGAATTTTAGAGAAAACACGTCCTCAGAAGAAACACAAACCAAATAGGTCATGACAAATGCAAAGTGGGTAATACGCTGTACTTGATCCAAAATGAAATTATGAAAGTGATAATGATCTGGCTCCATTTCTTTGCGAAACAAAGTATGACCTTTGAGCATGAAGGCTTGGTAATTATTCAGAGGCCATGTCTTTTGTTAATGATTTCATCATCACAATCACAGTAGACTTGCCCCAAGTCTATCTTTTCAGTCTTCAGACCATTTCCTTGGATCCGCCATTCCAACATTCCGTCGAGAGAGCTCACCCCGATCTCTCATGCCCTCTTCCAGGATGTTGGAATGGCGGATCCAGGAACTACCAAAAAGGGAATGGTAAGACAGACTGAAGAGATAGACTTCGGGCAAGTCTACAATCACAGCCACAACAGTGTGCCTTTAATAATTTCAAAATCGCGAGTAACGTAGCAATTTTCCTGGCTGATTTTATCTGTCAATTCGAGCTAATTCATTGATATAGAAATTCTCTTGTTTTCAGATCCAAATGTATACAAAATCCTAACGATCCTGCTGCTAACATTAGCAATTATTACACTAGCTGTAATACAATTTTGCCGAAAAAGACATTTACATTTCCTACTTCCGTTCAAAATATGTCAAGAAGCCACCGCAAGGACAGCGAGAACTGACTCCACAAGGAAAAGGTCGAGAGCCAGTGTTGGGTCAACTAATTTCACTTCATGTCAGACATCACAAAATGATAGACGCACTCATATTCATAACATAGATGGTGACGAAAGAGAGGCTCAAGCTGATCTCCTGCAGGAGTCGAATCATGTTGAAGGGGAACATGTCCATCGAACTGAAAGTGGATCTTCAAGAATTATCTCAGAAGATTCAAGGCAAGAGGTAAAGTGTTTGTTCTGATAACTTCAGTCGAGATGTTATTTCTGACATTGCATTTTCTCAAGTCTGTGCAAAAAATTGCTTCTTGTTTTACCAGCTATCCAATCTTTGATGAAATGCGAAGTACGGATACTTTTATGACGCACCTAGCACTATAATCTTTCGGTAAATAAAAGTTTTTTCCACGAAGAAGGATTGAAACAACTTCCTGAGGGACTTACGGGTCTCGGAATATATATAACATAGATTTTAGTGTAATAATATGAGTCTCTGTTGACCGAAGCGCCATCCATAAGTCATAAAGCACAGGGAAACAAGGGACTCCAGGTCATAAGTCTAGGGAGTTACAGGCCTCGGATTCCGTTACTTAATTACTTTATATATAGATATATAGTCAAGGAAATGCAGAATATCAATCCTGGAAGAGGAACTTAAAGGTAAGGTTGGGTGCCTGTTTTCCGTTATATTCCAGCTGATCTTCCAATGCTTAAGTCCACACAAAGTAAAGCCTTTAGCCCATAGCTTGTTTTCCGTACTGGTAATAGAGGATCAGTGTTAGTGTCTCTCAGTTTCCTGATGCTTTGAATCAAACTAGACCAATAATTAGGAACGATATTCAAGTACAAGATTGGCGATTTGTACTTGGTAGTGGCAGTTTTCGCTGGTAGTAAGGCGGTTTAGCTTGTAGAAATGAGGCAATGCTACTTTAAAGGGAATCTATACTGGTAAGACATGCGATTTATATAAGAATATAAGTAAAACCGCAAAACGACAGAAACAACAGCGAATATGTACAATTAATGATGATTAGATCAACTTAATATATTGATGGACCTCGCTTTCAAAACTCCATCGATTGGATCGATAAAAATAGATGTCGTGCCCAAAACAAATTTAGCCTTGTCAATTCCCCTTCAGGGTATGAAGCTTTCGAGGGAAGACACTTTCGCGAGTTGGAAGAAACGCCACATTTTTGAAATTAACTTTCGCGAATGGAGAAAATTAGAAATTTCGCTAGAATAAACTTTCGAAAATTAGGTCTCATCAAACCTTGTGATGTCTCCAGTGGTGTAGAGCTAGATTAATAACTAGGGGGGCTCAGTTAGAGAGGTGGCACCAGGAAATTTGTTGGAGCCACACCTTTTACTTTGGCGTAGAATGCATCTTCCAATATCATGCTTGCCATTAGCAGTGAGGAAACCTTGATAATTTTATGACAACTGACAGTTATCCTACAAATCAGAAGCAAGAAGAAAATTTTTGAAGAAACATCCTTTACTTTGGCGTAGAATGCAACTCCCAATATCATGCTTGCCATTAGCAGTGAGGAAACCTTGATAATTTTGTGACAGTTATACTATAAATTGGAGCACGAAGAAAATTTTAGAAGAAACATCCTTTACTTTGGCTTAGAATGCATCTCCCAATATCATGCTTGCCATTAGCAACAAGAAAACCTTGATAGTTTTTTTGTGACAACTGACAGTTATCCTACAAATCAGAGCACGAAGAAAATTTTTGAAAAAACATCCTTTTCTTGGCTCAGAAGGCATCCCCTGACTCCATATTTACCAGTGCTAAAATGGAAGCTTTGGTAACACAGTTCAATTATGTATAATCCCCTTCTAGCAATTGGCATTTCACGGAAAAATTCTCACCGAACCTAAACCCAGCCATTTCTCTTCCGTGTTAAAGGAATATCGATGACCATTTTTCGAAACAAGCGGGAGGCACCCTATACCCTCATCGCCTTGCCACTTATGATTTCTGTTTGCACTTCCTTGTTCTATTGTCATTTGCACTTGTATGTTTCTGAAGCCATTTTGATGTAACATTAGTGGCATCCCATAGATGTACATGAGGCCCATTTATGCTTATAAACATCAAGGAAGATAAGAGCTTGACAGTCATTGAAGATCTCATCTTGGTGCAAACCAAACACCAGGATCTCTTCTTTAAAAGAATATAACATTGCCTTGTTCTGTCATTTTGGTCATAATAAACAAATTAAGAAAATCAAAATTTATTCAGCTAGGGGGGCTAAAGCCCCCCCAAAATTACGGAAAAAATAACTAGGGGGGCTGAGCCCCCCTGAGCCCCCCAGCTCTACACCACTGGATGTCTCGAGTTTTTGACTGTTCGATGACTCTTTCGAATCTTCCATACCTATGCTTACTAGTAGGGAAGTGGGTGAGGGGCATTTCACTCCCAAGAAATCCCGTACACCTTAGGCAAAAATCCTTTTGTTTTCAAGAAAAATCCATCAAAAATCCGTAAAAATCCTTTTGTTCTGAAAAAATCTCGTACGCTTTTTCGAAGGAGTGAAATGCCCCTCGGAAGTGGGAACCCTTTCATTAAAGTATTTCCAATACTTCTGCCAAAAGATGCAAAGTTTGCTTCACAAATACAGTATCACCGTTTTGCAAGTTAAATATGTACCCATTAAATTGAACTTTAATTCAAAAGTATTTGAAAATTAGTAGTTGATTTTTTTTATCTAAATAAATTGAAATATTTCGTCAAAATTTTGGGCTAGAAGGGAGGGGCTTATTAGAGAGGGGGCATAATGGATATTTGGGGGTTAAATATAGCTTAGGTAAGTTTGTTTCATCCAATGCAAAGAATGTTGCATTATGTGCAACACAAAATTATCATAACGATGTAATTATCACAGGGTGTGCGTATTTCGCAATCAACAGCCAAATTTAAGCACTTTTGTTTCCATGGTGAATGCTCATAATTTTGAACATGCTAAGTCATTTAAAAGTCTGCAGGGATATTGCAAGCACTCCAATGATTATGTGGTGTGAGATATATTCTGCCATTATTTTCATGAAAAGAAGAGTGTCTCCTGAAAGTGAGAAATTCATTTTCAATTGATGGAAAGTCATGAAAGTAACAGGAATATTGCGAGCCATCCAATAACATCATAAAGTGAAATATATTCTGCCATTATTTCAATAAAGAGAAGATTTGCAGTTGATGCAAAAGTTAGTCCTGAGAGAGCTGGAAGAAGCAGTTCTACGATGAAGATGTTTGAAGCTGGGCAAGAAACTCTTTGCGACGTCTACGTGATTCTTGGAGCTTTAGATGAATATCTTGATGATCAGGTAAAAACCGTTCAGGGCTGTAGCAAGCATCTCAAATTTGGAGGGGGACGACGCTTCAAGGGAACTTTTTTCTTAAGGTAAAAGGGCACTTCCTGAAAATAGAAAGGGCACTTATTTGTTTATTGCAAAATATTGGGGGCCCGGTTCCAGTCGCTATGAGATGGTTGTATCCAGAGGCTTGATGCTATACGTTTTTTTTTTATAAGAAACTGGTTTATAAGAAACTAGTACTACGATGACCAAAAATTTAAGAAACTCTAGTACTACGCTCAAGAACAGTTAAGAAACTCTAAAACTTTATTTCTGTATGTCTCTCTTATTCTATGTCTCTCTAACAAAGGTACATTCGTCTCTTCTTGACTTTCAGCTGCAAAATTAGTAAATTTTTGCCTTGATGTGCATGGCTTCTTCTTAATGACAATGTCAGTGCAAAATGTAAGCCCTTTCTCGAGAAGAAGGCTCAACTTCGAACAATGCCGCAATTTTAGGCCCAAACAAATAAGAAACTGATTAAGAAACTTTTACTACTAAAACACCGAAATTTTCATGCGAAATTAAGAAACTTTTAGTACTAAGTGCCGATCAAAGTTTCTTATAAAAAAAACGTGTATATTTAGTTAACGTCCAAATGACCGATTGCTCCCAACAATTGTTCAGTTTGTTGTAATTTAGATATCAATGTTGTTGTCATTTTGCTTGACTCTATGTCCTGCTTTCTATGGGAAAAAGGAGATAGATCTCAGCGTGTTTGCTGCTAGCAAAATTTTTCATTATATTTCACAAATTTTTACCCAACCTTTTAGGAAAGAATTTGAACTAAAGCTTGTTTCACGTCAGAGTTAATCGCCTTAGAAAAATGCTTTCAAAATGCGACGGTAAATCAAAACCCGTCGAAATTATTTTTCCTTCAATCTTGAATTTCATCGGCACTTTCAATATTATCTAGATGGAATTAAAAAGTTTCTAATATTTGGAGTATTTGCAAAATATTTGGGAAAATTCTACACTCATGCTTCAAAAATCGCAACTGAAAATGAAGCCGATAATGCCCTAGACTTGCCCCAATTCTATTTCATAAAAAAGACTTTCAGATAGATAAACTTATTACAGTTGACGACAAAACTTGGGCAAGTCGAGCAATGCCGTCATCGAACAATGATATTATAGTACTCAGAAATAAAGCTTGAGAATGGGCCGAGCTGATGTATTTTCATGCGGAGAATCCGAATATGTAACTTATTTTGCTCTAATCGTTATGCATTCGAAATTCGATGACGTCATCATCTTTCTTTGCTTTTTGGCCAAAAAACTTCCAAAATGAATACTCGAATATTCTTGTCTCCAATTTTGTTTAAAAACAGAGATAACATCCTTTTTTGCGTCATTCTGCAGACGAAGGACCAAATTTTTCATAGAAATATTACTTTGTGAATAAATTATTAACTTTTAAGATTTATAATTCTTACTAAAATTCATCAAAAGAATGATGTGATCAATGACGTCATGATTTGAAAAGACAAAGCAAGCAATTTATTTAACAAATCATCTTATCTTATTTAGTTCTACCAAGTTATGGCAAAAGTTTGGTTATATTTCTCCAAGCTCGAAGTCATAACGTTTTTGCCGAAAAGACGCATCGTCTGAGTAAACAAAATGAGATATTTTTATCAAATTTGAGATAAAAGATGCTAAAATGAATACTATATCTAGGAATCGTCGCAAGAATTAAAAGCCTCAGGATTTAAGCGAACAAAATTGCAGGGAAAAATTGAGAAGAGGCTGAGTCAGCCCCCTGGTCTAGATAGGGTTAAAATACTCACACACCTTACACACGTTTCATTTTACCAGATTTCTACCACTATAAAGTTTCTATTCAGTTGCTAAATATTTTCAATGATTATTACTGATTATCTTATCGTGTAATCCAGTTGCGGTATGAATAATAATTCTTGATTATGTCTTTCATAGGAACAGGCGTTTGAAAACGCAGGTCTTTTTGAAAAAACAACAGCTATCTGTGAAGATGCAACGCAGCAAAAACACCCAAGACAAGATCGAGACGTACTTGACTATACAACTGAATTAAGATCCTGTGATTCTCTGAAAAAGCGGCATCGGCGTAGTGGTGTATGTATGTCAATGCCTTGCGGTAACGTCATATCAGAGCCATTCAAAGAATCCGCTATTCCAAGTGACATGGAGCAGACAGAAAATTTACCTCAACTGCAATTAAATGGAGTGAAATGTGAAGTTGACGCTGAATGCAGTGAAACTGAATCAAAGGTATTTTCATTTTGTTCCTTTCCAAAAAATTAATGTAAACTAATACAGATACACAAATACTATATACCGTTCTTGGCGTAGGAAGACACAAGGTCATTTGGCCTCCGCAAAGAACGGTACTGACAATTTTAGAAGTTCGTCTTCAAAGCAAAAAAGAAACTAAAATGAAAAAATAGAGACAATTAAAGAGAAAAGGGGTATTGGTATAGTAAGTCTAACCGTTCAATTCGCAATTTGGCAGTACAATGACATCGAAAGTTCAGCACTTTGAGGACATTTGGATCGTTCAGTGAAATCAAAGATATAAGTTTTGATGTGTGTCAAGGCATCTTCTACGGAAATTTGACTGGTGGGCCAAACTAACCATGAGGGCTCAACTCCCGGGGCAAAATGAGATGGTACAAATATACAATTCTATCCAGGAGTCGTCCTGCGGAAAATATGGAACTGCCAATTTTTCATTTCATTTATGTATCTTTTTTTAGGCTTCCCCAAAACGTCTTTCACACAATTTATCCAATAAAGTTATCAAACAAACGGAAATCTTCGTGGATAGACGAGCGAATCGAGCAAAAAGATTTTGTTTATGTTACTCAGATCAGCCACAAATGGGTTAAAAGAAAATTGCTTACCGCTAGTTTCTCAAAGGATTTTGCAGATTTCAAAAGACTGTCTTTAGGGGACCTGAGAAGAAAAGGCCGTTGCTCACTCTCGAAATGGCTCCACACTGTTAGATGTGCCTTTAGCATCGTATTATTAGTGTTACCACAAAGAAACAAATTTGCTTCATTTTATGAAATTTTCTGAAGCAAGCATTGCAGAGCTCTGGAGAGTTATTCAATTTTTCCTGTTAATTTAGTTGTATTAGTTTCGGAAATTTTTCGGCGACAGCAGACTTGCCAATGAAATATCCCAAAACTTAGATTTTAGAACTGCCCATTTTTTCATTTAGAAATGCTCAAAACTGAATTATTAGGTGAAGATGAAGTTGTAGTTTTTAGCGCCAAGCGCTGGGAATGCTGAGGTAAAGAAGACCTAATCAAATCGGCGACCCCTGTCATGACGCTCCAGTGGTGGGGCCTTACCTTGGATCGAACCCTGTCCACCGGACTATTCTGGCTGCAAAGCAAGTGCACCACTGCGCCACAACACCTCTTGCCCACGTTGGAAAATGGAAGGCTCAAGTCAAGGCTCAAGGATGACCCCTGTATAAATTGTAAAAGTGAATTCGATCTAATACGTCTAGAATGTTCAAACAGAAAGGTTCGTCTAAGGCGTCTATATCTCTCAATTTTCTTGGAAGAACTGTTTGGTGCTTGACAATAACGGGGTAGAACGATAAGAGAAAGTGCACGAAAATGGCCCAAAGTAGTGGGCCAAAAATGGAGATTTTACTTCACTACTAGGCCAGGAAAGGGATCGACTAGGCCAATAGCACACTACTAGTTACAATGCTTGAAGATGCCGTGGGTGTGTCCATTTATTATCCTTGGTCTCTAGCACCATATCAATTTCTGAAAAGGCAAATTTTTCCAAAGGATCTTCTCAGATTCAAAGTAGTATATCGGGTGGTCAAAAAGGGCAGAAAAGCACAATCATGAATAGTGTATCAAATTTATTCAGATATCGTATATCATCGTCAATCGAGCTTTGTTTCAAATAGTGGAAAGGCTATTATAGATATGGATATTCATTATATCAAAATCAGCTATACCAGTCCAGAGTTATGGGCAATTTTGTAAAAGCTGGTTTTGAAACTGCATCAAGACCAGAACTGAAATTATATTTCATCTGGTGTTGAGCTTTGGAATGGTTTGATTTCTTAATTCATCTTTCAAAGAATTTAAAAGACAAAGCAATTACTTTTACATGCAATGGATCCGGGGGGGGGGTACACGTCCTGTGGATTGACGGGAGTCTGCCGCCCGGTTTTCAGAACCTACCCTCTTCTAATTTCCAAAATTTCTTCGTACCCATTTTTATGACGAATTTTGGCGGAAGGCTACCCATTTTCAGCGCTTTTTTGCCGATCTTAGCCAAACTGAACCTACTCTTGAGAATAATTTACCGAACAAGTACCCTTGTTTAGAGAATTTCTTCCTTAAAATCTTATCACAGATCCAAACACTTTCACAGGCCAGTAAACTCCTAGGAGCGTGTATTGACAACGAACTAAACTGGGACACAAACATAGATAAGGTGTCCAAACAATTCTCACAAAAGTTGTTCATGCTGAAAAATGTCAAATTCCTACCAAAAAAATTGCTAGAGGAGATTTATAATAAAACGGCCGGGATTTAGACAATTTCGCTGCAACATTGGTAAACAACAACCACATATGCAATGACTGCATGGGGCACCTGTGCTAACAGTAAGTTCCAAAAAGTTGAGAGGCTGCACATAAGAGCAACAAAATTGATAAGAAACATTCCAGGTACCGTTGAGGTGTAATGTTTTAGGGCTGGCTTGCTGGAATAGCTTGGGAAATACGTACAGCAAAATGATAACAGTAGATATGTACAAGATCATAAAAGGAGAAGGGGAACATGCATTGAAAGACAATTACATAATGTCTTCATACAAAAAGGATCGACTCCAAGTTCAAGACTAAGATCGGAGATTGGGAGAAATACATTGAGTTTTAGAGGGCCAGTGATCTGGAATGCTCTGCCTGATGCTGTGAAAGATGCTAAAAACATACAACATTTCAAATATAAAATAAAGCACAAAGCAACAACTGAACTGAAAACAACAACTTTCATCAAAGGAACAACAGTCACAAGAAACAAGGATTCGAAAAATGATATACATTATTGACAATTGTAAACCTAAAGATGTCAAAATGTATTAGGATAGCTGTAGTAATTTTAATCGAAGCAACTGGATGGACAATTTTAACTTATTCCTAAATTTTATTTTAGTTATGTATATACATTTTAATTTGCAGGTCCACATCAGCCATCTTGAGGCTGCCACCTTTTAACCCGTGTTAATAAATGATGATGATGATGATGATGATGATGATGATGATGATGATGATGATGATGATGATGATGATGATGATGATGATGATGATGATGATGATGATGATGATGATGATGATGATGATGATGATAATGATGATGATGATGATGATGATGATGATGATGATGATGATGATGATGATGATGATGATGATGATGATGATGATGATGATGATGATGATGATGATGATGATGATGATGATGAAGCTCTGTCTTATCTTTATCTAAAATTTGTGGCAACCCGTAGGACTTTACTTATCTTAATTGAATCTAAGTATATCTATATGCAACCACATGAGCGTCGAGGATAGGCTTCCAAATCCATTTACAGTAATACTATTTAAAATATTCTTTCGTAACTTCTGTCAGGTCATATCGTCCATTGAAACATTTAATTTTCAATTTTAAACTTGCTGCTGTAAATAAACGCCTGGTAAGCAGTTGCGATCATAAAGGAAAGGTATATGAAAAGGTAAAGGAAAGGTAATGATATCAACTGTTTGCGTGTTTTTTTAGTCTCATTTAATGAGACAGACTTTATGAGAAATTGCAGTCACTGTTAGGAGACATATCATATGTAGTCGAAGTCCATGCGCAGTCTATATACGGGGGAGTCAGACAAATGTATCCACTCTTTAAAACATTGTGATACACTAAGTATGACATTGATTTCACAAATTACAACTCCGTTGCCATACTGAATGTTTAACTTGATGTTGAGAATTACTCATAATGAATTACATTGAACATAAATGACGGATTTCCGAAACTAGCATCCATGGGCCTTGCCTAAAGATGTGAGTGACTCAATTTAATCCATCTTTCAACAACCGGGTGAGTCAGAAAAAAGGATCCCCGTTTGAAAGGTCACGGCTCCCTGGATATCAAAACAATGATATCGGCAAATATATGGTTTTATGGTAAAAATGTTCAAGTCTACTATAAAATTTACCTGACTGAAATCGGCTACTCCACTCTGAAATTATGAGGGATGTTCTCCAGAAAGCCTCTTAAAAAAACCCTCAAAACGTGCCCAAAATCATGAACAGATTTCCCTAACATTTCTGCCTTACACTGCCTTACAGCAATGACTTGTGAACGCTTTAGCACGTGCTATCCTCTTGGGAGGATGAACAAGTCCTCTTCCTGGTATCGATGACCTATTCAGGGGGATTCCATTCTCCCAAGAGGACAAAATACATGAATTTATGTGAGTGTCATCAATTTTGAAGGAAAATGTGCTCATTGTTTTCATTCGTTTTTGCAGGTTTTTTGAAGGGGCTTTCTTCACAAAATCAACCATATCCATGGGAAGGAATGGCCGATTAAGGCCGGGTAAATTACTGAACCTAACTGAACATACTGGCAATAAAACAAGACAGTTTTCAATATCATTGCTTTGATATTCATGGAGCAGTGGCCTTCCAAGCGGGGATCCTTTTTTCCGACTCACCCGGTATGAAAATGTAAAGTAATATATTTTCAGCTCAGGCATTGCTTTTTGATGAGTGAAGCTATTGAAATATTATTATACTTCCTATCCAATACCAGGTATCAAAGAGTCAAAATCTACATGATAGTGAACATGCATTTGTTTGCTATCATGGGCATGTCGAGTGATATAACTTTTAGCTAGTTACTGATTTCAGAAGGAAGTAATGCACCAACAATTATGAGAAAAATTTGCGAACAGTATAGCATCAGGTAGACCAAACTGGAAAAGTTTTCTTTTGGATAGCCTACAACTTCGAAAAAGTAAACCGCTATGGGAAGATATTCCTACATGCAATAGAAATATAAAGCTGCAGTAAAATGATTGTTTTAAAATTCTACAAATTAATCGCATCGCTTTTCCTGTAAAATTTTTGAAACAATGCATACGTTTTGTGACTCACCAGTATGTATCTGCATAGTTAACTATGTTATCATGTATGCTAGTTTCCCAGTTCCATTCCACAGAGCCCCTTTCCCATTGCATGATTTTTAGCGAATCAAAGTTCTTATTTTACATCCATCTAGACAACAATACAACCCCATAAAATACATTCCTCACACTCGCTACACAGGCTACGTCACGTCGCAACTCACATATTCTGTCCTATTTGGCGAATCTTTCTTGTCTTCATTTGCTTGGCTGGATTGATTTCGAGTCATTTGATAACGAGTAGTACATGCTGGAAATGTCATGTTTTTTAACATCTACGCTATTTTTGGTACTTAAATCGTTTATGTATTAGATTGTAGGTTAATTACTATACATACCTTCACATTATTATGTGACTTTGATGATCATACTTACCTCCTTTGCTATTTCAGCATGACAATGATACTGAAGATGTTTTCGATGAAGGACAGATACAATGTGCTGTCAGATATGATGACAAAAGGTAAGCTGTCAATCCAAATCTTCAGTCTACCGGGCGAGTCAAAAAAAGTTATCACGTTTGATGGGCTGTGGAATAAAAAATATGCGATCGGCATTCAAGACTGAATTGTTAAGTTAACTTAAGTTAAGTTAAGTTGAACGGTATTCAAGACTGAAAATTTTGTTTGGTAAGTCATTCATCATTTAAACCCAGAAATTAGGAAAACGCTGGAAAGCGATTTGTGTGGAAACGAGAATTCCACATTCGATTCTAGTCCATGATATACGTGCCATTGAGATTTTATTCAATAAAATTATCAGATTCAGAAGTAGAAATTAAATTTTGCAAGATTTTGCACCGGCCATGGAGGACTTCAGGGGCTGTAGTGGGTGCAGCCTGGATGACGAATGCATAGTCATGAGAAAATTTTGTCGCAATTCCTCGATTTCTTACCGATCTAGTATGTGGAACACCTCGGGTACAACACGCTATAAAAGTAATACTTTATGAAACTAATTTTGATATCTTTTTGAGTACTGTAGGCAAGACGATCTATAATGTTCTCATCTCTCAAAATGTTATGCAACCCTTTCCTTATACTGATCCAGAGGCATGGCCGGGGTAAATTGATAGGGGTAATAAAATGATGTAGTCTGGGAGCAAAGCATCCTGGAAATTTTTGACGACACGCCCTCTACTTTGGCTTAGATCGCTACTCCCAACCCTAAGTTTGTCGGTGCTAAGATTGAACGTTTGACCAGTTGTAACAGTATTTTTATGAATTAGCATCCGAAGGAAAATTTCTGAGTAAACATATTTCTTTCGGCTCAGAATGACCATCGCCATCTCATCTTTACAGTTGCAAAATTGGAAACTGTTACATTTCAAAATCATTGCAACAGTTTTCTATCAATCAATACCCTTAGGAAAATTTTAGCGCCAAATCGTTTACATTGTCATACAGTAATCTGATGTTTGCCATCCCCCAAAGTGGAAGCCTTGACCAATTTTGTCGAGGAAGAATTTTGAAACCGGTAGCCTTTACTTTGGCTTAGAACGACGCGACTCCCCCAGTCATTTCCTAGCATTTCTTGGGAAAAATTCTTGCCCTACTGTACCTATACCCAGCTGCTTTCTACTCGTTTTAGAAAGAATCTCGAGTACCATCTTTTGCAGAAATGCAAGGCTTTACTTTTTCTGCAACGGTACTCATCTCCAAATGTAAAGTGAGATGTCCATTATTCAAAAATTGAAATCCATAAAAAGTCTCATATTTTGCATAAAGGTCCCGATTCCAGCAAAGAAGGGGCCCTTTTTGCAAGATTTCGATAGGCCGGTGGGCTAGTCCGCCACTGAAATTCAGCAAAAACCATTGTGATGTCTTTCCGCGTTTCACGTTTATGACCTCGGTTCTATGTTGCTTCGTTTGTGCTTAGCTTCGTTATCATTTTTGTGACCCCAAAAACTGAAAGTTAATGCAATTTCCTTACATCTGCTGGGAAAAGTAAAAATGTGTGCATTGCCTCCAATAAATAGATCGACGGGGACATATTTCCTAATTGTATCTTAAATTTTGTAACAATGTGCCCTCTTTCATGGCCAAAAATCGTATAACAGGTATTAAAATGTTAAAAACCGCAATCCGTCATCCCCTGCAGCCCCGCTTTTAGAGTTGTCGAATTCAGCCTGTGCATAGTTTAACATTCTACACAGGGTGTTTGGGAAAAACGCAACCAAGTTTTTTCAAGATTCTTTGAGGAAATAATAACATTTGAATCAATTTAACGTATACCATCTGAAAGCACAATCTATTGTCTTTCCAATAATATCCAGGCTGGGCGTATTAATTATATTATTCATCACTTCATTGGCTTTTTTTGTAATTATGGCCTATTTCAAATGCCGGAAAGTAATAGGACATTTACATCTTACATAGACTAATATCTATCTCTGTGAGAGCTTATTTTATCATTGCTAATAAATACATTTTATGGGAATAAATGTGTCTTTTTCCTACTTTAGAGCATCAACTCAAGTGCTTCTAGGCGTGTGACAAAATCTATTTGGTAATTTTTGCGGAGAAAAATGTGCTGATTTTTCTCTTACAGCATGCTGCATCTGAAATCGGTCTTACACTATAAATTACATTTCTAACTGCACATCATTAGAAAGAAGAAAGATTGTCATTTCAGACAGCAAGCATCATATTTACCCAAATCTTATCATTCAAAACAAACTTCAATTATAGTTGGGTTGCATTTTTCTACAACACCCTGCAGACTTTTTCCGAATTGTGAGAGTTCTTGCAGGTTTGTTTAATCATGGTAGACAAATTTCCAAAAGTGATTTGGCTATGTTTTAAGTCTTTTGTATATCTCATCTCATTTTAGCAATGTTCTATTGGTCCATTCAGTTTCAGTCAAAGCCAACATGGACCCTGGGATACCTGGATTCTTTGTCGAAGTGACACTGCTACCAAAAGAGACAATATCATCAAAGTCACGTGTATATGTCACAGCAAATGCAAAAGTGGACCTGACACTGCGAGAGACCTTTCAACTGAACTGCAAAAAGACAGATTTTGATTCGAACTCATTGTTTCTTGCCGTGAAGCCAATGTATTCTGGCTCAGTTTTATATGCTGAAACAGATCTCAAAGATTTATCATTACGCAGTGATAGAGATATTTTCTTAGGTGGCTATATGAAGAGCCTTTCTGTTCATTTGAGTTAATATTATGTTCATAAAGTAGAATGCATTTTACGTCATACACTCATATGTAGAAATAGTTTCATTACGGGTGTTTAGTGTTTTATAAATCATTGCTGCAGGGTGGGAACAAAATTTTAATCTGCTAGGTTGAAAAATTTCTGCAATCTTTCCAGATTTTGATATAATTCATATAGCATCAAGGGGTACACAGGAGATAACTTTTGGAGAAAATTCAGTGAATTATTAGCTGTATTTATAGAGAAATGAGATTATGAAAATGACAGTTGCCAAAACTATGTAACGATATCATCTATCATTAAAAGCGAAATTGAACTTAAAAAGTGCCTGCGATGATGACCAAACCTTTCACTGCATGACTTCCACATTGACTCACGTTAATAACATTACATCGTCAAATCTCGGTCAAATGTAGCCTGCGTGCAAACTGGCTTTTCCTTTCGTGTTCTAACACAATACATGCCTTGTTACAGTTGTTGCTTGCAACAGAAACAGCATACTCGTCAACTCGTCATGGTTTAGATGTTCACCAATTTTGATATGCATGGATGTGGATCAAATTTTAGTTGTCTTGTGAAACATTAATTAACTAAAATCGTTCGTAAAATCATAGAACGGACAGTCCAATCTCGACCAAATAATTTTTCGCAGTTAAGTCCAAGGCTGTACATAGTGGGGGGGGGGGGCAAGGGAGCAGCTGCCCCAGAGATTTTCGAAGTCAAGTTATTTCTTATTATCAGATGTATACCATATTCGACTTTTAAAGTCATAGAGATATTTAAACTTACCAATACCGTATACATGTCGAATAAATAAATTTAATCAGATAAAACGCACTTATGAATGGGACTCTTACCAGGGGGGGGGGGGGGGTTACTTCATGTCAAATGGTACTGGGCGTGCCGTTAATGTAGGTGGATTTTTTCATTTGAAATTCCTTACACATGGGTCTGTTTTTAACCATAAATTTTGCTACCTATAAGATTTTATAGCCGCTAAAAGCTACATTTGAATAATACCCGCCAAAGCTTTTTGTAGGCGGAAATCAAAGATCTGATATGTTATTTCATTGAACCCCAAGAATAACTGTCCTGAGCAAATGTCTTCTGAGCTTTTCAAACGAAAAAATGCCCATCTGCTCCAGACTATTGGCGCAGTTGAACGTCCTATTTTATAGTGCCCCTTAGTTGCATGTCTTACAGGTAACAACCAGCGGCTACGCCTCGGGGCCACTGCATTTATAGAGCTCACATGGGATTCATGAAATATTAGTTCTTAAACAAGTTTTGACGGGTATTTTCCAGTGATTCAAAGGGCGTGATGTCAATTTTTCCAGGAGCAAGCCCTTAGGCCCCCACTTTCTTCTCTCTCTGGCTAGCTCCACCCGAAGTCTTCCAGCATCCGCTGCTCCCCCGCCCCCGCTGTAAATTTTATGTGTATGGCCTTGTCTTATCCTTCTTCTGAAGCAATCATTTGTAAAGAAACACATTTTTGAGGTAAGTTGCTTCATTAAGAATTGCCAAACGCCTCAAGTCTTTCCTGACCCACCCTGTAGTAGATGCACCAAAACTGCTCTGAAAATATGTAGCATTTCAAGTAAGTATCAATTTAGATGTTACATATTGCACCGGAGGTGATCATTTCGTGTTATTGAAATTCTTATACCGATAAGTGAATGAATACGAAGTCTACTATGAGTCCTTGGATTTGGATGTTTTCTTCTATTTACTTTCATTAGGGTAGCTTTCAGTGGCGCAGCGGTAGCCCCGTCCACAAGTTGCTCAAAATATTTCAAAAAGTTGCTCATAGTTTCGTGAAAAGTTGCTCAAAAGTTGCCACTTTTTCAAAAAGTTGCTCAAAAGTTGCTCATTCATTGTCATTTTTTAAGGCCAAGTGCTATAGATGTATGAATAATTGACAAATGTGCATAAGGTTAGCGTCAAGGATGCTTTGAGAGGTGTCTTAATTTTTTTCAGCATTTGCTCTCATGAGGTGTAACCGTGTGTAACCGCAGCTTCCTGGAAGTTTGAGCTTTTTGACACTGATTCTGTTGGAACCATGTAACACATCTTCAGTATTTCAGCAGAAACCATTTGTTGCTTATAAACAACAACAACCACAACAACAACTTTAATTGATGGTTAATAATAATCATTGTTGTCATCATCATCATCGTTGTTATCATAGTGAGCATTGTCACAAATCGTTAATTTCAAAGACCAGGTCTTAATCCCAGCCTGATAAGAAAACAGATCCTTTCCATGTCTAATTTTCATTACTGTTGCAGAGAATAAACAAAATATCATAGAAATTGTTCTAATATTGCAACAGTAAGGACAAGCTTCTCAATGTTACAAAAGTTGCCAAAATTCCTAAAAGTTGCCCAAAAGACTTCAAGTTGCCCGAAAGTTGCCGAGCAACTTGTGGACAGGGCTACGGAGAAGAGATGTGTGATCCCTGAGTGGTTCCATTTTTCGAAAATGTATACCAACCAATTTTCAAAAAATGGCCTGATATTCGCTCTTCATATTAACTACGTCCCGATAGCACGTACCCTGTACCCAAAGTATACATTCCCCCTAAGAACTTACTTACCTTCTTTCCCGCCTAACTCGCCTAAATTCAATTTTGGCGGTCTCGCTGGGAGGGAGATGGCCTCCAAATCAGTATTTCATGAGAGGTTATGTTTTCTCTAGTCTTTTTTTAACCTTTTCGGCCTCAGTCAAAATGGCGACTGATCAGAGTGTCAGCAGCAGAATTTAGCAAACACAAGGACGAAATGAACTGTTTATAGTCAATGCAGTGTCGTAAATTTGACACTCAACTAGCACTTTATATATCTGGCTTCTATTTGCAGCGCTGAATTTGCTGGAAGGGAGACAACATGAAATTGGAATGAACTGAGTTGAGGCGCCGAAATAACATTATTTTCAGCTTGATTGATCTCAGCTGGACTCGCAGCTGCATCCGACATATGTATGGAGAAGACGGTGGAGAAACCACCATCTTATTCGAAGCCTAAAAGCAAGAGATTGTCAATTCGTAGAGTGAAAGGTAGACGCTATGCACCCAGAGATAGAGTTGATGACATGCCGGATACAGCAATTCCACGGGATGTTCACAGAAAGCTTTGGGGCTTATTTGCTGAAATCGAGAGAGAATTCGAGAAAGTCTATATCGAGAATGCCGACCGTAAGAAATGATACTGCTCTAGACTTTCTAATCTGCTTACTTGCGATGTTTAAAAATCAATATTTTGAGGAGCTCTACTTTCATATTATTATTATTCTTAGCTTCTCTTGGCAGGGGCGGATCCAGCCCGAAGTTGAAGGGGGGGCAACTTGCACAGAGGGCGCCAAAAACACTACGAAAAATGAGCACGCCGAAGGCGCGCGAAAATATTTTGGCACTTTTTAAAGAAAATTCTTCGATTTACTACTAAATAAAGCCTTGATTTATGCGTTTCGCCTGTATTTAAATCAAAACAGGTAGAGAATTGTTTGTTAGAATCAGGATGAGGGGCGCTTTTCTCGCTAAAAAAGGGGCGCCAGGCTGAGTTTTCATCGTGAAGGGGGGGCAGTTGCCCCCACTTGCCCCCCCTAAATCCGCCACTGTCTCTTGGCAAAAAGGTTCAGAGCTAAACTCAAAATGTTACACAGAGCAGACTATCAAATTGCGAGTCTACTAGGGAAACACAAGTTTTAGAGACATGGACATGGCTCTTTGGATCGTACCAGAAAATGCTCTCTATCATAAAATGTGCACTAAGATGAATAGTTTTGATATATTTAGATATGTATTTGATGACCTGTTCATAATCTGATCATTCAGAGTATGGCACTTTTTTGACAAGATCTCCTGTTTGCAAGGAGAAAATGTCTTTGTTCTCCATTGTCTTTTTTGATAAGGCTATTAAAATATCTGGTGTGCAAGTGCCATGTACTCTGCATACCTGATGATCACCTGCTGTAAACAGCTTCCTGAATGATGTTTGAAAATAGAGTTTCAAAGTCAGCCAGAAATCAAAGTATTTTGGAAGCTTGATGTCAATTGCTCTTTTTGAAAAATCAGGGAAAACGATATGAATCCAAACAAAAGTTTCATTTAGTGGAAACCAAAATTGAAAATCATTTGTTTCATTCACTTTGTCAAAAAAAATTATCCTTGTGAGTTACAGTAGGATCCTCCAGTGAACTTAGCTGTTGACATTTGTTTATGATAGATTTCGCTCTGTCAATCAAGTCATTTCCATTTCAGTGTAGAACACATTTTAGAATACGAGGCTTGTAGAAACTTGCAGTGAGCATTTTGATAACTTACTAATGACTCCAATTGGATCCAATTATGGGTTTTACCATTGGAAATCTCACCTAACATTGATATGCTTTTGATTTGTGAATTTGAGATACAGCTCGTTTTTGTGCCAAGTTTCATTTCCATGGTGGTGGAGCTTATTTCAGTGATAAACATTCTCAAACTAGTGCTTGTGATAAACAATTCATGGTTCCTCACTTTCCAAATGATGGCTTGTTAGCTTTTGCACAAAAATAGCAGTTTGTAGTTGAGAAAAAAGGGCATTTCCCACATTTTCCAAGGGTCTGAAGGGTGTGGCATGGTCACCTCCAGACCCCTATTCTCCTTCCAATGGCCCTCCTCAGAGTCCGATGCTGGATCCGCCCCTGTGTAGAAGGGCATTTAATATACTAATGAAAAGTTCCCGAAAGCATCCTTTTTCAGAAAGTCAAGTACGGTTTCAGGGCAAAGTATAACTTTGCTTCATATATATATAAACCCAGGCCCATCCGTTTGAGGAGAGCTATCTCTCTCGCTCTTCTCCAGACTAGATTGCGCTCCTGTTCAGAAAAGGAAATCACTCTCCTTGAATTCTCTTTTTTCCTTTGCTTCTGTCAATTTATTCATGAATGGCTCACCTGAACATAACCAGGAGAACCAATCACTACCCCCTTGCTAAAAATCTTACCAGGCATGCATACAAGCCTCCAAGTGAAATGCTAAGCTGTGAGGCATATGATGCCAATTCCTATGTTGAAAGCCTTACAAATTCATAGCCCTTAAAGGGTCTGTTTCATCCAGCATTCCTTGCACGTGCCATCTGTTGATGTTCCATTGTTGTCCGCCATTTTCATGGGCCATGAAAATGGCGGCAACAAAGGAACATCAACAGACGGCACGTGCAAGGCATGCTGGATGAAACAGACCCTTTAAACAGACGTTGGTTTTTAGATAGGGCTTGCAGGGGTAAAGTGGGTAGGCTGGGAGTAAAATGGGTAGTGTTGATTGATTGCTGAAAAACAGCAGATCCTGAATTAAATAAAACCTTTGCTATGTCAAGGAGGGTAGTTTGATTGGCTGTAACTACAGTAGAGGCAAACTGTGAACAAAGATTTTTTGCAAACTTCATCCAGATTCTTCACCATTTTACCCCAAACTTCTCCATTTTACTCCAGTACACCCTTACATGTTGCTACATATTATACTTGTTACAAGGTCTTGCTTTTCTATTGCAGTCCATGAAAAGATGGAGGTACTGACGACAAAATACAAGGCTTTGCAAAGTGGAGACAAATCTGATCCAGGTGGAGATGTCCAAGAGTCTGCTGCTGCAATGAGATCTGCCATTAAAAAGCCATGTAAGAATCATTTGATCAAATTCTTAAAGGACAAGTCCGGGGTTGGTATGATTGGTGATAAAATACAAGATAATACTGCTATGAATGATGTATGATACTTTTTTTGCTATTTTTCGCCTTCTCTTTGTGAAATTATGTATTCAAATAAGCAATTTGAGCGAAATGACATTATATCACACAAACAAAAACGAGGCTGTGCGATTGCATTTTCACCTCTTTATCATTGCAAGCCTCTTTAGCGTGTTTTTGTGCTATTTTCAATGCATAAGTACACGATAAAGAGGCTAGCAGCGATTAAGAGGCGAAAGAAAAATCGCACAGCCTCGTTTTCGTTTCACAAGGAGAAGGCGAAAAATAGTGGAAAAAAGTATCATACATCATTCATAGCAGTATTATCTTGTATTTTATCGTCAATCACAGGCGTGCATAATGTTCAAACGTGCCTGGGAGCGGTAGAAATTCTCTGAAAACCTGCCTGCATATCAATTTTGTGCAGCTAGGGCAGAAAAGCCTATTACCAGAACCAGTAATAATGCAGGTATCAAACAGTTTTTACACATGGAGCAACGAAACGATTAATCATATATTCAACAGCAGAACATGAGCAATTTGTACCATTTGTTTGCTATTATTCATCATCTGACTGCAATTGGATATCATCAAAAACTATTTTAGAAAAACTGCCTGCAAAATATTGCTTTGGAAAAAGCTGCCTTGGAACTTTGTTCCCACGTTCCCATGTTTATGCACACCTGGTCAATCATACCAACCTCGGACTTGTCCTATTCTTAAAGGGGATATGAAATTGAAGTTTTTTATTCACATTCTAGTCAGTTTGATGGGACTGAGCATGCATGAGTATTGCAGTGAAATTTGTAAACAATGCTTCCTAGGTCCCCTTAATCCACATTTGAAGATGAAAGTTTTCACCAAAAAGTGGTCTAGGGATCTGGGAAAAATATAAAGAACTATGTAAATGAGACATGTAGTATGGCTGAAATTGGTTATCAAAATCACTCTACAGAATCTCTTTTCTCTTCGTAATGATAGGGTTTATTTAGATGGCAGGTGATCAGACATTGGTGAATAAATTCCAAAACTGAAGGAAAAGCATTTTACAAATACCATCCATCAAAGACAGTATTTGTTGATACGAAAGGCTAAAATTTAGACAGTAGCAATTTTTATGGAAAGCCTCTGTGAATTTAAAACATGCTGAAATCAGTTGCTTTTATTGTGCTTAACAGTGAAGGAGTCGTTGTTCTGAACATTATGCCTAACTCTGAATTTGTGACTTGCATCTGTGTGAATTTGAATTTGTGAATCTTGGATTTGTGACCTGACAAGCAGAAGTGTCAGCCAGTCAAAGAACTAAGAGAAATTGGATGTGTAACATGTGGATAAAACATAGGATAGTGCAAAAGACTTAAAAACGTTTCACCCGGGAGGACGGTGGTGCTGTATTGAATGATCATCAAGGTCCATGGCAGTGGCTTTCGGACACCAAGTATACCGGGTGTCCCAAAAAAAGTTCCTGCGTTTGATTGAACGCAGACAAAAAAGTTTGTTATCCGGCAATTTCTATTCATTCTAGGTACATGCTGGACATTTCAACTTAAAGTTTGGCATATCGTAAGAAGAAATCAGTAATCTGAAGATGGAGTTATTAGTCCTAGCATCGCATCTTCATGTTGAGGGCAAAATCAGAGAGATTAGTACGCCTTTCTGCAACATCGTGGTGGAGGGGGAATCTCCGGATGGGCAACACAAAAACTGGGTTGACCCTTTGTTTCATTGCCTTGACGACATGCAAGAGTTCCGCTCATTGAGCATATTTGAAGTAAAGGTCTGAAAATCGAATCTAATAGGTTTCAGGGGGAAAATACTACGTTCATACCTTGCCACTCAATTCGGACTGGACGAACACACAAAAATGCATTATTGCATAATATGGTAGGTCGAAAAAGCAATTGAAACTATTCTTTAGTTAAGAAAAGACAGTCTATTCTACACCGTGCCGTGAAACCGTGAAACAGTAAAAACTCCCTTTTGAAATTCCCAGTTGGCACAAGGCAACAATAACAGCAGCAAACAGTTGTCCTGAGACCTATTTGTTTCTATTCTTCACAAATTAGGCTAATTCGCACAATCAAAAATGATTTAAATATAAATTCCGTTCAATTAAAAAGCAACGCTTTCTCTTGTGAATAAAATTTCTGCCCGCTCGGGACGTCAAGGTAATGAACGAATTGTCAACTCAATTTTTGTGTTGCTGGTCGAGGGAGTCCTCACTATCTTGAAGCAGGAAGACGTCATAATCTCTCTGGTTTTGCCTTGAACATGAAAGTGAAATGTTAGAGCTCATAACTCCATTTTCAGATTACTAATTTCTTCCTACGATATGCCAAACTGTAAGTTGAAATATCTAGCACGTAGCTAGAATGAATAGAAATTGCCAGATTAAGCAGATTTTTCTCTGTGCTCAATCAAACGTCGGAACTTTTTTTTGGGACACCCAGTATATTTTCAGAGAAGAATGAATATATACCGGGTGAGCCAGAAAAAAGTTCCCACTTTTGAAAATTCATAGCATCAAGAGTACTGGATGGATTGGAATGAATCAATATTTGCTTGACAGCCAAAAACAAGATCGAAGTATTTTTGTGATTTTTCTCACGTTCTTACGAACATTGGAAAAATTGGTAAATTCAAGCTTACAAAAACTCGATGGTTGCAAAATGACTGAAAAAGGCCTAAAATGCTTGATCAAATCATAAAGGACTCCTCGCTCAGAACAACAGAGAAAATGCAATTTCTCATGGGTGAGAGATATCATCTATTGCCATGGGATTGAAAATCTTTAGTATCTCTTTGAGAATCTATTTCTTGTAACTCTTGAGAGAGGTGAAACGCATGTGCGTATTGTTCTGTGTGAGTAGAGTCCTAACGATTTGATCAAGTGTTTTAGGCCTTTTTCTGTCATTTTGCAGCCATGAAATTTTTGTAAAGTTGAATTTACCTATATTTGCAGTGCTCGTAAGAAGACGAGAACTAGAATTTGAATCATTCAAATCCACGAAGTACTTGTGGTGCTACGAATTTTAGAAAGTGGGAACTTTTTTCTGGCTCACCCGATAAATATTTAAGATTTGATGTGATTTGGATTCTCATATTCCTTACTTAAATGCCCTAGTTGGCGAAACTCATCATCACTGGTAGAAAAACTCAAAAGACCAAATTGATATCTGTAGTTGTAGGTGTAGCTGTAGTTGACACTTGTAGCTGGCCCTCTGCTAACCATACACTATATATACATAGATCAGTCGTATAGTAATGAGATCAAAGCAACATTTTTCTGAGGCATTTTTTGTTGTTTATACTGTAAGTTGGTTCATGTGTACTGCAAGCTTTCCGGAATGTGGTCAGAAGAACCACTAGTTGAAATTTTTTTTTACATTCAAGAATAATAGAACAAACATGCAATATACAGAACAAAGCAAATGAAATGAAGCAGAATGGTCTACGAATGGAATACATTTAAACTATACACAGAGAGAAATCTCTTGGCACCTTCTGTATTGCCAAATTACTGTCCCAAAACCACAGCCAGTGTCTAACAGCCACTGGCAAGTTCAGATGAACATGGGCTGCCGAAACCAAACAGCCAAAGTCAAATCTGAAACAAGCTTTGAAAAAATATGCAAAAAGGCTGTTCTTTCATTTGGTGATTTTAGTTTTTGTCTGCAATTACGTTTTGAGTGCAAAAGTTATGTATTTTTAAGTGTCTCATTACCACTGCTGGCACCCTATTTGCATTGTAGCTTGGATTCAAAATTGGAGGAAAATTGCTGCCAGATCTCAGAGTTTTTGGAGTTATATTTAATTTTGTCAAAGGCGATTGTCACATTCCGGAGATTATGTTCTATTTTGCAAAATTCAATTAACACATAATATTTTTTCATTCAGCTGCAGGACAACTGATGTCTCAAAAACTGAAAACAAGGTACAAAGTTTCAACAAGCAAGGTAATTTTCGAACATTTGGCTGCATGGAAAATTTTTTCATGACGATTGGATGGCTAAATGCCACGTCACAGTCCGCCACATACTCCATGCTTTTTTTTACTCACCCAGCATATTTCTTTAATTTATTTCTAATGTTTCCTCACAGTTAAAACTCAAATGTGTTGATAGAACCTGGGAGTTCACTTACGTACGAAAACGTTCATTTGAGAGCAACTTTAGTCTGTCTCAAATTAGATGTCACCTGGTGCTTAATTGCACGCTGCTAAGCTATCCTAAGTGCAATTACGGAAAGCTTGGTATCTTTCGATGGTGGAAGAGATGGGCTATTTTAGGAATAACTAAAATTGAGAAATAGTGGCATTCTCGAATTTCTACGAGTTTTGGCACTTTCATTTCATTTCATTTTCATTTCATTTTAAATTATTTATACAGGGTAAAAACATTCAGTTCATACGGAAAAAAAACTGCTTTACAATGTGCCCTGTTAAAACAGAAAAGAAAAACAAAAAGAAAAAGAAAAAATTAATTACTCAATAAACTCCAAATTCTACTTAATACATTGTCAGATAAATTCCCTAAAAAAAACTAATTTTAATTATTCCTATCCAAACGAAAAAAGGAAATTAAATTGCAACAGAAAGGAAAATCGATTGACTATGTTCTTGATGGAAGGAAGTACGTAAAGTTTGTTTTATAATCCTTCCTTTAGTTTTAATTTGAAGTTTGATAGCGAGGGAGACAGTTTGATTTGGTGATCTAGACTATTCCAAACGGTAGCCCCTCGATATGCAAATGACTTTTGTCCATTGTTTGTTCTAAACAAAGGAAGTTTCAAGTCAGTTTCGGTGTTTCTTAGCGTCCTCATTGCCTGTTCACGCTGTCTTTGAAACATTTGGGCCATATAGTCTGGGCAAAGTTGGTTAACAGATTTGAAAACAGTAGTTGCCGTTTCAAACCTGATCAGCTCTTTAACTGTTAACCAGCCCAGACCTTTAATAAGGGGCAAGGAGTGTGCATCATAAGCACTATTTGTCACAATACGGGCAGCGCGATTTTGGAGAATTTGCAATCTTTTTAAGTCTGCCTCAGTGCAACATCCCCATACCGTGCAACAGTATCGTAGATAGGGTTCGACTATACTTCTGTACATGGTTTTTACCGTACTGAGTGGGACGTACCTCTTTGCATATCTCAGCATCCCTATCCCTCGCGAAATCTTCGCAGCAATAATGTTGATATGTTCCTTCCAACCTAATGTTTTGTCAATTTGTATTCCAAGATGCTTAGCTTCGTTTATCATCGGGACAACTTCGTCGTCAATAACAAACTTAGGGCTAATGACATCACTGTTAGAAATGTTCTGGAGTTTTGCCCTGCTACCGATAAGCATAGCTTGAGTTTTCGTAACATTTAGAGACAACTTATTGCCTTCTAACCATAATTTGAGATTGGACAAATCATCATTGATTGCTGAATTGATTTCATCAACTGATTTAGAGGAATAAGAGATGCTGGTATCATCTGCATACATAGTAACCTTGGCATTCTTGACTTCAACGACTTTCTTTGTATTGAAGCTGTAAAGCTGAGTTTAGACCGTTCGAAAAACCAATAGTTGATAAGCCGATATTGGTCTTACTTGGCAATGATGTGATTGAGTTTCTCGGGTAAAATTACGTGTATCCTTCCTGCTACCTTCCAAGCCCAGCTGCGCTGTGATTGTTGTTCTGCTTTGAGCAGTCGAACATATATGTCGCCTTTTGTACTTTCAGCTTTTAAAAGCTTGTCCTGTTTTCATTTTTTGCATTCTGTTTATGAGCCTTTCTCGAGGCTGCAGCATTTTTAGATTAAAACACAGTTTACGCTATGATGTACTGGGTGACCCCAAAAAGTAGCCTGCGTGCAGACAATACCTAACTAAGGAAAAGGTATAGTCTGCGCAACGCCGCTCAATATCGTGTATTGTGTGAGTCAGCATTTCATTTCAATGGCAGTTTGAATCGCCCTTTCTTCTTAGCGTCTGGTTTTTGTCTGCAGTAGGGTAGTTAAAATTCCAGAGTATTGTGTTGCTAATGAAGTTTGCCTAGAGAACAAAGTGAAACCTGAGATTTAATCACATGATGACCGTTCTCATATCTAATTGCTTCCTCGTTTCCCGGGAAAGTGATTTTGTTGGCTGCTACAACAATACGTTTTATTTGTTATCGCTATTGCGT
Organism: Aurelia coerulea; assembly: GCA_039566865.1. NCBI lineage: Eukaryota > Metazoa > Cnidaria > Scyphozoa > Semaeostomeae > Ulmaridae > Aurelia > Aurelia coerulea. The sequence continues at coordinate 23,012,352 of CM076944.1, forward strand.
AATAAATGCTGAAGCACGCACTACACAAAAGTGAGCGGTGTTGCGCAGACTATACCTTTTCCTTGGGTATAGTCTGTACGCAGGCTACCCAAAAAGAGACTTTACGAGTTAGATCACGCCTAGCTTCCAGAAAGCAAATATTGTAAAACAAACAAGGTATCAGCTTGTAGCTATAAGGCATAGCTATCTTTTGAGATTTTGTTTGGTCAATTTCAGCTACAACCACTCTTTGGAAAACCCAACCTCGTAAGTGACAATGAAGGTTGACCCTGGAGCCTGTTAGGCTATTCTCCAATTTGATTGGCTCTTTTCAAAACAAAAGAAGTTTCTCACCTTTGAAGCCCTGGCGTTCAGTCGAAATAAAGAACATTCGAATGGCTCTGGATACAATGAGTGCTGTTCGAACCATGGAATATGCGTTTCGAAATAGTCGAATATGGGATTCGAAAGGACCTGCTGTCTGCCAATTATGCTAATTATTCCGATCAAAATTGACAAAATTTGTAAACCGGTCCCAAGGCAACCTCGTTCCCAGGGTGTTCTGACGTCATACGCTGGTCACGAAGCCGAATGAACACCCTGGTACACTTGGCCAACCTCGAACCCAGGGTAACAATGGGCGGCCAGTTGTTACCCTGGTGCCTACGAGGCTCTTTCTTCATTTTCATTGGCTAATGCTAAAACAATCAGCTTTTTGCATAAATTAACTCCGGCCGTATAGCAGACTTATTACATATATTATCACATCATTACTACTCCAGGAGACACAAAGGGAACCAGAAATAAAGCAATTGTGATAAGTCTATATGGGTGGTTTGTTTCGTACTTGTGTGAATGGGCCTAACGATGCAAACAATAAGGAAAATTCTTGCCTAAGCAAACAGAGAATCTAAAAAGAGCAGCATAGAACAGGTTGTAACATTTGTAAAGTGTTTACATTCCTCCAGAGGCCTCTGTTGCAAACGGAAAGCTGCAAATGGAATTAAAATATCTCTCTTCACAGTGACATCCCGGTAACATCTAACATCCTACATAACACCTAGAGGTACTGTGTTTCCTGGAATATCTGCTCTTTGTACATTAGGTACATACGTCTTTCTATTCGATATAATAGGTACACGAAGCCGGGATTTTGGAAATGTCAAGAAACTCAACTCTTGATGAACATCTTATTTTCTTTGCTGAGGAACGTGCCAACAGTTTTATCAATCATGCTAATTGTTTTACTTTCCTTAGCACACCATACACCTGATATAAAGTGAGGCGACTAGACTTTTAAATTGTGAAATTACAGCAACTCGTAAGAAACTCACAAGTGATGCTCTGGATGCTTCAGCTCAGTTGCCTCCTTTTTAACAACAATGTATGTGCTAGAAAACTGTGGTTGACAAAGTTTGGTTCACTGGGTGAACCAAAAAAGGCACCGTTTCAAACAGATTTCTCGTTGCTAGATGGAGTGGAATGAATTGAACTTTTGCGACCTTTCTTAAATTTAACTGAGCACTGAAAATAAACAGGTGAATTAACAAAAAATTAACAGAATGTCGCAAGGCTAAGACTTTCAGAAGAATGCTTGGATTTGGATTTGAATTTAGCAATCATTTTCTGCTGTAAATCCTGTCAAAATTACAAACGTTACTTTAAGTACCTATGACAACACCAAATAGCAACATCTTCAACCAAGTAATCAAATCAGAAATATCACGAGGGAAGAGTCCAAACTCGCTGTACAAAACCTTTCAAGTTCCTTCTAAAGATGTGCGTTAAACAGCGTAAGAGGTTGTCTAAAGTATATGACGGAATGGCCAGACTGAAAGCTTTTCTAACATCATCATATTTTTTGTATGTCCACAATTGAGGTTTTATCGTTGGGTTTACTATGATGAAATCTGAAGGCTACATACTTACCTTGATACTATCTTTTCTCGTTGAAACAGTGAATTTCCATGCATCAAAATTTCCATACTGGAGTTTACTTTCTAACAGTAATAATGGTATGCCAACTACTTGCGAACAATATGTTTGCACTCTCATTAAGTTCAGATTAAGTTTTATAATATCGTTTTTAATATCTTCTCATTCCTGCTTCATTATGTCTTCAAACTTTCCAATAGCTGATCTTGAAGAGCAACACTTCGAGCGAAAGCTGAGAGCCTATGCATCGTCAAAATGCGTTGCGAATAGATCGATAGATAGCTGGGTGTTTCTCATCGACATTTAAAATTCTGATAATCAATATTCAAATTTGTTCAGGTCAATGACTGAAATTGATTTCAAATGAGACGCGTCATGGTCGTACAACGGAAAGAGACCATTCTAGTGCCAGACACCGATTTTTCACATTCAATAAAAGAGCGACACCTCAGACAAAGATTGCGAGAATGATAGAGGACTTTCCTCAAGTGTTCAAGCTCAGTTTAGCTATCTAGGCCTATGCCTATGTAAGTTCTCAAGAGAAACAAGGAGAACATGAATAAAGGCTGCAAAGCTTGTTTGTTATGGCTTCTTAGGCGTCGCAAAGAATTATATGAAGACTTTGCACGATCATTTTTTGTTGCGAGGCCTGTTGAAGATTTTAAAGTTATAAACAGAAAACCTTCTAAAAATCAGAACTGATATGTTAAATGGAGTGCTGTAATACTTGCTAGTTTTACTAATTTCCCAACAACATGGATGAAATATGAGAAAATCATATCCAACAGATAACTGAAATTTTTTTAAAACATTCTTGGAGAGGGCCAAGAATGAGACATACAAAACTATCTTGACTTGTGTAAAATCACGGCACGAACTACACTTACCGGCTAGCAGCGACATCTTTTGTTTTCTCGCTTCAGTACAGTAAAATTGTCAACTTGCAGTTCACTTTTATTGAATCTTTGCTACAACAAGACACATTTTTGCTTGCATCGCGCATTCAGATTGCAAGCGCGGGAAACAGTTGACCTCCACGCCTTTGAGTTTTGCTGTGTGGTGAATATGACGCCATTGCTGAACAGAGTGCTTGCATAATTTTTTTACATAAATTAGAATACATTCACCACAAAACAGCAGGTAGGAACCAGGGGTATCATTTGTGCTGAAGAAGAGAGGCTGAAGACAATGATAGCCCTGGAATCGAGGTTGACACTTGGCATCAATCTTGCCAATATATGGCAAGATGCGCCCCATTATGGATTTGCAGTTTGCTAGGCAACGATAATCGATGAAAAATGGTCGTTGCTCTAGCGCTAATTCTGAAGTATATAAATTGAGAAATTAAAAACAAACACTTTGAGGACTCTATTTTAGCCCTTTTTAAGGTATTTAACCATTAATCCGGGGTTAGCAAGTGCATTTAGTAGGAAAACGAGCACGATCCATTTGGGTGGAAAAAGGGCCCAAGTTGAAATTTTCGAGAATTTCCCCCACAGCTTTGAAAATAGAATGGCACGTTTTTCGGCGAATTTTAGAGATAAATTGGAGATTTAAAGTGTTTTAGTGAAAGAATACAGTTTTCCGTCGAATTTTGACATGCCGCGGCCGTTTGCTCCTCGCAAAACGGAGTTACGGTGTAAAATGGGGTAGGCCGAAATTATTCCCCATTTTTGGGGGCGCGCGCTACGCTTCTGGGAGCAATATTGAACCCCAAATTGCGTTATTAGACTTGCAGACGAATGGTCTCTTGAAAACTTTTTTCCGTTTTGAAATCGGGCTTGTAAGCATGGAGCATCGACTCCAAACGTAACCTCGGGTCGGAAAATCGCAACATTTATTTTTCAACCCCTGTTATGACGTCATAATGACACCAAAATTACCTGAAACCCCGAAATTCGGATGCGCCGTGGCTCATTGCCCCTCTTAAGCTCCTCACTTGCCCCATACACCCCATTTATTTTGTGAAATTAGCGATTCAATAGAGGCCATTTTTGAATAGGAGCCAGTAATAATCTGATTTTGCTGTCGTTTTCTGGGGACGAGATTGGTCCCAAGGGTATCTGTTGAGGTCTAGCCTCCTATTGAAAACAACAGATACCCTTGGGAACGAGGTTGTGGAAAACCAGTCTCAAAAGCATGGTATTTCAGTTATTTTCTCAGACTTTCCTGTCCTTTTCCAGTCCATTTTTTGGAAGATGTTAAAAACCAAATTCAAAATTTTCTTAGGATCACGAAATTGGAATAAGGAGCAAAGATCAGTCATTTTGCAAACTCTAGATTTCCCCAGATGACTCCAAATCCATCTGTACGTTAAGTTTTCACAAAATGTTGACTGGAAAAAGATGGCGATTATTCACTTTAAATGAGAAATTTAGGATTCGAAATTTTCTTTCAATCCGGTTTCACGGACAATAATCATTGCTTAAAATGACCATACAGCATCTCAAAAGATAGGACGAGCTATGATCCAGCCCGTTAAGTTTTTTTTGGGTCATCCTGTATCTATTTAATTTTGATAAGCATTTCGTTCCCATTCAGTTTCAAAAGTAATCTATTCAAGTTCATAAGCAGTTAGGGTTTTGTTTTACATGTTTCATTTTTGATCCTGTAAGAAGAAAGTTGATAGCTTCTCTGTATCAAACAGGCGTCGTGGTTGAGCTGCTTGCTCGTTGTTACCCACGATTATCTTGTGTTGCAAAGAACGCTCGCTGAGAACTAGAGATTGCTGATTTCAGCAGAAATTTGAATATTGATAATTTCTGAAATGTTTTCATATACATATTGTATTTGTTTGTGTGGGTGAGATTTTTTTAACAATATTACGACCAACTGCGGATTGTGAGATGATTGTGGAAAAGGCTCCTTTCTTACACTTTCAGATCGTTTCGAGTTTGAAAATACCAAATCAAGCTATCAATTTAGACTGTCACCAAGTGCAAGAATTCTGTGGACACAAAGATGGAATTTGGGAAGTAACTTGCTCAAGACCAAATTTACAACTCATTGCAACTGCATCAGCTGGTACGTAGGTTTTGATAAATGCAATTTTATTTTTTTTTATTTTTGATATATCCAGTGAAAACAAGATTATAATTAAAACTACAAACTACAAGAACATTACACTGTGGCATACATAGCGAGTGGAATGCACGACGAGTGAGCTAGCTACCTGGGTTTCAGAGAAACTTTTGCGGCTTTGTTTGTTTTGAATTACTGGTTGGGAGAGTTTCCTTCGTCTGTGATCGCTAATCACTTTGAATTGTGATGTCAATCAAATCCAACTCGTGCTATTGTCTTACCAAATCTGTACTTGTTGGCCCAACCATTCTTAACTTCGGTGATCTAATGGGAACCGGTGCGTCCAGGTTGGCAAGTCGTAGTAAAGCTAATCTATATATAGAATTCATTATATTATATAAACAAATAAAATGTAAGATATCTGCCCCTACGCCACATACAGTTTTCATGATTCCTCATGTCTCCAACTGAAACTCAACGCCACACATGTGTTAGCCATCTTGCGTCGGACGGGTTCTAGAGATACCTGTACGATATAACCAATTTCAGGATTGCTAAACCTAAGATTTTAGATCTTGTAAAGAGCTTGGATTCTTTCTTGCAGTTTCTTACACTTTCTTACACCTCCTTGATTCGTTTTTCAAGTTTTCTGATCCCTCCCAGGATATCAAAGACTGTTAGTTTGGAAAACGATGGACAAAAAGGAATTATTCGTTTTTATTCGATGTTCCAGGTATGATGAAATGTGACCGTTTCGAAGACCAGTAGGGTATTGTTGCCAACTATTCACAACCATAGAGCATCGCGAACACCTTTATTTTAAACGAAATGTTTATTCGATACTACTACCTTAATTTCTGTTCGAGACTACTACCTTAACTACGAGCGTAGCGAGCTTTGCTACTTTACTTAAAATACTCCTATTTCTTCCAATGCTGTGCTTAAGAATTAATTTAGAATCGTTAAAGAATCGTGATTAGAACGCAAAGCATCTTGGTAAAAAGTTCCTTGCCGCCATCTTTAGCGTAATCGTCTATTGCGTTGCAGCATATCATTGTTAATATGTTGTTAATAGTGGTAAAGCTCAAAGAACTCAACACGTGACACTGTCAAGTTGAGAAACTCTGAGAATGACTTGTGTCCCTCTTTTTAAAACGAGTAATGGGCAAAAGTCATTCTCATATCGTGGTGTGAATCTGTGGAACAGCCTTGAACCAGAGGTTAAGCAAGCGCCCTCTTTATATGCTTTCAAACATTGACTTTAAAGCATGATCATGGGTGGTGGTTTGCAGTTGGATTGGACTTGTGTCTGTCGGACTCTTTGCCTGCCATGAAAGTGTGGCATTTCAGGGTGGGCATGGGGTTTGATCTGTTCTGGTCCGGTCTGATTGTGTCCTGCCACTCTTGGTTTTATCAATCTCGGTTTTAACATTATGTATTAATTTTAATTTCACTTTAGTTTTGTAATTAGATTATTTATTTTCATTTGTAGATTTTAACATGTAAATTTAAATTGTAAATTTTTGTCACGGCCCCCTGAAAAGCGACCTTTGTCGACGGGGTTACCGTGTTGAAAGAATTTAAAATGAATGATAAAATGAATGAATGAATGAATGAATGAAAGCATCCAAATTTACACACAAAAATTACCGTGTGACCCATCTATTTTTTCTCGCTCGCTCCCCTCGCTCGTTCCTTTGTAGAGGTACAATGCCTGCCAAAAGTCTTGGAACACCTTTGCTATTTTTGCATTTTTTTGCGATTTCCCCCTCTCCCCCTCAGAACATTGTTGTTCTGTGATGACAAAAGCCTGGTTTCCATTAAATCGCAAAGTGTCGCAAGTGTCGCATGTGTCGCAGAATTTTGGTTCTGCAACACATTGCGACGAATGGAAACTGCTGTACTAAAATGCTGCGACACTCTGCGACACTCTGCGATCGGTGTCGCAGAGATAGAAAATTTTCTATCTCTGCGACACTTTGCGACACTCTGCGACACTCTGCGATCAATGGAAACACCTGTCCTAAAGTTCTGCGACCAATTGCGATCCCAGAACAAAAGAGTCACGTGATGTTGATCTGTTTCCAAAATCCCCGCCTTATTGTCTTTGAAACATGGCACCGAAATTCTGCAACACTCTGCGACCAATGGAAACGTCCTGTCGCAGAGAGTCGCAGAGTTCAGCAAACCAAAATTCTGCGACACTCTGCGACACATGCGACACTTGCGACACTTTGCGATTCAATGGAAACCAGGCTAAAATGGGGATGGCAGGACGATTCGCGACTCTGATGGAATGCTAGGACAATAACCTTGGAAATCAACATTGTTTTGGGGGTGAGGGGGTGTTTAAGCCTAATCGCTATGGTTAGAACTGCGGATTGTCAAGAAATGGCCTAAGTGTTCCAAGGACTTTTGGCAGGCATTGTAGCTCGCTACGCTCGCAGTTAAGGTAATAGCCTCGAATAGAAATTAAGGTAGTAGTATCGAATAGACATTTTGTTCAAAATAAAGGTGTCCGCAATGCTCCATGATTAAACCAGATCTCATTCGATTGGATATTTGTGTTATCTGGACTGTTGTAGAGAAAGGGGTTGGGGGCGGGGGGGGGGGGTTAAGGTTTCTGGTCGAATTTCACATGAACGATCTTGTTTCTCGAGATAGAAGAGTTCACTTTCGTTCCCGCATAATTTCAACTTGCAGTTCGTTCACAGTTTTGATTCTCTCGTTGAGGTATTCCTCGTCGTTACTGATTCTTTTGTTGAGGTACTCGTCATTGTTACTGAGAAATCTCTCTCTTGCCTTTGCCTGCAGCAAATGCAATCCATTATTTTTCGGAAAATTCTTTTGAACTCGGGATCTCCTCTGAGGCCATATATGAAAGGATCTGCCACTGTATTGCACAGGGAAATCAGAATCACAAATCGTAGCACTTTCATGCGAGCATATTCTCCCTTGGCACCTTTTGGGAAAATGGTTTTAACGGATCTCGACAAAAGCCAATAAAAGAAAAATGGACCCCAGCTTATGAAAAATGCGGCAATCAGAGCAGCCATGAATTTTGCTGTTTTACGATGTCTGCGAACTTCTCCTGGTGATCTCAAGACTGTCCCGAAAGTTCTTCTCCAGAAGTATTTTCTTGTAGCGAGCAATGTGAAGCACAAGATTCCGACTGGGAAGACAAAGCCCAAAAATGATGTCGTTGCACTGTAAACCACGCCATTGATAGACTTAGCCCATTTTCTGTTGCATACTGCGTATTTCGGGTCGTAAGCAAAAGATACTAGGGCTGGGACACCAATAGCAATGGCTGTGGGCCACACAAGGCAGACTATGACGACGGATACTCGCATTTTGTTAAAGTTTGTCGCTCTAAGTGGATGACACACAAACAAGTAACGACTGATTGAGATCAGCGTCAATGTAAATGTCGAAACCACCACTCCTATCCAATATGTCATATTGCCCATGACAATAGCACACACCATATTTGCTTTCTTCCAATGCATGCCTCTCAAGCTCTTCAAATCTATGAATATATAAGGCCATAATGACAATGCACACAACATATCAGCCACTGACAAATTCAGCAACAACAACTTGAAAGGTGCCATCTTGATTGCCTTGGTAACAAAAAGATAGATGATACCACCATTGCTTATTAAGCCTAACGTAGCAACTATGGTGTAAAGGATTTGCAAGCAATACTCCAAGGCTATGGGCAGCAATTCCTCATCTTCATAGCTGAACTCCGTGATGTTGTTGTCCATAACTGTTGCATTGGTTATTGTTGAAGCTGTCATATTTATAATTACGGACATGATTGCATGCCAAATTTGACTCTGAAAGAGAAGGAAGAGTGATAAAACTGACAACAGGAGTAAATATTGCCCATGCGGTAGCAATGGTCAGGGCGGTAGAAAGTACCTTAAAGGGGCTCTTTAAAGTCGCCCCAAAGGCTGATTTCCAGTCAGTGGAGTCTTCCGAGCGGGCGGAATTTCTATTGTATTCGAGAGAAAATGTCGCTCTAGCATTGAATAGAAAGTTACGGCTGAGCGACCTTTTATTGTCTAAAATTCCACCCGCTCGGAAAATTCCACTGACTGGAAATTAGCCCTTAGAGCACCTTAAAGTTGCCAAACTGTAAAGAAATCTAATAACCCCACATGTTTCCATTGTTCTCGATTGTTTTCTACCGTTTGTTTGGTGGCACCCAAGCCACCAAAAAGTGACTGTTAAAATCCACTTATATCCAAGCAATCGTAAAGGATATGAATGTTTGGTTTTTCCACTGTGAAGTACAAAGATTTATCTGCAAAAATGACGTTTTAATTTTTGAAAAAAAAACAGGTAAACGTCTGTGTGATATTGCCCATCAAGAAACTACAGAATCGCAATTTCGACCGAAATTTCGAGACGGAGCCCCTTTAAGGGGGGGGGGGGGGGCAAGACACTTGAAGAGCACTCTTTCATTAAGTAAAAGGGACACCTCTTGAAAGGCCAAATCTGGGGGGAGCACGTAAAAGGGGTTCAAAGTAAAGGTATTTGGGGTCTGGATGGTGTGCCTCCCAATGCCTTCAGCGCTCCCTGGTCTAGGCATCCTAGAAATTACCCCCGGGCTATCAGATCATCAAAGGGCAAGGGGATAGTCAAAGGTAAATAGGTTTTTCTACAAGTTGTGAAGCTGTTGCGGCACAGTGGTGTAGTCCACTGACTTTGCAGCCAGAACAGTAGGCGGACAGGGTTCGGTACCGTAGAGCCCACCACACGAGTGTCATGACAAGGGGTCGCGGACTCGATTAGACCTATTCTACTTCTGCGATCCCAGCGCTTGGCGCTAAGAACCGCAACTTCACCTTCACCTTCACTTCAAAAGCGGAACACACAGACACAGCATTGTTTCTTTGGGTAGGCTGTGTCCCATGGCACGTACACGCATTTTTTTATAAGAAACTAGGAATTTGGGGCAGTACTGAAAGTTTCTTAAAATGATCAGATGTTTAGTACTCAGAGTTTCTTACGAGTTTCTTAGAGGTTCCATAACAGCCTATGATAACAGTCTTCATGTTCGCTACCTGCACCCTTTTGAACATTTCGAAAGGTTTTTTATGCCGTTCCAATGTTTAGGCATTATTTAGGTACTCTATCAATGCTCTACAGTTTGCTTTCCACGTTCTCAAGGTATCATTGAAGAACGCGATTCTTGATATGGTGTAGACCTACGAGCATCTATAAATTGCACACGAGAACAGCGAACTTGGTGCGGGGACTTGCGCAATTGCTTGGCCAGGGCAGAGTTGGAATGAAGCAAAATGATGGGGTTAGGGTCGAAGTCCCCCTTGAAAAGTTTTGAGGAAACGGCCTCTATCTTTTTGGCTTAGAACACTTCTACAGATTCCATATAAGCTGGCGCTAAAATAGACTTTTGATGAATCAGCATCCGTAAGAAACTTTCAGATCAAAGATAATTTTCTTTGGCTTGTGTTTTCATGCCATTTTAACCAATGTCAACATTGAAATTTTCATAATTTTGTCACAGTTTTCTATGGATGACTACCTTCGGAATACTTTTGCGCAAACACATTTACTTTTGTCTCAGGACGCTTCTCTTAATCAAGTTTTCTTGCTTTCAAAATGGAAGCCTCAACAATCCTAGAATGATTCGTTTAGGAAAATGTTTGAAAACGCCAACCTTTGCTTCGGCTTAGAACGACGCCCCTAGTGACTTTGCAGCTTTTCTCACAAAAGTTTTTGAGTTTGACATAAGGGAGGTCCCGGGGGGGGGGGGGGGGTACTTGACTTAAATTTGTACGGGGGTGTGCCCACGAAAAAAATTTTTTCTACCCTGCTCCAGGATTTTTCGGTCAAAATGATAACCTGTTCTAGGAAAAATTGGTGAAAAGTATACTCAAAAACATGAAATTTGACCAAAAAACGACCCGATCTAGCAAAATATTCCCCTTTGACATGTTTTGACAACCTGCTCTAGAAAAATTGCCTCATTTTGATTAGCCCTGTCCACAAGTTGCTCGAAATATCTCGAAAAGATGCTCATAATTTCTGGAAAAGATGCTCATAATTTCTGGAAAAGTTGCTCAAAAGTTGCCAGTTTTTCGAAAAGTTGCTCATAAGTTGCTCACTTATTGTCATTTTTTTAAGGCCAAGTGTATGAATAATTGACAAATGTGCAGCGCCAAGGATGCTTCGAGAAGTGTCTTTTTATTTTATTTCAACATTTTCTCTTATGGGGCAACTACAGCTTCCTAGAATTTCGACGCTAAAACCGTTGGAACCATGTAATGCATCTTCAATATTTGCTTATAAACAACAACAATCACAAAAACATCATTAATTGGTGATTAATAATAATCATCATCATTGTCATAGCATACTGATCACAGTCACAAGTCGTTCATTTCAAAGACCAGTTCTTCACAAACCAAGACGTTTAATCCCAGCCTGACCAGCAGAACAGATCCTTTCCATGTCTAATTTTCATTACTGTTACAGAGAATAAACAAAATATCGTAGAAGTTGTAGTTGTTCTAATATTGCAAAAATAAGGAAAAGTTTCTCAATGTTGCAAAAGTTGCCAAAATTCCTAAAAGTTGACCCAAAGACTTCAAGTTGCCCGAACGTTGCCGAGCAACTTGTGGACAGGGCTAATTTTGATACCCTGTGCTAGAAAAAATGGGTGAAAACGATACCTTAAAAACGGCACATCCTCGTCGGACAAATATACTAAGTACCCCCCCGGGAGGGAGGTAAATGCTCCCCCAAGCCCATCCCCATCCGTTGTCACGCCACTGCTTTTTCCAAAGAAAAGTTTCGATGAGAAGTGCTTCAGATCATTGGATAGGAAATGCTTCACTTATGAACATTTTCCTTTTTGCCGAAGGAAAGGATTACTGTTGACAAAAAGCTTTCCTGAGAGAAGTCCATGAAAGCAGACCTTGAAAATCGCCTAAAAACAAGTTTTTGTCAAGTCATCTTCTGAATGTTCTAAACTTTTATCTATCATTCTTTTCTGATTCATCTTTGCTCTAAAGTGGCAATTTTTTATTCCATTTCTGAAAATTATCATTGCAAATATCAGGGCCTTTTAATTTCAAATCGCTGTATATCGAGTGTAAATGTAGGGAAAAGTATCGTTTAAAGTGAACAGGCTGGCAAGGGCCAGAGGTTAAGTGGCCCTTGGACCCCTGTTTACAATACATGTTCCTCGAACCTCGACCATGTCTCTATTGGGCCCCTTAGGCCTGAGGCACTCCAGTTTCTACATTTGCCGATTCCCTAGAACTTTTTCATCTGCCAGTCAGAAGTCATTCAGTTCATTGGAGCCCAGTTGCACTCTTTTGACATCTTTAATGCCAGATAAACAAAAATTAATTGTTGAGAGAATTGTTACAGGACCCTTCATAACCACTTTCGTTGCTTTCATTTTGGTTGTGTTGCCACTTGTTCAAGTTAGGCCAGAGTAGCCATCTGAAAGTATTTTTTTTTGAAGCATTGAAGGGGCCCAAAAGTGCCCTTGCTGATTGGGGCCCTTCGAGCCCCAACCCGATAGCCCGACTGGCCAATCCGTCCCTGAATTCACGCTTCATTTGTGAAATAAATATTTTTTTAGCGAGCAGAAAGGGGCGAGGAAGCAAAAAGTAAAAACGGAAGAAAGAAGGAAGATAACGGTCACTTTTCTTCCTCCTCCATCTTCCGTTTTTACTTTTCGCTCCCTTGTTTCCATGTGCTCTCTCAAGAAAATATTTGATGACAATGGCTGAGTAAGAAGTACAGCTGAAAAGAAAAGAACTTTTTGGCTAACTCTGTTATATTAGTCTGCGTGCTATGTTATATGGCGTGGTGTACTTGTTGGAGAGATGAACTTCAGATTCTTTTGTTTAAAAACAATGCCGACTTCCCCAATCAGCAGCCATCCTTTGGGAGCGCATGCGGACTGCGTAGATCATTTTGACCAATCAGAGTGGAGCTTTCTTGCTCCTGCACAGCTACGTGCAGCAACAACAACGCTAATTGCCATGTGACCACCCTTCTTCCGTGCAATCGCCATTTTGTTAGGCAGGATGAGTGGTGGACGGCTGAGGACACATCTTTCTCTTTTTCGTCGTTTGGGCTAGGATTATACTGTCATACTGAGTTCGAAACATATCAGTTTGTTTGAGAGTTGTTGTAATGATACATACCTAACAGTACCTGATGATATGGCAAGTTCCAGCACTGCAAATGATGAGCCGTTCCGTCAACTTTCACATTTTATGCGAAGTCGTCAACAAATGCAAAGAATATCAGCCAATATCACTGCAAATTGTGTGATTTCACATCAGTTAAAAGAGAATGCAGGCTCAAAGCAATCAATATTCAGACCATTCAGACGTAAACGAAGCCAAAAGAAACAAAAATGAAACATCAAACAGTGCTGCAACTGCCATATCATCACTTGTTGCTGTTAACCCTACTTTTGAAGTCAGAGATGAGCATTGCTATTCAACCTCAAATTCTCCTCTTTTCACTTGTCTACAAAAAATTCTGAATTTGGCTCAGATAATCAGGAATTTAGTCCTTGAAGATCTTCTGCTATTAACAAAAGTAAAATCTCAACACCATCAAACATCATCTGCAAAGCCCGAGCATACAATTCTAGCTCAACTGCCTATTTCCCCCTTGTTTTACAAAGAAATAAGTAGGCATATGCAATCTGAGTCTGTTCTAGGTATTGTTTTACTTCTGATTGCCATGAGATAAAATGGCTGAGACCTGAAACGGTACTTGTGAATGGCTACAGCTACTGTGTACATTTCTTAGGGTTTATAAATGTGCTGATTTTAAAAATTACTGATTTGTCAAAGACAGTGGAAAGATTGGTACAATTTTGATTATTTGCATAGGCGTAGGAGATAGGGGGCAAAGGGGGGCTGCAGCCCCCCCAACGTCAGAAAAATTTGCAAAAATCAGCCATAATCGGGCGGAAATCCGCCTCAAGTCGGGCAAAATTTTCTCAAACAATGGATTTTTTGTCGGGCAGCCCCCCCAAATTTTATCTTCCCCTACGCCGATGATTATTTGAGAGCATGTCTGAAGAAACATGAAGCAGAAAAATGACTAATATTTTGTACAATGATTGATAAAATTCCAGATTTTGATCATAATGATCTCAAGTTGTTGCCTCCAGACTTTGTTTTGCAAGCTAGATAAAGAGAACCAAGCAATCTTTCAGTATTTAGATCTTCATTCCCTGATCATGCTGTCTCAGACATACAAATTTTTCCACAAGAAAGCCAATAAATATCTAAATAAGACAAACTTGAAACAGCTTATGATCAACACTCAATTTGTTGACATGCTTTTTGCATGCATGACCTACATGGAATCTGATGCAAGAATTTAAAGTTATCTTAGCAAATGCCCTACAAACAAGTTACGATTGATATAAATGCAGACACAGTCTGATAACACCTTTAGAAACCATCAAACATGGTTCAAATGAACTTTGTGAAGTTTAAAAACAGTTTGGACATGACAGGGATCCATCACCACTGGAAATGTTGGTGTATCCTGTTGCACAGCCACCTGAAAAAAAAAACATTTTGATGAAGGCCATATTGTATTTTTGAAGAAGGAATGCAAACATTTGCACCATGTGTCAATTTAAGCATTAGATTGCTAAAAGGTACATTATTGGCTTTTTCATAAGAAACTCTGATCGGGCCATAGTACCCCAGAGGGGCACTTAGCACATGCACATACGGGGAGGTAAATCCAATATTTTTGGGTCAGAATATTGCTGAAAGTGATATATTTGGGTCAAAATAAACTGAAGTTATGTATTTGATATTTTTGGGCATAAAATTTAGTCACAATGATATTTCTGGGTTCTCTAGTGGCAATCCTGGTCTCAATTTGCATTGTTTCAGGATCTTTTATGTTCCTTTACAGATGTCAAGGTATAAAATGAGCTGATATTTTTGGGTTGTAATGAAGCTAAACTGATATTTTTGGGTCTGACCCCCCCCCCATATGCGTATGTGCTGAGTGTCCCCCCCATGGGCATAGTACCAACAATTTTTTTATTTTTTGAATGCATGAATTATCAATATGATAAGTAACATTGATGCAGATCAGATATTCTATGATTCTTGCCACTCAAAACATATAATAGATGAATAAACAGTGTTCTCATCATGTTGAAAACTTTCCCCTCTTCTCCAAAATTACAAGAGATTACAATGAGACATGCCCCTATTGTTACTATTCTAACAATGGCAGTTAATTAATCACGTGATTCATTGCCAGGCAATAAAAAAATAAAGGAAAATTGGCAAATTTATACCTTCTTATCATGAAAATTCCATTTGATTTGCTGACAACTGATTTTCTCCAAATTTGTTTCAAATAGTAGGAAATATGTTATACTGTAGATCCAAAATCAATACTTTAAAAAAATTCCATTTCTAGCACAGTTAGTTTTGAAGTAGCTTTTGGTTTCTTATAAACCAGTTTCTTTATAAAAAACATGCAGCGAGTACAGATGAGTCAGAGCGCCTAACACACTCTCTGTGTACCTAGTAGAACCTAAAATATCATATTCGTTATCAGACAATTTTTTCTCACCTCTGCACTGTTTAGGAACACTTTCTTTACATATAGTTCTGTCTTTAAATAGAATACCAACCATCATAGCACACGCAAAATACCGGCCATTACACCAGTTCTCCCGCAATCTGAATCAAATCAAAACAAATGGGCAACAGCAACAACCTAGATGCAACAGTTGTAGTGCGCTTGCGCAAAAAAAGGTTAGCACCCAATCTTCTTTCTAAAACCCACGCGCGGCCCAAGTCAGCAGCCAGTTCGTCTCTCCAACAAGTACAACTACTTACCACCGACCACACCGAATTTTAAACCACGTGTAAACTGTTTACAAGAGAGTATTCTATATGTCGAGCCTTCGAGCCTTTCGAGCCTTGAACACAAGACTCGAAGGCTCGAAGTTAAGAGCTTTGGCACTGCTCCTGGACAAAACTTTTGTACAGAAAGGAGGAGCAAATTTGTTACGGATTAGCAGAAACAATGTAAACGGGAGGCTCATCCGTTACACTTTTGTGACGGATCCAAAGGTGTACCTGTACATTATAAACGAGGTCTAAGGTCGGTAGTTTTCCAAACTGAAAAGATCAGAAAATTGTCAGCTCCTTACCTTTTGATTCAGTTTATCAACGATATTGTACTTTTGTTCCACAATTCTTCAGATCAACAGTTGCTACTTGCTGTGCGTATTAGGTACAAGCGTTGCCCCCGACCAGCAAAGACGAGTTCTCCGAACTCTGTTTTCCCTTCACCAACAACCCTTTTGAAACATGTCGAGACAACTCTTTTATTAAATACTGTGCATCAGAAAAATAAGTGGACAAACAAGGATCAATGGATCAATGATGAACAGGAACACATTTTTTCTGTATTATTGTGGTTAATTTCGTGGTAAATTACTCCTCGGAAGCAACTGTGACATGATATTCGTTTTCATCATTTGGCAAACCATACAGTCAATTTTGGCTCATAGATAACAAAGTACAAAGTCTGTGCGATGCATGGTGGGCAAATTTCCCGGGCAAAGTAGCAAATTTCATGTCTTATCACGGGCAATAATGCACCGTTGATGTGGCCTATTGTATGATCACAGTTATTTCTCTTCCATGGGATTGTGAGAAAAGCGTAATGACCGTAATGTTGCTTTGCCTTCGTTCTTCTCTTGTCACAACAAGGATCAACAAGTGGAAGTTTGAAATGAGACGTATTGCTGCGTAGGAGTTCAAGCGCGAAACATTTTGTAACGAGAGAAGAAGAAAGGGAAAGCGACATTATCGAGCCACAGGTGGCATCAAATATTAAGAAATTGTCAAAATTGCTTACTCATGTTGCATTCCTTGTTGTATTTCTGCTGTATTCTTTACCTGTCCCTGACCATCGACCATGCTCGAACGTTGTTTTTTTCGGGGACTAGGGCCGATGGGCCTATTTTTTCAATGCAATTTTCGAGCATGGTCGATGGTCAGGGACAGAATACAGTAGAAATACAACAAGAAATACAACATGAGTTAGCAATTTTGACAATTTCTCTAATATTTGATGCCACCTATGATCGAGCTTTTCTCTGACACAATTAGTAAAATAATTTTGATCATACACACAGGGGCGCACATTAGGGGGGTGTGGGGGGGGTGAGACACCCCCCAATAATTTCTGAGCTGGTCCAAAAATTTTCTCAAGAGGGAAAAGTCGGTCCACGACGAAATCGGATGGACCAACTTTGTGGACCGACTTTTTCATGGACCGACGAACCACGACGAAGCTCTAAAGGTCCACTATAGTTTGAATCAAAGTTGGTCCGATTTTAAATGTTTTGGGCAAAGGTCGACCCATGACGACTGTTAGAATATTCATAAGAAGTGCTTGACAATAACTGGGAGAGTCGTTCTAAGCCAAAGCAGAGGATGGCATTTAAAAAAATTTCTTAGATGCATTACAAAATTGCACAGGCTTCCATTTTTAGGGGCAAGCAATCATTGGCTTGTAAAAAGCGGTCGAACACAAAATGGAAGGCGTTTGTGCAAAGATTATCCCAGGGAACAATGCTGTTACAAATACTCAAAATTTCTAGTCTGGCACTGGGGTGCCGGTGGTGGTAGTTATGTGGCGTTGGAAAACAGACACTTGTGTATGAATCCCAAAAAAGAAAGGAGACATGGGTTACAAATATTATCCATCAAAGGTGGTATACGCTTCTACCAAAAGCTAACACTGCTGACACTATGATCATAAGGGAAAACCTTCTTAGAAGACAAACACACTAAAACAAGTCGCTTTTGCCAGGCTTGGCGGTGAAGAAGTTGTTGTTCTTAAGATTACGCCTATACTTAAAACTCCAAGTCCGTGATGCATTCTAAGCCAAAGTAAGGGATCTTTCTTCAAAAATTTTCCTCGTTCGCTGATTTATAGCATAAATGTCACAAACGATAAAGGTTTCCTTGTCGCTAAAGGCAAACATGATATTGGGAGATGCATTCTAAGCCAAAGTAAAGGATCTTTCTTCAAAAATTTTCCTCGTGCGATGATTTATAGCATAATTGTCACAAAACGATCAAGTTTTCCTTGTCGCTAAAGGCAAGCATGATATTGGGAGATGCATTCTAAGCCAAAGTAAAGGATCTTTCTTCAAAAATTTTCCTCGTGCGCTGATTTCGCTGATTTATAGCATACTTGTCACAAAACGGTAAAGGTTTCCTTGTCGCTAAAGGCAAGCATGATATTGGGAGATGCATTCTAAGCCAAAATAAAGGGCGTAGCCCCAAAAATTTTCCTGGGGACCCCCTCGTTTCAATACCTCCACTTAATTTACCCTGGCCACACCGCTGCTTGCTTTCCTTTCAGTTGGTCTGAAAATGTTTAGTCGGTCTAGAGCATGTTGACACCCCCCCCCTAACAAAATTTGAATGTGCGCCCCTGCATACACATCGACGATTCTTTATTGCCCATGATCTCATGTGTCGTGTGTAGCATTGCCTGCGTGCAGACTCAACTCCTCGAAAGTATACTGAGTCTGCACACAGGCTAGTGTAGCATGGTCATTGGGCAGTCTGGTCTGTCACTCCGAGGCCACGATTGTGTAGTTATGTCATATTTGGCATGGTATTTATCTTGTTTGTCATGGTTGTAGGGTTAAACTAAAGTGTTGTACGATACGATACGAGGCAACAATTGTCTAGCGATGTCAGAGATGTAGGAACCGAACCAGGGGGCACTGGGGGCACGTGCCCCCCAAGATTTTGCAATAAACAAAGAAGTGCCCTTTTTATTTCCTGGAAGTCCCCCTTTAGCTTAAAGAAAACAGTGCCCTTGAAGTGTCGTGCCCCCCCCAGGGGTTATATAGGGGCCCACAGGAAAGTGTGGAAAAATGTGAGACCACAATTATCTGGCGATGTCATACATCATCAGAGGATGGTTCTCAACAAACAAAACTTGTAATGATTCGTTCCAAACTTGCTTGTTTCAGCATTTTCAGGAAGGAGTCTTTTGTGCGAGGGCTCATCTTTGGTAGCCCCAATAAGCAGTCAAAGAAAGAGCAAACAATTTAACTATTTTGTTGGACATTTTGCCGACTGCGCATAGTTAGTGATCCAATATACAAGCAAAACATTGAATTTGCAAATTACCATGTTTGTTACTAAAATTTAAACTGACATTTGCAAGTAACGTTTGTGCCTTAGTTTTCCGTTTATATTTGAAATTATTTTTTGTAATGATAGTTATGTAGATTTAATTTTATCTTGAATGGCCGCAAGGTAGACATAGTACTTCGCTCTCTGTGACATCGTCTCTGTAGTTTTGTGGCATAGTTGTAGGTATTGCCATTAGTAACATGTTTTTACATTTTTAATGAAATATAAGAATCCAATATACAGTCAAGGAAAATAGGACTCATGAACAGGACACTTATTATTATGAGGTGTCCTCTTATGTATGTTCTTTGATTTCAGTAACCAACAATTGTCCCTCCCATTTGGCGATTACAAATATCATTCCTTGCAAGGATGTAGTAAATTTAAGGGGAGGGGATTATTAGAGAGGGGATTATTAGAGAGGGGCTTAATAGAGAGGGGGCTTAGTAGAGCTTTTACGGTACTTGACAAGGCCCCCGACAAGATCAGAAAAGATGGGCCAAACTTGATACAAAAAAATTACCACAACACAAACTGATGAGCTGCCTTTCAGAACGGCATGATTTGCAAATAATGGGGAAGCCATGGCCCCCGCCCCCCCCGTCGTCGGAGGCCCTGCTTGAAAGTGGTTTACAATACCATAATATGCCTGAGAATTCAGTTCTGTGAGTCACCAATAGGATTCTGTTCATCGTCTTTTTAAAAGAAATGGCTTACATACGAAACGGTTTGGCTTGACTTTCGACCGTTGACAATTCGTGTTTGCAATTGTCAGCTTTGATTTTCTCAGGTCACTCAAAAATGTTATTTTGACATTGTTTTGAGTGTAATTCATAACAAAATGAATGTAGTAAACACGAAGATTGTAGTGGAACCTTCAAGAAGTTCGCAAGATACTCAGAAGACGCAAAATCTGATAATTTTGAGAAACTTTCAGTGCTGGCTCAAATTCATTGTTTCTTATAAAAAGATACTTGTAAACCATCATTCAATCGCAGCTCGTTCCAATCTTTTATCTGGCTATGCTTTTTGTTGTCAAAGCTCTCAAAAGCTAATCATCATCTTCCATTTTTGGACAGTCCAGGGCTCTCACATTTTCATGCATTACTTTATTGTTGGGGATACGAACCATCAAAGTTCCAAGCAACGGTTATCCCCCAAAAAGGAAACCTGTGATCATGCGCAGAAAGCATGCTTGGTTTGTGAAAAGAGTGTGGGCGGAGACTCTAACCACAACCCAAACAAGGATTAGCACAGAAACAAAGAGATTCTCTCGCATGGTAATAGGTTTCCAAGCCGTTGATCTGCTTAGAACTTTACCAGCATAACAAACGCTTAGACAAAAGGGGCAGTCCTCGGTATCCTCAACAATTTAGCTCAAGATCCTTTGTCAAAAACTTTTTCTCGACGTTAATAAATGATTAAGATATTGTACTCAACAGGATGTTACCAGACCCACCCCCAGTAACAAGACTCCTATAATCTCCTTCGCATGAGTACACGTATTTTGTTGTTATAAAACACTGCTTATAAGAAACGACTCTCAGATCACTGAAAAATTTAGAAATGCTTGTATTCGGAAAATATGACTTACGAAACTACACGTTTTTTTATATAAGAAACTGGTTTATAAGAAACTAGTACTAGGATGGCGAAAATTTAAGAAACTCTAGTACTTTGCTTCAGAATGGCTAAGAAACTTTTAAAACCAAGTACAAGGAAATCATGGGGAAATTTTCACTAAGCTTTAATTTTTTTACAAACATTCCTGATAAATTTATGTTTTGAGTCAACTAAACTCTCCTTCTTGCTAAAAATTGTGCTGTCTGTCAAGAAACGAATTCGTGGCAGTGGTAGAAACTACATGCATCCAAAGAATAAGAAACAAATTAAGAAACTTTTAGTTCTAAAAGGCTGAAATTTTTACGCGAAATTAAGAAACTTTTAGTACTATGGGCCTATCCAAGTTTCTTATAAAAGAAAAAACGTGTATTTGCTTTGACGAAGGGAGTCCTTATGTATATAATTACATTTGAAAGGCTTGAAAAACATTGTTTGAAATATTCACGAGGGCACAGGTAGTTGGACATGAAGATTTAAGAAACTCGTAAGAAACTTCGAGTACAGTACTCAACATCTGATAATTTGAAGAAAATTCAGTGCTGGCCCAAATTCTTAGTTTCTTATAAAAAGATACATGGAAGTTCTTATCAACTGAATTTAGATTAGTATTTTTCACTGCACATGGTTTGTACCTGGTTTATGCCAATCAGCTGGAATTTTTCAATTATTACAATCACTTGGATACAGTATGCCAAGATTTCAAATGAGATTATGTTATCAAGGAAACGTCGTGAATGGTGAAACAATCCCCCATGATATCCACCTGCTAAAAGCTTCCTTATTGCTTGCGCATGTCCACAAATCCCCACCACTGACCTATCCTTCGTTTGAGTCACAATTAATATAAAGCTTTCAGTGGGCCTTGATTGCAAACATGCATTGTTGTGAATTTCCAAGATTAATTCGACTTTGAAAGCCTTTATTTTTAGCAAGGTATTTGGTTTCTCCATAATTCTTCCATTCCAGAAAAACCAAGAGTATATTTTGGTGTGGAACTACCACCTGTTGAGCTCCAATTGAGCTGGGCCGATTACGATCGCGCTGGAGCCGCTAGTCGCCGACCCTAGGCCCAGGTGTCAGCGCGGCCGCCCCCGCTGCAGTCAAAGTCCGCTCGCCAGTTGTAGAGCTCCCCTTTCTTACCTCATATCAAGGTAAATAAGGGTGTTAGGACACGCATGTTTTTATTAGATATTTATTGCTGCGATTGCAGAATCATCTTCTTTTCCAATCCAGCCATGATCCAGCGAGCTAGATTACAAAAGAAAAGCAAGAACCTGAAAAAGTTGGACATCAAGGAGGGGTGATATAAGGATTAAACAGCATTCGACAGTCACATATCTGGGATGTGTCCTGGACGAAAATCTCTCTGGGCAGTCGCTGGGTACCAGAGCCAAAAAAATAATAAAATAAAAAAATAAAAAAAGCAAAGAAGGAAAGAAAGTAGGGAAGAAAGCATCTCCTTTCTTCCTTCTCTCTTCCCATCCTTTCCAAATTTTCAATTTCTTTCTAATTTTGAGGCTCTGGCACCCAGGGTAGGCAGTCGATGGCAACTAAGATGTTTGGAAAAATAAATGGCAAGCTAAAATTTCTGTACATGAAACAAAGCTACCTGGATAAATCCCTTCGCATGTTGCTTCTAAATGCTCTTATTCAACCTCAGTTTGATTATGCATGCACTTCTTGGTATCCAGGGTTGAATAAAAGGCTGTCCAAAAAAATCCAGACAGCGCAAAACAAATGCATTGGTTTTTACCTGAATTTGAAAACCACAGCACATATTGGGGTCACAGAATTCAAGGCCATAAATTGGCTTCCTACAAAGAACAGGATAGATCACTGTGTCTGTGTCAACATAATGAAATTTTTCGAAGGAGCTGCCCCAGCGTACGGTGCTGAGATACTCCGTCCAGGTAACCAGGGCCAAACAAATCGAAGGTATAAGTTCAAATTGGATATTTCATTTCGAAAAAATGATGCTGGACAAAAATGCCTATCTTATCTAGGGTTTAAAACATGGAATAGTCTTTTGTCTGAGGCCTGGGTTACACGATACCGGATTGCTTTTCGCATCGGATTGGTTTCAACCCATCTGCGTCAAAATCGCACCGTTTTCATTGCAGTTACACGACACCGGATTGCCATGAACCCATTTTTGATTGCAGTTACACGACACCGAGTCACCCTGCACTGCGAAGTCTAATCTATTGTCTTTGACAACTGCGAAGCCCAAATGGAGTGGGGTCACATCGGATTGGTGCAGTTACACGAGCAAACGGAGTGGGGTCACACCGGATTGGTGCACTTACACGAGATGGTATGCGGAGCGGAGTGCATCGGATTCATTTTCACCTCACCTCCAGAGCGGAGTGGTTTCATTCCGCGAAAACGGAGTGGAGTGACACCGGATTGCCTCGGTGTCGTGTAACTGCACCCCCCTATCCGATGCGAAAAGTAATCCGGTGTGTGATGAATCCGGTATCGTGTAACTGGGGCCTGAGATCAAACCAACAAACAATATTAATGCATTCAAACATAAGATCAAAGAAAATTTTTTCCAAAATGTACAGAAAGAGGGAGATGACATGTATGTCTTCTATTAAGGACTATTTTGAAAACACACATGCAGCTCTGTATTTCCTTTTTTTCTATGTATTCCGTTATACAGCACCTCTAAGGGGACCATTGTGGATATAAGGTCAGCTTGACCTTTTAATGCTATCCCTGCTACTGTAATTATGGGTGTTTATCTTTACGTTTTTAACATGCACTTCAGTATTGTACGGTATCTATTTTTTTTATAGAAAACTTGTAAATATTTATTGTGGCAAATCATTACATACATACAAAACCTGTCTGTCTAGCTATGTCGAAGGGCCACTATGCGCTGCGGTTCGCGGGCTCGCGGCTGGTGAGCATTTATCCAACAAACAACCAACAACAACAAAAGTTTTCCAACAAAAGAAAATGAGTTCTTCTATTGTTCTTCCTACGTACGTCAATGGATACCTTCTGGATCAGAGTATTTTTAGTATTTGCAAAAAGTTGAAAAAAATTATAGTATTCGAATAAAAATTAAATTTTTTATTTTTTATTTCATTTTTTTCCAAATACTAAAAATACTCTGATCCAGGTTAGTCAATGGACGACAAAGGTTTATTCCTGACAATGCAGTATGCAGAACTCAATATCCTAACTAAATCATTTACCTTTTGAACCATTACCCAACTGTAAATTCCAAACACAATGCATATACGTTTCAATTCATTTCTATAAAATTGACCTCGCTACAATCGCATTTGGTACAACTGCACGTTTTTTTATGCTTTTCGTACAGAGGTGCAAAACTGTGGAATAGCCTCCCAGCTGAGACCGAGCAGGCAACCTCCATTAAGATTTTTAAACAAAGTATAAATTGACTGGGGGTTTTTCTAGTGGTCTGAAGGTGGTTTGAAGGTGTTTGTTGGGCAGTGGTGTAATCCTCTGACTTTGCAGCCAGAACAGTCAGGCGGAGTGGGTCCGATACTTTGTAGGACCCCACTGCTTGAGCGTCATGACAAGGGGTCGCGGACTCGATTAGGTCTGCTCTATTTCTGCGATCCCAGCGCTTGGCGCTGAAAAACGCAACTTAACCTTCACCTTCACGTCTGGTGGTTATCGCGCCCGTTGCTTCTGTGCTTGATATTTGCTGGATCGACGATGGAGATCTTTGAATCTACGTTGTCGGTTTAGTATAGGTCGGGCATGGGGGCGGGGGCTGCGTTGGTTGCTGGATTGTTGGAGAAATTTCCCGGGGGGGCCACTTCTATACTTTCCTATAGTATCATGCTCGTACAAAGGTTTAACATATGCACCCTAAACGCCGACCTGTTTTAGCGAAATACATACCCTAATCGCGGAAAATTTTCTTCAGAACATATCCTTTCCCGCGTCAAAATAGAGCTTCTCAATTTCAGGTACCCTAATCGCTGATAAGTCAGTTATTAAAATTGCTAATATTGCCGGTGTGATTTGAAGAGAAGTACCCTGGGTACCAGATTCCCTAACATATAATTTTATAGATGCTACCACAGTGGCTTGGCTAAGGTAAATTAAGTGGGGGTATTGAAATGAGAGGGTCTGGCGGCGAAGGCCTCAAGAAATTTTTTGGGACACTCCCTTTATTTTGGCTGAGAATGCATCTCCTAATATCATGCCAACAGCGACAAGGAAACTTTGTTAGTTTGGTGATGACAGTTGTTCTATAGAGTATAGAGCACGAGGAAAATTTTTGTAGAAACATCTTTTACTTTGGCTTAGAAAGCATCTCCCAATATCATGCTTGCCATTTGTGGCAAGAAAACCTTTGTAGTTTTGTGACATTTATCCTATACATCGGAGCACGAGGAAAATTTGTGAAGATGCATCCTTTACTTTGGCATAGAATTCATCCCCTGATTCCATTTTTGCCAGTGCTAAAATGGAAGCTTTGGCATTTATCAGAAAATTCTTACCCAACATATGCCAAGCTATTTTCTCTTCGGTTTTAAAGCAATCTCGAGAACCATCTTTCGAAAAAAGTGGTGGGGGCAATGACCCCCCTTACCCATACCCCCATGATGTTAATAATGTTAAGATGATGTTACAGATGCTATTTCATAGAGTCTGGTACCCAGGGTAGAAGAGGAAGAAACTCACTCCCGAATTCCTACCCCATCTTGTGCTGGTCTGCTTTTTCAAGTTCTTTGACTTGTTACTAATTGTATTTTAGAAATTTTGATTAGAATATCATTGCACAGGAGTTGCAATGCAAATGAAATGCAAACTAAGAGACCCTTTTTTTTAATTATGGTCGATTTGGCACCCCTAAACACGGGCCCGCGCGGGCCCGTGCCTACTTTGAAGAAAGGCACCCTTTCCCGCGTTTTTTTGTGCGAGCATGATAACACATCAGGTACCAAGTGCCCCCCCCCCCCGGGAGAAATTTCCCAGTCTATTGGTTTTTATGCATTTTTCTTTTGATTTTGTTGGTTAGGTTTTACGGTTTTGTTGTATTAATTGTTTATTGTAAGTAATTCTTAGATATTTTTAACATGTACATTTTGTAAGTTTTTATGTGAAGGGCCCCTTGAAAATCAGCCACTAGGCTGAAGGGTCTCCCTCCTTAATAAATTGAAATATGAAATATATATTTTTTTATTTTTTATATCATTCATTTAAAAAGTTTACAATGAGTTCTACAATGAAATATGAAATATGAAAATATAAGAAACTGGTTTATAAGAAACTAGTACCACGATGACCAAAAATTTAAGAAACTCTAGTTCAAGAAAACTTAAGAAACTATAAAATTTTATTTCTAGAATAAGAATCGGTAGATTACGGTTCGCGCGACATTTTTTAACTCCTGACTGCAAAAAAATGGTAGCTTTTTGCCTTAATGTGCATGGCTTATTCGTGATAACAATCTTGATGCAAAATGCAAGCCCTTTCTCGAGAAGAAGGCTCAACTTCGAACCATAGCGCAATGTTAGGCCCAAAAGTTAAGAAACTAATTAAGAAACTTTTACTACTAAAAAACCGAAATTCTCATGCGAAAATAAGAAACTTTTAGTACTAAGTGCTGATCCAAGTTTCTTATAAAAAAACGTGTACCGTACTAATCCGCAGCACTCGCTGACTAATGTCCTTTCTAGTTTACCCATAGTTCATAGAATTAACTATGGTTTACCTTATCATATTAGTTGCCTTTTCGTCTCAACTCGTGTCTTCAACTGAACTTGGCCTTACTGTCATTTATTGTCACGCACACACATACTTCTTGTTCACAGGTGCAATTTCCTCTCCATAGAGAAACCCCTGGATTTTTACTTTCCCTTACCTTTTCACAGAAGCGTCGTGGCTGGGGGGCAGGGGGGCACGTGCCCCCCCTAGCGTCTGAGATTCGGATATTTGTCGGAAATTTCGGATTTTTGTCGGAAATTCGGAAATTTTTCCGAAAGTTCTCATCTGTATGAATTGAAGCCTAGCTACTTTCACGACCCTATTTACTAATGAATTTTTAACAAGGGGGCATTTTTCGACAGTCTGAGGGAGGTTATATAAAAAAATGTCCTGGGTGCCAGAGCCTTTGTTTGTCGAAATATGGTGCTCGGGATTCCTTTAAAACCGATGAGAAAATAGCTGGGTCTAGGTTGGGTAAGAAATTTCCGAGAAAGGTCAAATCTTCTATTTTAGTACTGGTAAATATGGAATCAAGGGATGTATTTTCAATTCGCACCAAAGTGATATTTTACTTTATTTACTTGTTTATCATTGTACAATTGCACCACATGCAACAAGAAGATTTTTTATGTATTTTAAGCCAAAGTAAAGGATGTTGCTTCAAAAATGTTCCTCGTGCTCCGATTTATAGGAGAACTGTCACAGGTTTCCTTATCGCTAATAGCAAGCATGATATTGGGAGAAGCATTTCAAGCCAAAGTAAAGGATCCTTCTTCAAAAATTTTCCTACTGCTCCGATTTATAGGAGAACTGTCACGAAGCTCTCAAGGTTTCCTTGTCGCTAATGGCAGGCATGATATTGGGAGATGCATTCCAAGCCAAACTAAAGGATGTTTCTTCAAAAATTGTCCTCAGGCTTTGATTCATAGGATAACTGTTACAAAACGATCAAGGTTCCATTGTCGCTAAAGGCAAGCATAATTATAGTGAAAGTTGACATTGTGGAGGATTCTACGCCGCGCAGGACGTTACGTTGCGCAGGAGATCCGGGAACTTTGGGAAGAACACGAGGAGATTCAACATGGAAGGACGAAAGGCATCGTATTATTGTATTTAGTTGTGTTTTGTTTGTCAAAAATCATTGGAAAACGTAACAAGGATCTTTTATAGTGGAAATCTACTATGAACGCGGCACAGGAGAGGTTTTTACTATAAGTGGCGACCACGAAGGGACTAACGGACACTTAGAAGACACTTAGAAGATTGAAAACGATAGAAAACTTTAGGCCATCGATTATTGGAACAAAATTTACGAAAATGGGATCAACGGAAATGAAGAAAATGGTGGATAAGGAAGTAGTGAAGATCAATATGTATGGGGAGCAGGTAAAGGAGGCGCTTGAACGACAAGAAATGTCAAAATTGAACCGTTTATGTGATGTCACTGTACCAAACAAACTGAAATTGTTGGATGAGTTGATTGAGAAAACAAGTGAGGTAATGATCGATGAAGAAGAGACGATTGGATCTGTGCAAACATGGACTAAAGGCGCGCGAATTGCATTTCAGGGGGCTTTTAAGTTGTATGAAAAGGGTAAGATAATGATTGATGAATATAATATAAAGATGAATGAGTTAGCTAGAGAGAAAGTGCTACACCAGGAAAGGAAAAATAGAGAGGATGAGAGGAGAGAAATGTGGGAGTATGAAGAACAGTTGAGACAAGAAAAACTGGAAAAAGACAGAGCAGCTTGGAAAGAACAACAGAAAATTATGATTGAAACAAAGGAAAGGGAAATTGAAATGGAAAGAAGGGCAAGAGAGACTGCAGTTAACCTCCCAAAATTGAGTATTGCACCTTTTAAGGGCACACCAAAGGATTGGATAAGATTTTCCAATCAATTCATGGCACAAGTAGATAATCAACCAGTAAACAAGATTGTGAAGTTAGGCTACCTACTTCAAAGTGTAAGGGGAGGCTGTCAAGAACTGATAGGTAACATTCCAAACAATGAGGAAGGATATGACAGGGCCCTGCAGTTGCTAAAGGAAGAATATGGGCAAGAGAAAACTGTACTTGCTGCCCATACCAGAGAAATTATAGATTTGGAGGCTATTAAAGGAACAAGGTATGCCAAAGTGAAGCAGTTCTATGAAACTCTACGCATAAATTATGAAGCGCTTAGAGCCATGAATGGGCACACAAAAGTGGAGGGCCTGGTATTATCTACACTTGCAAAGCTACCAGGGATAAAGGCAGACCTTACAAGAAATGATGAAAATTGGGAAACTTGGTTATTTGATGACTTGCTGACTGAAATTAGAAAATGGCTCAAGCGCAATGAAAGTGATGATGAGATAGAGAAAATTAGGGAAGAAAGAAGATCGCATAGAGCAACATTTATGACAACTGAGAAAAGAGGGCCAAGGTGCTTTTACTGCCCAAACAAACACTGGCCTGACAAATGTGACACAGTAGCAGATAAGAAAGAAAGAAAGGAAATTTTGAAAAGAAAGGGTGCTTGTTTCAAGTGTGGGGAGAAGCACTTAATGAGAGATTGCACAAGAAAAGGCTGTTTTATATGCCAGGGAAACCATCATTCAAGCTTACATGAAGAAAGAGCCCAGAAAACAGAGCAAAGTGTCAGTGTTTACACTCCTTCTGGTGATTGTATCATGCCATTAATCCCAGTGGAGGTGAAAGGAGAGCAGATTTGGGAAATACTAGATACTGGGGCTACAAAGAATTACATTAGCAAGAAAGCTGTAGAAATACTAAGGCTTAAGCCAATTAGATGGGAAACAACCAGTTTAAGAACAGCTGCAGGGCAAACTAAAGCTGCAAAGAGAGCAGTACATGAGATAAGCACATATACAATGAAGGGAGAGAAGTTCACATTTGAAGTTGTATGTCTAGATCAAGCAAATTTCTCTAAAGTAGACAGAACACCATGTAGAGAATTGAAATTGAAATACAGCCATCTGAGAGGCCTGTTTATCCCAGAGAGTAGAGATGGGGATTATGAAATTCATATTCTGATAGGAGACCCTACATTCACAGATATAAGAACAGGGAACTGCAGGAAAGGGTTGCAGGGGCAGCCCATAGCTGATGAAACATTATTCGGGTGGGCAGTGCATGGAGAAAGAGTGAAAAGTGACCAGAGTTATTTTACACAAACAACCAATGAGGATTATGAACAACTGTACAGATTGGATGTGCTAGGAGTAGAGGACAGAAAGGAGTTTGACCAAGAAGAAGTAAGGCAAGAATTCATGGAAAATGTAAAACATCAGACTGATGGTAGATACAAAGTTAAAGTTCCTTGGATTGAGGAAAGAGTACCTCAGAGTTCAAATGAAGCGCAAAGCAGGGCAAGATTGAGAAATTTGTTAGCAAGGATGACAGGAGATGTTAGAGAAAAGTATGATGCCATTGTAAAGGAACAGTTAGATCTTGGGATAATAGAGGAAGCACCAGATAACCCAGAGGGGGGAAGGCTATTTTATATGCCTCATAAGCCAGTTGTCAGAGAAGGGGCAGTTAGCACAAAAGTTAGGATGGTATTCGATGCCAGTGCAAAACCATCTCCAGAAGAATATTCAATCAATGAATGTATGAACGCTGGGCCCCCTACCCAACCACTTTTGTGGGACATTCTCATTAGATCCAGGGTTGCCCCAGTCTGCATAGTTGGAGATGTCGAAAAGGCTTTCCTACAAGTGGAATTAGATGAAGCTGACAGAGATGCATTCAGATTTATTTACAAGGCAAAAGATGGACCAGAGAAGCATTACAGATTTTGCAGGGTTCCATTTGGGGGGGGGAGAGCTCACCTTTCATTTTAGGGGGAGTTATTCAGTACCACCTGAAAGTGACTGAAGGAGAAGAATCAGTTAAAGAATCATTAAAGGAAAATACCTATGTTGACAATGTAATGGGACTAGTATCAAATGAAGAAAAGGCAGAGAAATTCAAAACAGAAGCAACAAAGATTATGAGCAAAGGAAAGTTCCCCCTAGGTAAATGGGAGTCAAATGTAGAGGGACTCAATGATGACAAAGAAAGAGTGGAAACGAAACTATTAGGAGTTGGTTGGAATAAGAAAGATGACACGTTTGCGGTAGAGCTAGAGGTAAAGGAGGCATCAGTTGTCACCAAGAGAACAATGCTAAAAACACTAGCCAGTATCTATGACCCTTTAGGTCTAATGTCCCCAATACTGGTTGAAGGCAAGCATCTATACCGTTTAGCAGTGGATGAAAAGCAAGGATGGGACAATGAAATCAGCACAGAAGTGAAAGTGAAATGGATGAAGTGGCTGCACAGTTTGCAGAAAATCAAAGTTCCAAGATCAGTTGCACCATACCTGGAAGATGTGACAACAATAGTGTTACATCATATGATGGATGCCAGTTCCAAGGCAGTCACAGCCCAAACTATTGCTGTTGTAACACAACCAAGCGGAATGACACAAGCTCTCTTGACATCAAAATCAAGGATTACGAAAAGAGGACTTACTATTGCAAGACAAGAATTAGTTGCATGTCTTATGGGCACAAACATAGCAGCAAACACTAACAAAGCATTGAAGGGGTGGCCTATAATAGAGAATTATTGCTGGACAGACAGCCAGGTAGCTCTTTGCTGGATAGAGAGGCCATTCAGAAACTGGAAGACGTTTGTGTCAAATCGAGTGAAAAAGATTAAGGAAACAACTGATGAAATTGGGATGAATTGGAAACATGTCCCAACAAAATTGAATCATGCAGATGCTGGAAGTCGGGGAGCCTCTTACAGCCATTTAGATAAAATAGGCTGGTGGAATGGACCAGAATGGCTAATAGATCAATCAAGGTGGCCAGAACAAGTGAACTTGTTTCATGAAAATAACCAGGAGATACAGAAAGAGATTAAAGCAAACAAGGAGCAAGTACTAGTTACTACAACAGAGGAAAATATGCTAGATTCATTATTGGGAAAAGTCACCTTAAAGAGGGCCAAGAGAGCCATAGCATGGTGTTTAAAATTTGTTCATAACACTAGAAAACAAGTACTTAAAGCTGACAAAATTTCAGGGCCACTGACAACAGAAGAAATTGAAAAGGCAAACAATTATCTGGTGATGAAAGCTCAAGAAACTGTCGATTTGAACAGCAGGGAGGCGCAGAAATTAGGCCTAACAAGATGTAATGATGAAACCGTCAGATGTGTTGGTAGGATTCAAGATGAAGAACCAGTGTTTATACCAAGAGGATCCCTTTATGCAACCAAGTTATGTGAAGAAAAACACAAAGATGTAGGACACAAGGGGGTAAACATCACAATGGCTAAGGTTAGGGAGAAATTTTGGATACCCAGACTTAGAACTATTCTGAAGAGAGTGAAACGAAATTGTGAAAAGTGCAAGATTATGGCAGCAAAGCCATACCCAGAACCAGAAAGAGGCTTGTTGCCAGAGAAAAGAGTTAGAGCGAAATATCCATTTGCAGTCACAGGCATTGACTTTGTTGGCCCGTTTCACC
Organism: Aurelia coerulea; assembly: GCA_039566865.1. NCBI lineage: Eukaryota > Metazoa > Cnidaria > Scyphozoa > Semaeostomeae > Ulmaridae > Aurelia > Aurelia coerulea. The sequence goes on from CM076944.1 coordinate 23,044,364, forward strand.
TCAAAGAAGGCGGACAATACTCTAAGGGCTATGTGATTGTTTTCTCATGTGCAACATCTAGAGCAGTTTATTTCACGGTTACAAGAACAATGGAGGCAAAAGAGTTCATTGACAAGTTGAATGAATTTATATCAGTTCATTCTAGACCACAAGAGATCATAAGCGACAATGCACAAACGTTCAAAGCGGCAGCAAAATTCATAAAAACGCTTCGCAAAAGCGAAGAATTGCATGAGTTTCTAGCAGATCAAGATATCAAATGGGATTTCATCTTAGCCAAAAGTCCTTGGAGAGGGGCTTTTTACGAGAGACTTAACAGAGACTTGAAGAGTATAATATTTCAGAAGCTAGGAAGGAGTTATTTACCATTTGATGGGTTTTGCAGAGTTATCAAGGATGCAGAAATCATATTCAATAATCGACCATTACAGTATGTTGAAGATGAAATAGGCTCAAGAGTTTTAACTCCAAACAGTATAATTCATGGAAGAGAAATTTACACGCTTGAAGCAGAAGAAGATGAAGACACTCCAAACAAAATGGAGAAAAGACTGAGAAAGGCAAAGGACGAAATGTGGTCAAGATGGCGCACAGAGTACGTTAGAGCACTGAGAGAAAGACACGACGTCACAAAGAAAAAACAGTATTATCCAGAGTTGGGAGAAGTTGTATTAGTTGTTTCAAACAGCAAGAACAAACATGAATGGCATCATGGACTTGTCTGTGAACACTTAAGAGGAAAGGATGGAGTAGTGCGAGGAGTACGGATGATAGTTAGAAATAAGATATGGGAACGCCCTATACAACTTATCTGTCCCCTTGAAATACGCTCGACCATGACACCAGAAGAGTTAAACAAGCGAATCGTTGTGGCTAACAAGGCATATCCTGAGGAGGAAGTGACAAGACCAACGAGGCATGCGAAGGCGGATGCACTAAAGAACATTGCAACCATTGCAGAAAACGAAGACATTTTTTAAGTAGCTGGACGTTAATAGCAGTAAAATTAAAACATTGTATTAATTTTAGGGGAGTATAGTGAAAGTTGACATTGTGGAGGATTCTACGCCGCGCAGGACGTTACGTTGCGCAGGAGATCCGGGAACTTTGGGAAGAACACGAGGAGATTCAACATGGAAGGACGAAAGGCATCGTATTATTGTATTTAGTTGTGTTTTGTTTGTCAAAAATCATTGGAAAACGTAACAAGGATCTTTTATAGTGGAAATCTACTATGAACGCGGCACAGGAGAGGTTTTTACTATATAATATTGGGAGATGCATTCTAAGCCAAAGTAAAGGATGTTTCTTCAAAAATTTTCCTCGCGCTCCTATTTACAGGCGAACAGTCACGAATCTATCAAGGTCAAGGCATGATATTGGGAGATGCATTCTAAGCCAAAGTAAAGGGCGTCGCCCCAAAAATTTTCCTTGTCAATGCTCCAACCTACAATTTACCCTGGCCACGCCACTGATTGTGGCACGCTCTATTCCCATACAGTTACAGCGAACTAATCTGTGTTATTGCTTCGATTGAATACCAGATCAGGGTCTTGCTATCTCTGTGTTTGAAAATAATTCTTTGTAACCAAACTGCGCATGCGCATGATGACGTCATTGGTTTCGACTCATCATTCGTCGGAAAATCAGCAAGTTGTGCCCCTCCTGCCAATTGGTACCCACAACGCCCCTGCCTTTTCACAAGATAGGGCTCTAACATAATACACGAGAAGCCAACTTGTGTCGCTAATTGAAACTTCTCGTTAGCTTTAGCGATATCTAACACTGAATTTAGTTCTTTTTTCTGGCAAAAGGTACACAATAGGCCCCCTCATTCCCGCTATGTTTTCAGCCAACTTCCTGATTCCCGTCATGATTTTTTACCGTATCCCAAAATCCCGCTGTCCTTCTGAAAGTACATCAAAACCTAGATTCACCATTTTCACAACGTTTAGAGGCATGCCGTATGCTTTCGACTAGAATTATCATTCAGTTTAACCAAGATATCATAAAGATTTTTATAGTATCTTGGATTAACTTTATGTAGGTCTTTTTCTATCGTTCTTTAACATTACTTCCAAAGTTTCTTCGATCCTCTTCTAGAGCAGTTCATGATGAAGGACTTTTAATGTGCGATCAAATGCAGTAAGCAGCGTCGTGGCCAGGGCAAATTAAGTGGGAGGGTATTAAAATGAGGGGGTCTGGGGGCGACGCTCCCAGCTAAATTTTGACGAAACGCCCTCTACTTTGGCTTAGAACACTTCTAGCGATCCACTGTCAGTGGTGCTAAAATTTGAAAATGATCATTTTGTAACAGGTGATTTTACAAATTATAGCATCCCCAGGAAACTTTTTGAGTAGACGCAATTTTATTTGGCTTAGAATACCAATTTGTAACAATTTTCTATGAATCACAACATTCAGGAAAATCTTTGTGCAAAAGCATTTTTGTCAAGCCTCAGGTGATAAGCCTGCGTGCAAGGAGGTTTGGGTCTGCACGCAGGCTACGGGTGATAAAACGCCTCAAAATTCAAGTTGTCAGCGACGTTAATAATGAACGAAAGCCACAAGTATCCATATGAATGTTTCCTCAATCCAAGAATCCACAAACCGTTCACTTTCAACCAGGATTTCCTCATTGTGAAGGCCACTTAGCTTCCATGAGCTCACCACAGCAATCCAGAATTTCCAACTGCCGAATGTTGCCATGACTACTCTTTAACCTCGTTTCACTGCGAATAGAAAAATTGGTGCCCTCTTTGTTTCTTTTCGTCCCAATTTTTTCTGTGAAAGTCCATAAATCCCAGTTTGAGCAAAAAAATATGTTGTTGTTGTTTTTGCGATAACTGGGTGTATTTCGTTAGTCTATTTCGAACCCATGAGGTGCTCAATTTTCAGTTTCTTATTGTGGCTTGAGGCGCCAGTTTTCTCGCGCTAACGGATCGCTCCAAAAACCTAATGGACAGAAGGATCATACAGACTTACCTACAGACACGAAGTAAAAAGAAAGTTTGAACATTAGTTTCTTTAGTCCAAATCTTCCTCACAGACATAAGTTCCTTTAATTTGATCTCTAGCCGTTTGCTTAGCTCTTCGTGTTGGCCTGACTTTGCCTGGCTCGAACTCTTTTGATTCTGGATTTAGTTCTTTGGTCAACTTTCTTTCATTTGTCGTGTTTCTTACCTGTTGTGCAAAAAGTATGTTGTTGTTGTTGTTGTTGTTGTTGTTGTTGTTGTTGCTGTTGTGTTGCGATAAACTGGGACTATTTCGCGAGTATAGCAAGAATCAAGGCTGATTACGAGTCGAGTTTCGCTCCTCCGCCAAACTGATATACCCCGCTACAACAGTTTGAGCGGTCTCGATTTGGTAGGCTGTAGTCTCGTTTTGGTAAGCGATAACTGGGACTCACTGTCATCAGTCTGGGAACATTCTAGAAAGAGAGACAAAATTTGCACCCTCCCTGAGAATTTTTAAAGAACAACTATACAAGGGGGGTGTAACCTTAATTTCATTTTTATGTTCTTTTAATAGACTTTGTATTGTATTATATTGTCAATTAGGTATGTTAATTTCCTTTGTTCTTAGTTTAGTTTAGTTCTTTCCTTTAATTTTACTTTACTTCAAACAGGTCAGTTTGAAAAACATATTTGTATGAAATTTGTAACCTGTACGTATTGTTTCTCTGCCACGAGATTTCAAGAAATGCTTGACAATATTGCTTTTCTTTCGTTTTTCTCGTCAGACATAACTTCGACTGAATGCCGCCAATATTGAAATGGAGTTGTAACTATTTCGGGCCTGAACTCCAACGCAGCGGTGCGTCTCATTTCAAACTTCCACTTAAAATCTAGATTGCGCGTCGCTACATAGGAGCTTAGGTGCGAAATACACTTTGAATTCTATTTGAATAATGGTGACATTCAATCTGAGGTGTGTGTGACAAGTGAAGAACGAAGCTAAAAGCATGAGCTAAAAGATGCACAGCCATAATTTCACATCTTGAATTCTTTTGTAGATCGCACTGCCAGAGTTTGGCACATAGAGAGTGGTCAGTGCCTCACACAATACCTTGCACACAATGGATCAGGTACTGCGATTATACCTTCTCTCTTGATACTAAATGGCGTTGGCGCTGACTTCCCTCATTCTTCATGTCTTATATCTCATACCTTATACCGGGTGCACCTTATACCGGTCTTCATGTCTGATACCTTATACCAGGTGCACCAAAAAAGAAGTTCAGGCATTTAAAAAACCGTAGTATCTAGACCACTGGATGGATTTAAATAAATTTTGTTTTGCTTGATAGCAGAAACTCTAAAGTATTTTTGTGATTTCAGATATGGAAGGAAATTAGAGTGATGGCGATGAAAAGTGCACAAAACAGTGTTCAACGACGAACAACGAAATTTTGTATTTAGTCTAGCATTTTTATGGAGAAAGAAAACGTAGGTAAATTCCCGGGGGGGGGGAGGGGTACTTAGTATATTTGTTAGACGGGGATGTGCTGTTTTGCCAGGTATTGTTTTCATCAATTTCTCCCAGCACGGGGTATGAAAATAAGGCAATTTTTCTAGAGCAGGTTGTCAAAACATGCCACAAGGGGATATTTTGTTCGATCGGGTCGTTTTTCGATCAAAATCTCATGTTTTAGAGTAAACTTTTCACCAATTTTTCTAGACTCGGTCATCATTTGGAGCAACAAATTCTGGAGCAGGATAAAAATAGCTTTTTCGTGGGCACATACAAATTTAGTTCAAGTGCCCCCCTCCCCGGGTAAATTGAACTTGTGCAATACGAGAAAAAAGGGCCAAAACACTCGATCGAATGGTAAAGAATATCTCACATAAAACAAGACGCAAGAACATTTTATCTCTCTGGAGGCTTATAACAGGAAATGACTTTTGAAACAATTAAGGTTACTGTATCCCTTCAGGACGATAAAAAGTTTTTTCCGATCAATTTGTGGATTTTTAGATCATTGGATAGTGGGGCGCTACGAAAATCGATGTTATACGGCGAATTTCCGGGGCCTTGTTTTAGCCTCGTTTTCCGTAAAACCATATAAATTCAAGAAGCTGTTTAAGCTGCCAACTATAAATCAACGGCAAACATAGCAACATGCTAAACATTAAATTTTTCTAAAAATTTAATTTTCTAACTTCCGGTCATGTGATATGATGTCACAGTACTCAAAATACCATTTCAATGGGACGATGCCATAAGCTTTTATCTGCTTCTTCATGATCGCTTCGGAGCTCGTCTATGTTATGAAATGCTCTTTTGCTGAAGTGAGCCTTGTTTGAGAAGAAGATAATCATATCTTATGAATCTTCTTTCCTTTTTTATTATTGATCTTATGATAGCACTGAAAAGGGATTCCATATTTTCAAAAAGTTTTTTGCCGATCAATCTCCTTATGGCAGCAGCGAGGTCTATAAAGTATATATAAGGGGGTTTTTTTGTGGATTTAACAAGTTTTTGATATTAGGATCATTGTTCTTAGAGTGGCAACAACCTTCTGTACCACCTTTCCAGCTTTCTAAATTTCACAAGGTCAAAGACATTTGCCTGTTTTTCGTGTTTTTCTGGTGATGTTGATATGTTGGTGCTTCTTTTTTTCAAGATTAGCACACACATCTACCTACAATTTCTAACAATTTCAAGGAATTTTAGTTTATTTTTCAGCGAATTATAAGCAATTTAAAGTAAGGTATTTTCTGCAAGGATAATGCTGTTTACATGACGAGGATTATTTGAGAACTAAAGGTTAAAGGTTTCAAGTGCCTTTGATCTCCTGCTGAATGGATTTTGCGGTTATAATGCCAATTATGTCATCGTAAACTCTGCACTAAATACATACAGGATTACTCTGTTTACTCTTGTGGCCAGATTGAAGTTAATCATTTTCAACAGTGGAACTGTACTCTTGTGGCCAGATTGAAGTTAATCATTTTCAACAGTGGAACTGTACGCTAAGAAATTTTTTCGGCGCTTTTCTCAAAATAAATTTTTCAGCAACCAATGGGTATTCATACAGCTCCCTGTACCCAACGGCTTGATATAATTGACTGAAATTTGGCAGACAGAGAGAAAAGGCATAGCGGGACCAAAGTGTGTCTCACTTTAGAGAAAAATTGCATGGTCCAAATTTTACATTTGAATGAATCTCAAAACGAGGCCAGGGAGCGAGGGGCAAAATTGTTTTATTAATTATTCTGAAGCTAAGGCATGCAAAAGAAATTTGAGATAGCCTTTGCTAGATTAATGTGTTGAGAACGCAAAAATCTCATTGAGATTTAAATGAAACATATCTAGGGGGACAGGGAGGTTCTAGAAGGGGGGAAGGTCCGATTTTCACGTTTTCGGATGTATAACGCCCAATTTTCGGACATTTGTATTCTTTTTGGCTCGTAAATACTCCCTATTTAATGACGAATCGAATGATGTATAGTTCATACGTGTTATGTCGCGGGCGTGATAATCAAGAGAGAAAACACCGTGAGTGGTCACTGAAGGGATACAGTAACCTTAACAACGATTTTCGATCAAACGGCAATAAATGTGCTGGTGACATCCGCTACCTGTGAAACACTGCACTTTTGTATTATTTGCTGTGATAAGTTTCTTTCCGATTTGATCAAGTAGTTTAGGCCCTTTTCAGGCAATTCGCAAGGAAGGAATTTTCGTAAAATCGAATTTACCTATATTGTCAGTCAGTACTCATAAAGACACAAGAAAAATATCAATAATTCTTATCGCTATCTACCAAATCTCGATACATTCAAATCCATCCAATATACTCTAGGTAGTTCGATTTTTCAAACGTGCGAACTTTTTTTGGCGTACACATGGAGACCAGGCATACGTTTGCTACCCATATGTTAGCACTACATCCATACCAGTATTCAGACCAACCTACATAGACTAGCGTGGACCAGCTTCGAATAGCTTTAAACAAAGCAAGTGTTTGTGGAATTTCATTAAAGTTACCCCGACTACGTTAACTTACGCTGTGTATTTATTTTCCCTTTATACATTACTGATTGACCCCATGTTGCTATCTGTGTGTTCAAATTCCTTTTTATTGTGTTTTACTTATTACTCATCATTTATATTCCAGTTAATTCTGCTAGATTTCACCCTTTGGACCAAATGGTCTGCACTGGTAAGATTTGTTTTGCAGTTTTTTAACAGAAATTTAACTCCTCACATTTGTTAGAATTTTGTATGAGCATTAAAACATTTGCCATACTCCTAATGAGTTGCAGCGACTGTATTGTTCGCAACAATCTTCATACATAAACGAGTTAGTTAATATCAACAAACGATTTTTTACAGTGATTGCACAGACATAGGGTCCATGTTTTTCAAGATATGTTTCACATTTAGATTATAAAAAAGATATGCTATGGCGGCTTGTTTAAACAATTCGAGGAATTCGAGCGAAGATTTGATCGAAATATTGAAAGAATCTATGCTGATATGGGTCACGGTAAATCAATTTCATAACCATGATTAAAATAACATTTTACCTGTATTTTTATTTGACATCACCCACAACTTTTTTCAGAACTAAAGCAAAAACTATTTGATTAAAACCAGCCTCGACAACAGTTAGAAAACACTTAGGAAATGCCACAGAAACTCAGCAACATTTTTTCAACTTCACAGCAAAGGTTTTTGATACCCACGGAGCAAAGTTTCGAAAATTCACGGCAAGAGTTTTTGAAAGCCACAGCAAAAGTTTTGGAAACTTGAAAAATCACGGCAAAAATTTCGAGAACGGCCATGGCCAGAGGAAAGTTTTTCAGAACAATGGGATACTGAGCAAGGTTCCTAATAGCTTGACTGGCAAAGCCCTTCTTATTTCTCTCCAAAGTGATTGAGGTGGTGAGATATGGACTCCTAGCAGAAGGCAGGTTCAATGATTTCTGGACGTCGTTTTTATAGACAGAGTATCCAGCCTATGTAGTATAGAAGGGACACGACAAGGATCTTGATCTACGAGGAAAGGGCAGACAGTGTTAACCCTTTGAGCTATCAAACGCACTCTATTTTGGTTGGGGGGATGGCAAAGAGCTCCCACCTGACTCTTGACTTGTTATAGGTAGAGCAACAAGATTTGATGTGCTCATAGCTCCAGGCATATTATCTCTGAAAGTATTTTTAACTTTAGAATTAAAGATGAGAGTTATAGATTTTTAAAACATAAGGGAAGCGTTAAATCTTCACAAGATTGCATAAATTCGTCTTCCGGTTGATTTGATTGCTTGAGAAGAGCTTTGCGTACTTTGCTACAATTTTATTTTGACAGTTTCGATATCTTGATTATCTTCAGAATTACAGCATGTTTTCTGTTGGAAGGATTCGTGAAAAGTTAAAAAAAGTTGATAGAGTCGCAAATTCTAAATCAAGAAAGGAAACAGAACAGTTTAAAGAGTCATGTTTCTGAAGCTCTATGATATCGCGCTAAGCAGAAATCTGAAGCTTCTCTGGTTTACGATTTAGAAATTTGAAAATGCCATGACATCAAAACTGGTTGAAACATAGAAAAACGCTGAAATTCTTTACATAATCAAGTTATCACAACTTGCCAATACAATTATTGCAAAGTACCTGAAATTGCTTGCAAGCCATTAAGTCAAACGGAAGATGCGTGAACCATTTGCAATCCAATTTGAAAACTTCTAAGCCTTGCTGATTTTTAGAAATTTTGACTGAAGTCAACATGAGTACTTCTCAGGCAAAGAAATAAAAACTATTTCATTCCCATCAGGTGCTGGTGATGGTTCTTGTCACATTTGGAGAACAAGTTTATCCTTCACAGATTTAAGAAGCAAGTCCCCATCAGGCCTTGATTCCCCAAATGTAAGTTCAAAATGAAAAGGTCATTATTTAGACTGTTTATATCTTACTTTACAAAAAGTTACAATAGGGATAGAAATCTGAAAGGTTTACTACGAATGCTGCGCTTCTTTCTACAACCAGCCAGGGTTTTGCACTCTTAAACTACCGGGTGTCCCAATAAAAGTATACAAATTTGGTTGACTCCAGCGATGTGAATTTAGCTTTAATCAATGGCTAATCACTCTTAAAATGTTCCTAGATAATTAACTTGAACATAGATACCTCGTTTGTTGGTATTGGTGTTTTGAGAGCAGACATCAATCTTGAAAGCTCAAATTTGCGTCCACCTGCAAACCAGAGCTTTTTTGGCCTGAGCAAGTTCCTGAAGCACATCGAAATTAATAACTGAAATTAATGAAAAATTAAGAAACTGCCCAATGGGTGACTGGGGGGGGGGGGGGGGATGAGTGACTTCTAGAAAACAGAATAACACAGGATCTAGCATTGTTCAAATTTTATCGAGGCTATCGTTGATTTATACGCTGTCCCTTAAGAATTTGTTGAGGCCAAAAGGCTAAAGCTCTGGTTTGCAGGAAGAGGCAAATTTGAGCTTTGAAGATTAACATGCCTGCTCTCAAAGCACCAATACCAACAAATGAGGTACCTATGTTCAAGTTAACTATCGACGAACATTTTTAGAGTGATTAAACATTGATTGAAGCTAAATTCACTTGGCTGGAGTCAACAAAATCCAGATATATTTTTTGGGACACCTGGTATGCCATGCAATGCACCTATGCAAGAAATGTAATGATAGATAAATGATGAATAAAATGCCTCAGGAGGATGCTTAGTTTTTTCCTTCTTCTTTCGATATCTTCTTCTTGTTCTCATGTCAGAAAAAGGTGTGAGTTTAACAAGCCATATCTATTTGAAAACTAGATTCGTTGAAGTTTTATTTATTGCAGGAGAAAGGTCAAGCTAGTTATAGTAATTTAGTTTGTTGAAATCGTTCAGTTATTTGCATATTTATCTGCAATTTTGTTATTTAGCTATTTTCGTGAAAATTATCGCTACTACCAGAACATTTCTACTTCCTAACAGTGACAATGCGATTAATAGTCCCTAAAGGATAAGAAATATGTTGGAATAATTTTTCTTTCGTGCTCCAATACAATGCATGCCTTTTTTAAATTTGTTGGTACGGCAAAAGTATGTTTGTCATGGTTTAGAAGTTCACGCATCAGTTAATATCAATTTAATTGTCTGTTTTAGGAATATTTGCAAAACACGATTTTACTGAAATTGTTCGTAACTAAGAAATTGAACAAGCAAATTTCATATCCAAGTTAGCCTTTCTTCCATGGAACAAAGTTTAAAGAAAATAATTTGCACCTTAAGCTGCATCTATAAAGATTGGCAAACATTCCACGTTCTTTCTGATGCACCTGCTATATCTAGCGTTTTAGCTAGATTCCAGGACATCATTCTCGCTTTATTTTGTTTACATTTAATCAGCCATAGAAATCCTTATGTTTTCGATCGCGAAATGCTTTGTACTGGTGTATCATTCATAGACAACAGGTCTCATCATTATAAAACCTGCCTTTGTCACTTCGCGCTTATCTGCTTTCCTAAACAGTACTTTCAATTTCCATGCAGAGTTCCCGACCCGGATCCGGAGATGACGAACAAGATGATGACTTGGAAGGTATTGTTTGGTTTTTATTATTAATTAGGAGACATATAATACTTTCTGAATTCCGATATCATAGAACCCCTATATCAACAGTCCCCGGTGTATCGAACATCTGGTATTTTCTTGCTTTCACAAACTCTTGGTTAAACGAGCTCCTAATGGGTAAATGAACTCATCGGTTAAACGAACTTCTGATTTACAAACAAAAGATCAGGTCTGTTTGTAATGAATTCCTGTATATATATAATTTTTTACATAATCTTTATGTCCTATATATATATATATATATAATTTTTTACAGATATTTTTCCATTTCTGCCTTATCTGAAAGTCTTTAAAAACAACTTTACTTTCGGTTCTTGTCACTATTTAACAACCACTGCAGAGAAGAATTCAGTAGAACGAGTTAACTATAATATAAAATTTCTAGTGGGAAACGAGGCACATCAATTCAAGGTTAATGACAATTTGCAAAGAGGGAAACCAACGTAGTTAATTTGCAAACATACTGGAGAAGATGCCAAAACAAATGAAGAGTCACCAGGATTACTTCCTATAAATCTTGGCAGTTTTGAAGCTTGTCCTTTTTGCGTAATTTTTGTTGTTCAAACTATGGTTTCATAATTTGACTTTCTTGCTTTTTCTGAAAGGAATGAAATATTGACCATCTATTAGATTTATTTGGTTTTAGATTTTTCAAAATATTTACTTTTGTTGGGTCACCGATTATTTGCTGGTTTACCTTACTTGAGCATAGGTTCAATTTGAAAAAGTTGATGTGAAATTTTATGACCTTATTCCTTTAATTAAATGGCTTGAAAGAAACGTTAGTTATTCTGCTATATTTCTACTGTTGGACATTCCTTGAATCTTCAATATTTTCAGGAGTAGGGTATTTTCTTCTTTTTCTAAGAGTTCAAGAAAAATATGAAAAGATTACTTTTTATCATCGTAGTTTCTTTTAACTTTTGAGGAATCACAGAACAACCTTCAAGAAAATCTTTCACTCTTCTGGTTTATGATTTAGAAATTTGAAGTCACATCCTCAAATGAGTTGAAATGTGTAATTTTGAAAATACTCAAGATTTCTGAAAAGTTCAACGGTAGAATCATAGCGAAGTAGGTACATTTCCTTTCCAGCCATTTAGTTTGAAGAAAGTGGTCATAGAATACTACACCCACCTTTTTATACCAATGTAAAGATTTGAAACCTAAGCTCCTTGTTTGTAGCATAGCATTCAAGAGACAACTTAGTGATAACGGAGAAAACAGGGATCAGAAATGAAATTGTGACAACTGTCTTTAGACGCATAGATTGAGATTTAAAGGGGTAATCTTGCGTAGATTTTTGTGAGTTGTAACTGGTGATCATCACCACTTTTTTATTTAGCTCCTGATGGACAACATTGCCACAAAGTCCGATCGGCTTTGTCAGAGCTAAATGGCCATGAAGGTAAATAAGAGTCATGTTTTTAAGGGCACTGTAAGAATATCCTGTTATCGTTCTTCCTTTTTGTCAGGGTATTGAGTTGCTCGATATTATCATCAACTATGGAATTTTTTCATTCTCACTTGAAACAATACAGCGTTTTGTAAAAGCTATAGCGGGAGTCTTGGATTCGCTAGAGACAATCGGCGATACTTGATATTTAGATCTGCTGCTGTTGCACAGCAAACCAGTTTGGTTTTGAAATTGACTGGTTTGGGATAATTACATGGTGTGCAGCAAAAATGATAGTTTAGTATGGCTCTATCGCAGTTTTTGGCGAGCGGATCGAGGCTTACAGTTACGGGATGGCCAAGTTTCGGAGAAATCCTTGTCATGACCACACTCTTCAAATTATCGGGAAACGTGGCAAACGCCCTATTCATGTGGTGTTTGAGATGTATCTATAAGATCAGTTAGGTGACCACGTAATCCTTACTCATCCTAAAACCAACAATTTATGCATGTGACACATCTGTAGATGCCGTCATAATGAAATTAGAGGACGATTTACAGAAGCTCCTAGATTGGTTTAAAAATAATAGAATGTATGCCAATCCAGCGAAATTTCAAATGATGTTTTTATGTCTCAAGAGTGACAATTCATTCTGCCTCAACATCGGTGGACAACAAATTAAGCAGAGCGAGCAGGTAAAGCTCATCGGCGTAGAAATAGACAACTCTTTAACATTTGACGCACACGTCAAGGAGTTATGTCGAAAAATAAACCAAAAATTATGTGCGTTCTCAAGAATAAGACTTTGTTTGTTTGTTTGTTACCTTATTTTTATTCGATTTTTTTTTACACCTAGCTATACATATATATAAATATATACACATACAACTAATCTAAATCGAATCTACTAACAAAAGGAAAAATAACTAAGGAAGTTAATACGTAAATACAGAAGATAAATATCAAAGCTACGTGGATATAAATGGACAAAATCTACATGATATCATTATATTTACAAGCGTTGCATTTACAGGTGGGGCCATTCCATTGTTTTATCCTGATTTTGAAACTGTTTAGATTGTCAGCTGATTTTAGTTCATTTGGCAAACAGTTCCAGATCCGAGGTCCCATGGCTTTAAGGCTCTTGGAACCAAAAGTTACCTGATTTGGTCGAAAGTGATTTAAATTGTTGGGATTCCGAGATGGATGCTTTGAAGTTCTTGAACTAAAAATGTTACGCATAAAAGCTGGATTCAAGTTTTTTATTGTCTTAAATATTTCAACACAGAGGGTTCTCTGACGAGCAACTTGCATTGTGCATTTTTTGACCTAAGAAGAAGATCATCATAGGAATTTTTATGATCATTGTACAAAAATCTTAGCGAACGTTCCTGTATTCTTTCAATTTTCTGAACAGATTTTGAAGATGAAAAGTACCAAACTAAAGGACAGTAGTTAAAATTAGAATATACAAAGCTTTGAACCAAAACTTCTTTTTCAGCAAAACCAATAAATGACTTAAGTCGCTTAAGAACGTTTAGTTGTGCTGCGGCTTTTTTGCAAAGGTTTGATATGTGTGGGTCAAAGTTCAATTTGTAATCTAGTGTTACACCTAAGAGTTTAACAGTCTCCTCAGATTTGATGGAATGTCCTTGGAAATCTAGATTTATGCCACAAGTGTTTGTCTGGTCTTTTTTAACAAAAAGTGCATGGAATTTGTTAGGGTTAGCAATCATTTCATTTTGGTCGAGCCAAGACAAAGCGTTGTCTGCTTTGCTTTCTAAAACCTTGACAAGATCTGGCAAGGACTTGGAAAAGAAAGCTAGCGTGTTGTCATCAGCATAATTGTACATGGTTGCTTGCTTTATGAAAGAGAAAAGATCATTTATGTAGAAGTTGAAAAGAATAGGGCCTAACACTGATCCTTGGGGTACCCCTGAAACAATTTCTTGAAAAGAACTGCAGACATTATTTATCCGGACACTCTGCTTCCGTCTTTTCAGATAGGAATAGAGAAGAACCAATGCATTTTCATCAAAGCCATATGCATGAAGTTTAGCTATAATCAAATCGTGCGGGATGCAATCAAAAGCCTTTGATAGATCCATTAAGACGGACCCTACAATAAAATTATTATCAAGCTTAGATTTCCATTCTTCTACAAGTTTGATTAAAACATGCTGTGTACTGTTCTATAAGCTGCAATAAAGATCGAAAGGGTCTTATCAAGGAAGGGGCTGAGCTGTTCCTTTAGAATTTTTTCAAAGATTTTGGAAAAAGTGTTAAGTACACTGACTGGACGATAATTCCTCTCCACAGTACGAACTGGTTCACCTTTGTCTAAAGGGCAGACTGCTGCAGTTTTTGCATTCTGGGGAAAAATGAAATTTCGAATGCTACAATTGATGGCGTTGGTAAGAGGAACAGCCAAATCATCGCTAGCCAGAGAAACAAGTTTTGGTGGAATTTGATCAACACCTGTTGATTTTCTGCTATCGAGCATTTTCAATTGGAGCCATACATCTCTAGCAGTAACCTCATTGAAAGAAAAGGATTCAAAAGTATGTTCAGGGTCTTGGACTATAGCTAGAATACTCGGTGATGACCATTCCTCGATGAAGAGAAAGCTAAAATGCTACTAACATCAATCGTGATGTCAAATTTTTCATATTGTCCCTTGATATGGCTATTTTGTAGCAAAACTGCTAACAAAGTCATAGATAGGACAAATAAACATGCCTTGAGGGTTTTGTACGGAGATTACTACTCATCATTTGACCAACTTTTAGCCAGGGCTGAAAGCATTACAGTTCACCAAAAGAATCTACAAAGTCTTATGATTGAAATTTATAAGACCATGAACCATCTAAATCCTTCATATATTTGGGAGTTCTTTGTTAAAAAGGATATACCTTACAATCTCCGCACCAAAGAGCTATGCAGGCTTCCATCAGCACAGTCACATCGATATGGACTAAATTCTCTTTCGTTTAGAGGTAGTCTCCTGTGGAACACTCTAGATGATGAACTAAAGAGAGCTGATACCTTGAAAAATTTTAAAAGGGGGATAAAAGAATGGGATGGCAAAAGATTTAAATTTTTAATTTGTATAAAATTTTGTTATGTTGTAAATAGTTGGTTTAAATTAGTTTTTAGTAACTATGTATATATCAACTTTAAATAATGTTATGATGTTATGATGAAGACAATGAAAATAGTCATACTCATAAGCTATCCTAGATGAGCAACATATCATTAAAACCAGCACGTCAAATTCAAAATGGAAAATTAATTGACAACTATTTTATTTTTCTGGATGTTCAAAAACTGTGTACATTTCAGTTGAAGTTGATTTTCTTTGCAGAATGCAAAGCCTAATGCAGAATATTCTTCTCAAAAAGTTGTATTTCATACGATACGAGACAAGAAAACTTATGAAACTCGGGCCTTGGAAAATGCCTGACACCTCGTGTTTTAAGCGAATTACGCTAAGGGCAGCGATAATGGTAATTCTTTCGCGTTCTTTGTTCTAACCTTGTTCTAGAGCGATGAGTCAACTAATGTAAATTTACCTGCAGACCAAATCGTAGACCGGTTTAGTCACACTCTTTGCGGTCAATTCTCACTCGAAAGTGTTGGCCAGTTTGGTGTAATCCGTTTAGAATTGTTTGAACTTGTGCACATTTTTTGGTACGCTGTACTCTAGAGGTACTTATAGGGAGTGTGCAATGGTATACAGGCTTACATCAGTATGTTTAGATTTTTTGCTCTTTGCAAATGTAAGCTTATAACTTTGCACACACCCTTTAAGGCAACTTTATTTTATCTTTAGGTCCTGTAGTATCAGCTGACTGGTGGGCGAATGGCAAGCAAATTGTCACAGCTTCTTGGGATAGAACTATCAAGCTATGGGATGCTGAAAGTGCTACGGTTGTTCATACTCTTGAGGGTAAATCATCACTGTTAAATGCGAACTAAATTCATTCTTCTACTAAATCTGGACTGGTATTTGCAGAGGTGTGCTAGTCGATACCGGTTGGACCAAAAAGAACTTCACAAGTTTCAAACGTCGTTGTATTGATAGTACACGATAAATTGGAATGAATGCAAGTTTCAACCAAACATTGATTAATTCCAATTTATCAAGTATTCTCCGTGTAGCAAATTTTCAAACATTTGAAGGTCTTTTGTTGCACAACCTGTAGAACAGCTAAACTGAAACAACTACCAGGTGAGTCAATAAAAATAATCCCCCGTTGAAAAAATACTCCTCCGTGAACATCAAAGCACTAATATTGAAAACTTTACCCGGCTTCAATCGGTCATTCCTGCCCGTTGACATGTGAGATTTTCTGCAGGGAGCCCCTTTGAAAAAGATGCAAAAACGAGTAAAGACGACGAACAAAATTTCCTTTGTTTTCCACCCTAGCAATAATGACACTTATATGTGTTCATGTATTTTGTCCTCCTGGGAGTATGAAATCCCCCTGAGTTAGTTATTCATGATAGGGGTAAGACTTTTCATCCTCCCAGAGAATAGCACGTGCTAAAGCGTTTTCAAGTCATTGCTATAAGGTGAAAGTATGAGGGAAAGTTGCTCGTGATTTTCTCGAGAAATTCCTTTGTAGAATCCTAACGGAGTTACGGATTTCCGCCAGGAAGAATTCTAAAAATAATTGAACATATTAGCTGTTCAATCAGATATTGCAAAAGATTATTGCTTATTTATTTGAAACGGGCATTGTTTTTATTGACTCACTTGGTGGAACTCTACTGTAAATTGAATTACATAATATCTCTTCTAATGAGCGAAAAGTTTATTTGTGTCATCTTTATGTCATATGAGTTATAAACCAACTAGTTGTGGTTCAATTTAACTACAAAATTTCCTTGATATTGCTTTTCTTTGGGGTTATTTCTCCAGTGCTTCAATTACAAATTAGATAATGATTTTGTTTCAGGGCATGAAATGGAATTGACCCATGCATGTACACATCCTGTTCACAAATTAATTGTATCGTCTTCACAAGACACAACTTTCCGACTTTGGGATTTCAGGCTGCCTACTATGCATTCTGTGAATGTTTTTCAAGGTCACTCAGAGTAAGTTTCTTTCCTTTCCTTTTTATTTTCTTTCTTTTTGCGTGTAACTTCACATGTTGATTGTATTCCCCTGACATATTAGATTGTTTCGATTGAAAAAATTTTTATCCCTGAAAATTTTCATTTTTTTCATTTCATTTCTTTTAAGGAAGGTTGCCCTTCAGCAGAGGCTGGTTTTCAAGGGGCCCTCCGATAAAACAATAATTACAATATAAAAAAAATATTATTTGAGAAGTTATTAATCAAATTAAACTAAAAAGCCCTTTTACGATGTTCAAAACAAATGTACAATAAAAACAACTATATAGTTTGCATCAATACTCTTGCCTTATTATGACAAATTTTACTTGACATTTAATGAGAGAAAGACTTTGAGGTCTTGCATCTTAGGGGTTAAATTTTCTGTGTGTTTTTTCTCAAAGCATTGGAAACTGGATTGCTTTTATTACAACAGCAACCCTATCTTTATAGAACAACGGACAGATTTTGATAAAAGTTTGAAACTGACAAGATATGAAGGTTTTTGAATAACATAGTGTCGACCAACTGTGCACCAGGAACTTGATTTGTCAGGAAACCTTCGCAAGAGTGTCTAGGGTGTAGCAACAAAGTATAACGTCAAATTTTGACTCGCTCTAAAAGCATTTGACCACAAAACACAGACGTCGTTGATTTGCATCAAATTTGTTTTTGTTTTTGACAGAAATTATCGAAGCGCAGTTAACATTTTGATGCCTGTTTGATGTGTCAAAATGTAACATTACAAGAGAATTGAGAATTGAGATTTCGATTTGAATACCACGACCCAAAAGTAGGAACTCATCTTCTCAAAGTTGCGTTTTTATTCTGAAGCTTGCCGCTACAATTTTGAGTAATGTTCAACGTTTACAAAGTAAATCTAGTAGAATTTGAAAGTTTTTCATTCAAGCATGGGCTATAATGCACCGTTGATGTGGCCTATATTATGATCAAAATTGTATTTTTACTCACTGTGTTGTTTCTCTTCCACAAGATTGCAAGTAAAGCGCTTGATAATGTTGCTACTCCTTCGTTCTTCTCTCGTCACAACAAGGAATCAAATGCCGCCAATATTCAAATACGGTTGGAGCTCCTACGCAGCGATACGTCTCATTTCAAACTTCTCTTACTATTTAAAGGGAAGTTTGAAATGAGACGTATCGCTGCGTAGGAGCTCCAACCGTTGCAACTGTATTTGAATATTGGTGGCATTTGATTCCTTGTTGTGACGAGAGAAGAACTAAGGAGTAGCAACATTATCAAGTACTGTACTTGCAATCTTGTGGAAGAGAAACAACACAGTGAGTAAAAATACAATTTTGAGCATAATATAGGCCACATCAACGGTGCATTATTGCCCATGATTCAAGATGTTAGAAACTCGAATAATCATAGACCCTTTGTGCCAAGAGCTATAATACTCTCGTAAATGACAACTACAAGTTTAAAAACAATGTAATTGGCCTTCTAACTTACTGTTGGCAGCTGCTCGTGAGTGGGCTCATTTCTTCATTCCAGGCGCAAATATTAAAAACTGGAAACACCTCAATAATAGTTGATTCTTAAAATCCAAGTCGAAAGCGAAGACACGAGGGAACCTCGCCATGGTATTCAGAATGAAAAATGAAAAACTCTTTGTTGTCCATGTGTTCTATCCGATTTACCAGAGAGATTTCCAACTACCTGCAGCAACAGCTGCGTTCAAATCTAATCAATTGGATCCATCGAATCGAAAGTTTGAAAACCATTATTCTGTACCAAATCTCGTAATGTGATTGAATAACAGAAATCCGTATGCGAGGGCCTCACTATAGTCAGGTTTTCAGAGTAATATTATGAGTCTCTTGACATCATCAAGTCAAAGAGCACAGGGAAACAAGGGACTAAAATATAATCAGTCTAAGTATATCACTCCTACTTTGTGCATCCACTACATTTATGATAATATACCACCCCTCTACGTGCATCCTCCACCATTAGTAAACTTGGAATGGTATAGATAGTTTTTGTCAGCAATATAAGCCATTCCTCTTGGTTCTGAGATCGCGTATTTTTTTTTATTCAGCCAAATCAGTGTTAGTATCTTCCGCTTCTTGGTTATATTTTCAAGCTGCTCAGTTTTTCAAGCAGTGCTAAAATTAGTAAACCTAGAAGGATATATATTGTTTTTACCGGAAATATAAGCCATTCTTCTTTGTTCTGGGATCGCGCATTTATTCAGCCAAATTAGCGTTGGTATCTTTCGCTTTTTTGTTATATTTTCAAGCTTGTCATTGTTTTTAAGCAGAGCTGAAATTAGTAAATCTACATGGATAAATATTGTTTTTTGTCAGCAAAATAAGCCATTCTTCTTTGTTCTGGGATCGCGTATTTTTTCAGCCAAATTAGTGTTGGTATCTTCCACTTCTTTCTTATATTTTCAAGCTTCTCGTTTTTTTAAGCAGAGCTGAAATTAGTAAATCTACAAGGATAAATATTGTTTTTTGTCAGCAAAACAAGCCATTCTTCTTTATTCTGGGATCGCGTATTTTTTCAGCCAAATTAGTGTTGGTATCTTCCACTTCTTTCTTATATTTTCAAGCTTCTCGTTTTTTTAAGCAGAGCTGAAATTAGTAAACCTACAAGGATAAATATTGTTTTTTGTCAGCAAAATTAGCCATTCTTCTTTGTTCTGGGATCGCGTATTTATTCAGCCAAATCAGTGTTGGTATCTTCAACTTCTTGCTTATATTTTCAAGCTTCTCATTTTTTCAAGCAGAGCTGAAGTTAGTAAACCAAGAAGGATGTATATTGTTTTTTTCATGTAGGCAATTCCTCTTTGTTCTGGGATCGCGCATTTTTATTCAACCAAGTCAAGGTTGGTTTCCTCAGCCTCTTGGTTATATTTTCAAGCTTCTCGTTGTTTTTAAGTAGAGTAAAAGTTAGCTGTTTTCTTCTCATTTTTTCAGCACTGTTACATCAGCTGTATTTACAAATAAAGCAGATCACGTGGTTAGTGGTAGTGATGATAGGACTGTCAAGGTAAAGTTTCCTCAATTTTTTATCTTACTTGACTATCAAAATATGGCATATATTATTATCATAACAAAATATGTAATTATATGTATTATAAGTAAAATATTAAGTAAAATATGTAACTACAAAGTATATAACAAAATATGTTATTATTATTAATATATTATTAATTCATAATTTGGCGCTTGCCCATCAGAATGTGGCATTTTGAAAATATTTATACACGGTAAAGAATTACGTTATCATTATTTCATAATTTTGCTGTGTTAAGACATAAAATTGCAAAGAAAGAATCACATTCAATGATTCTAAAATTGCCTTTAAAATATGCATAAGCTCTACAAAAGAATCAAAGGTTTACACACCTTGTTTCAACTTCGATTTGAAAGCCTACATCAAGAGGGCTTCTTTCATTTCGTTTTCTTGATATAGCTCATCAGTCGATTTGTTGTCGTTGCTTTGGAATCAAAGACTAAAATGATGCGAGGAAAATTACAAAGATACTTCAATCTCTCAGCTCAAGAAGCAAAATTTGATTGATCCCAATCCATTAACTCTTGGATCTATGAATTTTCAAAATTGGGGACTCTTCTGGCTCACCCGGTATCATTAACTATTCAACATGCTGCTTTGATCTTTGCTGGAAATGGGCTCGTCAATCAGCTTCTCATGACTTTTCAAACAGAGATATTCATTCTCTTTTGGAATATCCTTCTGGGGTGTAGCTGAAGTATTATGCTAGAGCGGTTTAGCATGAAAATGCTGTTGCCCTTCTGTACTAAGATACCTATTGATTAGCAAAAAGATAGCAAGCATCAACATGGTACGTTATCCATAAACGCTAACCGTGACTTCTGAAGCCAAACTTGTTTGCTTTGTAGATCTGAGCCGTCAAAATATTAAATTCACGCATTTTTCTCTTTAGGTCTGGGATTTGAAGAACATGAGAGCACCTTTAGCAACGATAAGTTTAGATTCAGCAGTAAACAGGTAAATCAATTGTTGCTTTAAAGATTCACTGATGCCAGTCAGATCACATGTAAAATTTATTTGAACATATCTACCATCGAATGATATATTTGCCACTATAATTTCCTTAATATGTAGAGAACAGTGAGCTTCCAACAGGGGCGGCGGACAGTGCTATTAATGCTATTTCGTTAATAGCAATTTTTTTCCAAAGTAACGTTCTGCTTCTGTATTGAAAAGATAAATGTAACGCGAATAATACGAGTAAAAGTTTTCTCCGGATCTTTGATTTTCCTATCCAGTTCCTTCATTCCGTCATTTCTTTGACCCCTCAGTGGTATTTGATATTGTGATTGCCCGACTTAATCCACTTAAAGGATGCCGCTTGCATACTTTTCTGAGTCGGACAAAAGCCAGTCTTCATTGAAACCCACGCTGTGGCCACCGATGGCCATGCTATTACTTGGCCCGTTTGAATAGCAAACGAACGAGAACAATTGGAAGTTGCATCGTAGTTTCTTTGTGTGTGACGCAACGGGCTGTTGTAACATATGCAAATCTGACAGCCTTGCTATTAAATTCTCAGAATGAATAGCAAGAGATCACAAGAGATCTCGCGTACAGATCGTCCGTCAGTCGATACACGTTTAGAAGAGAGTAGAGACCTTTTACGATATAAAATGAATCAAGTTGCGTCAGGTGGTGTACGATGGGGGTGGTTCGACTGTCTTTTCCCTTGTCCACTTCTGCTCTGTCTATGTAAGGAAGAAATTCAACTCATGAGCAGCGCCTTCGTTTCGATGGACGCCCATGCCTTAATTTTAAAATAAAAGTTGTTCGTGTGAAGCTGTGTGTAGAGGTTTTTCGTGGACATGCGGTGATTCAGAGAAAAATATATATTTCTGTTGCCCATGTTTAGTCGTGGGAGAAGATAAGATGAAAGATTCGGGATTCTACTCTACCTAAAGAAAATATGTTCTCCTATTTCCCTCTCCTACATGGCGGCTCACAAGGCGGCTGTGCCAGCTTTGCTATTACAAATTGGAAATGAATAGCAGGGCTTTTACCGAGCGGCGGAAAGCCGCAGCAGTCTAAACAGCCCTCCGTATGTAGCCACCTTTTACAGACGATAGCCATGACAGACTTATTCATAAGGCACCGATTGCAAAACTTTTCGTTTTGTTCGAAAAAAACCTTTCTGAATGTTTTAGAAACAAGCATGGAACATTTAGTTTTTAAAACAGATCATAATTCAGGAACAGTATAAGCTTCATATTCATATCCCTTTTGCAAAAGATAGGCGTTTCCGGCGTTCTGAAGGGCGTTGCCCCAGAAAATTTTTCCGGGGGCAAGCCCCCGGACCCCCATTGTTCACTCGCTTCGCTCGTGATTAATAGCAACTTGTTGTCGCTCCCAGCCGCCCCTGTTCCAAACCGGGATTGTTTTCCTTTACTCACCCAGTAGTATCTGGGTATAGTGTCAAAAGAAAAATCTTTCATAACAGAAAATAGAGGCAGGTTACATTGCAGTTTTTCTACATACGTTGCTAGCAGTTATTTGTCCGATGGCAAAGAAATAAGAGAAATCGACAGAATTACAAATAGAGATTTCCCACCTCTTTGTTGTCCATGTCCCGATTTTATGTCCTAGCAAAACGTTATTACTGCTAGTTTATCGTGTTTATGTTCACCATGTTATGGGAGTATTTGCTGAATTATTGATCCTATCTGCATTCCTTTAATACAACAGTATGTCCTAATACATCTTATAACACGAGAGTAATTTCTAGACGATCGTCATGAGAACTGGTGAAAGTGGCTAAAATGTTTGTCAAATTACTGCAACTTTTGTAGGTTGAATTATTGTCCAGGTCGAATCATGATGTTTAAAGTTTTTAGTAAAGTACCTCCAAAATTCATATTGACCAGAAATACCGGGTGAGTCAAAAAAGTTAACATGTTTGGTGGGCTATGGAATAAAAAGTACGTGGCCGATATTCACAACTAAAGTGTTAATCCTTCAGTCAAAGGCTAACTTTGATGTGCAAATCTCATTTTGTAAAGCAGAAATTAGCAAAGACTCAGAAATTAGCAAAAAGAATGGTATGGACTTAGTATGGGAACAAGAATTCCACGTTACATTTTGGTCCATGATTTTACCATTAACATACCGGGTGTCCCAAAATGATGTATTATTATTTGATTGCTTACATGTCCATAACGAATGAACCGATTTTCAAAAAAATTGTTTTACTTGACTGCCTAAAGACTAAATTGTATTTTCCCAGGGGGGGTACTCTGGTAAATTCAGGATAGGGATGCTCACTGGGAAAGAAGGCCGTTTCTTTTTCATGCCATCTAAGGCTTGAATTTGAGCAGGTTTATTGATCTTCTTTTTGACATGAAGAAATCGGCCTACACCACCAACATCCTCAAATACAGTTTAGCCTTTCAGCAATCGGATAAAATAAGATTTTTGAAAATCGATTCGTTGGTTATGGACATATAAGCAATCAAACAATAATACATCATTTTGGGACACCCGGTATAAGCTCTATTTCGGAAACAGACAATTGCATTGAATTTCATTTTCAGTGACAAGTAAATCATGGACCAGAATGGAACATGTGATTCTCGTTCCCTTACCAGCATTTTCCTTTTTTAGTCCAAAAGATTAGTGTATTTACCAAGAAAATTTTCACATCTAAGTTAGCATTTGACTGATAAATTATCAGTTTAATTTTGAACATTATTGACATACGCATTATTCCACAGCCCGCCAAATGTGTTAATTTTGTTGACTCGCCCTGTGTGTTTTGATGATAGAAGTTGCCATTTCATTGCAAAATACTGTAAACTAACGTACTAGTCAAATGGACACCCGGATATCAACTATATTTTTCATTAGTGCAGGTCTTCTCAAATGATACTGTAAAATTATGTTTGCTTTGAGTGAAATGTTCAGTCATTGCATGTTATTGATTGTGCTTTGGTCGGGTTTTTGCCGTAGTCTTGATAATATTTGATAGAACGATTGTCAGCTTGCGTCTATCTGGGATCTTACAGTTCAAGGAGCAACAAGCCTTAATCTGTTCTATTCCTAATCAGAAAGATTTTATGTGTAAAGTCAAGCAGTAAAACCTGAACTAGTTCAAAGGGGGAATCAATACCATTTAAGCTGCCAGCATTTTAAAACTCTTGCAAGATTCAAGTTCCGTTCGTTTAGCTCTTTTGAATAATACCTAGTTGCAGTATTTTGCAATTAAATGACAATTGTATGGTTAAATCCATTTGTAATCTGGAAAAATATAAGGAATATTCAGTTCCATGGTGGGCCTATAGTTTGATTATAATTTTTGTTTATTGTTTGGCCTTTCAGGTTATCAATTTCACCGACAAATAATGTCATAGCAATTCCACATGACAACAGACAAGTCAGGTTATTCGATTTGAATGGTAATAGGCTTGCACGACTTCCGAGAAGACATCGGCAGGTATAGATTCTTGAATATATGTATTAGTGAACTTACGTAATCTCGTGGTAATTGTACAGTGTGTCCCAAATTGATGCACCATTTGAATGACTATTGTTGACTGAGCCATCAATCCAATGTTCCCGTCTTTAAAATTTAGGAATAGGAGAGACCTGAACTTAAAGTTTGACAATGATTTTTCCTCTTCAATTTCGAGAAATAAACAGAAATATATTAAATTCAGTTGCAGGAAATTTAGTCCCCTATCTCTTTCAGTTAGACTTGGCAAAGTGGAAGGTTGCTGCACCTAGCTGAAGTTGGGGCAAAAAAATTGAAAAAATGTCGAGTGGTTTTGGAGATAAGTTTACATTTCTGAAATCAACAGAAAGTTTTGAAAAATGATTTATGAAGCTACCGTTGACAAAGACAGTGCGATTCGCATAGTCTTTAATTGCTACGACTATGCAGAACAACATCCTTTTTACCGCTGTTAAATAGGCCGAATTATATGAGAGAAATTATGTGATTTCTGAGGAGAGTGGTTTTGCAGTACGGTAACACCCTGCTCACTAGAGCGGATTCTGTACCAGTGCAACTTTTGTGTAACAGATCAGCCTCATGCTTACACAGTTCCTGCAAATCGGTAACACTTTCGTTCTTTCAGTCTATTGAATACATTTGTTGTGGGGCAGTGTGAACGCTCCTGAACCGTAACAACTTTGTAGCGGATCAAAACTGTACCAGTGCAGTGTAAATGTAGTCTTAAACTATCTAAAGCAAGACCAATAATCGGGCCTCTCACTTTTGTCGAATTTCGTTATTCCTTTGGGATACCGTGAATGAATTATTTCTCTTCATGTAGGGTCATCGGCGTATGGTCTGCTCTACTTGTTGGTATGATGACAGCAATGGAAAGAATACAAGTCTCGTGACAGCTGGCTTTGACAAAAGGGCACTAGGCTGGAATGTCATGTTCTAGCGGTGTTCTTCGTGCGTTATCGACAGTATGCACCAATTATACAGAGTATCAAAATTTGGGTTTTGTTTCTCAGTATCCATTTAAGATTTTCTTACAGTTGAGCATTAAGTATCTTGCTTATTTTCAGAATCACAGAGTTGTTCATCTTTCGATGTGTTTAAGGTTGTGACGTCATCAAATTGCTAAATAATCAATCAAAGGAGTTACTGATTTCTTGTAGCAACTGCATTTGTGGACCGTTTTAAACAATGTCTCCTTGAGATTCTACCCGTTTTTTCCATTTATTAAGATGCAATGTTCTTTTGATTTTGTTCAAAACCTGCATGAATTCCTTTCAAAGAAGGAAAACTCCTTTAATTTTGAAGATAATCAAGATACCAAAATTCCTGGGGAAGAATTATAGCAAATGATTTGAAGTTCCTTTCAAGCCGTTGAATCCGAAAAAGGATGTAATAACCATTTGTGCCATTAGTTCTGATGACAAAATGTAATGTTAACAATCCATAACTAATTTGCAATTGGTACATGACAAGCAAGGCCTGTCTGTGATCCTTGAACCCACGTGAAAGGGGATGGCGATGGACAAAAAGTGGATTTGGTTATTATTATCTTTTTCCCGCCCAAAAGTCAGGTTTTTTGCAACACTGCTGAAGTTCACCAATTAGATATTGACTGTTGGATGTTTAGTATGTCTTAATTGATTACCTGCCATCAGCTTGAAGTTTCTTGAGTGTTTTCTGGCCTGCAGACAACTCAAATTTGCCTGTAGAATTTGGGTCTGCGCCCAGTCAAAGCTTCGCCTTCAATTTTTGGTTTCACGAATTTTCTCCGTTAATATCAGCCAAAATGATTTTGCTTGTAGCAATTGCAATCTTACTGCCTTGTAGCAACTTTTGCGATATGATCTTTGAAAGATAGGTAGATTTTTGGCTCATTCATTACTGTAATGTAAAAAAACTTCAATGTTAGTTTATATTCTGTTGTAGTTTATTTTTAGTTGTGGATGGATGCTTGAATCTCTCTACCCTGGGTACCAGAGCCAAAAAAATAATAAAATGAAAAATAAAAGAAAAAGTAAAGAAGGAAAGAAAGTTGCTCCTTTCTTCCTTCTCTCTTCCTTCCTTTTCCAAATTTTTAATTTCTTTCTAATTTTGAGGCTCTGGCACCCAGGGTAAAGCTTAAAGAGAAAGAGGTGATCAAAGGCAAAGAGAAAAATTTTGTCAACAATAAAAATCTAATATTTGCTTACCTGGTGTTCTTGCAGCCAAAATAACTTTAGTTATTGCAATGATGCTGGGTTGTGAAGAATCTATAAATAGGACAAATCGAAAACTTTATCAGCTGAATGAAACAAAAGATTCACCTCTCTCTCTAACAATACATAGCGATTTGCTTTTCCGAAGAATAGATTTCACACCTTCAATGCAGCAGATTTTCTTACAGTTGAGCATTAAATATCTTGCTTATTTTCAGAATCACAGAGTTGTTCATCTTTCGATGTGTTTAAGGTTGTGACTTCATCAAATTGCTAAATAATCAGTCAAAGAAGTTACTGCTTTCTTGTAACTACTGCATTTGTAGACCGTTTTAAACAATGTCTCCTTGAGATTCTACCCGTTTTTTCCATTTATTTAGATGCAATGTTCTTTTGATTTTGTTCAAAGCCTGCATGAATTCCTTTCAAAGAAGGAAATCTCCTTTAATTTTGAAGATAATCAAGATACCAAAATTCCTGAAGGAGAATTATAGCAAATGATTTGAAGTTCCTTTCAAGCCGTTGAATCCGAAAAAGATGTAGTAACCATTTGTGCCAATAGTTCTGATGACAAAATGTAATGTTTACAATCCATAACTAATTTGCAATTGGTACATGACAAGCAAGGCCTGTCTGTAAGGGCATAGGTTCCAAATCTTTAAAAAGGCTGGTGTAAAATTGAGTGACCTATTTCTTTGAACTGAATGATTTCAAAGAAACTTTAGCTAATTCTCCATAATTCTACAGTTGGAATTTTCTGAAATCTTCAATATTTTGAGAATTAGTGTTTTTCTTCTTTTTCAAGAATTCAAGAAAAATTTTCAGAAAAAATGAAAACCGTCGTAATATCTAGACTGTTTGACGTAACATAAAATAATTTCGAAGAAAACCATAGTTTATGGATGCCTACAATATGGTATCAAGCAAAAGTCTGTCACTCATTTGGTTTATGATTTAGAAATTTGATGACGTCACATCCTCAAATGAGTTGAAATGTAAGATACGCTATAATTTCCAAAAATATTCAAAATTTCTGAAAAGTCCAACGGTAGAATTATAGATAAGTATCTAAAGTTTATTTCAAGCCATTCAATCAGAAGGAATAGGTCATTGAATTTTATACCCACCTTTTTACGCCGAGATAAAGATTTGGAACCTATGCTGTCTATAAGCCTTGAACCCATGTGAAAGGGGATGGCAATGGACAAAAAGTGGATTTGGTTATTATTATTATTTTCCCACCTAGAAGTTTGTCGAAAAGTC
Source organism: Aurelia coerulea (assembly GCA_039566865.1). Taxonomy (NCBI): domain Eukaryota; kingdom Metazoa; phylum Cnidaria; class Scyphozoa; order Semaeostomeae; family Ulmaridae; genus Aurelia; species Aurelia coerulea. Next base: position 23,072,429 of record CM076944.1, read on the forward strand.
AGGTTGTTCGCAACAGTGCTGAAGTTCACCAATTAGATATTGCCTTTTGGATGTTTAGTATGTCTTAATTGATGACCTGCCATCAGCTTGAAGTTTCTTGAGTGTTTTCTGGCCTGCGGACAAATCAAATTTGCCTGTAGAATTTGGGTCTGCGCCCAGGCAAAGCTTCGCCTTTAATTTTTGGTTTCACGATTTTGCTCCGTTAATATCAGCGAAAATGATTTTTGCTTGTAGCAATTGCAATCTTACTGCCTTGTAGCAACTTTTGCGATATGATCTTTGAAAGATAGGTAGATTTTTGGCTCATTCATTACTGTAATGTAAAAAAACTTCAATGTTAGTTTATATTCTGTTGTAGTTTATTTTTAGTTGTGGATGGATGCTTGAATCTCTCTACCCTGGGTACCAGAGCCAAAAAAATAATAAAATGAAAAATAAAAGAAAAAGTGAAGAAGGAAAGAAAGTTGCTCCTTTCTTCCTTCTCTCTTCCTTCCTTTTCCAAATTTTTGATTTTATTATTTTTGGCTCTGGTACCCAGGGTAGAATCTCTCGATAGTATTTATAATTTCTTAGTTAGGATAACACCAAGCAAGCAAGCTTGGTATGCTTGGTTGTTTGTTGAATTGAATTGTTTAATTTTGTATCAAAGTTAATTTGATGCAATGGATTACTGATCTGATTCTTCTTTTCTGAACAATTGTTGCTGTCCTGAAAGTGTTGGGCGTCGGAGCGGTACAGGACCATTTTCATTCTACATTATTTTATAAGAAATCAACGATGCATGGAATTTGCGCGAATTGTAAGATTCGCGTTAAGGCGAATTTCCAGTCAGTAGAATTCTCCGAGCGGGCGGAATTTTAGACAATAAAAGGTCGCTCAGCCGTAACTTTCTATTCAATTCCAGGGCGACATTTTCTCTCGCAGACAAAGGAAATTCCGCCCGCTCGGAAAATTCCACTGACTGGAAATCAGCCTTTAATTTGAGTCACGAATATTATGTGTAAACATTTGACTGCAATAGCAAAGCAGTTCGGATAAAGATAGAACATTTTGTGAAATCCTACGATTGATAGCGCTGACCCTAGCGGCGACCATTTCGGGTTTTCTCGCTGTAGTGCCATACCGCGAGAGAAAAGCAACAAACCCATATATCATTAGATGCGTAACTTTATGATGAATGTCTTTATGCATAAATCCAGTTGATTGAAGTTCCAAGCAAATCAAGTATGAGAGAAACTCCTTCAGGTGTCATTTACAAGCCCCTGGAAGAGCAAAGAAACACGAAAATAGCTTTAGCTGAGAGGCCATATTCTAATTCGTTTTAAACTGTGTCTGAGAATGACCATATAATGCCGGGGGGGGGGGGGTCACTACCGTATGTACCAGTACGTTATGTGCCATTTTTTGGGGTACCTTTTTCAGGCAGAAAATAAATTTTAGGGTGTCATTTTTGGTAACATCGCAAATGAACATAAATTTTGGGGTGTCAATTTGGAAGCAGAACGCATCGGGGTATTGAATTTGATCTAATTTCAGGTACTTGGTTAGAATTTCGAATTTTGGTCACAAGTTAAGGGTATCTATTTTGAAAGGCCCGTAAATTTTGGGGTATGGTTTTTGAAAAATTCATAAATTTTAGGGTATGATTTTACAATTGAAAATGGCACAACCCCCGTCATCCGCCTATTGAAGTGACTCCCCCGGGATATAATGTCTTGTCTACATTGCTTTATTGCTACAACTGTCTAAATTATTGCATTAATTCTTGGGACCAGAGAATAATAGGCTCCTTACAGCTTCTTAGCACACTTTCACATATAAAGTGATTTTCTTTTTTTCCAACACTAACCAACAGTGGTGTTCTCTCAGTCATCGGGGCCTAAATTTGGGCTGTTACATAGTGCATTGGCCAAATTTGCACCTAGCTTAACAACCTAAATTTTTGCCTGTTGGGGGTTACAAGAAATAAGCCATATTTTTTCCACAAGCCAATGCACTGAATGTCCATGCCAAAGATCCGTCCCTCTGAAAAAGACAATCGACCATCAGCAAGAAAATATTTTACCAAAATAGAGGAGGGTGGGTGGGAAAAGCAAAAATCAGTCACCAGGCACTATCGACGATTACCGGAGATGTTTGCCTTCTCAATGTTGAAATCAAAGTGCGAGAACATTATTGTACCTCATTTCGCAAGACCACATGGGGCTTTGATCATTCAGTGATTCCAAATAACATTCTAAGGCACAGAGCACGGCAGGGGTGTTATATTGCAGGTACCCAGGGGTACAGTAACTGATTACCCTTCTTTGTAGAGAAGCCATGACACAACCTCTTTGCCCGCATTAACTGTGATGTAAAATTGCATTTTAATCCCTATTTTATATCAGTAGCCCATAATGTCTCGTTCAATTCCTACCCTGACCATCCCCCCGGGCAGCCCAGGGGTCAACGTAAATTCCTTCTCAAATGCCCGGGGTTCCGGGGAAAAAATTTACGGTCAAATGCCCGGGGCCCGGATGGTCAGGGTAGGAATTGAACGAGACCTAATGACCTTTATTTCAATCTAAAATACACATCAGTGGATATTCGACAAGACGCAGACACACTTTTGGACTTTGATGCATCATCTCCCACCGTGCCACATTTACGATCATCTGATTGGTCTTCAGGATCCTAAATAGAAATTTAGTGGGGCAGTAACCTTAAAAATCTTAAAAATCTTGTTGTTATTGCGATAACTGGGTCTGTGTTCATGTTCAGTGTTTCAGTGTTATGTTGGTGAATTGATGTGCGAAGTAGTGTTCTTTTGTCCATGACTTCTGACCGCAACAACAACAAGAAAATACGGGGAATCGAGGCAAAGTAGACATGACGGAAGCACCAAAAATAAACGGGCCTAAAATCGAAAGATGATGCAAAGACTTGAGAAAAGTGGGATGATTTTATGATATGGAGTGACATCATCACCGATAAGATGTCATGAATTGTAATTGTCAGGTACCTAGAGCAGAAGATTTTGAGGAGACATTGATACCTAACTTTCAAGCCAAAAGAAGCAAACGAAGCAACAAGCGACGCTAAACAAGTAAACAAATGAAAAAGCCAAATTAAATTAGGAAGAATCTAGCATCTCATCATCATCATTAAAACTGGAGTGGCTCTGAACTGAAGTAAGGAAAGAAGAACATCTTGGTTTATGCTTGGCTCTCGTTGCTAAGAGTAAGAGAGAGGGATTCAACGCCCAATCCTTTTCTTGCAGGTTATGGAAGCTGTACGCGAAGAAAGAACTGATTCTGACTATGCGAAAATCAAATCAATTTACGAAGAATCCTTCAGGTGTATTACAAGGCTTTTGTAGCTGTATTGGGACATTGTTCTTCTGTACGATTACATGCTTTGTTGTATTTCACATTGCATTGCTTTGTGTTGTATGTATACAATTACAGATTACATTTAGTATTGCATGCTCAATTACAAAACCCGTAGTATTTTATGGAGTATGTCTTTCTTTGTTGCATTTCTGTACGATTACATTGCATGGAATATTCTACGGAATGACCAATCTTACAATGCATTACATTAATGCAAAATTACATACATGTTGTATTACTGGACGATTACAAGGTCTGTAGTATTTTAGCTATTGTACGATTACTGGTATCATACACAGACAGATATCAGACACAATAAGAAAAGTGCAGAAGATAAGGAACTAACTTACGTAAACGAACTTGAAGGGAATATAGACCAGATGTAATAGAGGAGAGTTTAGCCAAGATAACTAACAAAAAACATTGCCAAATGAAGATTAAAATCATTTCACGAATATTGATTCTTTCTGCAGGAAGAATTCAAGATAATGGTAATGCTAAGTGCTGTAGCCAACTTAAACTACAGTAGTCTATAATAAGAGAGCATGATAATAATAATAATACTAACTGCCAAATCTCCATTTTGGAGCAGTTACAAAGTAGAACTAATGTAACACTTATGTAACACTGATACAACTCTAAATTAAACTAAACAATGAGTGAAAAGCTAAACAACAGAACCTAATACAAACTCAAACTATTTACAAAATCTTTTGAACTCTCTTGTTATTCTTTTAAGCATTTTTGGGTCAATTTAAAGTAGTTGATCTTTGCCACAATTTTTCATGTCAAATTTCTTGCATTCCCATAGATGTTCTATATTTTGTTTATGTTTACCACATCGGAGGCATTCGAGATTATTGATTGTAAGAACAAGATCAACTCCTCTCTCTATTATCACGTCTAGCTCGCGGAAGCTGAAAAAGTGTGTGTAATAACAAAACAAGCAATAGAAAGATCCAAGAGTGGATTGGCAGAAAAGAGAAACGAAAGCTGAGCGCAAAAATCAAAACAACCAAACTACCAAAATGTAAACAAAAAGCAAATCTATGTATCAACCTGCCTAATGTCTAACCTATACTGTATATAACATATTAAAATTGTAGCAATTGCTGATGGAATATGAACTTCTCAGTTTCCAATGCAAAGATTTAAACCTGCCACACCAAGTTAATTTAGGAGAAGATTCAAGCATTTTAGTGTTATAGAAAGGCTTTAAAAAGTGTTTACAGCAATATAAAGTGACCCACTGTACATTTATGCTATATAAACGAGAGTCCACCGTAGCGCGAGCCGGTAAATCTGAGGCGCCGGTATATCTGAGGTTTGCCGGTAAATATGAGGTCGGCAAGATCAAAGGTATTCTTCTTAGGCGACAAGTAGTCATAATCTATTGTGAATTAGACAAAGGTGAGACACAAGGTCTGGTTTCAAAGAAAACAATAGGTTTTTCCGGGGGTCGGGTCAACGGTCTGAGGATTTCTGCCGCATATAATCTTTTCTTTCTGACAGCGTTCGGGAAAGCAAACGCTAGGATTTAACTTCGAAGGGTAGGGGTTAGGATTTTTGCTGCGCAAGGAAATCCGCGAGAAGAATCCAATTTCATTTGGTTTCCTTTGGTATGGATTTGCTACATCTAAAAGTTATCAGTCGAAAGTAAACTGTCTTATTGCTCAAATACTTCGTTCCATTGCAATACCGTTTTGTATCTGGGTTGATGAAGATTATGATTTCGAGCGCTGTTTTTCTTCCTTTCTGCGGTATATGTTTGTGTGATTCTCTTCAGAAGTTTTTAAGCATTAGGGAAAATACTGAAAGTTTACTAAGATTATCGGAGTTATAAGTTCCTAAGGTTCTGACAGATTCTTAGGAGTTTCCAGAATCTCTTACAGGTTTCATAATAATCTTCATGTGCACTTTCCCGTGCCTTCTCCTGAACCTTTCAAAACGAAGTTTTTGAAGCCTTTCCGATGTTCAAACATCACTCAGACAAGTACCTTCCAATTTTCGTTAGTACGATACAGGAAACAAGTCAAAATGTGATAGTTTCATATACACGTATTTTTTACAAAAGAAACTAAGAATTTGGCCCAGTACTGAAAGTTTCTTAAAAGTATCATATTTTCAGTACTCAGAGTTTCTTGCGAGTTTCTAAGAGGTTTCTTAACAATATTCATGTTCACTACCTGTGCCCTCGTGAACATTTCAAAATAAGGTCTTTAATTAAGGCCTTTCCGATGTTTAGACATTACTCAATTACCGTACGAGTAATGTGATACAGGAAACAAGTGAAAGTAAAGTAAAAATATTTCAAGGATTTCCTTTATCAAAGTAAATAGTTTCTTAACTTACATTTTCCCAGTACTGGAGTTTGTTAATCTTTAGCCGATATGAGAGTTGAGTTTTCTTATGGGCAGTTTCTTATCAAAATATGTGTAAGCAGTTTCTTATCAAAATACGTGTTGGCCTAATGTTCCTTACTTTGCAGAATGCAATAAAATCTATCGTAAGTACGTACATATATTTCCATAAGAAACTAAGAATTTGGGCTAGTACTGAAACTTTCTTAAGATTATCAGATTTTGAGTACTCAGAGTTTCTTGCGAGTTTTTAGAGGTTCCATAACAATCTTCATGCTCACTACTGTCCCTCGTTTCCTAGTATCAAGCCTTTCCAAGCCTTTCCAATCTTTAGATAATAGATATTACTAAGTACCTCACGAGTAAAATAACAAGTTTTTAAATTTTGATAAAATTATTAATTATGAGACAACCTTCAAAAATATCGAAAGATATAACCTAATAACCCTTCGTTACTATGGGTTAATTTTTTTATTCATTTTCGTTGCATACAATTTGCGGTTTTTAAATTTTGATAAAATTATGAGACATCTTTCAAAATTTCAAAAGATAGAACTTAACAACCCTTCCTTAGTATTGGTTTAGTTTCTTACTCACTTTCGTCGCAAAATCCTGTGGCATTTTTCAGAAACCATCCCATCTTTTTAAGCTTCTTTTTCTCTTTCCTCGTATATCGTTTGTCGATTTTTCAATTTTCTCAAATCTTTAAGACATTCTGAGACAGGCGTTAAATAGGAACGTGAAAGCTACCGTTTCGTAAATCGATATTGTGAAAGATTCTCCAACGTTTCTCAACTCTCATTTTAAATATGAAGATTACGAAAAAGAGATGCAAATTATGCTGCTCAAGTTTGTTTCGCTTTTTTAGTGATCTGAAAGCTGAGCGCTCATAAGAGTTTCGTATGAAAAAACTCTTATAGGATTTATATAAATTCGGCTGTAGATTGGAGAATGCATTTCAATTTGGCTTCTAAATTAATAGAAACAAATTATGAATCTTGTTTAGCTAGAATTGGTAAACGTTCTTTGAAGAGTGAATATTCCAAGGACCAAGGTATTGCTGAACCTGTCTGTTACCAACCTTACCCCCCGACAAAAAGCGGTCAACAGCGGTGACCACAAAAGAGTAATGTGTCTTGCACAATGAGCGATTTCTATACTGCATTGTTTAAATTGAATGGCTTCTTAAACAATAACCCAGGTGTTTGACTAGTCTCACGACACCTCATATTTACCGGCAAACCTCAGATATACCGGCACCTCAAATTTACAGGCTCGCGCTACGGTGATATATGATATAAACAGCAAGTATTTGCTGTCTTGCATGCCAGTAGTATGACATTTTATAAAGTATCCAAATGGCAGAGAGATTACTGCAAGTTTATCTTTGCTTTTAGATTTGTGAATGAGGGCCTGAAGCTGGAAGATAATGGAAAGAAAAAAGAGGCTGTAATGTGCTATGAAAAAGGTAATTGTTTTTAGAACTGCAGAAAATCATTTTGGTGAATACTTTGGGTTTTGTTGCAAAAGACTTCTTAAAGGTTATTGAGAAGTCATGTTATAATGTGCACAGGGTTGCTACTGTAAAACAGTGAATGGACAAGCGCTTTTGTAAACCCTTAAAGGACAAGTCCAGGGTTGGTATGATTGATGATAAAATACAAGATAATAAAATGGCATGAGTACACGATAAAGAGGCTCGCTACGGTAAAGAGGCAAAAAAACAATCACACAGCATCGTTTTCGTTTGCACGATGTGACGTCACTTCGCTCAAATTGCTTATTTGAATATGTAATTTCACAAGGAGAAGGCAAAAAATAGTGGAAAAAAGTATCACACATCATTCATAGCAGTATTATCTTGTATTTTATCATCAATCATACCAACCCCGGACTTGTCCTTTTTTAGAAAAAGTTCAGCTCCCAACAGGCTTGTGCAAGCTTGACAGAAGCATGATTTTGGCTTGAAGGAGCTTGAACTGAGTATGACACAATTTTGGCCAGTTTGAAGGTGTGATCAGAGCTTGATAAAGCATGACAATAATCACTGCACTAGAATCATTCTCAAACATACTAATCAAACTTGATCAATTTTGCCTTCAGTATGATATGATCAAGCTTTGGATTGAGACACAACAACGAAAAGTTGTTTTTCCAAAGGAAATTCCAGTATCATCTGCTTGAACAAGAAATTAGCTTGATTGGTATGTGTTCAGTATGATAAAAATCTTATTGTAGATTACTATTAGTCTCAAGAAGGTTGGAATTCATTTACAGGGCACGTTCCCTGAGTCAAATGATGCATGTGACAAGCTAGTGCAAGCGATGCAAAATTCTTAAAGGCCTTAGGCAGCCAAATTTTCGATATTGATTTTTCAATCTTTTCAAATAACATATAATGTTATAAACATTTTGTGAAAGTTTCAAATCGAAATTATCAGTTTAAGTACTGAAAATTGTGTGTCAAAGTTGAGTAGTTTTGCAAGTTTAGCGGGACATTGACTTGGCCAATGTGACGTCACAATTATGACACACGAAACTGCGTGCATTGAACACACAGTACGAGCATGGCGATTGCATCAACGAGAAAGGGACCCGTATGAAAAAAGCTTTGAAAATCTTGGGAGTTCTTGAAGAAAAGGCTGGTATTTTTACCATGATATCCATGAAATCAAGGAGCTTGGAATCAGGGTGAAAAAACCGTAACGTCACCGTCATTAAGGGCGATGTTGTGATGCTCTACAGTGCGGCCTAATGAAGTTCAATTGGTTCCTGCATCAAATTGCCTGGTCGTCTAAATCCAACTCTTCTATGACGATGTTTTGGAGTAACGATACCTTTATAAGTGCTTGCTTCACTCCTCTTGGATGAATCAGAAATTTCAGGGCCGAATCCTGTCCTCGGTTAACGCTGAAGCGCTCAATGAAGTTACTACCCTACGATCCACTGTAGTTGATTCTTTGAAGGGACCTGGTTGCTATCGAAAGCTTCCCCGCCATGCGTTTTTGCTTTCAAATAGAAAATTTGTTAAAGCCAAGCAACTGAATGTTTTCAAGACACTACATAGCATTTTGTTTACATATCAGACTTACCGAATGACCCTCTCTCTCGTTTTGTAATTATGCCTCGATGTCTTTCAATGCCTCTGCCCACTTCAGGGTCATAAATTAGGCCTATGTTTGACTAGAGTATATATCCCTTGTAATTCGTTATCATTTTGCATTCAGTGTCCTAATTTCTTGACCTTTCTCCAAGCAACGACCAGGAATCGCAGAGCAGAGACGATCGTAGTAATAACTAAGAACTTTAATGAAAGAGCCATGCAAGATAAACACCAAGTCAAACTTTCTGGTGGCTCGCACCACATTTGAAATCCAGCCAACAAAATAAATGTTTTTGCGCATTGGGAAAACTCTTTCTTATGTAAAACAGAAAGATATTTCTTTCACTCTCCGTAATAAAAGGAGCTCACACCATTAAACACTCCCGTGAGAATATTACAATGACTCAATCTACGATAAAATCAACAATAACTTTAGTACAAGCATTCCTAAAGCTTGGTTCCAGTTACTGGGATGTTACAGGGAAGGCTTAACCTTCCAGGCAATTCTTGTTTTTCCAGGCTTTCAGCTAGGCTTCACTTGTACGGGGACTTCGTGAAGCGCTGATACACCAGTCTCTAAAATTATTTTCAAGAAACCTCGAACGATCTTTGTTCTTTCAGGCTAATTCAGGTAAACTTGGACCCTGAACTTTATTTCCAGCCTTCTCTCGGCCTTTTTCAAGCCTCTGGTATCTCAGCTATCACTGAGTAATTGCATTACACTTCACTTTCCACACTAGCCTGGAATCGAAGTCCAGGCTTTCGTGGCCAGTCAGGAAAATTTCCAGCCACCAGGCTCGCAGAACAGGCACCAGCGTCGAGTGCGGCTCACTGTTCCCGCGACTGTTCCCGTCTGTTTAGCTTATTCTAGCCCTAGAAGGTTGGGAAGGCTGGAACTCCCAGATATTTCCTATTTTTCCAGAATTTCAGCAAGGCTTCACTTGTACGGGGACTTCGTGAAGCTCTAATGCATCAGTATCTTAGATTATTTTGAAGAAACCTTGAATGTTCTTTGATCTTCTTGCGAGCTCCGCATTGGGGTTTACGTGACAAAACTTGTGCGTTGCGTTTGTGGTCATAATTGTGACGTCACGCGCGAAGGTCAAATGTCGCGCTGAGTAGCAATTTTCAAAACGGAATTTCACACCCTAACCGCAATGATGTTGAGTAAAATTTGGTATCAATGAAATCAGTAAAGTTTGAATATTTCGAAAATCGAAAAAAATCAATGTCGAGAATTTGGCTGCATAAGGATTGAATCAAGCTCTGAAACATACTCAAATCATACTCAACACAAGTTAGTATCTAGCTTTAAGTATGCTGCAAACATAAGCATACTCAATATTTTGTGAAGGGAATTTACATTGCTTTGATGCATCTTCCAACTTCATTTGGTAAAAAAATGAAGGTAATAAATGTGGTCTGATGCACCAACTTCATCTGGTAAAAAAATGTGCTTATATATTGGGTGAGTCAAAAAGCTCCAATATTTTTAAGTCTGTTGTTTGCTAGCCATTGTTCATTTTCCATCAGTCATTCTTATTGTGTGGCAAACATGTCAACTAAAGTAACTAAAGTAATAACATTAGTTGCTTAAAATTGGTCATATTGTTCTTGGTTTACACATGATTGATATAATTGTTTTATCCCAAAATCGTACAAAGCAGAGTTCTCCTCTCCCAAGTGATGAAAGTGAAGCTCACAAGCTATATTCTTGTAACAACTTGTATTTTATGAATAAAATGAGATTGAATTATGCAATCAATTGTGTAGATGCAGAGACAGCCCTACTATTCATCTTGATCAGGAATGTCTCTCTGTTTTCAGCATCTTCATACTGAATGTTAGCAAATTTGATCAAGGAGTACAGACCTATTTTGAAGGATTCTGAGATTGAGCAATGTTATAAAATCGCTCATAACTGTGGAACAATAAATCCAATTAAACCAACTAAATTTTGTTATCTTGGGTGACAGTGTACCTGCATAATGGTAGATGTTTTAGGGAATTTGATGAATAGGTACACAACTGTAACAAACTACAGGCTTTCAAATGTTAACTCTTTTGACTCAGTTGGTGCATAGAACGAACTTCAATTTATGTCACTGAAATTGGTCTGATCATACCACTCAATGCTTCCATACTACTCAATTTTTTTTATCACTGGGTTAGTCAGAAAAAACGTGGAGCATTTAATATGCCATATTTTGGTAACAATAAGTCAAATCGGGTGTGTTGAAGCTCTAAATTGTAGAACGAAGATTGAATTGCTTAACAGAAATTTAGTATGTTGAAAGCGGTCATTTCTTTCCATGTTTATTTGCCATTTTGTGATCTAGCTATTTTCGTTAAGAATATTGCTGGAACTTTCTGCTTTCTAGCAATGATGATGAAATGAAGAAGTGTCCCAAAGGTTCAAAAATAAATATTTCTGTGCTCTAACACAATCTATTTGCTGATAAAGAAACTGTTTGTTTGGCATGGTTTGGAAGTTAACATTGCATCCATTGAAATTAGCCTCTCTTTTATACAGTGAATTTTAAAGAAACCAATTTGCAACAGCAAACTTTCTACTTTTTTTCTGACTCACGCTGTATATGTAAGCATTTTTTCTTTTGCAGGATGTAGACTTCTGAAATCAGGACTGAATCTTAAGATGGCTGACATCAGACGTGAAAGCCTTGAGAAAGCAGACAAGATGAAAAGGAAAATGGAAAAGTGAGTGTGTAGCAAATTTTGGTGGTATACCGGGTGCACCAAAATAAACTACAGTATGCATGTTTGGCAGGCCACAATAAATCGTACTTAATCTGGACCTAGATTAGATTCTAGGATTTTTTGCAAATTTTTCTTTTTCAGTTTTTAGAGCCACAAGCGAGTTTCTTAAAATTTTCGTTTTTGAAAACATTGAAAACGATTAAAAAACGTCAATCAACTTTTCTAAAGAATCGACATGAGTGGACAAAGAGAAAACTTGTTTGTGGTGATTTGGGATTTAGAAATCAATTAATTGCATCAATTAATTGTATCCATTATCTAATTGATTTCTAAATCCCAAATCACCACAAACAATTTTTTCTCTTTGTCCATTCATGTTGATCCATAGAAAAATTTGTTCGACGTTTTTTTGATCATTTTCAGTGTTTTTGAAAACGAAACTTTTAAGAAACTCGCATCTAGCTGTAAACACTGAAAGCAGAAAAATTTGCAAAAAATCCTGGAATCTAATTCAGGCTTTTTGCCAAAGATTAAGTCATGAATCTTCAAAATCGATCCAGTGTACGATTTATTGTGGCCTGTCAAACGTGCATAGTTTATTTTGGTGCTCCCGGTATTATATTTTTTTACCAATACTTGTTACTAGGGAAGGAATGCTGTGCCCAACAGGTAGACTTATGACGATGAGTCCCTTGTATCCCTGCGGTACCTTGCTCACAGGGACTCATAATGAAACAGTTAAAAACCTGACCCTATCTTCTGCATTCGATTGATCGAATCTGGATCGAACGACTGCTTCGGCTCTGTTCAACGGTCACTCCTCAGAAAGGAAATGCGATAGAAACCACGGTAAGCAGACACTTAATCAACGAAACTTGGTATTCATCTGAAGAAGAAAGTTCACTTTACCTGGTGAGTGCAAAATAAGTCTTTTAATGCTGCAATTTCCATGTTTTTAAGACCAAGACATATGAGAGAAATCTTCAAATACCTGCTGCAGCAACTTCCTTCAAATTTAGTCAACTGCGTCAATCGAATTGAAGGTTCGAAACTGATTGTTCTTTGCCAAATCTCGCAATCTGATTGGTATGCTAGGCAGGGCTGGAAAAAAGTTTTTTCTTCCTGGCAGCAAAAATCAGAATTTCCTGCGAAATCTATTCGAAATTTCCTGCAATAGTAGGATTATAAGATATTTCACTTGTTCAAACAGCATCCCTGAATTCTGTCTAGAATGAACTTGCATTCTAACTAAAGAACTAACTCGTACTTTAAGAACAGCCCATCGAATTCAAAATGTTACTTGAAGAAAGTCTTTGGACCACACTTCTAGTCGTTCAACAGGTAAACTTAATTTTACGTAATTACAAACCCAGCTGATGTTTAGTAAACCAGGTAAACTTAATTTTACGTAATTACAAACCCAGCTGATGTTTAGTAAACCAGGTAAACTTAATTTTACGTAATTACAAACCCAGCTGATGTTTAGTAAACCAGGTAAACTTAATTTTACGTAATTACAAACCCAGCTGATGTTTAGTAAACCACCTACTTATTTGCTTTTGGTTTTATGGATGCTGTTCCATTTGAGAATCTCATGAACGACTCAATTACATGGATGAAAGCTTTATTTTGTGTTTTGATGGTCTAAAAAGGTTTTTAATCAATGAAATGATACTTCCTATCTTCATCAGGGGTTCAAAACTTAAATTGACAAAGGCCTCAATTATTGCCAAATGTTTGGTTCATAAAATAGTATCCAGAGGAAACAGTTTCATTGGATCTCCTTGCATATTGATCCTATTGCTTCCTTTAAAATTTGTTTTCATTGATGCCATCTCAACCCGATCTACATGGCATAGGAACATTCACATTGGCCGTCATTCATTAAATGCAGATTGCAAATATTTATTGAAAAGAATTTCAGACTTTCAGTTAGTGATTTTTCTACTGATTCCACCCTTACACGTGTTTTTCATAAGAAGATAAGAATTGACCCAGAACTGAAAGTTTGCTCATTCTAGCAGATTTTAAGAACTGGAAGTTTCGGTTTCACAAAGTCTCTTCAAATTGATGTGGTATTTTTTGGTGGGGGATCTCCAGCATCTTCGTGAATACATCATAGCCAGTTTTATGAAACTACGCCGCTGTTTATGTGCATTACTCTAGCCTGCGTGCAGACTCAACTATCCTAAAGTCTACACTTTAGGATAGTTGAGTCTGCACGCAGGCTACATTACTCAAGTTGCAGCGAGTAACAAAGAAGAACGAAAAGCGGAAGTATACCTCAGGCGGAATAAGAAAACTGCAGGCAAAATAAAGCTGTTTCTTAATCAATATTTTTTCAGAACTCGAGTTTCTTAATGCTATTGGCGATCCGAGAGTAGAGTCTTATGAAAAAAGCACCGGCTGAGCCAGAATTTTGAATAAGGAACAGATATAAATCGTTTTTCAAACAACAAATTTCGCCAGATGACTTCAAGTCCACCTCTTACGTAAGTTTTTACAAAATGTTGACTGGAAAAGGAGTCGGATCATTTCACTGCAAATGAGAAATAATGGGCTCGACATTTTCTTTCGATCTCGGTTTTCGAACAGCAATCATAGCTTGAAGTGCCTATGCAGGAACTGGAAAGATAGCTAAACCTTTGAATCAATGCTGGTACAAACCCATAGGTACAATTTTTTTTGGGTCACCAGGTATTTGTATTCTACAAATAGTGTGAAATCGTGGAAAGACGTCATTCAAACAAAAACTGTTACGAAAATTTAGTTGCAAATTAAAGGAATATAGAACAAGAAAATAGCTTGATAATTAGGAATATGCCAGACTATGCCACAAATTTCCTGCGAAATAGTGACAAATTTCCTGCGAGCCATTTTCGTCAAAAACTTCCTGGCAGCGCCGCTGCCGGCGCTGCAGGACATTTTCAAGCCCTGATGCTAGGAATCCCAGCATATTAGGCCTAAATAGGGTCAACTTTTTCAGAGTAATATTATGAGTCTCTGTTGACTGAAGCGCCATCAAGAAGTCAAAGAGCACATGGAAACAAGAGACTCATCGTCATAAGTCTACCCAACAGGCAGGATGCATAGCCCCTTGGCAACAAGCACCTCTCAAAGACGTTATTTCTCATTGTTTAAATTTGACAGAATTTTTAAAGGCTTACCTGTCAACTTCCGAATTTTTCTACAAAGAAACCTTGAGTCAGTTATTTTACATTGGACACCATATGTATTGTTTGTCAAGTTGGTACTAGACTGTTTGAGACTATAAAAACATCATTAGGAAATGTTACACAATATTTTTTGATCAGCTGGTTTTGCTCTCAAGACGGATATTTTCCAGAAGCTGCGTATTGTTCCCAACAAACAAAAAACAAACAAAATAAGGAGCACAAACTTTATCAGACTTTATGAGTACTAAGATTGTGTATGTTGAACTTTGTAGCTTGTCTATGTTTTGTGTTAGGCTCATATTTGGTCACAGGTATATATATTATTGTTCAAAATTGTTCATTATGTATGTGTTGATATTCTTTCAAGAGCTAAAGAAGATGTTGAATACAGATTAGAGCAACTGAGAGCTGAACCAGCACAACCTTCAGCTCCACCCAGACCAGAAAATCCAGCAAGTCCCAACCCTCCTCAGTTACAGCCATCAGCACCTCCATTGGCCTTAGACACTGTATCACACAGAAACACATCACCTCGCCATCAGGAAAATGGAGAATCAGTCTGGGAAGATGCAAGGACACTAATTTCAATAGAGGAAGGTATATGTTTTGGGTACTTTTAATTTTTACATCAGTGGTTTCAATGAAGGTATTCCTTATTAGAGGAAACAAGGTACAGTTGTGTAAAACCTGATGCAAAATTTGCATTCTTAAATTTACAAAGACTGTTTCAGAATTTTGTTAGATGCAAAATTCTCTCATTCCTAAGGGACCAAATGCCATATAGCCAGAGATTTCAATGTATATACTTCTTGCCACATTGCCATACTCGGTAGATACTTATTTGTAAAGATGTCGTTTTGTGAGCACATGATAAAAATATCTTTCAGGTGTGAGGTTGTTTCATGTTGATCAACAGAAAGCGGTCAGCACTTGGTCAGCACCATGCCAGCTAAAGATATTTCAGTTGCTTGGAGATCATAGAGGTAATATGCAATAATGGTTGCGGTCACACTACTGTATTTTCTCGTTATAATGTGGATTGCTTCATTTTCTTGCAATTTATTTTTGTTGCCAGAAAGTACGGCAATATAACAGTACAATGATGTCCGGTCACACAGTTATGTAATATATCATGTGACAGCTATGCAAGTCTGCGATTGGCTTATTCTTTAAACAACGCTAAAATATAGGTTGGGACCTTGTTTTGCCCGTTGTTTTGCATCTGATAGTTTTCTTATGAAATCAACTCCCAGGATCACAGTGCTGTAACAGCATTACACATGAAAGCGAAATGCGGTCACATAACACAGCGTAGTTAACCTGTTGTTTTGAAGGTATACAACGAGGTAAGATATTTTATATGCGGGGTTTTACTGTAGCTTCCAATTTTGACTTATATTATTAGTCAAATGCATTTTGTTCTTTTTATGTCAATTATGTGTATTGTAAATCTCACAGGCCTACATTTGTTGCTGTGTGTAGCAACAAAAACGCGTCCTGGTGTCATTATACATACAAGGCTACGGGAAAACCGCGGGAAATGTGCGATTAACCAATGGGATTGGCAGGATTCTTGCATTTCCTAGTTTTTGAAACGTCAGTCAGGTAATGAGTACTGGCTGCAGTCACACTAGACGTATCCTTCAATTTTGCAAGTCAGCCTGGGTTCTTAAAAAATGAATACAATGGATTGGTTCTTATGAAACAATGTCAGCCTGTAGGTTCTTAATCCATTAGGTTCTTATATACGTGGGTTTTTACTGTATCAGGTACTAAAACTCATTCTAAACAGTTTTGTTACTGTACAGGAAAATATAAAGCCCTTGGTCTTCATGCGCATACCTCACATGCTCGGTCTGTACTTTTAAGATCTCAGGCTTTATATTTTCCTGTTACAACTTTAAACCGGTCAGTATGCGCAGATTATTCTCGTATTAGGGCCTGTTTACATGATCCTATCTTTTAGCCAGGACATTTTCCTCTTTGAATTTACACAAGAGACAGAGGTGGGATGGGATAGAAATTATCCATGCCTATTAGGTTTCAATTGTTACCATAACAACAGACTCATCATAATTGTATTTGCATGCGCGCTATCCGGCATGTTCCTGTTTACTGGGAGAAAATCACCTGGCAAGACAGGACAGGAGGAAATTTCGATGTAAACGCAAAGTGAAATTTACTGTATTTGTGTTTCTATAGGCAGGTAGGGGTTATCGCCGCTAAGTGAGATATCCTGGCTAGACGGGATCATGTAAAGAGGCCCTTAAATTCACACAAAAAGGAATCGTCAAATAGTATTTCAGGATATTTGCTACTTTTTAGGCAGTTCCTTCGAGTGAACGTGAGACATCCATGATTTATTGTCTCATTGTCACATTTTATATTTATGTTGATTCATATTAAAACTTTATATTGACGAGTCCTTCTGAATTGCACAAAATTTGAGTAAATATATTGCTCTCAGCAAGTCACCAGATAAGATTCAAAGGGAAGAATGATAGATGAACAATACATCAACATTATTTGCGTGCGAAATTCAACATGATTTTCAAAATTTACTTGTTACAAGTAAAGTCTGCACGCAGGCTGCAGTTTTGCAAGCATCTAAAAGGGAATATGCTATGTAGATCAATACAAAAACTTCTTACTTCAGGAAACTGACGGTTCAATGCCTTATTTTATTTGACATCCTTAAGCCGTTTAAAGTTTACAGCGACAGTTATCCAAAATCATCATGGCTATGAGCTGAAGGGCGTAACAAGACATTGTCGTTAATAGCTCTGAAGAGAAATTACTCGGAGTTCATATTGATAGCAAATCGACCATCACATCACGCTACGGAGAAAATTGCTCAGGCAAATTATGCGGCATTTTTATCCAGAATTTTGGCTCCTTATGATCACATTCTTATTCCAAACTTGGGCTATTTTTGAAAAATATTTTTATATATCTATTTTATATTGTATACTGTGATAACTTGTAAATATTTCACCCACTACTTTTTAGTGTGATATTGTATATATCTTTTTAACGTTGGAATCAATTATCTACTGTTGTATTTAGCTGTAGTATTTTGTAATCCAACGATAAATAAATTGATGATAATAATAACATCAATATAAAAAGATACCTTTTGTTTTTAACATTTCAAACTTTGAAGGTATACATAAAAATGTTTAAGTTTACTATGGAAGAAAAGATTCCTCCTATTTTTTACACTGATCAAGTCAATTGCAAACTACTAAGTCCCTGCATATAGGAAACAGACATATGAGAAACTGTAGCCTGCCATCATAGGGAATATGTTTTCCTTTATAAGAAACTAGACAGCCAGAATTTGTTTAATTTCTTATGAATGGTGAAAATAGTGAAATATTTTTCATCTCAATGTTAAAATTGTTCTCCAATTTTTCGTCTGAGGACATTTAGCACATGAAATAGTATATTATCATTTAGATCTTTCAAGCTTCAATTCATTGAATGTGGTCATAGAACTCGGAAAACACCATTTGACTAAGGAAATCATGCCATTTCAAAGGAAAGTTTCTTATTGAACATAGAAATCAGCTAGCATAGTTTTGAGATATTT
Source organism: Aurelia coerulea (assembly GCA_039566865.1). Taxonomy (NCBI): domain Eukaryota; kingdom Metazoa; phylum Cnidaria; class Scyphozoa; order Semaeostomeae; family Ulmaridae; genus Aurelia; species Aurelia coerulea. The sequence goes on from CM076944.1 coordinate 23,090,749, forward strand.
TCTTACAGATAAGAAACAAGACAGCCTGGTTTATACTGTTGACTTTCTTTTATACGGGGACTTGCGGTAGCTTTTGAGAGGCCTATTAAATCTTGCGAAGTTAGTTTCTGTTATTGTTGATTGTTTTACTTCCCTGTTGCTCTTTTTTATTATTGTTCTGTTTACCTAGATCCAGAGGCTCCTCCAGCTTTCCTGAAATGTGGTGAATGGATATATCCGTTACATCCTGGCAGATCACCGGCATTAAAGACGTTTTATAAGACGTACATGTTTCCAGATATAAGTTTGCAACCACAGGTGAATTACTCGAAGGAAAAAACTTTTGCGGAAAGAAACTTTCGCAATTTCGCGTTTTGACTGAAATTTGCGAAACTTCATTGCGCGAAATTTCTAAGAATGGGAAACTTGTGAAAGTTTATTCCCGCGAAATTTCGTAAAATATAGAGTCAAATATATCTATGATCAAATGTTGATATTCCTTTCCTTGTCATTCTGTTACATGCCTTGACAAAATGCCAGGAAATTCAATATGATCTTGTTTAACAACTTCCTTTTTGGACTATGCTACATACAAGCGATTGAGTCATTGAAGAATCGAGGAACTTTTGAGTCATCACAAAATTTGATTAGAAACCTAATTCGCAAAAGTTAATTCCCGCGAAATGTGTCATTTTGGCCGATTTGCGAAAGTTAATTCATAAATTTCGCGTTTTTTGCAACTGGCAAAAATTTCTTCCCTTAGGGAGCTGTCATTATTGATAACAGGGAATTATTATTATTATTATTAAATATCTATTTAAAGTAGGCTAAAAAATGAATAGCTAAATTGCAGCTAATTAAGGCCTACTATTTACAATATACATAATTTACAACAAAACTAAAATTAATATATATTACAGGACAAATCAGAGTTAAAATCAATCATGTTAGAAACCCAACTTGCGGGATATATACTTTGCAAACCTACAGCTGCATGTTCCACCATTCCAACATCTAATTCGTTTTTTGAACATAGGAAGGCTGTTTAATTGTTTTAGTTCTTGCGGTAAATGCTGCCACAGTTTATTTCCAAGGTAAGTAATGGACTCAACTCCAAAGGCCGTAGTTCGTACTTTTGGCAGTTGAGCACATTGGAAATTTTTGCTAAAAGTTTTAGACCCTTGCATTCTAGCCATATGAAATTTTAGACCCATCTAATGCTTCCTCAAAAGTTTTACACCCCAAACAGTGGAATATTGTTTTTGAATCAATAAGAACGCCTTGTTAGCACTGAAGACAATGAAAGATAGACAGAAGAAGCCAATGTCTAACTTTAGATAAACCTAATAAATAGACAAGGGCAGAATATACAGAACTGAAAATATTTTTGAAAACATCCAAATATTTGACATCTCATTTTCTGACCCTAGCATAAATTCCTCTAAAGATTTTAGACCCCAACAAATTCAAATGAAACTAAATGTAATGTAAACTACGTGTGGTAAACTATTTGCTATTTATTTTTTTCTAATATTTGTCATCCCGAGGCCAAAATAAACAGTTGCTAGCATAATCGACAACTGTCTATGCCCTATAAGGTTAGGTTGGTAGCGAAATTTCCCTTCATGCCTGAAAGATACAGATTTAATTAAACTTGTACTTTTCGGCAAGATACCCAACAAATTGAGGCATACCTATAACTGTGAATGGAATTAGTCCTACATGGAACTTCGAGCTTTTAGTTGATTGCAGGTCTGATGCGCATAATTCCTTGTAGCTTATTTCTAGGTTTGGGCTATTTGATCCAGTCATATTCTCAGCCTGAAGCGCTGTTTTCAATGTTGCGCTTGAAGGTTTCAATATTCACTCATTTTCCTTCTTCTTAATCTTGTAGAATGGAGTTCCAGCCTCAGTTGGTATTGTTCTTGCAGATGTAATTTCAGAGCAAGTTGTTTCTCGGTTTGAACGGATATTGTCATGCTACTGTGATTTTCGAGTGCATAATATCGATGATGACTCGACGAAGGAGAAACCCCCAAGACCACCTCCACCGTACGCAAGACAAAAGGCAAAAGAACCCTCAGCACCAAATGGTTAGTTTTCCATTTACTTCATCTTGGATCTATTCTTGGATTTATCGTATAAAATTCCGATTAAAAGTGACAACTTACTTCGTGGCAATTTACACTTTAAAATTTTAAGATGGTTGTTAATTGCTTTTGCAATATGTCCTAAAATATCGAACGGTAAGCGCAGTTGGCCCCTAATCAATTTTATCAAGGTTGAATGACATTTGATTCAAGCTTCATTGGCATGGAAGAAAAAAGAAGCAACGGCTGAAGTAGTGCAAATTAACTGTTTGCCCCCAATGCCCACGATTCTGCTGGATAGCTAAAATAAATTACATGCAAAAATGCTGTAGTTTTATGAGAATATTAGCGATTAAATGCTGATTTTGACATAGCCTTCATTTTATGTTAAAGAAAGTCAGGTTATCGAAAGTCATTTTCAAATTCCATTTTGTATCCAAATGAACGAGAAAAAAAGAATTGATAGCCCCATTCTACATTCACCACAAATGTTATCGAGATGCCTCTGGTAAGTCCGTGGATTCAATGGATTTGAAAGATTCTCGTATCTAAAATTAATTCAAGATCTTAGGAACGGTGTTATCTTACCAAGGAGCCCATTTATTATATTGTAATTTTTTAATATTTGATCAAACGTCGAACAAATTTTTGGAGCACATTGCATACAAAGCCTCTTGCACCTTTTAAGAGGGCGTAATTAGTATTATTTATTTGACAGAGTCGACTATTGGGAAAGAGCTAGTCCCCGTGCGACAGATTGAGATTGACGAAATGATGATCAATGAAGAAGATGAGAGGCATTGGAGCGAGAAAGTCTCTTCTGGTATCGCTGTTGGTGCTAAATGGATCTCATGGGGATTATCGACAGGAGCAAAAGTTACTGGTCATTTGGTCGAACAGGTTTGCGATGACTGAAATATTGTATCAAAATGAAATTAGTGAAAAAATGAAATTTCAGATTCACTAAGATCCATACTCATCTTTTCGATTGATGATTGATGATGTAACCTCTCACAGCGAGAAAGTCTCTTTCTAAATCATGCATAGCTCTTGGCGTTCTGAATTAGCTAAGAAGGATGTTGCGCGGATGTCACCTCAGAAGTCTATCTAACTCCAAAATGGAATCACTGTAATGTTTTCAAGACAGAGCCATTTCTATAGTTGACACTGCCAGGATAAAAGGTGACTGTTTTTAAAGCTCTTTACAGTTCAACGCCCTGTTAACGCTTGATCGATCAGTTATGACACGTAAGATCACGAGCAGACTAGTCTATGTCCTGAAAATCTTTGAAAAAAGTTTCAACGGAGATCTCATTATTCTAACTACAGTACACAGTACAAGGTTTTGTGATGATCTTCCAATCCCAAAGTATGATCTGGAATATTCAAAAAAGAGATTTTCTTACACGGCCCTAAAGGCTTCGACTGCAATTGCTATAAATAATAGGGAGCTTCCTACCTTGTACTAACTTTAAAAACAATCAAAAAGTCATATGACGAGCTAAAGACCGATACAAACATGATCCCCGGGAAGAGTAGCGTCGGTTTTAAAGTATTTTTATTTTTAACGAATATTCTAAAATTGTTTATATTTTTCTGTCTGTAGTTTGTATAGCTAAACGGCTTTTCGTGTCAAGTGATTTATTGAAATGAAGAACTCGTCATGCAATTCACTTCATTATCATTCCACTGTAGGGTGCTGCGAAATTGAGACAGAGATTACAACCAAACGAAGAGCCTACGAAAGTAAGCGAGGAAACAACTCAAAACGTACAGCAAATAAAAGAAGTAACTGCAGCAGCAGTTAAAGTCAGCAGCTTTATTGTTACAACCCTCTGTGTATTAACAGTAGAACTTGGCAAACAATTGTCACCAGTGATACGAAGTCAAGGATCAAAGGTAAACCATTCAGACGCCCAAACGATCTGAGAAAAAAGGGAAGAATCATTGTCGGTTATATTTGGTTTAACTGAAGCATCGATTGGCGATGCAAACTTTGTCTCAAGTTTTTAATTTATCACCGATCTAGCACATGGAACTCTTTTTGGACTCGCCCGGTACTTTCTTGTGGCGTAATTTCAGTAAGAAAGTATGTAATAAATATCTCCACCTATCATTTGACGGGAACATGCCATTTTGTCCGAGAGATTGGTAACCGTAATTCCGCAAGATTGAAAGAATTTTGGGATGATAACTGCGTAAATCTAATTAAAATCTGGACTATAATTCGGGAAATTATGAAACACCTCCAGTAACTTTTATAATTTTGCAAGATTTTCTCCAGAACAGCAGGACCTATAATCCTGCAAACTTTCTGAAAAGGATACCCATAATTCCATAAATTTTCTGAAAATGATTTTTGTAATTCTGTAACTTTTTGAATTTGACGTAAATTTCGTTAAGATACCCTCCCCTACACCCGAGAGTACATTGCATAATAGTTTTGCGATATATTGTGAAATGCCAGCGTATTTGCCGAATTCCATAGTCGATAATAAATAATAACAATGTTTATACAGGGTAGCCTCTTCAACACATTAAGTGCTGTTATCAACGAGGGCCCTGTAATGATCGTGAGCTCTGCATTTTTTGTCAAAAAGTAGTTTAACTTTTTCAATAATCATTGAAGCGTTTTCCTGCCATTTGAATTTAGTTGATTCCAGACAAGTACAAAAATGGAGATGAAAATAGTCAGAAAACAATGGACGATCTTGTGAAAGTTGCCACTGCTGGAGTTCGAGGTAAGAGGAAGCTGTAGTCATCAAATAGAATGGTATTTAATTTGCTGCAGAAGCAAAGTAAACAACTGAAAAACTGATAGCAATTTTGGTTTTGTGTGCAGTACGTCGTTAGGCGTTTGTAAACAATTCAGTCTTTTAAAATACGAAAATATTAAGGGAAGAGACTTTCGTGGGAAAAGGCCTTTGCGAGTTGCAAAATTGTGAAGTAATTCAAATTAACTTTCGCGAATCAGCCAGAATGGAAAATTGCGCAAGAATAAACTTTTTTATCAAATTTTGAAATGTCTCAAATGTTCCTCGACTTTTCAATAACCCTTCGAATCTTCCATGCCTATGCTATCTGGAAGAAATGTTGTTAAACAATATCATATTGAATTAAAAAGAATATCAATATTTGATCATGTATATACCGGGTGTCCAGAAAAAGTACCCCCTTTTAATTGGATAAAGTAACAAAACGATAAGATATTGGGACTTTCCGAAAACATGGCTACATTTGTTTATCTTCGAAACCTCTGGCTTCACATACCCTCTAAATTTAGCCTTCGCGCAATCGTACTGCCGGTGTTTTATGGAAAATTTTAAATGAGGGGTTCGTGCATTTAGGTTGAAGATTAGGGTAAGACGGGGTAAAGTGAACTATTTTGGAGGTTTTTCAAGGATATCCTAAATATATTGTAGCTGAGGGCAAACTTTTTAACGTTGTTTTGACATTATGTCTTTGGGTCAGTTTATCCAACAAAAATATTTTTCAAATCTTTTTCCATTGTCTCACAAAAGAGCTTTCTTTGGTGACAGCTCTGCCTAGTTCACTTTACCCCAGGCCGGGGTAAAGTGAACTACTTAGCAATTGTTCGATAAAACCAAAATAATGCTGGTAATACCCGAAAAAAATGATTTATTTTGCAACTCTAAGGAGTTCTTCGCATGCCAAAACGAAACAAACCCAAAACTTTCACAAGAGTGATATTTAAAAGAATTAAATGGTGACCGATGCTGAGAATGATCTTTGCAGATCAAATATAAACCAAAAACTATTGTGAAGTCACAAATTCGAGTCAGATGAGATCAGATTGCGACCCCTGAATACAATTCGATGAACAATAATGAGAATATACTTGGAAAATACTATATTGCATATAAATACCAAATCACTACAAAGAGAAACCCTATTTTCGAAGTATTTCACTTTGTCCTGAAAGCTCCGCCCAGAAATGAAACCAAAAATAGTTATAAATCCATAACAGTGATCAATATTCTAATTTCACAGTGATGGCCATTTATCCTTTCCATGTCGATAGGTATACTTGCTTCATCAAATCCCAATGAAATTCTTGGATCAGAAACCGCATTTTTGAATGAAGGCCAAACTTAGGCTGTCAAATTTTTGGAGGTTTCACAGGGAGCTGGTATCAGAATATATTTCTGTGTCATCAGAGCGAAAAATTATCCTGCAAATTATGATTTTCTGAAGGCAGAAGTATGAAGCAAATGAGATTAAAAAGGTCTTCTTCATCTGACTTCATGTTCACATGAGAAAATCAAAAATCGTGGGTAGTTCACTTTACCCCGGTCGAAGCAAAATATCAACTGAACGGTAGATCTTTTAAAATATTATGTTAGCTGACAAAAACGTCTTTCTTGGCCCTTTCTTTTTGGAAAGAGTAACACATGGTATGTGCTTCAAATAAATGAAAACAATCATAGAAATCAATTTCGTCTTGGGGTCAAAACTTAAAAGACCAACGATAGGAGCCCAAACCTAACAACCAAAATTTCCCGAGGTTGTTTTTACTGCCTAGGGTAAAGGGATTTTTTGCAACAACAGGAAGAACTATTTTGCAAAAATGTTTTCATTTTATGTGAGCACATGTAACAAAGCATTGGGCATAAATCATGTTTTATCATTGCATGTTTACTTTTAGAGAGAAGCGTGAATGTTCTGAGTAGTTCACTTTACCCCTTAGTTCACTTTACCCCGTCTTACCCTAACGAATTTAGCTGTGGACTCGCTAAGTCCTAACATTTTATCGTTTTGTTTCTTTCTCCAGTCAAAAAAAGGGGTACTTTTTTTAGGCACCCGATATGTTAGGAAATTTCAAGGTAATAAAGCTTTCGCGAATGTCAGATGCTAGGAAATTTCGCTGAAAAAACGTTTGTGAATTTGGGGGTAAAACGTGAAAAGCGCAAAAGTTTTTTCCCTAAAGTACTAGAAAAATTATAATACACTACGTTTCGAGCTTTCGACACCTGATGACGAGTTACGCTCGGCTGATTAAGAGTTAAGCTCGAATCGTTGCATACTATCTCTTTTCTAGTACATTGTCGTATTTTTACCGAACTAATTGTTTACATATCGAAAAACTGCTAGTGTGCAGCAGGGAGATTAAGTAACTGCTCTGAAAATGCCAAGTTTCGAAAAAGTTCTCCTGAATGGATGTTACGTCAGTTTTATAATTCGATCTTGAAATGAGAATTGGGATAAATAAAGTAAACCTTCGGTGAGGAGCACAGGTTACAAATCTTTGAAAATATCTGTGTAAACTTGTATGACCTATTTCTTTGAAATGAATGACTTGAAAGAAACTTTAGCTGCTTTGCGATAAGTCTACCGCTAGAATTTTCTGAAATCTCAATATTTTCGAAAATGCGGCATATTTCATGTTTCATCTCATTGATAGAAATTACGATGGTTGAATGTTTTTACATTTTTCTTCAATCAATTCTTAAAAATAAAGAAGAAAAATCCTCCGATTCTGAAAATAATGAAGATTTTTGGCTCTTGTAAAAGACTGTAAATTTCAATTGTAAATTGCTTATGGTGTCATTAAACGAATAAAGAGGCAAAATGTTACTTATCAAACGATAACATGAGATAAATATCTTTTGTTATGTGTATGGCATCCATTTCAATTGGAAACTGCGCTTTCTTGAGCCCTCTGCGGTGGTGCTGTTCGAAATTCATGCGCGAACTTGCGTGATCGGAAAAGGGCGATGGAATGAAGATATCGCGATTTTATCGCAGTGTTTTCCGACAACGATTTACAGAAGACGGTCGCTAAATGTACAATAACTGGTTTCTATCCTTTAAACTATGAAATAAGGAATAATTCATTAGCGTTGACTTTTACGATAAAATTTACTTGGGCCAAGTAACTAGAGGTTTCTTTTTCAGTGATCGGAAAAGGGCGATGGGGCTCTATATTGCGTTCTTCCAAAGGATTTCTATAGAATCGTTGACGACTCTTAAGTGAAATGCAGTGCATCTCGCTAAAAAGTTCTTCGTCTCTATCTTTGGTGCAATTGGCTATTATTCTACTCATTTAAGCCCTGGTGTGATCTATATCTGTCACTACCTGTCCTTTCCTATCTCAGTTTCACGAGAGAAATTAAAATGATTTCCTTACAAATTGTGTATAAAAAGCTATTGAAATCGCCATGAAATTTCCCCAAAACATGATGGTGTCGTCCTTTCTTTGAGTTCATGACCTCATGCTGCCTGGACATCTCTTTAAAATGAATGTCAAGCTACTTCGTCACTGATCATTATAAATATGTTTTCATTACATAGGTTTTGGTACAGTGTTCACATCGCTGGAAGAATCGGGAAAAGTCCTTTATAAGAGTGTAACGAAGGCGACAGTGCAGACTGTTAACCACAAGTGAGTTAAAGTTTTATATCTCCATATTAAATACGATATATCCACGCTTCTAGCTTTAGTGTTTTTACAGCATTGCTATTATCGTAATAATATTTTAGCGTTGATTTCTGTATTTGTAATTTCTTTGCCAAACGTAGAAATATCCAACTTATTCTCCAAGATCCTTTGCTGTCTCTTCCTAGGAATAGAATACTACTGATACCAAGAATGTTACTTAAAGCACACTAGAATTAATACTGTTTAGTGTTCGGAGAACACACTGACCTCATTCTGAACAGCGTTGTTGCTTCCAGATGAAACCAAAACTTTTGTATCCCATCCAAATGCAATAGGACATCTACAAAGGTGCCGAAAAAATCTAAAATTGAAGCAAAGTATCGGTCCTTTTTCTTTTGCATTTCTAACGAATTTCTTACCTCATATTTACTCCTGTGTGAACAAGGCGTCGTGGCTTGAAGAATAACTTTCACCATGTCCTTTTATCAAGTATTTTTAAAGTGAATGAACGGAGCTAAGTGGAGCTAATCTATAAATAGAACAAAAACTCATACGCACGGTATTGTTCCTCTGGCTGAACAATATGCCCGCGCGTGTTGACATCATCAAGTACAATAGGTTAATAATAGAGTACCCAGACCCCTTCCGCGCGTGGCTTTTATCTCCGTTGATTCTCTGAAGGACAGATACACAATAGTTCGTTATTGTATGTATTTGCACGGCCCACTATATTTCTGTCCTTTGACTGACGTGGCAACCGTGCCTAAAGAATTTAAAATCAAATCAATCAAATTAAGGATTTAGCTTGAATCAATTGTAAAGAATATTTATTTAAACTAATCCTCAATAGTTAATTGGAAGACATTGTTTCTGGACATGGTGCATTAAGAGTTGACATATTTTCTTGAATGTGCAGATTTTCCTCCACCTTCAAGCAAGTGTTTTTGGGTTTTTGCTAGGTACGGTGATGAAGCAAGTGAAGTTACCGGAGATGCAATGGCTGCTGCTGGTAATACAGCTCAGGTATGTTGACAGTCTTCCAATATACGGTCGTGATAACTAATGCAGTGGACAGGTTATCATTGCCTGAAGCAAATTTGATTGTTTTTAGCGCGTGCGGAATGTTTATCGGCAGTTATAAATTGACCTTGATATAATATATAATAATAAACAATTTATTTAAAGTTAGCTAAGAAAAAAGCGTTAACCCTATTTTAACCGGGGGGGGGGGCGTTTTTCGCCCCCCCTATCGGATTTGTTTTAATAGCTCCCAAACGATGCCACCTACAATGCTGAAACTTCTTGACTTTTCCTAAAATTTAGTTGGCAATCAGAAAATAGAAATTTCAATACCTATTGTTTGACCACGTGACCACCACATGCCCATATTTGGAGAGTGGTCACAAAGAAATTCTTTTAAACGGCTCTAATTTCTTCCTTTGTTACTAAATCTCAACAATATATATACCATTCGATTCATCTTGATGAGTACTTTCATTTGATATATAATTTATTTATATTTGCTGACATCAGCAGTTTATTATTTCTATGACGTCATCAATCTTTATGACGTCATATTCCTAATGAATGAGTAATTTTTCATACAAAACTGATGGAATTACCTCAAATATCGATGAAGGTACTTGATTTCACCAATAATATGCGAAATTAATGGTTTTAAATCATAATTATTGAGCTAACAATTTTGCATTGAATCAAATTTTCATTATTTAATTAGTTAATTTATTAGAAACCATAAATATCCGTACGAAACCATATGAAACTACAAATTAATGATATCAAGCAGGTATTTGGATGGTTTTTGCCAATTTTATCTAGCTATTTGCTAATAACAGGCCCTTTTCTGCAAATAGCTCGATTTTCTCAAAATTTGCATTGTTTTTGGTTGCCTAGCAACCAATCACGTGACTATTGATCGATTGATGCTATTTTTAGATTCTCCATTGTTCAATTATGACACAGTGCAAGTTTCATTGTCATAGCTCTTATACTTGCGGAGAAAAACAGGGGGGGGGGCGAAAAGCGCCCCCCCCCGGTAGAAAATCACTTTTTTTTTACCCGGTTAAAATAGGGTTAAGCTAATTAAGGCCAACTATACAGAATATTTACAAAAGTTTAATTACAAAAAACCTAGATTTGATACAAAAATTTTACACAATTTACAGCTGCAGTCAAAAGTTTTGATAGATTTAATATTTCTTTTAAAAATCTCCAATGATTGGGACTCTCTGATTTCTCTTGGCAGAGTCTGCCATAGTTTTTGACCAATAAACCTGATAGTATCAATGCCATATTGATTCGTCCTAGCTTTAGGCAAAACAAGATTATTATTGCCACGAAGGCTATATGGCATGTCTTTGCTAACAAATACTTCTGCCACAAAAGCTGGATTCAAGTTGTTTACGGTTTTATAAATCTCAGTCTGGAGTAGCTGTAAATTCCTCTGGTGAACAGATACTGAGTTACTTTTAATCAATAGTTCCTCAAACTTGGAAGTACTATCTTTGTGTATGATTCTTAGGGCTCTTTCATGGATCTTATTGATCTTGTTATTCGATTTCCTATCATGAAACATCCACACAAGTGGACAATAACTGAAATGTGACATTACAAAAGAGGTCATTGTTAATTCTAACTGTGGCTTTTCCATATATCTCGACATTCGTGCCAGTGCATGCAGTTTTTGGCTTGCTTTCTTACAAAGATTATTAACGTGAGTTTTGAAACTCAGGTTTTTGTTGAGTGTCACTCCTAGAACTTTCTCTTCGTCACTTTCCTTTATCAAAGATCCAGAAATATTTACAGTTACCTCACCATCTTTATTTCCGAAGACAAGCAAATGGCTTTTATCCTCATTCATTTTCATATAGTTATTTTCAAACCAGAGAGATAACAAGGCGGCATCCCTTGCAAGTGATTCTAAGATTGAACTCAGATCTGAACCACACGCAAAGATAGTAGCATCATCTGCGTAATTACAAATCTCAGTATCTTTCACCAGGTAGAAAAGATCATTAATATATAGGTTAAAGAGAAGGGTTCCCAAAACTGAACCTTGGGGAACGCCTGAAAAAGTCTGTTTCGAAGTGCTGAATGAACCATTGACCTTCACTCGTTGCTGCCTTTCATTTAAATAACTATGAATCAATTTTAGAGCTGATCGGCTAAAGCCGTAAGCAGATAGTTTGGCAATTAGCAGTTCATAATTTATGCAATCAAGCGCCTTGGAGAGGTCCATCAAGATTGCTCCTGCAAATCCTTTTTTGTCCAAAACTGATTTGCATTTCTCGAGAAATCTTACAAGCGCCTGTTGTGTATTGTTACCTTCCCGAAATCCACAGAGATATTGAAACAGGAAAGATTCTGAGTAACCTACAATTTGTTCAAACATCAAACGCTCATAAACTTTAGAAATTGCAGACAGAACGGTTATTGGTCTGTAATTGCCCTGTGTCATCTGGTTATTTGCTTTGAACACAGATGTTACCTCACCTTTTTTAAGTACGGTAGGAAAAGTTCCATCGACAATACTTGCATTGAAAAGCTCTTGGAGTATGTCGGTAAAAATGTCCGAATTATCTTTTAAGATTTTACCTGGGATGCTGCCGATAGAAGAGGCTTTCTTAACTTTTAGTTCTCGTAGTTTTGCAGATACTCTGTCGTTTGTGACAAAACTAAAGGCAAAATTATTGGATGGATTTGTATTTGCAGATATCAGTTTTATACTTGGATGTGAGCTGTATTTTCTAATTGCAATCTCTACGGGATCATGAAGTCCATCTGTAGGTGTCAAAGCATCTTTTGGCTGAATGATTCCAAGGGAATCAGTTATATTTACAAAATATTCATTAAAGATCTCAGCTACTCCTTTGTCATCGATAACAAGTACCTCATTTTCCAAGAGAGTAATCTTGGAAGAAACCTGTATTTTATCAGAGAAGAGCGGCTTGACTGTTTTCCAGAATTTTCGATTATCCGTCAAGCATTTGATATCCAAAGTCTTATAATAGTCAAATTTAGCCTGCCGCAAGATTGTAACACATTTATTGCGTTGTTTCTTAAAAGCATTCCAGTTTTCTTTGGTTCTGCTCTTATTGTATCTATTGCGAGTATATATTGCTTTTCGAAGGGCTTTTGTCATAAAGGGACCATCATTAGCACGGACGTATTTCTTCTTAATAGGCGCATGCTCATTCAGCACTGTTTCTACTCTTCCATTAAATTCAGAAAATTCTGTATCGTCACTGTTCACCTCATTAAGACTATCCTTAAGTGCCCGTCTAAAGTTGTTTCGTTAAATTTACTATAATCTCTATACATAACTATTTTGGGACCCCTTTTGATAAAGCCACCCTTTAATACAGTTACTATCATAGAATGAAAGTCCGATAACCAGTGAAATGCAACAACGTACAGACTGACTGGGCATTCGCTGGGGTCGTTCGAGACGTTTTGGGATCGAACGATTCAAAAGATTGAATGTGCACGGTCATTTTACTTTCTCATTCAGTGTTTGGGTTATTTAATTTGTTATGATCACGTGTTACAACAACTCCAGCAACTTCAATGACCTAATATGAACCAGGGTGGATTCTTGACCTTTGTATTGACCTTCTCCATTGTATTGTATTTATACGCCTCCCATGCCATAATCGTTTGCAACTATGAAGCCACTATTATAATGAAGATATCTGTTGGTTTTGGAACATAGTTAAGTTGTCTCTATTAGTTAAAGGCCTTATGCAGCCAAATTTTCGACATTGACTTTTTTCGATTTTCGAAATATTCAAACTTTACTGATTTCATTGATACCAAATTTTACTCAACATCATTGCGGTTAGGGTGTGAAATTCCGTTTTGAAAATTACTACTCAGCGCGACATTTGACAATCGCGCGTGACGTCACAATTATGACCACAAACACAACGCACAAGTTTTGTCACGTAAACCCCAATGCGGAGCTCGCGAGAAGATCGAAGACCGTTGAAGGTTTCTTCAAAATAATCTAAGATACTGATGCATTAGAGCTTCACGAAGTCCCCGTACAAGTGAAGCCTTGCTGAAAGTCTGGAAAAATAGGAAATATCTGGGAGTTCCAGCCTTCCCAACCTTCTAGGGCTAGAATAAGCTAAACAGGCAGGAACAGTCGCGGGAACAGTGAGCCGGACTCGACAGGGCTGGTGCCTGTTCTGCGAGCCTAGTGGCTGGAAATTTTCCTGACTAGCCACGAAAGCCTGGACTTCGATTCCAGGCTAGTGTGGAAAGTGAAGTATAATGCAATTACTCAGCGATAGCCGCGATACCAGAGGCTTGAAAAAGGCCGAGAGAAGGCTCGAAATAGAGTTCAGGGTCCAAGTTTACTTGAATTCGCCTGAAAGAACAAAGATCGTTCGAGGTTTCTTGAAAATAATTTTAGAGACTGATGTATCAGCGCTTCACGAAGTCCCCGTACAAGTGAAGCCTAGCTGAAAGCCTGGAAAAACAAGAATTGTCTGGAAGGTCAAGCCTTCCCTGTAACATCCCAGTAACAGGAACCAAGCTTTAGGAATGCTTGTACTAAAGTTATTGTTGATTTTATCGTAGATTGAGTCATTGTAATATTCTCACGGGAGTGTTTAATGGTGTGAGCTCCTTTTATTACGGAGAGTGAAAGAAATATCTTTCTGTTTTACATAAGAAAGAGTTTTCCCAATGCGCAAAAACATTTATTTTGTTGGCTGGATTTCAAATGTGGTGCGAGCCACCAGAAAGTTTGACTTGGTGTTTATCTTGCATGGCTCTTTCATTAAAGTTCTCAGTTATTACTACGATCGTCTCTGCTCTGCGATTCCTGGTCGTTGTTTGGAGAAAGGTCAAGAAATTAGGACACTGAATGCAAAATGATAACGAATTACAAGGGATATATACTCTAGTCAAACCGGTCAAACATAGGCCTAATTTATGACCCTGAAGTGGGCAGAGGCAATGAAAGACATCGAGGCATAATTACAAAACAAGAGAGAGGGTCATTCGGTAAGTCTGATATGTAAACAAAATGCTATGTAGTGTCTTGAAAACATTCAGTTGCTTGGCTTTAACAAATTTTCTATTTGAAAGCAAAAACGCATGGCGGGGAAGCTTTCGATAGCAACCAGGTCCCTTCAAAGAAACAACTACAGTGGATCGTAGGGTAGTAACTTCATTGAGCGCTTCAGCGGTAATCCAGGACAGGATTCGGCCCTGAAATTTCTGATTCATCCAAGAGGAGTGAAGCAAGCACTTATAAAAGTATCGTTACTCCAAAACATCGTCATAGAAGAGTTTGATTTAGACGACCAGGCAATTTGATGTAGGAACCAATTGAACTTCATTAGGCCGCACTGTAGAGCATCACAACATCGCCCTTAATGACGGTGACGCTACGGGTTTTTCACCCTGATTCCAAGCTCCTTGATTTCATGGATATCATGGTAAAAATACCAGCCTTTTCTTCAAGAACTGCCAAGATTTTCAAAGCTTTTTTCATACGGGTCCCTCCCTTTCTCGTTGATGCAATCGCCATACTCGTACTGTGTGTTCAATGCACGCAGTTTCGTGCGTCATAATTGTGACGTCACATTGGCCAAGTCAATGTCGCGCTAAACTTGCAAAACTACTCAACTTTGACACACAATTTTCAGTACTTAAACTGATAATTTCGATTTGAAACTTTCACAAAATGTTTATAACATTATAAATTATTTGAAAAGATTGAAAAATCAATGTCGAAAATTTGGCCTTTAAAGCTGAATTTTTCTGATATGTATGCATATGAATTTGCCATTTAATATTTTTGCAGGCTTATTGGAACGTGAAGAAGCTCGGTGCAAAGTGAGTAACAAATCGTTTTTTGTTTGAATGATTTAAAGACAGTACATTCTCACAAGTAGATTAATTGTTACGACAACCTCAGGGGCCATACATTCATGGCCCGCCCTGTCCGCAAATGAACAAAAGATCTGTTGCTTGATTAGAAAAGATCACCCCCCCCCCCAAATCATCGTTTGGACTTCATAAATGTATGGTTCTTAGAATACTACAGGAACTTGGTAGCAAGTAAACAGTATAAAAACGGTTCAAGTGTATTTGTTGAAAGAACAAGGCATTTGAACCTGCTTGGTAGTGACATGACACTTTGACAGTAAAGACCTGATAAATCGACTAGGCTTTCAACAATGTCCAACATTCAGGGAAATAGGAAAATGGTCACTCATAACTATGTAAATAGCATGACCTGTTGTTTAAAGACAAAAAAGAATAGCAACTTCACCCCCTTTCATGTATTTATCAAAGGTTTGCAACTGGCAATCGCTCGAAATTGCCTAGATCAATTAACGTAGCTAACAATGGAAAATTTTGTCTTGCTCGATGTTTTTGTCCAAACAAGTGTTTCGAACTCATCGAAATATTTATTCCATGTGCTTTTGCGCGCAATTTGCTTAGCTTCTTATGTTTCTTGTTTTGTATCACTTCTTTTAAATGCGGGTATATCTCCTTTCAATTCATTTGTATCCTTTTCAGGGCAATTGCAAAAAGAGCTGCAAAAGATACTGGTAAAGCAATGTTAATGGATGAGAACGAGAAAAGACAATCAGAGACAAACAATGCTATAACGTATAAATAAAGACCAGTAAATTGTGCGCTTGATCTCCTAAAATTGGTAAGCCCCAATTAGCTACTTTCCCTTAGTTGCATCTATTTATTTTAAGATTTCTTATCTTGTGAAAGATATAAACTTTCAATCATTCTTAAAGTGAATGAATGGAGGCGAGTAATCTATGATGAGGACAAAGAAAACTCCTATGCACGTTATTGTCACGTTATTCAGGCATCGCTCCCAGGTTCCTCATCTTGATATCCCAGATATTTTATTTGCCCTGGCCACACCACTGACTTGACGAAAAGGGGGCCCCTGAGGGAGAATGCCTGGCCCTTTTTTGAGAGCTAATCCGCGCCTGGTTCTTCTTGCTCAACAATAGCTTCGCAGGTGTCGAAATGATCAAGTTTAGTAGGTTAATAACAGAATACCCAGACTCCTTTCGCGCTGAGCTTATCTCCGTAAATTCTGTTTAAACTTTTTGTTTAAGTTCCTAAAGTATCTAATTCATATTTTAAGGCAACGATCAAATACGATCTCGCTAACTTATTGTTTTTAATGTTACTTGCTGAAATAAATATCACTACGAACCACTTGCTCCGGGGGGGGGGGGGGGAGGGAGGCTTTGTTTACACCCACATATTTAAGAAAGTTGTTCTGAATAAATATACCTTATTAAGGCTTGTTTACGTACAGTTATTAAAGTCAAATGATCAATCTCGTGGCTGGACGTCTTTTGATTTCTTTAATATATTTCTTGCCATGAAAACTTGTCCCACGTATGCAAATAGTGGGACAATACTTACCAAGGGTATGGTCACATGACTTGAATTGGGTGAAACAAACCTTATCTGATTAGGTGCAGTTTTTGAATTTGCAATTTGTAAATAAATTTATAGAGTTTGCATTCAGACCCGTTTACTTTGTACCCGCCTCTGTACCTGTACAACTTTGCATCCATGACAAACATATGACGGGTCCGCCTCCAGTTTACACTGTTCTTGCTTATCCGTAACACTTTAGATCCTCCTATTTATACAAACATCTTGTCGGGAGCAGTGTAAACGCTCTTGAACTGTAACAACTTGCGGTTCAAAACTGTGCCGGTACAATGTAAACATGTTCTCGGTTTTTTCATGTTTCGATAAGGTTGAGACCATGTTTACATTTTACATTTTGAACCGTTACAAAGTGGTTACACTATTCCAGAACAGCATTCCTCTATAGATAAGAGGGACAGCAGGAGTGTTGCTGATTAGCAAGAAAAGTGTAAACGACAGGCTGATGTGTCAGTGTAAACTTGGTATGAGACACGTACACGTATCATAAATGGTTGTATGCTTGTACTTAACTGTTGCGTGCTTTGATCGTACATTTCACATAGAAATAGTTTATTAAGAATAACTTTGTTGTTTGATGTTTTTTAATTCTGATGGTCTATTTTTAAGGAGCTGTTCATGAAATTATCAAGTGTTATTATTTTAAAAGCCAAAATTTTCGGACCTTAATACTTTCGGACATTCATAGTTATACGTCTGAAAATTTTACTGTGCGAAGGTTTTTGCGGTTTGCTCGCAAAACGCTTTGCGTTGAAAAGAAGCGGCGAGAGTGTTAATTAGTGAAAAAATTGTATTTAACTAAATCCATCATAATCGTTTCTGGAAATTTCTGACCAAGCACCCCTATCAAGCAGGATTTATCAATGTATGACATTTTCAGTACGAAATAAGCCAAAATGAACAAACATATATAGTAGTTCTTTAGTGGTTCGAAATTTTTGAAAAACGTCCGAAATTCCGTGAAAAAAGGTTCGAAAATTGTTTGTCTTAAATTTATTTGTTCGAAAATGGCCCGGCGTTTGAACAAATTTTGCTCCCAAAAAGCAATAATATTGAAAACTGTCTTGTTGTATTCCTTATATGTCCAATTAGGATCCGTAATTTACGCGTCTTTATTCGGCCATTCCTTCCCGGTGATAAGTGATATGGGAGATTTTCTGCAGAAAGCCCCTTAATTCTTTAGCAATCTGAGAGCTGAATTTCTCACGAGCAGTTTCTTTTAATAAATACGTCCATAGAAATTAATCACAAGATCTCGAGAGAATTTTTGAAGTGTGAGCTTTCTTTGCGGAGTCGCAGCAACTTTTTGTTGTAATATTGTAGAAAACCACATGTTCTGAACCGATTCTGAAAATTCTCCTCGAATTCAAATGCCACTTTTATGATCTTTCGGTCGAGTCGATGTACATGTATCAATGATTTGATGAGTAATGTTAACGCTGTGCCTGGTAAGGAAATCTGTCTGCATAAATTGTCGGAGTACGTCACGTTTTATCTCGGAAGAAGCAGTGTAGTGCAACGAAGAGAATGAAAAAACGAAGTTCTTACACTCTATAACCAGAAATGATGGCAAAAATAAAAAGAGATTTGACAAAATTAAGAATTAAGCAATTTACGGTACAAATTACTTAAGCATAAATCATAATTTAGCTACAATGCAAATCCGATTTTCACATACGGATTAAGAAACAACGTCTCAACAACGTAGCTACCGGGTGTCCCAAAAAGTATACAGATTTGGTTGGATCCAGCGATGTGAATTTAGCTTCAATCAGTGGCTAATCACTTTTGAAAATTTTCTCCATAGTTACCTTGAGAAAAGGGACCTCGTTTGTTGGTATTGGTGCTTTTAAAGTTCACATCATGAAAGTTCACATTTCCCTCCACCACCAATCCAGAGCTGTGGCCTTATGGCCTAAACAAGTTCTTGAAGCACATGGAATGAATCTACGATATCCTTGAAAATATTTGAACGATATCAGATCACATCATCGTCTATTTGGTAGAAGTCACCAATTGTGCCGTTTTTCATTCTTCTTTAATTCTACTTTTAAATATCGATGTACTTCAAGAATTTGCTTTGGCCAAATGACCAAAGCTTTGGTTTGGACGTGGAGGCAAATATGAACTTTCAAAAATAATCTTTCTGCTTTAAAAACCAATACCAGCAAGCGATGCATCTGTGTTCAAGTTAACTATCGAGGAGAATTTTGAAAGCAATTAGCCATCATGATTAAAGCTGAATTCACATCGCTGGATCCAAGCGAATCTGTTTACTTTTTTCTGGGACACCAATTATAAGAAGAAAATCATTTCAAACAAATTAGCTGCCACGAAACTAAATCTAAAATAACTTTTCATGATAAAAACATTTTATAAACAACAGAATGCACCCCCCAACGACTATAAAACAAAGATAAAACAAAAAGACTTTCGTTTACAAAGTAACAACATTAAGAATAACTAAGATCTATAATATTAGACTTTAAAGTGGTCAATGTTCTGTTTTCTTTTTATATATCGATTACTAAGTTGCCATTGGATCAATAATACATCGAACATACATGGTGTGACAAACGTTTTTCGTACCCAAGTTAACCTATTGTCTAGCGTTTAGGATTTAAATCTAATTAAATCCGCCATTTGGAGAGTAGTGTATCTCAGAAGATATCCAAGCCTTGCAATCAAATGGTGATATAAAGCATATGTCGATAACGTTTGATTTCAGGAAACTATGCGCGATCTGGCTTGTGAAGTTTTTGGCCACCTGGTAACACTAAGAATCATAAATAAGCTAATTAAATATAAGCTATGGAATTAACTTTGCTTGATAATATAGTAGCCTTTGAAAATACTTTAATCCTCTACCAATATCGTTTCATAAAATAAATTTTAGGTGTATCTAGAAGTATTACACGAGACTCAACTATTGCTGTCCTTCGGCAAAGTGCAAAATTTGTGAAGAACTGATCCGAATTGAACTCAGTACAAAGTGCCACCTTTATATATGCCACTGGATGTAGCATTAGTTCCAAATCTCTGAAAGGTTGGTATAACATTATATGACCTATTTCTTTGAACTGGATGGCTTCAAGGAAACTTTCGCTATTTGCTACAGTTCTACCGAGGGGTGGACTTTTCTGAAACCTTCAATATTTCAGAATTAGGGTGTTTTTCTTCTTTCTCAAAAATTCAATAAAAATTTTGAAAAGAACTTGAAATTATCATAGTTTCTAAACTTTGTGAAACAATCTTCAAGAATATCACGGTTTATGGATGTCTACAATCAAGCGAAAGTCTGCCCCTCTTCTGGTTTACGATTTAGAAATTTGATAACGCCACAGCTTCAAATGGGTTGAAATATAAATTATGCGGTAATTTCACAGAATTCTCAACATTTCTGACAAGTCCAAAGGTAGAGTATTGATAAGTAGCCTGCGTAGGCTATAGATAAGTAGCAAAAGTTTCTTTCAAGACATTCAATGAAAAGAAATAGGTCATATAATTTTGCAGTCACCTTTATACACCAATTTAAAGATTTGGAACCTATGCTGTGTGCCGCCAGTGACATCTTGGTGCCCAGGGCCCATATGCATAATCCTCAATTGGTATGAATAGTATCAGTTTTGACAACCAGGCTCAGGGTAGGTTCAGAACAGACTGGGTTCGGGGGTAATAAAAACTGCCTTTTGGTACCTCATTGCCCAGGAGGAACGCTCGGCACATGCACGCACGGGGAGGTAGGTCCGACACTTCTATGTTAAAATATTGCCAAAAGTGATATATTCTCGTCTAAATAAACTGCAATCATATTCATGAGATTGTCTAACCGATAATTTGGTTTGTTTATAAAAAAAAATTTGGTTTGTCAGAGGCAATCCTAACCTCTATTTGCATTGTTTCGGGATATTTCATGTTCGTTTACAGGTGTCCAAGTATAAAATGAGCTGATACTTTTGGGTTGCCTAGAGTAGAGATTTCTCGGACTGACCCCCCCCCCCCATATGCGTATGTGGTAAGTGTTCCCCTGGGCCCTGATTGCAGCCATTGGTTTACTGCATTGGAAAATGGCTTTTGGGGAATTTTCGTCCAGTTCCTCGATGTCTTAGGTGTACAGGCCATAGAAACTCAGTCTCGTGCGGCAATAGACCCAACCTGCTGGCAAAAGAAGCTGTCTTTCTGGCCATATTGCTTCAGAAAATGGCTTGCCTTTTCGACGATTTTCGTTCAGCAAATGAGTCTTAGTTTGAGTCTGTCGACAAAAGAGAAAAAGCCGAGCCTCGTGTAATAATTCCATACAGATCTAAGACTAAAAGCATGAACTTTCCTATCTAAGAAATGTCATCCACTTATCATACCACATTCATTTGTCATCAAACCCAGGCATCGGAAATTTCATTGCAAATTCTCGCACTTCTTCTTTCAATTTTGCGATTCTTCCAGTGAATTCTGGGTCCGATACAATGGCATCTCTGAAAGCCTTCATTGAGTTGCCTGAGTAGAAAACATAACATTCATGTTCAGAAGATCGTTAGGTAGTGATGGCAAAACAACGGTTATTCCATCATTTTTGGCGGGTAAATTACTTTAACCCCGGGGGAGGGGGGGGGGGGGGGTACATGACTTGAGAATGGACGGGGGTCTGCCGCCCGGTTTTCAGAAAGCTACCCTCTTCTAATTACCCAAACTTGCTTTTGATACCCACTTTTATGATGAATTATGGCGTAAAACTGCCCATTGTAACTATTTTTTGCGAATTTCAGCGAAACCCCACCCTTGTTTATGGAAAATCTACCGAAAAAGGACCCTTGTTTAGAGAATTTTGGGCCCAAAAACCCACCCATATGGGCGGCACATACCCGTAATCATAAAATCATAAACATTCTTGAAAGTTGGTGTTACATAGTTTAAAGAAGAAACTAATTTATACCAACTATTTACAATATAATTTACAAATTTCTAAGAAATATACATAACGTAGTGGACAGGCTATTTACAAATTCGGCAATTACATTGTTCACCCGTCCAGGTTTTGATCTTTGTTTTAAAGCTTGCAACCGTTGATAGCTCCTTTATTTCATCGTTAAGATTGTTCCACAATATGCTTCCTCTGAATGAGAGCGACTCCATGCCAAATTTTATCGTCCTCGTAATCGGCAATTTACACAGATGCTTAGTTCTGAGGTCATACTGAATCTCCTTCCTTTCATGAAGGTGCCAGATGTATGATTGATTTAGCTGGTTCATTGACTTAAAGATTTCTAGCATCAATTTTTGGAGATTTTTAATATGGATCGTTACAGTGTCACTTTTCTCCAAAAGTGTATCAAAGGAAGAGTCGTAATCATTGTGGAGTATTCTTAAAGCACGCTTATGGGTACGGTTTATTTTATGGTTGGCATCTTTGCCACAAAACATCGACACTAATGGGCAATAGTTAAAGCTTGAGATAATTACTGTGTTGCACAGTTTCATTGCCTGTTCTCTATCCGTGATCTTTTCCTGCCAAATACAAGCAAACAAAATGGATGGCAAAGAAGTGCGATCTTGCTTCGAGACAATAAGAAGCCGTTGAAAAGAGAAACATGGAGCTTCTTGAACGAAGGTTGAAGAGGGGAGAGAGGGGTTTTAAAGGAAAGGATCTGAACCAATGAACTCTACACTGATTCAATCCCAATACTCGATGAGAATGAATATATTGCGTCAGGGTGTGACCACATGGCAAAGAGCGTTCCCCTAAGGAAAAAAGGGCGTTGGCCAAAATAAAAAAGGGCGTGGTCCCAAGAATTTCAATAAGCAACAAGCAGCAAGCATTAAGCAACCCCCAATAAGCCCTGTCACCATAATTCCTGGATCCGCGCCTGATTTCCATGGGCCAATTTCAGCAAAATTACTTTTTACACCGACGTTTCACTTTCCCTGATAAATGACATCGTTGTAATTACTTTAATTTGATAATTTATGATCTAAATCTCCGAAAAACTAAAATTTGCTTGATTCAACCAAGGGCGCCATTTTGCGTGGATTGTGTTTATTCGCAGTCCTGTTTCATGACATGGTATGCAGAGCAATTGCTGTCCTGTCAAGATGACGTCAGGAAAACTTTGTAGTTCAAATTCCGCTGCGATATCAACTCACCACAGGGAACCAGACAGCGCCATTTTGATGATTGGTCAACAATGACAGACGCTTTAATTTGAAAATCACCCATGAATACCAATTACCAAATACCAACAGGATACCAATTACTCTGTGTACTATGTCACGAATACAAGACTGCGAATAAAAACAATTCCTACAAGCGCCCTTGATTCAACCGGTCAGGCACATAAAATTGGTTTCAGACGAACAAACCTGTCTTCTTTTGAGCATCCAAAGCGATTTCTATTCCAATATCAATAAATTCAACGACCTTGATGAAATCCTTTTCTTTAAACTGCCTTGAGGTTAGTGCTGGTGTGCCTGACGAATGGAAAAGAAAGTCACATCTCCAACCTTGGATTTCTAACGGTCCCTCGGCTTTTTTAGAAGGGAGAGATGATTGATTCCGTGATGCTGTTACACTTGCGGTTACACGAGAAGTGCATATTGATGGGGCATTGATAACATTTTGTAGGCATGGCTTATGAAAAACGAACGGCTAAGAAAATGCCCTAAACAGCTTTTCGTGGAATGGGCTGTACCCAATTCTACATTGGGTGCCATAATTCCCCCAGCTACATATTTATCTTCAGTGATTGAACCCAACCATTGAAGTTAACGCTGCAATTGACCACGGGAAATAATGCACCGCTGATGTAACCAACGTTACGGTCAAAACTGTACCCGGGGGGGGGGGTACTTCACATATTTTGGGTACGGGGACGTGCCATCGGGAAGGGTATCGATTTTCACGATTTTGGTATAAGGAACGGTATCGATTTTCACGATTTTGGTATAAGGAACGGTATCGATTTTCGCAATTTTGGTTTAAAGAACGATTTTGGTATACTTTTTCGGAAAATTGGTATAAGGTCGGGTATACTTTTTCGCAAAATTGGTATAAAGTCAGGTATACTTTTTCGCAAAATTGGTATAAGGAACGGGTATGTTTTTGAAGCTTCGATGGCACGTCCCCGACCAAAACCTGGTCAAGTACCCCCCCCCCCCCCGGGAAACTGTATTATTATCCATTGTGCTATTCCTCTTCCACGGGATTTCGAGAAGGCTGCTAGTGTTGCTTTTCCTTCGATCTCGTCACACACAACTTGGATTGAATGACGCCATTGTCCTTATATGCACCTGAATTCTGCGATGCAGCGATGATGCTCATTTCAAACTTCCTGGGGAAGCATGGCCGAGTAGGATCACAGGCACGAAAACAGTTTGAATTTTTTTTTAAACTGCAATGGCGACATTCAATATTTGTTGTTAAGAGAGAAGAATGAAGAAAAACAAACATTGAAGGTGTTGTGGCGCAGTAGTGTAATCCTCTGACTTTGCAGCCAGAACAGTCAGGCGGAGTGGGTTCGATACCCGGTAGGACCCCATCACTTGAGCGTCATGACAGGGGTCGCGGACTCGATTAGTATTATAAGGTCTGCTCTATTTCCGCGATCCCAGCGCTTGGCGCTGAAAAGGGCAACTTCACCTTCACCTTACCAAGCACCAGGCTTTTTTCACAATCCCGTGAAAGAGAAACAACACAGTGGGTAAGAATACAATTTTGATCATTATATTGGCTGCACCAACGGTGCATCGTTCCCCGTGAATTGACCGAAACTTTTCAAGACGTAATGCTTTGCAAGATTCTATAGTGAGTCAGAAAAGATTAACGCGTTTTGCGGGCTGTGGAGTGAAAAGCATGCGGCCTATATTCAAAACTGAAAAGTGGTCATCAGTCAAAGGCTAACTTAGAAGTGGAAATTTTGCTAGGTAAAATCATTTATCTTAGACCCAGAAGGGAGGAAAATGCTGCTAACTGGTTCCACATTCAGTTTTGGTCCATGATTGACTTGCTATTGAAATTTAAATTCTACTTCTGACCCTGACATTTCATTTGATTTTTAATTTGCATTTAATTTAAATTTCAATGGCAAGCAAATCGAACATGGAATTGAACATGGAATTCTCATTCCCATCAAAACCTTACCTCGATTTTATTAATTTCTAGGTCAAAATGATGAGTGATTTTACCAAACAAAATTTTCACATCTAAGACTTTGACTGATAGATTAACATTTCAGTTCTGAATATCAGCCGCATACTTGTCATTCCACAGCTAGCAAAACGTATTAATTTACGTTTGTAGTTGTGCAGCACTATGACGTCATATGTCTTTATGGAGATCGATCTGCTTCTGCAGCAATTGCCTTCAGCTAAAGTTTTGTCAAAAGTCTCAAAATTTTGCTGCAGCATTGACCAATGTCCCTCTGGAGGTAGGCTAAAATGATGTCGTAGAAAGACATGGGACTGATTTAACTTTATCTCACCTGGGGGGAGGTGGATTCCACCCCCTACAACCAAACTTTTGTTTGCTAATGCTACAATATGCAATGCAGCATCTCAAGATGGCACAAGTTCAACTTTATAATACTGTTTCGATTGAATAAAATCCAAGATTTTAAATATTTCACCGTAACCATGGTAACCAATGTTTCACTAAGCAGTCAAAAACATTGTGTGCTCATGATGAAATTGTGACAGATATCAATTTCAAATGTGGTCCACATTATGCTTATACATGTATCTAATAATATCCAAGTCAAATTGACACAGAAATTGGAATTTAGTGCCTCATCTTATTGTTGCAACTAGAACAATAGATTCAATTTGACTTAATCACGTGATATTGATGATCAACTTCGAATGATCAACCAACCAGTACTTTTACTGTTTATAAGACGGCAAAACTTCAGCTGACTCTACCAAAGTTTTTGATAGTGCGTTCGCTAGCAAAATTTATGTCAAAAAGCATCGTCGAACGCATTTGCTTTGGCAGAGAAGTCTAAATGACTCAAAAGCACTCAGTTTTAGCTCAGTTACCGATTCGACAGCCACTTGGGTTATCCTCGTCGACATCATCCAAAATGCAGTATTCATCCAATGTCACACTCGCCAGTTCCAGCACTTTTGCAAGCCTTCGACCATTGACACCCTATGAATCAAAAGGGGCGCTTAGGCAAGAATATGCCCTGCCAATCAAGAGGGCCTTAGGCACAGCAATGGATTGACTGGTGCCAAGTCATCAACGTTGGATCAATTAACCTTGATCGCGCTATACCATCGCATAAAATGTGAATTCAGCTTCAGGATTGCAAAGTTGCAGTGAGGCGTTGTGGTTATTGGTGCGAAGTGCGTTTATGAAGGTTATGAATGATGTATCGCCCTTTAATCCCCCTCCCTCCAGGCCCGTCGGAAGCGGGGGCTGGCGGGGCTTCAACCCCCCAATAATTTGCTGAAGTTGGTTCACTTTTGTAAGTAAAAAAGGCTGTGAAAGGCCATCTCGCGGAAATGAAGATTCAAACTTATCAAACTCATCTATATTCGAGGAAGCTATTCGAATTTATCAAGCTATCATCTTTGAATTCAACTATTCAAATATAATCTATACCCTCGTGAAATTGAAGTTCTATTTTTCAAAATTTTCCTGGAAAGACCCCCATCAGAATTGATCCTTTTTTTTTTTGAATGGCTAATTCTCCAAAAATGGGGCGCTTTCCAACGATCTAAAGGGCGTGGCCATAGAAAATTTTCCCGGGGGCAAGCCCTGGGACCCCCATCCTTCATCGCTCCACTCGCATGAAGTTTCAGCCCCCCCCCAATTTGAATTTCGTTCCGACGGGCCTGCCCCCTCCCCCTTCTTTGTTTTTTCTCTGTGAGATTGCGTAGTCAAATAAGCGACCAGCGCATAATGACATAATCAAGCGCAAAGGATATGTGCCCTCTGACGCCATGTTCAACGCAAATGAGGCTGTTTTATTATTTTCTCGCCTCTGAACCGTGGCTAGCCTCTTTATCGTGTGCTCATGGAGAAAATAGCGACTACTGGCGACGATATTTGGTGTATGAGAATGTTTAATGAATTTACAGCTGTTAAAAACGTCAAAATGTGGGGGAAAGTTGATAGTTCACGGTAGCAGTTGGTCAGTTTGCTTCCAGGCATTAATTTCACAAACTCAGGATTTGTCCTTTCAAACAAAATGACAAACCAAGAATATCTACGTTATTGTGCGTATAAATATCTCTGAAAGAAACCTGTGTTACTTTATCCGAGTTTTACTTCATTCGAATGATGTGTGTGCATTGGTGTGTGCGTGTTCATTACTTTCACGTTTCATTTTCATTTAATAAGTTTATGATAGTACGGACAAAACTTTTAAAATCAGTTTATGTAAATGTGCGTGGTGAAGTTTTGTTTCTTACCAGGGCTCTGGTGCATGTACATAATATTTAGCACTAAAGATTCTCCCACAAATATTTGTGGCCTAGAGTTCTAACTGCTGAAAACGGTTTTACGGTTATTTTGGAATTGGCCAAATGCTTCAACTTTACCAATCTATATTATGCCCTTTTATGTTGCTGAGTCAATTGTAAAACATTAACTGAAACTGAATTAGAACTTTGTAGGTAAATAATTTTAAAAAGAACAATTCAGTAAAAATTCTAATGCCATTTTATTCTAGATACTTCGTCCTTGTGAAGAACCCATATTTCTGATGTTCCTTGCACAAATCGATGTTCAAATACTTACAGAAAGTCAACCTTTGCTCCAATAACAGCTGCACCAGTGCCGGATTCTAGGTCTAGATTGATCCTTGATAAGCGATGTATCGCTCGTTCCAAAAATTTGAATAATCATGGTATTCTAACTTTCGAAGATTAAATTTTTGTGCAAATTTCGGCGCAGCAGAGTCTGATCGAAGCAGTCTCCGTGTGGTTGTCTTGCATAATTTGGATTGCCGCCGTTTTATCTCTGCTCTGTAACTTTCAAGGGTACAAATGTATTATGCGACGACAAGCGATTTTGCGACAACAATTCATTTTGCGACGACAAGTGCTTTTGCGTCTATTTTACAATGCTGAAAATGTAAATTTCGTTGAATTGTAGCGCTACGATGAAAATTGCAGTTTTGAAATTCACGCCAAGATAGAAAAAATGATGTTGGCCGTTCATTTGCAACAGCACTGTATTGGCTACTTTGCACTCTCTGTACCTTTGTGAGCATTGGCATTCGGCTCTGAGGAACTGAAAAGAGATAAGATTGATGAAAATAAAAAATGGCGAAAGAGTCCTTGACTGACCTATCCTAAGGCCACCAGGCTTCATGGCACTTATGTCCCCAGGACACGTGTTTTTATTCAGTGTAATTAGTGCGAGCTCCAAGACTCTTTCAGCTTTGGCACCATCGAGGTTCTGCAATCAAAGCAAATTCATCACACTACATAGCAACTAAAACGAACTTGAAGCGAACTACTGATAAGCTAAAGACTACCGCAAGGACTAGCTGAAATAACCTTTCTATAAAAGGGGTTGCTATAATCTCGCAGGCTCTATTTGCAAGCCAAATTGGGTTCATTTCACGCCAGACTTGAGGCAAGTACTTCTGCTTTGAAGCAAGCATAGTCAATATGACGAATAAGCACCTGAAAGCAGTGCGTTTAATATCGTGTTACTATTAAGGGCGATAAGTCTCTGCATGGTTCCAGCCAAAACCAATCTAAATGGCTATGTATTCAATGACGAATCGTATGCTGATTATCCCAGCAAATAGATTTATGTACTCTCTGGCTTAAAATAAACGACGATTGGTGTTCAACTGCTGTGTACTAACCTAGCCTACCTCAACACCAACAGATTCCCACAGATGGAATCCACTCTTAGTTGTCCCTCTAGCTTACTGAGACTAACTACCAGATTCTACAAACTAGATACTACCTTTACTCGGGCAACTACAAAAAATGTTTACTCAAAGCGTGCATGAATGGGTCACATAAAATCCGAATTTACATGTTGCGTGGAAAATCAGTTGAATCAGTTGTACAGAAGGCCGAAGCAAAGCTGTGGTGGAGGTAGGGATCAAGATGGTGGTGAAGAGGAGGCAACAGACACAAAAAAACCACCAACCATCATAGAAACTTCATCCAAATTTTTTACCACTCGCTTAACATATTACAATCCATCAAGTGTCTTCGAGGCTTTGGAAAGAATTAGCTACCTGCGTGGCTTGGTCCATTACGTGAGCACAAGCAAAAAAAAGAGCGGGAGAATACGATTAAAATTTAATGGTGTGACCCATTCGTGTACGCAATTTTTTAATAAGTTGTGGCAGATTAAATGCATATTAACTGAAATAACAAAACTTTTAATTTGCAAGACAAGAAATTTACGTTTCGAATGAAGGATTATGAACGTTGAGAGATGGTTGTGTTCTTAAATTTACGATCAATATCTGCTTTAACTGTAAGGCAGGATTGCTGCGAAATTTCAAGAAGCATTTAATTGCAAGCACCTTTACATTTAACAAAGGTCCAGTTGGAGGATCTCTGGTTAAAGACCCATTGCCACCCAGGGTCCTTTGCGGGCACACTACAATTTCAGACTGTCTAAACATCCAATTTGTCCCATGCGGAAACTATAGATCCACAAAGCAATAGTTAAAGATTTCCAGACAGTATGAAATTTTAACGCGCTCGCAAAGGACCCTGGGTGGCAATGGCTCGTTAAATATCAGCGGCGTAACCTTAGCTAAGGCCGCAAAACTACCTTCGCAACGATTTTACCGTGAACGGAAAAAGATCGATTTATTCTATATATCAAGCTTTATAGTCGCAAATAAAAGGTGAATATTAGAGCCAGTTTTCCGCCAGGCGAAGTTCTTTACGCAAAGCGCATTTTCTGTGTACAAACATACACAGCTCAAATTTGATTCAAACGTCGCTTTCTCTGATTGGGTGATTTAGTCGAAGAATGATTTTGACCTGTGTCTAGCTTCTTGCTCGTGTTTACTTCAATCCTTCTTGGCGAAAAAGCTCGAATTCTTCTCGGTGCGGTGCAAGGCTCACTTCGCGTGAACAAGTTCGCTAAGTAGAAAACCGCCTCAAGAGCAGATGAAAGTGCAGTTTAGCGTTTTACGTTCGTGTGTGTGCTGCGTTGTGCTCGTTGTAATGTTTATAAATGAATGTGACGTGAATTGCTTTAATAACTGTAGTGAAAGACAATGTTATGGTGCAAATTTTCTGGGCAGGTTACGATGATCATAATACCGTAAAAACCGCGTATGAGAACCTAAACTCGGAAGTCAGCCTAGGTTCTCGTACAATGGATTGGTTCTTACAAAGTGGCTAAAATGGGGGTCTAATTTAACAATTTCAGCGTTCAGGTTCTTAATCCACTAGGTTCTTATATTCAGGTGTTTATTGTACTCGCAAGTGAGCCAAAAAAGAAAATTTTTTATTTTTTTTTTCTTAGAGGCCCTTTACATGAGAAATTTCAACCCGGGTTGAGTTTCAACACGGGTTGAGTTTTAACAGCATTGCTTATTTTGCCTTGCGTTTACATGAAATCTCAACACGGGTTGAGATTAGGTCACATGGTTGCAAACAATAGAAGAAGGAATGTGAGCCCACTCAAATATTCGAATAATTGCGGAAATAGCTTCGATCTCCTTTGTTCGCATTCTAATCTCGCCCCGAGTTGAACAAATATTGCGTTTACATGAGAATTTCAACCCGTGTTGAAATTTCAACACGGGTTGAGTTGCCGAGTTGAGTTGAACCCGTGTTGAGTTTCAACTCGGCCTTCTTCATGTAAACGCGATGAAGGCTTACACCGTCAACCGAGTTGAAACTCAACCCGTGTTCAACTCAACCCGGGTTGAAATTTCTCATGTAAAGGGCCTCTTAGGTACCTTCTGTATGTAAACGTTTTAACTGATTATATATATATAAAAAAAACAAGAAACTTTTTACAGAAACACAATTTTTGGCAATGCCAATGATATTGACATTTCTTTTTGTAATTGTGTCAAGGGAAAAATTGACTTGAATTGATCTAAAGATCAACGTCCATCTTCATAAGCGCACTTCTGTTGAAAACTGCTCCTAAATTGCAAGACAAAATTATCAAATTCCAACTTGTCTCTCCCAACAGCCCTAAAATGGATTCGCATGTCCTTGATAAGGTTTTTCATCATGCAGAATTTGCACTTTGATATGAAAGCAAAATTAGAGCTTTCGGTTAAATTTAGATGCTTCCTACAATAAAGTTTTCCAGCAAAAATCTCATCATTTTTCCACAGGGAGAAGCTAACAATCATCCTTGATTTTACTTAGTTCCTTGACACAATCACACGTATACAAATTTTCAGTTTTCAAAAACAGTAACTTTGAAAAGAATTTTTGAAATTGTTCACTTTTTGGCTCACCCAGCCAGGCCAACGAGCATTTAAGCATGTTAATGTCCTTCTTTCTTAAACGGCAAATTTAAGTGAACTTTGAGAGTTAAACATATCGGTCGCCAAAGTCCAGAATTCTCGCAATGATGCACTTTGAGGGGTACCAAGTTCTTCATATCTCACAGCGATGGGGATGGTATACGAAGCAAGAGCTGATAAGCTCTTGAGATTGGAACCTTAATCGTTCGCTAAGCTACCTGAAAGGATGGTCGGGCCAGGGTGTTCCCCCTTCAGAAAGCGTGGAACCAAAGGATTGTTGAGGCTTTCTAGGGATTTTTTCGGGGGAAAAGGTTTTATCCATAGTACATGGGACCTTTAGGCGATGGCGATGAAGTGGTTACGATGTTAAACGAAGGTTAGGATGTTAAATGTATGGTTAACTTCCAGTTCTGAGAAACGAGCTCTGTAACTTGAACGGACTTATAGGCGATGATCAACCCTACAAAAAGGAGTGTTTGAAACAGAGCCAAAAGAAATGAAATGATACTATACGATGGGTATGTGAACGAAGTTAGGATGTTAAATGTATCGTTTTACGTCCAATGCTGAAAAATGAGCTCCGTAACTTGGGTGCACAAAGGAAAATACCTATCCAGTGAAAATATTGCGGTGAATACAGGAGAAAGTATTCAATTAATGTGTTATTGGATTTGACATTAGAACATGGCAGAGAAATTCAACCTCGTTCCCAAGAGCTCATATATGCTACTTCAAACGACGCTAATCTGGTGTCGACTTCACCAATATGATATGATAGATTTGAAAACAAAGCAATTATCCACTGTGAAGGAGCTGACATGTTAGTCAACACGAAGAAAGTTCGAAGGTGCTTGCAGTGGCAAAGAATCTTGTCTGAAATTCCAGTTATAAATTTCCAACATGTGTCTCGAAAGTAACTATTCCCTGGTTGTGATTACATAAATGTGAGACACACAAAGCATTCTCTGGACTCACCGGGGGGGGGGGTTCATGAGCGGAACAGAGGCTGAAATCCTTGACGGTGTCTGGGGAACGAGGCTGACAAATTTCGCTTGCGGAAGATATCGGTTAGATGTATAGATCATTGTAAACGGATTTTTGGTGCAGCTTTAGTGCAGGAATTAAGGGAAATTAGGTACGTATTAGTGCTGTATAAATGTCAGTATGGCGCGGCTTATAAATAAATTAGTATTCCAAAGGAGAATTACTATTACTTATTAGCATTATGATAAATTACTTGTGAATGAAGTTGCAATGAGCGCATTAACACTACGGTAGTACCAGACGAGTAAAAAAGTTAAGACGTTTGGTGAGCTGTGCAATAGAAAGTACGGGGCTGATATTCAAAAATTAAATATTGATCTATCAGCCAAAGGCCAATTTACATATGAACATTTTGTTTGATAAATTCACTCATTTTTTAGACCCAAAAATTAGGCGAAAGTTCTGGAAATGGGTCTCTATGGGAACGAGAATTCTATATTCGATTCTGGTCCATGATTTACTTGCCATTGAAATTTAAATTCAACACAATTCTCAATTTCAGAAATAAAATTGAAATTTTAATGGCAAGTAAACAATGGACCAGAATCAAACGTGAAACTCTCGTTCCAATACAAACCCCTTACCAGCATTTTCTCATTTCCGGTTCTAAAAGGCAAGTGATTTTACCAAAAAAAAATGTTCACAATCTAAGCTAACCTTTGATTGATAAGTAAACGTTTCAGTTTTGAATGTTGGCTGCGTACTTTTTATTCCACAGGTAGCCAAACGTGCTAATTTTTTTCACTCACCCGTAAAACGATGTAAATGTTACAATGAGTGATGATTAGAAGGCAGTACAGTCATTCATATGCGCAACTTCACAAAAACGATCAAAATTAAGGTAAGCGATATTTCGAATGGCATCTCGTTATTAACAGTATACGGGGTGAATCGAATAACAATCCCCGTTTGAAAGGCCACCGTTTCCGGGATAAAGGCAATAACATTGGCAAATACACAATTCAATAGCAGATATGTTCAATGAAATTTTAAAAATTGGAAATACTAAAACGAGCTCAAGTTGTTGCTGTAACGCATAAATATTACGAAAATCTGAATGGAATTTTATCATGTTTTCGATGCAGGGACTTTCTTGAGAAATCCCTCAATTTCAAAACAGAGTGGCCAATTTTTAGTCAAGCAGACTCTATAATTCATATGCACTTGTTTGCTACCAAAGAATACATATATCAATTTTTGAAGAGGCATTGGCCTTTCAAACAGGCATTGTTTTCTTTACCCATCCGGTACTATATGACTATCGTCGCGCCTTGGTTTTCATATTGGATAGGGCTTCTCTTGAAATTATGGTAAAGCTGTCGAGTAAACGAAGCTTTGCAGGTTATTAAATGGTAATTGCTTCGAGCTGGTTTTGGCAGTGTTTACAAATTTTCATCCTGTATGTTTGGACCCATAACCAGAGTTACTGACTTTTTTTTTTTTTTTTTTTTTTTTTTTTTTTTAATCAATATAAAATATTACAAGATATGCTACATTCTACTATACTTTAACTACTATGCAACACTACAAGGACGATACCATGAGGAGCAAAAGACGATGTCTACCCCATGGCCAACACATAAAAACATACAACTAAGTAACTACATAAACACCTACAAAATGATATACATACGATAAGATACTGATATATACTGGAGTCTGTTTCACATTGGTTGTCAGGTCAGTGACGGAGGCGCCTGATGCTGAACAATAGAATCCCCGGCTGAGAGAACAACCAACAACAGCAACAATTGCTGTTGTTACTGACCCCCTCCAGAGTCCCTACTGCCCAAGACATAGCGCCTGTATGTTGTCTGGGTTTATTGATCACAATAACGTAGATATTTAGATGTTTGAATTTATGTAGATAAATTGTCGAACCTCACATCCAATGTGAAACAGACTTTTAGACCGGGACTAACGAATAAAAGGAGAGAAAGAGACTTTGCGAACGGGAAGGGGGTCAGTACTTCGACTTCGACAGCGATGAAAGCAATTGTGTTTCAAATGATGGATTGAGTACGGGCTGTAGGAAAGTCTGAATTAAAAAAGATGTACTTTTGTTACAACGATATAGTCCAAATTCATGTTTTCTTTCTGTCTCTACCTCTCCTACAAAGGCGCAATTTCAATCCCTGCGCGTGGCAAATTGACATGATAACACACGTCATTCAAGTGTGGCAAGGTAGTTTCCGTTTGAACGAAATAATGGCTCCAGGTCAAGTCAATCTGCCGCACGCCAGGATTATGATGGCACCTTCATTCATTTTCATTCATTCATTTTTATTTATTTAGGCACGGTAGCCCCGTCAATCCATATGAACTGCTTTTCAGGGGGCCGTGGCAAAACATTTACTAATTCAAAAGATCACTATATAATAGTTAACAAAAAAAATAAAAGAATTCTCGTTAAGGCAAGCTTTTGATTCTTCTCTTAAAAGTGGCAAGGGAGGGTGCCTGTTTAGCATCAGGTTCAAGTTGATTCCAAAGCTTAGGTCCACGAAAAGATATAGCCCTCTGCCCATTGTTAGTTTTTCGTAATGGTAACGAGAGATCAGTATCGGTGTTTCTCAGTTTTCTGACATTTCGAGTAGAATTTTTTTCGAACAAGTCTGAAAGGTACTCCGGGAGAGGTAGAGACAAAAAGAAAACATAAATTGCGACAATGTATCAAACGTAACTCTATTTTTATTTCAGCATTGCTTCATCATAGTAGAAACAGATAGCCTATTTGCTACAAAACCAAGGCACAATGATAACTCTTTGGTAAAAAAGCATGAAAGCGGCAGAGTTTGAAAAAAGAGGAATTCAACTCGACGCGACGAGGTCTTAAAAGTCACGAAATAAGTGCCACAAATTTCCACTAACGCGTGAAGTGAATCTGTTTTCTCAAATAACACTTGAGGCCATTAATCTCAATATTTGTACGAAAGCAGATTTAAAAGTAAACATATATCCTGGCTTACCTTTGGTCTGAGATCAACCACCAATAGATGGACATCAGTGCCACCTGAAGAAAACATACATAGCTAAGACAGTAAGATAAGTACATAAGTAAGTAAATAATACATAAGTAAGATAGGAAGGCATCTGTGCATCTGTCCTAGATTTCAGTTTGTGGAGGGCATAGATAATTCATGCTTCGTTCACTGGTCTTTCGAGCCAATGAATGATAGTTACACAAAGGCATTGAAACTACCTAGAAATAAAAAAAAAGCTTCAACCAATTTCTACAAAATGCCAAAACGTTGCTCGTTCGAGAATATCCAAAATTTTACCGAATGAATTCGAAAAGATGCAGGCGTTTCTGAACCTGTATTTTTCAAACTTTTACTCAGATTTCTACAAAATTCAAAATGAAAATTATTGTACAGCTAATACATCCAATTAGAAATAAAAACTTTTACCCGAATAATTTCGTAAAAATCGGTGGTATATTTGTTAAGCTACAATTGATTGAAAGCATTTAACATAAGAATCCTCTAAAACAGTATAAAAATCTTCCTTTATTATTTTAATAATAACAGTATAATTTCCTGAATGTTCTTTTAGAGCCTGTTTCATGATTCAATTGCTGAAGGTGAACAAAACAGTAATACAATCATACCTGACACTATCTTGTAACCTCTTTTTACCAATTCCTCTACAACTGTTTGGGCATTCTTCAAAATCTGTTTTTGGTACTCAGCAAACTCTGGAGACATTGCCTAAAAGATGGGAACAAT
Source organism: Aurelia coerulea (assembly GCA_039566865.1). Lineage (NCBI taxonomy): Eukaryota > Metazoa > Cnidaria > Scyphozoa > Semaeostomeae > Ulmaridae > Aurelia > Aurelia coerulea. Next base: position 23,126,876 of record CM076944.1, read on the forward strand.
TTCACTACGGCTAGTAGTAAAGTACGTAAATTAAATGTCATTCAGATCTGAAATGATCTCATGCACACGAATACTTGAATGGTCTTCTTGCACTTCCAAAATTTGAAGATCCTTAAAAAGGGGAACCATCATGGGAGCCTTTTTCATCTGAAAATGTCCGTCTCAAATTCTTGGCGCAAAAAAAATCAGGTTGAAGACTTGGAGATTGAATGATTCATGAAATTCGCTATCACTGACTAATTGAAAAGGCGGTGAATCACCTGTAAATAACAGCATCTTTGGTTTTGAAATAACTGAACGTTCATCTGACCATAGTTTCAAAGCAACAATCCTACAAAAACATCTCTTAATAACTAGAAAGTCCAGATACGCTAACGGAATACAAATTGATATACTTCCCCTGAAAACAGGATCGCTAATTTTCTGGAACAAATAATATTATTTCATTGTGACATTGTGACACTTTTTTCAAATAATTGTTCATAACAAATGCCAAAGTGTCAGTTGCAGTAAACAACTTCTCGTAATCCCACAGCCATTAAACGTCACAGGCAGTGGGAGTGGGAACGAAGCCCTCTTAAACCGTCCCTTGTTTTGTAGAATGTCTGTTTACAAGATTCCAAGAGCTGTCGCAAAGCAAAGCTTTATATGCGATTGAAAAGATATTTTCGTTGATCATATGCCTTCCTCTAGGAGATCTACTTCTATGGACACATTACGTTTAAGTCAACAGAGAAGTAAATATGGGAATTAATGCATTCTGTTCTTCTTAGATTTTTCAGAGACAAAATAGGTGCAAAGAGTGGGAGGCCTTAGAGCCTGTGTACACGAAGACCGAGAATAAACTTTGCCAGATTAAGAGCTTTTATTCAAGAAATAACAACTTCGTTTTCTAGATAATACTTACTTGTTTCAATCCAACTCCAACACCAGCCATTGAGTGATTATGTGGTCCTCCTTGAAGCCCAGGAAAAACTGCATTGTTGATTCTGTTTTCTAGGTCATACATGATTTCTGCAATGAAATTTAGTACGACGAGTCTGTTATTTAAAGCTATTTTCAAATTTCGTTATTGAGAACTACGACAAACTTTGTCCAAATGCAGCTACGGGGAGTTTCCTAAAGACCTGGCGTACATTGAGTTGATCTTTTCTGGCTCCAATAACATTTGATTCGAACATTTGATGATGTGAACATTTGATTTGATTTGAGAATTCTCAGTTCCCCTCGTTACTTAATAGGATCAGTTAATAAAATACTAAGCATTTGGAACAAAACCCAGATGTTTGACCCGGAGCATGCTCCAAAACTACAAGAAATGATAATCAAATTGAATTTCATAGTGCATTCCTAATTCAACTGATTTTTTATATTCTTGACAAAGCTCTCATGTCATTTCATATCGTATGATATGGGACCCGAGATTTATGGGGTAGTCATTATTCGCTCCCCATGGTATCGTACCTGTAGTGTCGTATAGTAATTAGAATTAGGTATAGTAGAATGTAAAATATATTGTGAAATTTTATATTTGAATATAAAAAAACCCCGAGATTTCATAAACAAGGTAAGATAATATACGGTATTTTGTGAAATACAATTGCTAAAACTATGGGTTTTCATGCCGTGATCTCGTCTTCTATCGTCCGAGAGAATAAAATAGTAATCACCCGTAGAATCTATTTGGCCTTCGTGACAAATATATACAAACCAATCTGGAGGTCAGTAATAAAATCACATTCTGGTGATTATTCAAAGAAATTCACTTTCTAAACATACCTTTTCCTTTCGTATCGACTGTTCTAACGCCTTTTCTGAAGAATATCAGTGAGTGTCTGCAAGAAAAATGGATCAAGCTTACGAAAGTTCTACCTTACATTTACAAGGTGAGCAAAAACACTTTGGTGCTTCAAAAATCCTCCAAATTTTGCATTGATAAAAATAGTGTTGAAATGAAATTATTGTGCGATGGAACTCTAGACATAATTGGTTGGTAGCTAAATTTCTCGTCACAGTCATATCATTAAAGTGAATTACCTCAGCTAAATGACTTGATCTTGTAGAATAAATAAGACCTACAATTGCATCATTAAATGAGGGAGGGGATATTTGGGACACCCAACCGGTACAATCTAAGCAATCATGACAATGATAAAATGATAATCAATGCATTTCACTTAATAGAAAATTACATTGATGATTCCCAAACGTTTTCCGATCTTGATTGTGTTTAATCTCCTGCTTTGATACCGCGCTGCTTCCAGTATTTCTCTCTATATTTGCTTGGTCTTTTGATTCGCCTGCTACGTCATTACTACACAATCTAGCGTGGCCGGACAACTATAAATGATATTATTTGAAGCGAAACCGCCACAACCATGTACGAATCGCTAAATGGTCTTGCTCGTCAAAAATTCTACTCCAAATATCAGGTCAATGCGAAATACTGAAAATGACCTTGTATCACCTTTCAGAAAACAAGCAATGGGCAAAAAGATGTACCTTTTCGTGGACCTAAACTATGGACTCGGCTTGAATACGACATAAAACACGCACCCTCCCTTGCCACTTTAAGAAAAAGATTAAAAGATAATTAGTGAAAATTTATTCGTCTATATTTTATCTTAATTTTCTAGGTACTTAGTTTTTCATTTCAATTTGTAATTCATTGCCTCGGTCCCCTGAAAAGCAGTCCTTGTGGACTGACAAGGCTATGCCTGAAAAGTAGACATAGAAATAACAAAAGAGCCTCCAGTGTTAGATTCTGATTAAGAGGTAATAGCAGTTTTCAACGTTGATGATGAATATTTTCTTAACCAGGTCCACAATACCAGTAAGCAAAATGTGAAAGCTTAAGTTTAATAGAAATTAATGAAATAAATTTAATTTCAAATATATTCTAGCAAAAATTGATTCGTCAGGTTTGGCAAATCTATTCGAACTGTTTTGGGATACCTGTTCTATACAGCTGCAATATTTGTAGATAAATGATTACCTAACAGCACGTAAACTTTTGTGAGTAGTTGTTGAAACGACATCAGCATAGTCAAATGGACTTGGTACTACCTACGAGGAATAAACAAGGAATATAGCAATGATGGCGTCGAGTCTGGAATAGACATCCCCCGGGTTAGCAATTATTTCAAAATTCACTCTATACATCCTTATTTATTTATTGACCCATCATTTATTTTCTTTTATTTTGTTTAAATACGAAACATGTAAAATCGCCTTTCCTGAAACTGTGTTTCTCATTCTAATAATTTTCTGTGATCTGAACTTGTTTGTCACTTGTTGTTCTTTACAGTCAAAACTACTGGTGTGTTCTAATTCACACCCTGTGTTTATCAGGATTCGGGACAATTTTCCAAATACCGTTCATTCCAGCCACTGTCTATTCCTGACTAACAATATTAAACAAGCTCACGCTAAAGATGGCGGCGAGAAACATTAACTTTTGAAAGCCTTTGAAAGATCATCGTCAAATTTTTTCGTTATATCCCATTAAAATTTTACAAGACAAGCTACTGCTTACTACCCTATCTACTAGCTACTCTACGAAACGCTACAGGGACGATAATGCTACGGGAAGCAATAGACTATGACAACTCCACGGCAGTTAACATAGAAAGAAGTAAAAACTACCGGGTGAATCAGGAAGATGTACCGCCCGCCCGCAAAACCGCACCCCAAGAGTTCTAGTAGCTCACCAAAACGTAAGCTACTAGCAGCAAAAAGCCACACCCTCCACACTTGTTGTTACCCTTTATTCTACATAATTATGATATCCTTAAAGGCTGATCTTTTTTAATTTATCATTATTTTTATCTGAATTTCATGTATCTGACAAAGCAGTTACGTCAAAAGTGGAATCAAGATTACTTGCAGAAGCTCCCGATTTTCTTTGTAATGTAACAAAGATAGACTGCATATTCGAGTGAAAAAAGCTAACTGCGTCTGAATATTAGTATTCTGATGCACTGCATTCTTCAATCGAATTCCTAAATAATCATTAAAGGCTGCTATTTTGAACGCAATGCATCTTAGTAAAAGGTTCCTTGCCACCATCTTTAGCATAATCAACTACTGCGTTATAAACAATCACCTCGTCGAAGGTGATGTCCATGTTAGCCAACAATGAGTAACATATTACTGTGGCTGAATTCCAGTTCTAGCATGCTGATATAAAGGCATCAAAAATTTATGTTCTTACCCCTCCAGCTACCAATCCACTGATATGTGCCATGTCTGCCAACAAGTATGCATTCACTTTTGTGGCAATCTAACAAACCAACAAATGTTACAAGAGGATTACAATATCGAATGAATCTAAATTCTTGCAGATGCAAACAAAAACACTAACAAATTTAATTGGAAAATATCAAGAAATGTAATGAAATTACAAATCAGACAAGACTTTTCTTTGTAATGTGTTTATCACTTCGTATCATTCTCCAAGGACTCAAAATTAAAGTAAATACACGGAGATGTAGCTCAAGTCTAAGAACAAAAGAGGGCCCTGCCACATATTCCTTTATTGTTTTAATCTATCAAGAATATCAGACACAATAGGCCATATTTAGATAGCCTCCACTCCTCTCAGTTAAGCAACTTCAACGCCGTTGATTTGCTTTAAAGCCAGCAGTGGGTAGAATGGCAAGAGTGTAATATTTTCATTCAAATAGCAAATTTCTAATCGGTTGTCCAAGAGGGTTTGATATCTAAAACAGAATTATCATACGAGATTCTCGCTAGGAAGATTGAAAAAGAAACAGTTCCAAAAAATAATGCCCTATACTACACGGAAAGGATCTATTGCTAAACGACAAGATCATAGCCAACGTTATCCAATAACTGAGCCTGAAAATCTGGCACCAATATGGAACCAAATTGCTTAAATTGGACTTAGGGGAACTAAAACTACTCTAAACCAGCTGTTAATATAGTTAAGTGATTGCAGCTCCGAGCAAAATTGACAAGTCTGCCTTGCGTGCAATCGATGTGAAAACAATAGCCTATTGTTTGAGAAAAATGGGCTTGTGCAAATAGCTGTTCTGCAAAAGAGTCTGGATCCAGCAACATCGATTGAATAGCGTTGAGCATCTATCACTATTGTGCTCGTTCGAGAATTCTACAAAATGCATCAAAATATCATTCGCTTCAGATTCTTTTTTAGAATAGCTAAAAGGTCTATTCCCCATGCCAAAAATGAAATTCTACATTCTGGTGCCCTCTCAGGGAACTGTCTGCAATGTTCTGTGGTTGAAAAATTCCAAAAATGACTACTGTTTCCAAATTTCAAGACAGTTTAGCACAACTACAAAATCCATTACAGCTAAGCTAACTGTAATATTGCTGCAAAGACGTCGTTATATTGCAAATCCTCTTTTTGGTGTAAAAATTGCCTAGGTGTAAATTTAACACGAAAGTACAGGCATATGAAGCATGGGGCTTCGTGAGCTACAGCCCCCTAATTAGGCAGAAGCTATCGTATATCAGGCTCAATTCCGGCCGTCTCAACTCAATGGAGCTATCATATTTGGCCTTTCTGATGACGTAAATAACGATATACTAGAAATGACTTTAAATTTTAATTTTATCCACAAAACTGGTCTGCTTGGCTGAACTCAAATTTTCATTATACGTCACATAGCCTCCAAGTATATTTTATTTGCTCCCCGTTAAGTCTGCTTCACACTTGATGTTCGGTAAACGATGTATGAACCAAAGTTCATCCACAGAAAATCGGAGTATTTCAAAATGATTACATTGAAAACCAGTAGCCCTGTTCTGTCGTCCGTGGTTCCTATCATTCGGTATCGTGCGCCTATGCTGGCCTTACATCAAATGTGAAACAGTTCCCAGTATTTTTCAGTAATTAATTGTATTGTATGCGTAGCTTTTTGTTGTTGTTTTACTTAATCTCATTTATTTGCATGTCTTTATGTTAATGGCCACGGGCGTAGTCATTGTCTTTTGCTGCCTGTGGTATCGTACCTGTAGTGTTGTATTGTAGTATAGTAATTAGAAAGTATGGTAGGTAACATGTAATGTAACATTTTATGAATATATAAAAAAATATTTGGCCAGATTCATAAAAACCCCCCTCCCCCTCTCCTCCCCCCCTGAAACATCGGGCATCCTCCAAGCCCATGACAAGAAGCCAGCTCCAACATGATTGGTGAGACAGAAAATGCCACCAATTTCTCGCCAGAATACAGGCGAGCTGTCTAGAAGTCATTCAAATAAATGCAAGCAATCAAGGAGCTTCTGTAAAACTGTTATTATTCCCCTACCTCCTTCATTCTCTTGTAGTCAATCAATCTTGAATATGCACTTGTACCAGCAATCAGAATTTTTGGTCTAAACAGAGTTGCGAGTAACTCACATTGGTCGTAGTCTATGAGTCCAGTTTCTACCTAAAGTAACAAAAAAGACAAATACATTATTGAGTGCTGGGGGAAAAAAATGTTATAGTTTTGTGAGTGAAAACCGTCCATCATTGAACTCTCAGCAGTCCTCTATCCCCCGAGCTCTGTTTTAGGCATTGTCCTCCGCGGGCTTGCCCCATCGTTTACTTTTCAAGTAGGATTAGTAAGAATGCACTTTTTATAGTTTATTGTCGTTATGGGTACAACTTTAGCCGCGTGCTTCGTGTACTTTGGCATTCTGATGATGAAGCACAGCATTGCTTCGAAACTTCTAAATAATTATCTAACATGGACTAGGATGTTCTTAAAGAATTCATCACTCGGCTTTGTCTTACTTTTGAAAACATGGATTTGTCTTAACATCAGGAAGTTGCAATGAAAATGATAATCGCCCCAATGCTTGTTATCATTTTTTAGTGAAACTTCACTTACCTGCCAATACACCGATTTCTACAAAACCGTCTTTGAAGTCAATATAGTTGATTTTTCAAAGACCCATTCAATGACTTTCCTGATTAAAAATTCAGTTTTTGGAAGCTTCTCAGAAAATTTCGACCAAAGTTGTTAAGAAATTTCAAATTCTATACATATTTCAAAGGAATGTCACTAACGCATCATAGATGTGAACAAAATGTAAATAAGTGCTGCTAATGCTTCGGTGCCGTTTAAAAGTACAAATACGCAAATTTTAATCATAGCTAACGTAGCATAGGCGACAATTAGTATCTTCTAAATAAAAAATTGATTCGGAATAAAACAGCAAAACAGAGAAGAAATTGCTGGTATCAACAAGGCTGAGATTAAATAAGCTGCAACTTACGTTGAGTCGGTAAGGCATTGATTCAAAATATTTTGAAGTTGCAGATACACGCTTTGTGTCTGTCATGTAACCATGTGATAAGCTGTAAGAAACAGACTGCATTCATACATTCATTCTAATATCTTTCAATAAGGAGTCGTCGTCAGCCTGGAAAGGCTGCTTTTGAAGGGCACAGACTTAAGGATAGAGCTTTTATTCCATTATCTCATTTCAAGTAGGCTAGAAATATTTCTGGCTATTTCTAGGTAATTTAGGCCTACTATGCATGGCACATGCATGCTTGGGGCACCATAGTCTAAAGTCCCTTCCAAAGAATGGCAACGCCAGTTGCTTGGTCAGACATCTGGAAGATCACCCATTCAGATTTTGATGTCACGCAACCAAGCGCAACTTCAGTTGCCATGCCTAACGGAAACTGTATCAGCCGCTCTGTCATTCATCCCGTTGCTTTGCTACACTACTAAAACAACAACCATCCATCACCGCTCAACAAGGGCTCGTGCACAAACTGTTCAAAAGCCAAATGTGTGCCTCAGGAAAACAATGCAAAGAATGCAAAGCAAAAACACCTTCCAAGCACCAATAGGACACAAACAATGATATCTTGAGATCTCGAGACAATGATCTCTGAAAATCATTTAAATTTCAAAGTTGATCTTTTTTAAGTGTTGATGATAATCCTTCCTCTGATTGGCTTAAAAGTGCATGTGAATGCAAAATAGTTTTCCTCGACATGGCTCTCAGACTGTTTAAGATGCTGTAGCTTCAACCTCATCCTTGCTTGTATCCAAACATGTTGTCAAAAATTACCGCTGTTACGAAACATGGGGGTCATTTATCCCAACACTTCAATAGTACTTTAACCCTAATCCATATGGGCTTCTTTCGAGCTACCATTTATGGAGGGGGGGGGGGGGGGTGCCTGCCTTAGACTCATCCGAATTCAATACAACTTGGCACAGTTATAGAACAAGTAATTTGTAGCTCATAGCGTAATTTGGGTTTGGCTGCCAAGCCTTGTGACGTCACAGTGACGTCACGAAGCTGAAAATCTGTGAAAATCAGGCTTCCAAGTTGAATTCAAGTTTAATGAAGATTTTACATGAACTTTGTGCAGTTTTTGGTTCAGTTTGCCAACATATGTGGTGATAAAATATTACGTTATTTGAAATATCGATTTTAGAGTGATATTTTGGCAGAAATTAGCCGTCATCTATGCGATTAATTTGTTCTATGTAAAAAGAGACCAAAAGAACCTGCAAATGTGACTCATTGAAAGACTTTATTCAAGATAATGTATTGTATTAAGACTTATTAGGGAAACACCCCCGGATACAAACAAAAGAGATTCGAACAAAAGAGATACTGATCAGATTAGATCAAGTGAACATGAACACACATAAAATTATTTTTAGTTAAAAGTGTACACGCTTATGGTAATAAATTGGTTGAAGCAGACGAGCAAAAGCCTTGTTATTTATTGAAACAATTCTATGTGCGGTCAGCGCCGGGCATGACCGTTACATCTGGCGCCCAACGAAAAATTTTTGCTGTCGAGAGAGCCGAGAGAGTACGCAAGTCACAGATCACTGTCGTGGTCGCAGGTTGTAAGTTTTCAAACCTTAGTTGCGATGAATGAATTTTGTTATCAGTATCACCGGACCTAACTTCGTTTGCAATTTCTGCGTACGTGGTTTCACGAGTAGCTCTTGTCTTCTGTTGTTGTTTACCGTTTCGATATTTGAAGCTGGTTTTATGAATCTTTGCCTCGAAATTTGAACCAAAACCAATAATTTGTGCAAGTTGTGTTGATTATGGCTGAGGAAATTTATGAAACATTGCAGCTGATGCTCTGCACTGTCGATGAAATTCAGTTGCGAGCATTTTGCGAGCATTTAGGTATTGATAGAGCCAAAATCGCTGGGGTTAACAAACGCAAAGTATTGAGGGAAGTCCTCGCCTTTATCGATGAAGCCCTTGACAAATGCGAGGAGGAGAAAAGTGTTGACAATCTGACCGCTTGGTTGCATTTTTGGCGACGGGGGGCTGGCGAGCAAACCACAGATGCGGAAGTTAATGATCAAATTGAGACAGGCACAGTGGAGGAAATGCGGACCGGCACTGGGGAACAGGATTATCCAGAATCTGGACCTGGGGATGCAGGATCCCAGGACCCCGGACCCCAAATATCAATTGACAAACAAATTGAAGAGATGAGGAAACAGTATGAATTCTTGTTGGAAAATCAGCGTAAGGAAATGGAAGTGGCTTTAAAGAAAATGCAGGAGGTCAGCCAAGGACACAGGGGGGAAGAGCCCAAGTGCTTCGAGATTGAAGGCAGCCAAAATAAGTTCCGTAACATTGTTGACCCAAACAATGTTAATTCACTCCTAAGAAGAGAATTAAAAATTTACGGTCAAATTGGGGAACAAGGCAAAAATGATCAGCTCAGTTTTGTGTCATTATCTCGACAAATAGAAGCTGCGATGGAGAAGGGATACACACAAAAAGAAGTGGTAGAAGCCGTGATCAAAGCTATGAGGCCTGGCTTACAGTTACGGAGCTATATAGAAACCCTGCCAGACCTCACTTTGCCAAGACTGAGACAAATTCTGCGATCACATTATAAAGAGAAGAGTGGCACTCAACTATATCAAGAGTTGGCCACCATTTGCCAAGGGCCTAAAGAATCACCAGACGCCTTTTTATTGCGAGCTCTGGACTTGCGACAAAAGGTACTGTTCGCTAGCAAAGAGGCAGATGCCAGCCTCAAGTACGACCCACAGTTAGTTCAAGGTATGTTCCTTCGATCAATGGAAACTGGCCTAAGAGATGACAATATTCTCACCAAATTTCGCCCAGTTTTGCACCTTAAGAACATACCCGATGAAGATTTGATTCAACAAATGGGAAATATCTCCTCCGCAGAGGCAGAAAGACAAGCTCGCTTAGGAAAAAGAGTGAAAGATGTACAAGCAAGTCCTGTAGTTTCAGATGGGACAAATGAAGAGCGAAAAGAAGCAATACAACAAAAGAAGAGGGCTGAGAAGAGCTCAGAGAGTCGTATTTTGGAGACCATGGAAGCAATGCAAGCACAAATCCAGAGCTTACAAGAAGAAGTGAAGAAGAAATCTGAAACAGCAAAAGGGACAAACTATTACAGAGGGAAGCAAAACAACCCTCCCGGAAATGGCCAGGAACCATTCCATGCTTGTTCAGAATGCAGTGAGCAGGGACTTTCTAAGTCGTGCACCCATTGTTATTACTGCCATGGTGAAAACCATTTTGCCAGAGATTGTTTGAAGCGTCGAAGAGATCAGGGAAACGGCAGGGGGCTGCGCAGGGGGGACAAGGTGTAGCCCAATCAAATGAAAAAACGTCCCAAAGATGCAATTTTTGTCAGTCTAAGTGCAGTGAGTTGAAATTAATGAAATGCAAATCTTGCCTCGCAGTGAAATATTGCGGAAAGACATGTCAAAGAAAACATTGGACAGAACATAAAGAGATTTGCAAAGCAATAAATAGTTTGTCTTCATTCAATCGAGAAGAAGGGCCAAACACAATCTTTACTGCCCATATAACACCATCACAACAAGATGCTATTGTTAAACTAGTTGGCCGGAAATGTACCGTGAATGTGAAACTCGAGGGCAAATCATTACAAGGGTTGTGGGACACTGGAGCTCAAGTTTCAATCTTGTCTTTGGACACAGTAAAGCGGTATTTTCCAACCAAGACCATAAGAAAGATTGAAGAATTGTTGGAGGAGACGGAGGAAATCAAACTAGTTGCTGCAAATGGTACCCCTATTCCGTATGAAGGTTGGATAGAATTAGAGATGCAATTATCGTCTGGTAGCACTGATAAGAAAGAAAGCATACAAGTCCCATTCCTGGTAACAAAAGAAACACTTGACCTGCCAATTATAGGGTTCAATGTTATTTGTGAGCTGACCAAAGATAATTTCGGGTTGGCCAATGGTGTTAATACACATACTATCGATCAGCTCAAGCAAAGTTTTCCAATTTTATCAAATGACCAAGATTGCTTATCTTTAATCAAAGTTATGAAGAATTCTACTGACAATGACTATATATGTGCAGTGAAAACATCAAAGAAAGACTTTCTAGTACCACGCAGGAGTATCACTTCTATCAAAGCGCGTGCAAACACTGGCTATATCGCACAACTCACGCCTGCGTTGCTTGAACCAGAAGTAATTGGAAGTTTGCCATATGGGCTGCATGTAAATCAAACGCTAGTTACACTTAAAAAAGGGAAAAAACAGATGCTACCTATCATGATTGAAAATGTTACCGATCATGACATTCAACTAAGAAGCAATACGGTAGTAGCACACTTGCAGCTGGTCCAATCGGTGCTACCAATGGAGGTCAAAGAGAAAACGGAAAACGAGGATGCTCAACGAAGTAGTAAAGATGATGTTAGTCAACAGACAAGAACATCATGCGTCTCAGATATAAAATTAGATGGATTGTCAGAAGAACAAGAATCACTTGCAAGAGAAATGCTCCTTGAAGAGTCGCAGTCATTTTCAGTGAATGAGTCAGACATCGGGGTTGCAAATGGTTTAAACCTAGACATAAACTTGGAGGACAAGAAGCCAGTGCAAAAGAACTATATCTCAGTACCCCGCCCCTTGTACACTGAAGTAAAGTCATACATCGAAGACCTGCTAAACAAACAATTTATCACACCATCAACATCTGCATGGTCATCACCTGTAGTTTGCGTTCGTAAAAAGGATGGAAGCCTCCGTCTTTGTGTTGACTACAGAGGTCTCAATAGCAAAACAATCAAAGACCGGCACCCGCTGCCACGTATACAAGAGACGTTGGATAATTTAGGAGGCAAACAATGGTTCACAGTTCTCGACCAAGGGAAGGCTTACCACCAGGGTTTCATCAGTCCTGGTGACCGACATCTTACTGCCTTCATAACACCATGGGGACTGTTTGAATGGGTTAGAATACCATTTGGATTGACCAATGCACCTGCCACCTTCCAACGTCACATGGAGAATATTTTGAGAGACCTTCGTGATGAAATCGTAATTCCATATCTTGATGACTTGATCGTATTTAGCAAATTATTCGAAGACCATGTCGCACATGTACGCACAGTTCTTCAACGCCTTAGAGAGCATGGAATCAAATTGAAGGCAAAGAAATGCGACCTTTTCAAGCGTGAAGTTCGTTTTCTTGGAAGAAATGTTTCTGGAAATGGGTATCAAATGGATGATAGCAATATTAAGGCCGTTACTAGCCTACTTGACCAAAAACCTAAGACAGTCGGAGATGTGAGGAAAGTATTAGGTCTCTTGTCTTATTACAGAAGGAGTATCCCATCCACAGTGATCCAGAATACGAAAATTAGGGAATAAACTGCAAAAAATGAATTTTCAAAAATGCAACAAATACACGACAGTCTTTATAGAGGACATCCTGAGGATTAACATAAAACAAACCGTTTTAAAATCGGACCACTGAATGCGGAGAAATGTAGTTTTGAAGCTGGCCTAAATTTCATATCGTTGTTTACACTGACATTTCCGGTACAAGTGTCAAAATAACGTACATTTCAAAATGTCGAAAAGTCATCTTGCTTTTGTCCGATTTTAGAATTTTTTCTTTTAAATGAAAGGTAATTCTTTCGTCTTTAATGCCATCTAGTTGCTGAATTCATACGGTAAAGGGTTATCCAAGAACTATGCAAAGTTATATCCCTTGTACTCTACCCAAGAATCCTTTTTCAAAACTGGGAACTTTGACTTAAAAGTTGAAAACAAAAAAAGCAAGCGTTTGCAAGCCTTAGCGACTAATTTTTCATTAAACTCCAACGTCTTGTGAATGCTTCTCTGAAATCTTTCGTTCTGAGTCGTTCAAATTAATTGTCAAAAATTATTTCAAAATCGTTGGTAAAAGATTATGATGATTATGATGATACTTTAGTCAGGCAATTTATCAATTCCTTTATGCTAAAAACAAAGAGCAAAATCCCAATAAGTTTCCTTGGAGTTTTCTCAAAGCATAAATAAAGTTTACAGACATAGGGAAAGAATAATTCATCGGATTGGATGCGAAAATATTTTTTGTGACAAAAGCAGTTTGAGGATATTTTCAAGAGCATCAAAAACAAAAGCTTTGTTCCTAAATATGAGACGAACTCTGCAGTTCTGCTAAAAAGAGTCACACGCCACAAGTCTCTCGATTCTTTCTTGTTAATTTTATTTGTGATAAAATGAATTTTTGTGACACTCTTTACATGCACATGTACTTATTGGTTCATTCTATTTGGCTGCCGCTGTTGTGTCTCCCCCCCCCTTTATGTCACAATTCTCAGTACATTTTGCGATGGCTTTGTAGCAGTTGGAGCTAATATAACAAGCAGTTTTACGATCATGGTAGTAATATCATTGATGATTTATTTTCTACAGAATAAGCAACACTATGAGACATCCTGTATTTTGGTTAATTTATTGTTTAGCGAATATAAATTTGTCGCTTGATACTCACGATAAAAAGATACCCTTTCAAATTAAAATTCCATCAGTAGTTTTTCCCAGTAAGTCTGATAACTTAAAAGGAAAATTTACTTATACTTTGAGAAAATGCCATGAAAGTTATTGGAAATTTGCTCTTTGTTTTGGCAAATAGGAATCAAGAGATGCCTGACTAAAATGTTCATCATAATCATCATAACTTTTGCCAACAATTTTGAAAGAACTGTTGACAATTAATTTGAACGACTCAGAACGAAAGATTTCAGGTAGACACTCAGAAGACGCTGGAGTTCAATAAAAAATTAATCGCTAAGGCTTGCAAACGCTTGCTTTTTTTGTTTTCAACTTTTAAGTCAAAGTTCCCAGTTTTGAAAAAGGATTCTTGGGTAGAGTACAAGGGATATAACTTTGCATAGTTCTTGGATAAACCTTTACCGTATGAATCCAGCAACTAGATGGCATTAAAGACGAAAGAATTACCTTTCATTTAAAAGAAAAAATTCTAAAATCGGACAAAGGCAAGATGACCTTTCAATATTTTGAAATTTACGTTATTTTGACACTTGTACCGGAAATGTCAATGTAAACAACCATATGAAATTTAGGCCAACTTCAAAAATACATTTCTCCGCATTCAGTGGTCCGATTTTAAAACTGTTTGTTTCATGTTAATCCTCAGGATGTCCTCCATAATGTCTGTGGTGTATTTTTTCAATTTTCGAAAATTCATTTTTTGCAATTCATTACATGCTCTGGATCACTGTGCCATCATTCGCGAAGACCGCCAAGCCTTTGTATGAGTTATTAACAGGGACAGACAACATGGCACAAGCCTCCAAGATCAACAACAGCAAAGGTCAATTGAAGTCAAACGTATATGTCAACTGGACAGATCGTCACCAAGAATCGCTTCAAGAGATCATAACATTACTTACTAACTCACCATTGTTAGCATTTCCAGATCCAGAAGAACCATATATACTCCATACAGATGCTTCACAAGATGGCCTTGGAGCGGTATTATACCAGAAACAACAAGGGAAGAATAGAGTTATTGCATATGCGTCTCGCACACTGTCACAAGCTGAGAAGAAGTACAATCTGCATTCAGGGAAATTAGAATTCCTTGCTTTGAAGTGGGCGATAACTGACCAATTCAGGGATTATCTGTATTATGCTCCCTCATTTAAGGTCTACACGGACAATAATCCATTAACGTATGTGATGTCATCAGCACGACTGAACGCTACAGGCATAAGATGGGTTGGCGAACTTGCAGACTATCGTTTTACTATCCATTACCGCCCAGGCAAGAGTAATGGTGACGCTGATGGGTTAAGCAGAATGCCACAAGACTTAGATCAGATTGTGAAAGAATGTACTGCTGAAGTTTCACATGATCTGTTGCAAGCAAACGTTCAAATGGTGTCAATGGTTGATAACAACACTGGATGGCTCACGGCTATACCAAAAACAACAACAACAGTAGAACTTGCTCCATTATACGCATCAGGCAGAAGCAGCAAACCAGAAGAAAAGATTGATGTTCGGAGTCATCAGCTACGCGATCCTGACATTCGCCCAATTATCAGGTGGAAGGAGGTGGATACAGTACCAACACAAGCAGAAAAAACGACACAAACCCACATAACAAAGCGCCTTCTTTATGAATGGAACAAACTCTACCTTGACAGAGAAGGCATATTACGTAGAAAATGCGGTGCTACCAACCAAATTGTTCTACCAAAGAACCTTCATAACACGGTGTATTCTGAACTCCATGAGAAGATGGGACATATTGGAGCTGATAAGGTGCTGAGTCTTGCACGTGACCGTTTCTTCTGGCCCCATATGAAAGCTGACATAGAACATTTCGTTAACAACCAATGCCGTTGCCTAAAACAGAAGAAGCCTACACTGAACCAGAGAGAACCATTGAAGCCAATTTTGACAAGTGAACCATTTGAAATTATTTCGATTGACTTTCTCCATTTGGAAAGGTCATCTGGAGGGTACGAATACATTTTGGTAGTGGTTGATCACTTCACAAGATATGCTGAAGCTTATGCCACTCGCAATAAAACGGCCAAAACTGCTGCAGATTGCTTGTTCAACAACTTTTTCATGCGATATGGTTTCCCAAAACGCATCCACCATGATCGTGGAGGGGAGTTCCAAAATACTCTGTTCAAACAACTAGAAAGCCTATCAAGAACTGAAAACTCAAGAACAACTCCTTATCACCCGGAAGGGAATGGCAAAGCTGAACGCTTTAATCGCACCCTACTCGGCATGCTTCGGACTTTGCCAGAACAGTTTAAGTCAAAATGGAAAGAACATCTCCCAAAGCTGGTACATGCCTATAACTGCACTCAACACGAGTCTACTGGATTTTCACCATTCCAGCTACTTTTTGGACGACCAGCCAGATTACCTGTTGACTTGATTTTCGATACACCAAGGTCAAAACACGAGCAGAACTATCAATCTTATGCAGAGAACTGGAAGACAGCAATGAGAAATGCGTATGACATCGTGATAAAGAACTCAAAAAGTGCAGCTGAACGCAACAAGAAGCAGTATGACAAGAAAATTCGAAGTTCTACATTGGAAGCAGGAGACAGAGTTTTAGTCCGAAACCTGTCCGAGAGAGGCGGTCCAGGAAAACTCAGGGCATACTGGGAAGACAAGATACATATCATTGTTCGTCGTTTGAGTCCTGACAGTCCTGTATATGAAGTCAAACCAGAAAAATCAGACGGTCGCTCAAGAACACTCCATCGCACATTATTGTTGCCATGCGACTACCTTGAACTTGATTGCGAAACTCGAGATAAAATAAGTCATGCTCGGAGATCACCTTGTTTGCAACATAGAATGACCGATAAACAACAACATTATTCGGGAGAGGGTACCGATAGTACAGAGGATGAAGATAACTTTCCATCGTTCACACCGAATGAGATGCCACGCCTGAAAACTGAGTTCGATCGTACAACCATTGATCAACAAAATGCTCTTCAATTTGATATGGATCCAGAGAATGATACAGCTCTGTTTGAAGATAATCGAGAGGCAGATCAACCATTTCAAGCGTCAAGTCAATCACTAGATCAATCGCCATCAGAAACAGATGACAGGGGATCAAACTCGGACACTACCGTTGATTCCAACGAACCGGAAGAAAGACCAAATCCCATTCATTCACCAGATGCGTCGCAATCAAGTCCAATGGAACCAAGAAGACCTACACGGCAAAGACAACCACCATCACGTCTTGTTTACAACGATTTTGGGAATCCAAATTCAGAACAGCAGTTTTATGTGAATTCGTTGTTTGTTCAACCAAAGAACGTACCCTTGCGGACACAGTTATCTGCATCTACACCAACATTCGTACCATGTAGATACGTGAATGTACCAGTTCCAGTATACCACAGTATAACACCGGCACATCAAAACATTAGACAATTTGTGCCACCTCAGCCGTACTTTAATCCATATTTCAGAACAGCCGTTATTTGAACATTCCATTATAGCATTTGTACCGACACTTATAAAGCTGGCATGTTTTGTTGAGAAGAGACTCGAATTTTATGAAAAAAGAAATTAACGCTTGTCGAAACCACACGCCCGGGGGTGAAGCTACCCAAAACCGGGGTACGGGGACTTGTGGACCCCGGTTTTGGGTCATAAATTCCGATCAGTCCCCAGTTTTGGGTCATAAATTTCTCACAATCCCCGGTTTTGGGTTACAAATTCATACCAACACCTTTTTTTCAGGAAGATCCTATCATCCTCAGTTTTGGGTACGAATTCTACCACTCCTTACTTGTCGAACGCAAATTAAAGTTTAAGCTCATCTCTATAAGAGGTCTGATTAGTTACTGATGCTTATTGCTTGACAACTCACGCCAATTCATTTTTTGTTTTTACTAATAAAGCAGTTTTCGAAGTCTTTTGAAGTTCATAATATCACATGGTTTGACACTACTATTGGTGAAGTGGAGCATATATTCCCTGTTCTCTTTGATACAAAGTCTTTGCTTTAGTAACTTCTCCTGGAGCATTTCTGCTCTTGTTAATACACCACATTATATGCACTCTACTATAAATTAGTGACTGTTATCTGCCTGCTCTGTCTGATGCTTTGCCATCCCATCGTTGTCGTTCTACCATGGCTTGAAATCATATCAATGCTGGATGGGATTAGACTGATGATATGGTCGTAGTTATCGCTATTGAAGGATGGGATATGTGTGTTTGACACATACATACCCCAAAGGCCAAGCCAACAAGTCTCTACTGTGGTTCTCTGTGGTTTCTTTCAGGCAGGTTGATAGTATTATTAATCCACACTATTTTCAAGTTCATTGAAATATTCAAGATTACTCCATCAAATAACATCAGATGAGATGAAATCTTCAGTAAGAGCCTCCTTTCGTTGCTTTCAGACAATTGCCTCAATCAGTTGTGAAAAATTCTGAAAAATTTTGCTCGGTCATTTTCGAATGACCTCGCTTTCGCCCTAAAGGGCGCGAAACTAAACTTGTTGTTGTTGTTGCTATGTTATTGTAAATTTTGAAAACTTGAAAACTGGAGAGATGGCAAAATTACAAAAGGCGAAAGATAGCAATGCCACACACCAGGGAGGGTATGTCTCCGCTTTTATTGTATTATAAGTTCAAATTATGCCATAACTGAACAGGATTTTTGCTGTTACACTCACACTAAAAGGGAAGTATGTAAATTATTAGGCCTCCTCTACAAGCCTATAGGCCTTGGGCGTTACCTCAACCTCAGATTTCTTTGGCTGCCAGAGCAAACAGAGAGGCGAGAGCTCAATAATTGTTGTCAAAACAGTATAACAGATGGTTATTATCTTGATCAGCAAGCATGGTGAATCCCTCTCCATCTCATCAAGCTTATTCATGAAAGGCACACTACTGATGATGATTTCTTGTGCAGTTTTTGTACACACATGGAATAATCTTGCAGGTTGCTGTGTTTGTAGTGATATTTAGACATTTAGATATGCACTAAAGCACTAAAGTAAATATTGATCAAGCAAATAGAAAAAACGAATACAGCATAGTGTTGACCAAAGTGGCCCACTGTTACTGATTAAGCTCTGCATTTGCTCATAATTATATTATTGTATATAGATTTGGATATACCTGTTGACCCAAGAATTTGCTGTTTTGTTCTATGTATGTATGTATTTTTTAGAATTTGGCCTTGTTATGAATTAAAAATTTGATGTAACATGAACTTAGGAAAAAATAATCAGTTTAACTACAAGTGTACCATATAATATAAAAGTTAAAACTTGAACCTAAAAATACCCCCAATTGAAAATGGCAGGGATAAGCATTAAAAGATCAGTGCAACCTTGTTTCCATAATGGTCCCTCATAATGGTCCATAATAGTTTGGCTCCAGCACATTAATTTTTGTACAGAACACATTTGTAGAGCTTCTACACAGTTTGAATCTGTTTGAATTAGGAAGAAAGGTTTTTTCAGGTGAAATATGTTGCAGGTGCGGGATTACAGGAATTCCACAATTTTTGGTATTTCATCATAAAAGTTACCCCAGTTTTGGGTGGTCTTTTCAAAATATTCTCCCCGGTTTTGGGTACTCTTGCCTAGATGACCTACTCAAGTCCCCGTCCCCGGTTTTGGGTAGCTTCACCCCCGGGACAGGGGCGGACTGGGGCATCAATTCCTTACCGGGAAATTAGCTGTTAGGGGCCCCACATCAGCATGTTTGAAAATTTACTTCGAAGTGTTTCTAGTGGTGTAGCCAGATTTTTACCTTAAAAGGAGGCAACTTTGGGCAGATAAAGTGAAACGAGGGCCTGGGCCTTTGTCCAGGAAAACTTTTAAGTTTACAATTTACAATTTTACAATTTACTTACAATTTATAATTACCCTTTACAATGCTGTTGAGCACCCTTATTTTTGAAAAATCCATCCTTAATTGGATATGGGACGAGCCTTCAAGCAGTCAAGGGTAAGGCCGAAAAGTAGGAGATGTCGGAGATCTCGGAGATCTCGGAGCAAACTCTCAAACTTTTTTATCTCAAACTTTAATTAAGTGGTAGGGTATGGAAATAAGGGGGTCTGGGGGAGAAAATTTTTGAGGATATGCCCTCTACTTTGGCTTAGAACACTTCTCGCAATCTAATGTTAGCAGTGCTAAAATAGAATTTGATCATTTCGTAACACTTGTTTTTTCAAATGAGCATCCCCAGTAAATTTTTTGAGGAAACAGAATTCTCTATTGTCTAATTTTCTAATTTCAAGGCTATCGTGATTTGTCATAATTTATCAGCCTTATCATAGTTCGTCTGGGAAAATTTGTATAAGGCGTACCTTTACTTTGGCTTAGAGCGACTCTCCCAATGCCCTCAATCACTCTCCAGTATTTTTCGGATAGATTCCTCCCCTTCCCTTTCTATACAAACTAATTTCTCCTCGTTTTTGAAAGAAGCTCGAGGATAATCTTTTGACAGATGTAGGGGGTGGCAAATGCCCCCATCCCCATCCCCATCCCCACCCGTGGCCGCGCCACGCCACTGGCATACAAAGTTGTACAAAGTGGCCGACAGTAGCCAGGAATACATACGTCTTGAAGTGCGAGCGAAGCGAGCTGAAAATTTAAGGAATATTCTTCTTAGATGGGCTTGAAAAATGTTAAGATATCATTTACAATTGCAAAATTTTTACTGTGGGCCACCAGCAAGCATTTGTGTCCAAAGGGTCCAAGACAAAAAGGGGCTATTGTCTTGACAAGGGCCCACCGGGAAATTTCCCGGTATCCCGGTGGGCCAGTCCGCCACTGCACGCAAAAAGCGTGAAAGTTTCTTCCCAATGGAAGAAATGTGTGCAATGTGGATGAATAAGAAAGTTGATTTCAATAAAATTTGGAGTGAAAACGATGAATCAGGACAGCAGTCTACAGGGGGTCGTGAGGAGTGCATCGTTCAAGACTGATTTGAAAACGTCGAACCACCTCCACATATCATACAGCACAATTCAAAATTGAAATGAATATTTGCTTACTCTCGCCGGAAAAATCACAAGCTGACCTGCATTTGTTTGTTTGTTAAACTATTTTACATCGATTATATAATTGGATGAAACGAACAATTAATCTTATTTTATAATAAATCATAGATTAGAAGGTCTCACACTCAAAGATGAAGCCTATCCTATCCTATATCAAGAACAGGGCAATAGAGCATAGAGCTCCTCCACAACAACTACGCAAATGGGAAAAAATGTTTGCGACGCCCTGTAATGCAATTAAATACTCACTGGCCGCCATGAGGGAGATCCAAGCCCATGATTCTGTCATGTGGATTTAGCAAAGCAGTGAATATGGCGAAATTAGCAGGAGCACCTACACAGAGAATGCAATGGAAGAGAAAATAACACATACTTGTGAAAGAAAACATTTCAATATCAATAACCCATCAAGGAACATAACTGAAAAAAATCTAGTTAAATCACTGTCTTTCGATCCAGTCAACAGAAAGGTGTAGACCCCGTTTACATTACACCAGTACGATTTCAGATCCGTAACAAAAGTGTTGCAGATCAGCCCCAATTCACACTGTTCCTACTAATCCATGACATTTTTTGTTCCTTTGATCTGGAGCAGTATCAACGCTCATGACCCATAACAACTTCGTAGCTGATCAAAAATATACTGGCACAGTGTAAACGCGGTCTTAAAGGACAAGTCCGGGGTTGGAATAATTTTTTTTTTTTTTTTACATTCCAATAAAAGCTTACAATATATATTACCAATACACACTACTTACAAAATACTCTACCCTACTACTTAAACAATGCCATTTGGAGCGAAAACACGTCTACCGCATGGCAACATAAAACAGAAAATACGAACATCACACTAAACATGACTACTGGAAACAAAAATAGCACATAAAGCTACACGTGACTACTACTACAGCTACTACTACTTACAAAAAAAGAAGGAACATTACCTTAAAATGGGGACGTGGTGGTTGTGTGACTTACGGCTGAGTTTTAAATTCCTAATCAAACCGACCAGTTTGATGGATAAAGCGGAGAGTTAGCAAAAGTATATCTTTATTGATAACATCAGGAAAATCTTTATCACCATACAATAAAATCTGCATTAGAAAATCGTTTGGAAGATTGGTATGTCCAAGTGGTCGTAATAAAGCAGAAACTCCAGCGAGAAGATCTCTACGTGGTACTTCAAATGAAGGGCAGAGCAACAAGAAGTGTTCCGTATCCTCAATGCCATCGTTTGTGGGACACATTGGGTTAATAGTATCTTTGAAATTGTGTTTGAATTTGTGAAAATTCAATTTACTGAGACCAACTCTTAGTTGGGTAAGATTCGATAGTCCTTTTGGGTCATGTATTCGAAAGACAGATTTAGGGAGGGGACGAATCTTGGATAGCAGCTTTGTCTTAAAAGCAGCAATAGATGGTGCAAGTCTAATTTCTGGATCAAGCTTATTCCATTCAGATAAGCAATGAGGATAGAAGCTAGATTGAAATTTTTCTGTCCTTGCCCTTATTCGCCCGATGGCATCCTGCTTGCGAAGAGAGTATCGCGACTGCCGCAGTGGTGGTATTGGATCCATAGTATATTCAGGAGTTAAATTATTTATGAACTTGTAGAATAGAATAAGGCGTCTGCTCCACCTACGGGAGCTCAACGACTCCCAGCCAAGCTCTGCATACAGCTTCTCTCTCGACGTACCCTTCCATGCTCCTGATACAGCTAGGGCAGCAGAATACTGAACGGACTCTAACTTTTCCATGAGACTTGGCAACGTTATATTACCACTAAATTCACATACTTTATAATAATTGGAATAATTGTTCATAAAATGAAAGATTACAATGTTGTGAATGGTGTGTAGTACTTTTTTCCAGCCTTCTCTGTCTTTTCTCTGCGAAATTGCGTATATTAATCTTCGAAATGAGCGAAATGACGTCATTATTCATGACGTCATTTCACCCACTTCGCCTTCAACCTGAACGAGGATGTTTTCTTATAGAACTCTCACAGTAATTTCCGACGTCACAATCGAACCTCCAAACCGATGCTAGCTATTTTATCGCGTTTTACAAAATGGCGACGACATTGGGCCTAACTTACGAGAAATGTTGTGCGAATTTACAACAGAAAGAGATCTCAAAACGTCGAAAGAAGTCACAAGTGATGCTCGGCAGTTGGTAAGGTTGCTTTTTGACATTAATTGTAGAAACCCCGGATTTGTCCTTTAATTAACATTGTTCCACTTAACATGTCACATACCGGGTGAGTAAAAAAAAGGCCCGGCATTTGAGAGGCTACAGCTCCCTGAATATATAAGCAACGGTATTTTGCAATATCTGATTGAATAGCCAACATGTTCAATTATTTTTAGAATTTTTTCTGGCTAAAATCGGTCACTCCGTTCAGATTTTACAAGGGATTTTCTGAAAAAGTCCCTTCGAGAAACCTTACAAAACGTGCTAAAATCGTGAGCAAGTTTCCCTACCATGTTTACCTTGCAGCAATGACTTCAACATGCTTTAACACGAGCTATCCTTTTGGGGGAATGAAAAAGTCTTCCCCCTAGTATGAATACCTTATTCAGGGGGATTCCATTCTACCAAGAGAACAAAATACAAGAATGCATGAAAGTGTCATAATTGCTACGAAGGAAAACATTGTTTCATTCGCTTTGGCAGGTTTCGAAAGAGGCTTTCTGTAGCAACTCTCCCACATCGACGGGAAGGAAAGGCCGATTAAAGCCGAGTAAATTACTGAACCTAATTGGACATATCGGGAACAAAACAAGACAGTTTTCAATATTCATGCTTTGATATTCAGGGAGCAGCATTTTTCAAACGCTGGGCCTTTTCATTGACTCACCCGGAAAAATCAACAGTAAAAAAGCAAATTATTGTGAAATCTAAAATCGATGTTTCTCACTCAACCTCATCTGCCTAGAAATATGATACCTGAGTAAACTTGCACATTGACGCCCCATTCATTGGGGTCCAATCTGTATGCTTGTAATGCTCTTTTTTGCACCAGTTCTTCAACAAGGTCAATGTATTCATTTCCACCATAATATCTAGAATGCAATTAAACAGAACAAAAATAATACACTAGAAGAAAAAAGGATAGAAGCAGATACTGTACGATCTGATTAGATGTACCATACAAGCCTTGGACACATTAACATGATAAAAATTCTCAATAATTCTTACGAATTCCTTAAAATTCCTAAGAATATTCAAGAATTCTTCAAATTATGATAAGACGTCTTGAGCCATAAGACTTTAAATCATTTTAAAAATGAATTCTGAAGAAGTTAAAAATATTCTTAAGAATTCTTGAGGATTTAACACCAAAAACCATGGTAATTGGCACAAGGCCTGCACTATGAAATGAAAGAAATGGTCATTGTAAAGGAAAAGTTATATTCTGAATGAAGTACATCAACTCAGTGTACTAAATCAGATATAAGACCTTCTAAAGTGATAGTGAAGCATTTATGATAGACACCAGGTAATCCCAAAAATGACATTGGTATTTGCCAAAATGTAATATCATGATCTATGGACATATTATGGAACAATAACAATGATCATGATCATTCTCTGGTGTGTCAAGAAATTAAAATTATGTGCTTCTTATGCAAAAGAACATGTGGGTTACATAGCTAACTTCCTTACTAGGTAGATGATTCAATTGTTATCATTCTAAAGCTGTAAATTTTGATTATGATCTGTAATTTTTCAAGACCTTTCAAAAACAGTTTTTCCGATGTTCCGTGACTCTTATAGAGGTATGACTGATTTTTGTGAAATAAATTTTGACATCCGAGGATATGCGAGGTTACAAAATAAGGGATCCTACGCAATAAACTGCTTATAGCCTGGCAAAGCAGCAAGCAATGATGGCATAAAACGCGACATCATCGGAGAATGCGCTGAAAATATAACTGACCCTCTCACCCATTTGTATAACCTTTCATTTCAAAACCGGCGTGTTCCCGGATGTCTACCCTGGGTACCAGAGGCTCTCCAGGGTATCGGATTTCTGGAAAATTGTTCATAACTATCTTCAAAAAAGGAGATAACTATCGCCCTATATCCCTTCTCTCTTGCTTTTAAGAAATCCTTGAGCGATTAATGTGCAAACGTATATTAGGCTTCTTAAAAAAACATAAAAGCTACACTTTGGTTCCAGAGAAAAAATTCTACTGATTTGGCACTAGCTGAAGCCTAAATGCAATATTTACTTTGTGAAGGAAATTTCGTGCTCGGGGTTTTCGTCGACCTCAAAAAGCATTTGATACAGCTGATCACAACATCCTAATGAAAAATTTAGAACACTACGGTTTTCGTCGACTTGCAAGCAGCTGGTTTTCTAGCTTCTTTTCAAAACCAAAAAACAATATACCGTACGTGAACGGTCGCAGCTTATCTGGCATAGTTTGCACAGGTGTCTCGCGGGGGTCTGTCTTAGGCCCTATACTCTTCACAATCTATGTCAACGACATATCCAGTGCTACCAAACTACAACTGCGCCTATACTCTTCACAATCTATGTCAACGACATATCCAATGCTACCAAACTACAACTGCGCCTATACTCTTCACAATCTATGTCAACGACATATCCAATGCTACCAAATTACAACTACGGTTATTCGCAGACGACACTGGTATGTGCTGCGGAAGACACTTATGCAGAATTACGAGAGTTGCATTCTTTGGTTCAAAGCAAACCGATTGAAACTAAGGGCAGATAAAATATCCTACTGCATCTATTAGCATAGGTTCCAAATCTCGTAAAAAGGTGGCTGTAAAATTCAATGACCGATTTCTTCTGATTGAATGGCTTGAAAGAAACTTTAGATACTTATCTACAATTCTACCGTTGGACTTTCCAGAAATTTTGAATATTTTTCAAAATTACAGCGTATTCTACATTTCAGCTCATTTGAGGGTGTGACGTCATCAAATTTCTAAATCATAAACTAGATGAATGACAGACTTTTGCTTGATACCATATTGTAGGCATTCATAAACTATGGTTTTCTTCGAAATTAATTCATGTTGCGTCAAACAGTTTAGAAATTACGATGGTTTTAAGTTTTTTTGAAAATTTTTCTTGAATTCTTGAAAAAGAAGAAAAACATTCTAATTCTGAAAATATTGAAGATTTCAGAAAAGTCTAACGGTAGAATTATAGAGAATTAGCTAAAGTTTCTTTGAAGTAATTCAGTTCAAAGGAATAGGTCACTCAATTTTACACCAGCCTTTTTAAAGATTTGGAACCTATGCTGTATCTATTCCATCAAGAAAATAATCTCACACAAAATATTAGCGTCCAAATTGGAGAAGATACCAAAAGGTCTAGCTACGCTAAACACTTGGTCTATGGTCTAGGATTGACCATAGATGAACAACTTACAAGGGAAAAACACCCAGAAGAATTGGGAACTAAAGTATGGGGTGATGTGGGGTGAGTGGCTGAACAGCTTATACAATTTCCCTCAGGTGACTGAAGATAAGCTCGGTCGAGTGAGGTCAAACTCCGGATGGGTGATCCCTCGGAGGCTCGACCTGGCAACTCACCCCGCCGTACTTCGGAGGGGATCGTAAACTTAATCATCATCATGTAAGTTAGCCCTTTTATCACAATATGATTGGTCATTGAAGGAAGTCAGTGGTTGACCGATGAGTGTTCATTTCAGCAAGAGCACATACATCATTTTGGGTCACCAGATGTACAAAGTGCCATACTTTCTTTCAGAACCCAGAAAAAATCAGTTTAGTGTTCATAAGCCAAAAGGTCTGGCAATTCTTACGAAGCTACATGTAGATCTCAGCAAACTTAATCTCCATGAGTTCCGGCACAATTTTGTGTTCAATAAACGGTGGCATTGAGGATACAGAACGCCATTTGCTGTCACTGGTATGATGTACAAAGAAGTGATCTTCTCGACAGTGTCAACGCAATATCGTTTTCAAATGGCCTATCAAATCGCTTTAAATCGCTCCTGCCCTATGACTTTCTTGTGCTCTTACATAATTGCATCTTTAATTTTTGTAATAAAAATCTGTTTCAAAATAGAAATCAAATCAGGTGATGCATATTTGAGGTAGATGATATTCTAGTTGCATCTATTGAAATTTACCTTAGATTCAATCACATAGAACTGATTTTTGTGACGCTGTGATAGTTCTAAAACCAGTGGTCAAGTGTTACAATTGCCCCGTAAAACAGGGCAATCGTAACACATGCTTGGAGCAATTGTTACATATCTTTAGAATCATTATGGACAGTTATTGCATGAGCATGCCTACATAAAACGTAACACCAGGAAGAAGATTACTATTGCTCCAAAAAGAACAAATCAGAAATAAGATGTGGTCTTTATTTTTTTGCAAATTTTGGTGTATGAATTGAAAAAAAAATCGAATCGATTGAGACAAAATATTTCCATGTTTACAAATTTCAACATTTAACTCTCTAATACTGTATGGATGCACGCTCGACCAGATTAGAAATTGAATCAAAACGGAGCCATCAACCAGCGTGTTACAATTGCCCCTGACCTGGTTAGCTATGATCCTACATATCGGGTGAACCAGAAAAAAGTTTCCACTTTTGAAAATTCGTAGCACCACAAGTAACTCATGGATTTGAATGATTCAAATTCGAGTTAAAAGCCAAAAGATCGAAGTATTTTTGTGATTTTTCTTATCTGCTTACGAGCACTACAAATGTAGGTAAATTCAACTTTACAAAAATTTCATGGCTGAAAAATGAGTGAAAAGGGGCCTAAACACTTGATCAAATCGTGAGGACTCTCTTCACACAGAACAATACGCACGGGCGCTTCACCTCTCTCAAGAGTTATAAGACAAATAATCTCAAACAGATACTAAAAATTTCCAATCCCATGGCACTAAATGTGCAGACGATATCTCTCACCCATGAGAAACTGCATTTTCTCTGCTATTCTGAGCGAGAAGTGCTTTATGATTTGATCAAGTATTTTAGGCCTTTTTCAGTCATCTTGCAACCAAAAAGTTTTTCTAAATTTGAATTTATCCATTTTTCCAGTGTCCACAAGAAGGCGAGAAAAATCACACAAAAATACTGCGATCTTTTGGCTGTCAAGCAAATATTGATTCATTCCAATCCATCCAGTACCATTGATGCTATGAATTTTCAAAAGTGGGAACTTTTTTCTGGCTCACCCGGTAGATGGCATGTCTATTGTATGAAAATACCATTCTTTGCTCAAGAACAGAATTTCACCGACACAAAGTCAAATTGGATGCATGTTTTATTTTTGTGCCAAAAACACGTTTTACCCCCCGAAAATTTTGCAAACTTGAATGAACATTCATATTCCTTAAGGATTATATACAGTAGAGGATTAAAATGGGCATGTTCTGCGCAAAAATTAAATTCTTTACTTGTTTCTGTTAGGTGTCAGAGCCAATGTTACCATTGAATTGCCCTATGTTAAAATTAGCCCCTGTCTCCCCTGATCAAAACTCACAGCTCTGCATGGCCCATCCATGCATAACTGAACTGAAAATTTGATAAATTCCTTAACTTTTCACCATATATCTATTCTGAGACAGACTTAAAGTTAATTGTTAAATGCCACAGCATTTGTAGGTAAGTCCATGCTCCCTATGGTATCATTGCCTAGTTTCTATGTGTTGTACATGATTATCTCAAGAGCATATATAAAAAATTATCCCACATACCTTGCTCCAGGATATCCCTCTGAATATTTATTATTCAGGCATGTTCCAAGGGTTTCTAGAGCTGCTCTACTGCAAAAGTTCTAAAGGCAAGGAAAGGAAAGGCAGTCCATAATTAGTAAAATGAAAAAAAAAGCAAAGCCCCCAATGAAAAATGTAGCCAAAGAGCAACCCATGTAGCCAATTAAAATCTAACATACACCTACAAATGGAATTGCAATTTTCATTGTGCCCTGAGCAACCAGTCGTCTTCCTTTATAATATAGGTAATTTTCAAGAGAATCTGATACCAAATTTCAAAATAAAAATGACAATTATTCTAAATTACAGAAACACGTTTTAGATAATCAGTTACAGCTACATTGAATGATTTGACAATACCGTATTAATACTGCACAAAGGGAATGAACTAAGTCAAGGGCATGCAGTTTTATTAACACCAGGACTGTCAAGAGCCAGCTTGGGCCCCAGAGTGATTTCACAACTGGGCCCCAAGTAAATTCTTCATGACCATGCCCTTCACACTCCCAAAAATAACACCCATCTTAAGGAAAATGCATTTTAAAAATTGCTCAGACTTCCATGTCAAGGTTTTGCAATACGGCATGTATGCAAAAATCATTCTTTTTGCTCAAATGAAAATAAGTAAAATAAAAATATCAACAAGAAATTTGTTCACAATCTGAAACAAGTTTTGGCATTAATGCCATACAATGTAACCGTCCGTCAGAAGCAAGTTAAACATATCAATTTCAGATTGTCGTAAAAATATGTTGCTCTCTTTTTTTCCGTGATAATCAATGTAGGGAGGTACAGAAGTTTTACAAGCCCCTTCAGAGCCCGGCCACGGACCTCTCAGTCTCACCCCCTCAAAACTCCCTCTCAATGGTAATGAAGAGTTCAATAATTATGGACTGGTCTAGCAAAAGTCAACATTTTGCTTTCTTAGGGTTTATATACAAAGTATACTAAGTACTCAAACCTCTGATGCTATGAGCTCTAAACCTTCTATCTGTCTTCTCTTTTCAAGCTGTATCAAATTGAACATCTCAGGATCATCTTCTGGGAGACTTTCATTCCCAGTCCAAACAGTTCTCTGGCTACCTCTCATCAGAGAAGCAAGCTGACTCTTGAAATGCCCATCTTTAGGGTAAACCTACGAAAGATAATCAAACATTATAACTGACTGTGTATGTCTGGTCATACATATGCAATGCATACTAAAGGTCCTGGGGTTTATTTAACTTTGGAGGTGCAAGAAAGGGCTTGAAAGAAGAGGGCATAAAAGAGAGGGGCTTTACCTAGGGACCGTGGAGTGGTTAGAAAAGTAGGAGGGCTAACTTGCAAGCATGAAGCGTGAGGAGATTGGGGGTCCAGATTCTTTGGGGGCAATGCAAATGGGACCGCTGGAAAACACACTTTTCATGAAAGGTTGGAGTGGTTCATTTGTGCATTCATAAAAATATCATCCTTTCAGAACAAAGAATCAGTGATAAGACTTGAACAATAAAATGCAACGACAGACACTTCACAGTCATCAGAAAAATTTTTACACAGTAACGGTTAATCGCTTGCAGACGAATCTATATTGGGGTTATGGCAATCCCCTCTCTGCAAACACAACATGCCATCTTCCTAGTAAGTGCCCCTGGAGGTTTACCCACAGCCCCAGAAAATGTGGGGGTCTAGGGTTGCCTAGACTTGCCCCAAGTCTATTTCATCAGATAGACTTATTACAGTTGACAAACAGACTTGTGGCAAGTCTAAGGATTGCCCTAATAAGCTAGTGAACAGTAAATTTTGGTGAAATCGGATCAAAACTAAAACTAAACAAAACAAAACTACTGTTATTAGAAAGAAGCTCAAGGAAGACGTACATTGCTAATTCATTCAGCTTTCCTTTCAGATGGCTACATGCTAATCATTCAGAGGCGCTGGAAGCTTTATGATGTGGCGGGGGCAGGAATCACAGAAAGGGCACCTTGGGGTGTCAAAGTTTGCTGTTGAATTGACCACTTATTTTGAAACGATCA
The DNA here is from genome assembly GCA_039566865.1 of Aurelia coerulea. NCBI lineage: Eukaryota > Metazoa > Cnidaria > Scyphozoa > Semaeostomeae > Ulmaridae > Aurelia > Aurelia coerulea. The sequence goes on from CM076944.1 coordinate 23,157,486, forward strand.
CAGTGTCACAAAAATTGGATCCATGTGATGGAAACTAATGTCTATTTTATTCTAAGGGATACAACTACAATATCATTCACCTTCAAGAGCACAATTAATCATTATTTAGACAATATGGCTGATTTTCCAAAAAGTGTTACAATTGACCCTGGTCTCCCCTACTTTTTACAACAGCAGGCATGTTTGCACAACAAAAATTGAAACAGAAAAGTACATCATATAATTATTTACGTGGAAGGAAAAAATATGATTAGAAATTAAAAGATAAGACCTTTCTCGAAATCTTCAATAAAGGAATTCAGAATTCAAGAGGAAGGCCAGTTCACAACAGTGATCCAGAGGGAGTGGAAGAAATACCAAAACATGAAGTTTCAAAATTCAAATTTATTTCATGCCCATATCATGAAGCACACTCTGAAGATTTATGGAACACAAAAAATTTTTAAAGTGGACAACGGATAGCCAAGAAAATGATTTTTGAAGTTGGGCCTAATTCATTGATTTGTTTGCATCAGTACTTCCGGAATATCGCTGCCTGGACTGAATTTTCAAAGCAATATTTCTCTGCTCAGAAAGGTCTGACAATTTTCGTTTTGATCTTATTTCGATCCTCTAGTCATGTACTTTCAAGTAATTGAAACAATGATTGGAAAATTTTATATTTTGGTTCATTTTTATGTGATTCATAATGGCGGAAATTTGCAAAATTCATATCTTGAAAAATCATCTTAAAAATTCAACAGTTGAAATGTAAAAATTGGGGCAAAATGTATTTACCAAAAAAATCACAAATTTAAAGCAGCTATTTTTGCAAGTTTCTGCCAAAGGGTTTGTTCTAAATCGTACCCAAAAAAGAATTATGGTAATTCTTATTTTTGTGGTACAACGGAGATATTTCAGATTTTTTCAATGTTTTCAGCAATAAAAATAAATGAAGGCCTGCTAAAGCCTTCAAAACTGACTTAATTCCATCTCTTTGGCATAGTGTCATGAAATTTAACCCTCAGAAAGCTTTGTGCTTCATCATTCTACATGAAATCACTGTTTTCAAACATTTTTATTTGTCCTGTCAGCAGAAACTAAGAAAAACTGTTTTCCATCATAACTACCGAAAAATTTAGGGCTTGAAGAGACTTTGAGTGATGAAAATCATTCACTTTCATCATTCTAATAACAATTTTACACTAATTAAGTCATAAAATGCCTTATTCGTGGTAGTTATCATAAAAAAAAACACGTTTTTGGTCGTTTTCTGCTGATGTGACAAATAAAAATGTTTGAAAACAATGATTTCATGTACCGGGTGTCCCAAAATGATGTATTATTGTTTGATCGCTTACATGTCCATAACCAATGAACCGATTTGCAAAACCTTTGTTTTATTTGATTGCCTAACGGCTAAATTGTTTTTTAAGATGTTGGTTGTGGTGTTACAACGGCGTTTTCATGTCGAAAAGAAAATCGATAAACCTGGTCAAATTCAAGCCTTAGATGGCATGAGAAAGAAATGGCCTATTTTTCGAGTCGACAATTTAGATGTGATACAAAAGGCTGAACTCCTATTCGTATTCTCTGAACTCAGTATTAACTGAATTCGTATTCTCTGAACGACATATATTCTCTGAACGACATACAAGTTCAGCCTTTTGCATCACATCTAAAATATTGACTTGGAAAGTAGGCCGTTTCTTTTTCATGCCATATAAGGCTTGAGTTTGAGCAGGTTTATTGATCGTCTTTTCAACATGAAGACATCGGCCTAAACCACAACCAACATCCTCGAACACAATTTAACCTTTCGGCAATCGGATAAAATAAAGTTTTTGAAAAATGGTTCATCAGTTATGGAACTACAAGCAATCAAACGATAATACATCATTTTGGGATACCCGGTAGATCAATGAAACACAAAGCTTTCTGAGGGTCAAATTTCATGACCCTATGTCAAAGAGATGGAGTTATGTCAGTTTTGAAGGCTTTAGCAGGCCTTTATTTATTTTATTGCAGAAGACATCGAAAAAATCTGGAAAATCTCCGTTGTACCACAAAAATAAAAATAACCATCATTCTTTTTTGGGTACGACTTAGAACAAACCCTTTGGTAGAAACTTGCACAAATAGTTGCTTTAATTTTGTGATTTTTTTGGTGAATACATTTTGCCCCAATTTTTACATTTCAACTGTTGAATTTTTAAGATGATTTTTAAAAATATGAATTTTGCAAATTTCCGCCATTATGAATCACATAAAAATGAACCAACATATAAATATTTACAATCATTGTCGCAATTACTTGAACGTACATGACTAGAGGATTAAAATAAGATCAAAATAAAAATTGTCGGACCTTTCTGAGCAGAGAAATATTGCTTTGAAAATTCAGTCCAGGCAGCATTATTCCGGAAGTCCTTATGTAAACAAATCAAACAATTAGGCCCAACTTCAAAAATCATTTTCTTGGCTATCCGTTGTCCAATTTTTAAGATTTTTGCGTTTCATAAACATTCAGAGTGTACTTGATGGTATGGGCATGAAATAAATTCAGATTTTGAAACTTCATATTTTGGTATTTATTCCAAACTTCTTTTGTTCCGGATCACTGTGCAGTTATCACAAAAGTTTCAAGTCAACCAAAATCTACCCTACGAAGCTTTTTTAACTGATTTCAAGAAATTATAAGATCAACCTCTCAGACCACTCCGTGGCGACGCCGATGGGATTAATTAATAGTTCTCTGAAATAATTTTCTTGGAAAGGGCACTTTGCTACCCCTGTGCTGTCCCCATACCACTAGGGTAATGGGGGCAGCTGCACCGCCTGCCCCCGTGGCTCTGGCGCCCTTGTAATAATAATTAAAATTTTGCAAACATGAATAAAACCATTTGTTGCTATAGCCCATCCAGCCTACCCTGCTCTACGGTCCCTGCTACTAGAGAGGGGGTTAGTCAATTGACAAACTCTTATTGATTATATAGCTTTTACCACATATTTCCAAAAACAACAAGCAATCTTGCAGATCAAATATACACCAATTCAAAGCAGCAATTTTTATCCAAAGTTACCATATGAAAATTGATATTTAAATTGATTCAGCTCCATAAAATGGACACCTTCGGTGACCTCTAAATGCTGGATTCTGGAGCAGATCTTAGAGAGGTGCTTCTTTAAATTGTGGTCTAGAAGGGACTTATCAGGAAGGGGACTTACTAAAGACCAGGTTGGAAAACTTGCATTCATTCACAACTATGAAACTCTGCCAAAAAGTCACTGCTCACAGCTACAATAATCGGCGAGAACAAAGATCTGTTGTTAATTTTGATTTAGATGCCTTATTTTGGAACAGGTTTGGTACAGCTAATAGATGGGGCTGCCTTGTGATCCAGACAACTAAGAGGAATCAAGCAATAATGAGTGGTCTCGTTTTACTGAGGGGGTTTCTTGTCCTGAAATTTTCCAAGATCTTTGGGAAAATCCCCATTCAGTTTCTGGCTCTGCTTTTTTTTTACTTGTACTCAATAATTGATTTTGTTGCTAGCCTCTATAAACCTTCAATGCAGATAATAAAGTGAAGTTGCATTATTATTGTTATTTTATTATTAAATATCTATTTAAAGTAGGCTAAAATAAAATGAATAGCAAAATTACAGCTAATTAAGGCCTACTATTTACAATATATATATAATGTACAATAAAACTATGAACATATTATATAACAGGCAAATCAGGGTTAAAATCTATCATGTTAGAAACCCAACTTGCGGGATATATACTTTGCAAAGCCTACAGTTGCATTTTCCACCAATCCAAGAGGGGGGCTTTGGGATTTCACGGGTTGCGGGTTTGGCCAATTTTGGCCATCGGGTTTCGGGTTTTCTCTGAAAAACGTGCGGGTTTTCGGGTTTAGGATCTTGGACGGGTCTCGGGTTTTGCCATTTTTTTAACTCGGGTTTCGGGGTTTTTGGGTTTTAGACGTCACGCGGGTTTTCAGTTTCTAGAGGACAGTGCGATTATTTATTCTCAGCAATTCATTTCACGTGGGCTGGAATTCTTTCTAGCTACGTAAAGCAAATTTAAACCCCCTATGTATGCCGCATCCAGGTATTGGAACCCTAGTTTAACGTTCTTTCTGAAGGACGGCGAGGTGAGTTGCGGGGCCAGGCCTCCAAGAGGTCACCCCTCTCCCCCTCCCCCCATCTGGTGTTTGACCTCACTCGACCAAGGCTAACTTCAGCCACCGAATGGAAACTGTATAAGCCGCTAGGCTCGCGGCTAGGCTACTCACCAAATTGGTTATGAACATGAAACTATTTTAAACATCTTGACAATAAAACTGAATATGAAATGTCAAAAGAAGACAGCGCCTTCAGCCTTCTTATACGCAGCCCATACTGTTTACAAAATGCCCTTGTTCTTTTTCCAAGCAGTGTCGCTCTAAGATTTGCTAGGAACTTTTTCTCCGACTTCTCGTTTTACCCTTTTCGCATACGCAATAAACGAAAAGTCGGAGGAAAATCTCCTAGCCAATCTTAGAACGACACTGCTAGGAAGCATCAAATGCTCTCTAAGAACAAGGGCATTTTACAAATTCACTGAAGTCACTGAATTAAAGGGAGAAAAATCCCTGCTCTGCTCTGACATCTCCGACTTTTCCGTCATTCGACTTATCAGAATTATTAGAGGCTGAGCTCTGAGCATCCACATATGGTGCTGCTGTACGACAGAGGATGGTCAGACAAGAAACTACAATTGCAAGCATGACACCCTTCTTTGAATTTTGAAGAAGATGATGAAAGTGGCGTGGCCATGGGGGGTATGGGGGGCAATTGCCCCCCCCACTTTTGTCGAAAGATGGTTCTCGAGAGTCGAGATTCATTTAAAACCGAAGAGAAAATAGCTGGGTATAGGTTGGGTAAGAATTTTCCGAAAATGTCGAATCTTTCATTTTAGCACTTGCAAGCATGATATTGGGAGATGCATGCTAAACCAAATTCGAGGATCTTTCTTCAAAATGTTCCTAGTGCGCTGATTTATAGCATAACTGTCACAACACGATCAAGGTTTCCTTGTCGCTAAAGGCAAGCATGATATTGGGAGATGCATTCTAAGCCAAAAGGACCTGTCTTCAAAAATGTTCCTAGTGGCTGATTTATAGCATAACTGTCACAAAACGATCAAGGTTTCCTTGTCGCAATGGCAAGCATGATATTGGGAGATGCATTCTAAGCCAAAGGAAAGGGCGTGGCCCCAAAAATTTTCATGGTGCTTTGATTCATAGGATAACTGTCACAAAACTATCAAAGTTTTCTTGTCGCAATGGCAAGCATAATATTGGGAGATGCATTCTAAGCCAAAGCAAAGGGCGTGGCCCTAAAAATTTTCCTGGGGCTTCGCCCCCAGACCCCCTTCTTTCAATGCCCCCCACTTAATCTACCCTAGCCACGCCGCTGAATGACGACAGGAGAAAAAAAGAAGACGGTGCAGAGCAAGTAATGGAAGGAGGAAGAAATAGCAGACGAAATGAGTTTGACGAGAGCAGTGACGAAGGTGTCGAAGACACGATTTAATAACAGACTGTTATTTGAAAAGTAAATTTGCTACGTTTTGCAAGAGGCCACTCTTGGATTTTTTTAGATTTCGTTGCAAGTTTCAAGATCTCTATTGTACGGTACATTGGTAAAGGGATAGTGAAATAACAAAGAGAATGATACCAACCTTGCAACTAAATATTTTTTGTTACGAAGTGCACTTTTCGGGATTTTTGATTTTATATTGGCGGGTTTTCGGGTTTTTCAAAATTTTCATCCGGGTTTTCGGGTTTTTCCAAATTTTCGTCCGGGTTTGCGGGTTCTGATACCCCCCAAAGCCCCCCTCATCCAACATCTAATTCGTTTTTTGAAAATAGGAAGGCTGCTTGATTGTTTTATTTCTTGCGGTAAAAGCTGCCACAGTTTATTTCCAAGATAAGTAATGGACTCAACTCCAAAGGACGCAAGTTCGTACTTTTGGCAGTTGAGCGTCATCACCATGCCTTAGGCAGTACCTAGTATTGCGTTGCATGAAAATATCCTTCATAGATGGTGGATTCAGACCGCCTTTTGTTTTATAAATTTCAGTCATGAGCAACTATAGGTTTCTTACATGGATTGGCACCGATTTAGATTGCTCCAGGAGAAAACCGAAGTCATTCTCGTACTCTTTATATGCAATGCGTAATGCCCTTTCTTGAATATGATTTATTCTATGATTTAAAGCTCTATCATAGAACATCCAAACAAGTGGACAGTAGCTGAAATGGGACAAAACGAACGCCCTCATTAACTGCTGCAGTTTTTCAGTGTCCATGTACCGTGATATTCGAGCAAGAGCGTGGAGTTTTTGGCTGGCCTTTTTGCAAACAGTCTTGACGTGCTGCTTGAAAGAAAGTGATTAAAGCACAGACTACAATTTGCAGATGGGCATGTACCCTACCCGGGGGGGTACTCTCATTATAGCCTGACAGGGGGTCCAGTCAGGGTTAAAGAGGGCCAAAGCAAAAATTTTGAAAAATACCCTTAAATGGTAGTATCTTTTCACAGAAACTCCCAAATGGTAGTTTGTGGACCTAAAATTGGGCCATTTGGTAGCATCTGGTAGCGAAAATTTTCAGCAGTTTTTCGAAAGTTTCTATTGTAAAAACTGACCGAACAAAGCAAGAAAACTTCTAAATTCAATGATAATCATTGCTGCAACGACCATATTGCCATGCGGAGGAGCCTATTGAGTTGAAATCTTATAACTGGCCAGGGATCTTGGAATGCCCCTAATTGGTAGTAGGAGTTGACAAATAGGGCCATTTGGTAGCCATTTTGTAAGACCCGAAAACCAACTGGACCCCCTTGTTAGGCCATACATAATGGGAGTACCCCCCAGGGTACCCTAACCCTAGGGGGTACAGTCTGCGAAAATACGGGGACATGCCGCTAGAAAATGTGAAAAGGCACCCTGTCCCAGAGTAAAATTCCTGAAAATGATACCCTGTTCCGGAGCAAAATTTTAAAATGCAAAAGTGACACCCTGTCCCAGAGCAGAAATCCTGAAAATGATACCCTGTTCAGAGGCACGTCCCCGTACGGAAAAATACATGAGTACCCCCCCCCCCGGACCATAACAAAAGTAAGAACGCTCATCTTATTTAAAAACTCTGATCTTATTATCACCCTGGGGAATGTCTTCGCAGTGCGGTGGAGGGTGCGGAGTACGGTGGAGGGTGCCGAGTACGGTGGAGGGCTATCTTGGAGTATGGCGGGGGGCTATCATGAAGTACGGTGGAGGGTGCGGAGTACGGTGGAGGGTGCGGAGTACGGTGGAGGGCTATCATGAGTATGGTGGAGGGCTACCTGAAGTACGGCGGGGGGCTATCATGGAGTACGGTGGAGGGTGCAAGTACGGTGGAGGGCTATCATGCAGTACGGTGGAGGGCTATCATGCAGTACGGTGGAGGGCTATCATGGAGTACGGTGGAGGGTGCAAGTACGGTGGAGGGCTATCATGAGTACGGTGGAGGGCTACCTGAAGTACGGCGGGGGGCTATCATGGAGTACAGTGGAGGGTGCAAGTACGGTGGAGGGCTATCATGCAGTACGGTGGAGGGCTATCGTGCAGTACGGCTGGGGGCTATCATGGAGTACGGTGGAGGGTGCAAGTACGGTGGAGGGCTGTCATTTTTCGTGTGAAGGGCTATCATGGAGTACGGTGGAGGGTGCAAGTACGGTGGAGGGCTATCATGGAGTACGGTGGAGGGCTATCATGCATTACGGTGGAGGGTGGAAGTACGGTGGAGGGCTATCATGCAGTACACGTTTTTTTTATATAAGAAACTAGTTTATAAGAAACTAGTACTAGGCTGGTGAAAAATTTAAGAAACTCTAGTACTATGCTTGAGAATTGCCAAGAAACTTTTAAAGCCAAATACAAGGAAATCATGGGAGACCTTTCTTTGAGCCTTTATTTTTTGGTAATATTCATGATAAATCTATGTTTTGAGTAAAATATAACTCTCCTTCTTGCTAAAAAATGTGCTGTCTGTCAAGAAACGAATACACGGCAGTGGTAGAAGCTGCATACATAAAAAAATAAGAAACAAATTAAGAAACTTTTAGTACTAAAAAGCTGAAATTTTCACGTGAAATTAAGAAATTTTTAGTACTATGGGCTTATCCAAGTTTCTTATAAAAGAAAAAACGTGTACGGTGGAGGGTGAGGAGTACAAGTGGAGTTTCTAAACACTCAATATATCAAACCTAAAATATAACCTTGGAAAATCTATCGTGACTAGCATTTTCCTAATCAGCGAAAAGCGAATATTTTCATTTCTGCTTCTCACACTCCTTTGCTTCCATTGTACGAAGAAACGACATTAATTTTTGATTCAAAAAGCAGTATTGCTATGCATGTAATGTTCACATATTTTGCGGGCATAAATTCGTTGCATAACAAACTTTCAGTTAAATTTTCGCTGTTGACAAATGTCTTCATTTACGATTTTTGACAGTGCAACTTTAATGAAGATTTGTAGCTTTATCCGAGGGAGAATGTTCTGTTTGTTCAGTAGATATGGAGGTCAAGTTTAAATCACATCTGCTGAAAAAACCATCGAAAAGGAGTCCAGCCAGCTCGTATCAAAGGTTCCTAGACGAATGTAGCAACCCTGAAAGTGCACGTCAAGACAAATTTGCTGAGTATTGTTCAGATAGCAATAATGACTTTCAGATTGCCAAAATATTAAGAAACTCCAGTACTGGGAAAATATTTATTTCAATAAAGAAATCATTGGCAAAAATCCGCTAACTGCACTCAAATCTGGCCAAATCCTCATATTTGCAAAACCTGTAGAGACCCACTCATAGCCCACAAACTAAACAAACTGTGGGAGGTATGAACCATTTAAAAAAATAGCAGTTGAGAATGTCCTTTCACAACAAACTGTGAGAATCAATTCTCCTCTAGTCGAACTTTGTTCTTGATTATATGATCTTTCATAATTCCAGTTTGGTTTGATTAATTCTAGCGGTAATGATGTGTGCAGAAATTAAGATACTTTGCTTTTGCTTGTTCATCTAGTTTTTGCAGTACTGTAACACACATGAGATTAGTTATATGTGTATCACCCTTTTGTGCCAAGAAAAGAATCATAACGTGTATCTTTCTTTATGAAACGGCGCATAAGAGACTCAGCTCACAGTATGAGAAATTATATTTTTCTAGTGGAGGGCAAAGCAAGTGCAGTACATTTTCCGAGTCGGGTTAAATGTTTTTTCTTTCCAATTGTCATACTGGAAAGCCTAGCACGGCTCGGCAATTACTTCAGTAATGTCTAAATATCGGAAAAATTTGTAAATCATCCGTTTTGAAAATTTCAGGGGCACTCAAAATCTTACAATATTGATAACATTCAATGCTGGCTTAGATTCTTAGTTTCTCATAGAAATACATGTATTGTGACACAGAGTCTTCAAGTGAATTCGATAGGAAATTAATGACGTTTTCCACACAAAATTTATATATGTTATAGCATTTGGTATTCTTAGGAAAACAACAGATTTTTGTTGACGATATAGCGAGGGCAATACTATACAATACTTTAGCCCTCCACCGTACTCCATGATAGCCCTCCACCGTACTTGCACCCTCCACCGTACTCCATGATAGCCCCCCACACGAAAAATGATAGCCCTCCACCGTACTGCAAGATAGCCCTCCACCGTACTTGCACCCTCCACCGTACTCATGATAGCCCTCCACCGTACTCCGCACCCTCCACCGTACTTCATGATAGCCCCCCGCCGTACTCCAAGATAGCCCTCCACAGTACCCGGCACCCTCCACCGTACTCGGCACCCTCCACCGTACTGCAAAGACATTCCCCAGGGTGATTATAGGTAACTACCACAGGTACAAAAGCAGTGAAATACGCCGGACTGTGAAATACACCACTTTGGTGAAATGGACTGTGAAATACTCCAACTTTGGCGTATTTCATTAATCATGAAATACGACAGATGAAATACGCCGGACTGTGAAATACACCACTTTGGTGAAATGGACTGTGAAATACTCCAACTATGGCGTATTTCATTAATCATGAAATACGACAGATGAAATACGCCGGACTGTGAAATACACCACTTTGGTGAAAAATGGACCGTGAAATACTCCAACTATGGCGTATTGCATTAATCATAGAATTGCATTAATCATGAAATACAACAGATGAAATACGCTGGACTGTGAAATACACCACTTTGGTGAAATGGACTGTGAAATACTCCAACTATGGCCAGGGGCGAAGCTGGCTCAAAAGGGGAGGTCATGCTTTGCGCCGAAGGCGCAAAAATGGAAGCTCTTTGCGCCGTAGGCGCAAAGAGCGCGGGGGTCCGGGGGCGGAGCCCCCGGAAAATTTTTTGGACCACGCCCTTTTTAACCCAGGAAACGCCCCTTTTCCCACAAGAATGGGGACAACGCCTATCCCTTTACAGGTTAAATATGCACCTGAACACAAGGGAAAACTCCCATTTTCAAAAATTTCAGGTTAAGATTTGGTTTTCAAATGTTTTTGTTTTGGTTTCAAGTCTGACATTTCAGAGGCATTTAAGCTTGTCATAAATTTGGCAGGCATTTTGTGTCAAGATTTTCACATTTTGTATCTGAACACAGAGGGAAAACTCTTATTTTCCAAAAATGTTAGGCCAAGACTTGGTTTTCAAATGTTCTTGTTTTAAGTCTGACATTTCAGAGGCATTTAAGCTTGTCATAAATTTGGCAGGCTCTTTGTGTCAAGATTTTCACATTTATGCACCTGAACACAGAAGGGAAAACTCTATATTTTCAAAAAATGTTAGGCCAAGACTTGGTTTTCATATGTTCTTGTTTTAAGTCTGACATTTCAAAGGCATTTTAAGCTTGTCATAAATTTGGCAAGCATTTTGTGTCAAGATTTTCACATTTAATTTTGTTGAACATTTGCAAGGCAAATTTAGCTTGAGTTTTCCATTTTTAAGCATAAGGAACCCCACCAGCTCATGGCAACAGTAAAACTGGGGGGGGGGTAATCAAACTGCATTACAATTGACCATAAAAGAAAACTGGCTGTTGTGGGAGGAAGCTGTTCTGATAAGTAAAAAATTATGATAATACTGCAATAACCAACAGGAAAGTTCCTTGTGAAATTTCTCATAGTCAGCAACAAATTATGAAAATACTGCACAAACAGGAAAATTCTCTTGGAAAGTTCCTTTGATCAGCAATTATGATAATACTGCAATCATCAACAGACAACAGCTAAGTTCCTTCACCATGGTGGGCATGTGAAAGTTCTCATAGTCAGCAACAAATTATGATAATACTGCACCAGTGCACCTAGCCAGTTTTGCAATCAGAGAGGAACACATGCCATGAATGTTGGTATAGCCTGTTTCTGTCCATTTTTGGGATACACCTGGCCTAATAATTACATTAATTTAATGTACATGACTAACAAAACAGCCCCTTTCATACCTTCACTCGCACACTGCCAATTTCCGCATTGGTCGCTGTTGTTGGTAGATGTGCTTCTGCTCAGCAACAGTCCTCGAAGCAAAGGACATTCTTAATAACTGAGACACAAGGTCTCGATCAGCAATAATTCCCTGAGCTTGAACTTGCGCCATAATCGGCTAGGCCAAAACACACTCTTGTCGGAGTGAAACTCACGAAATGACACAGGGTTGCCCTGCATACGACACTCATGCCCTGAGAACTTGACATGCCTTGATGTAGAAAATCTTTGCAATGATTTTGCCATGGATTTTGCAGAATAAAATATTCAGCCAATCAAAACGAACCATTCATCGAAATTGTAGGACTAGGTTATGATGATTATAACGACGAGGTCATGCTCTTCTCGTTTGCCAGACCAAGCTTTGTTCATTCCTTTTGTTTCAGAAGTGGATTCTTTTGTCGAGCATGACTGAACATAGGGTACCAACCTTATGGGCATGACCGTATTCATAGGGGGATTTCCGGTAGGTCGGGCTCAAGAATGAGGACATGACCAGATTGGATGCCCTGTTGACTTTCTTCCTGCTCTCAGTAGCGAATCTCATTGGCTTAGCCGAACTGAATACGGGGGATATCATCAGAAGCCATATTGACCAGGGGGGGGGGTCATTCGATCAATCGTTGTATTTTTGAACTGGTTAAGGCGATAAGAAACTGCGTTTTCGAGCAGAAAAACCTATTTTTTGTGATTGAAAAAAATGTTATTTTTGAAAATGTTTGGTCATGCTGAGCATGACGAGCATGCCCTCTAACTTCGCCACTGACTATGGCGTATTTCATTAATCATGAAATACAACAGATGAAATACGCCAGACTGTGAAATACACTACTTTGGTGAAATACACCAACTATGGCGTGTTTCATTGATTGTGAAATACAACAGATGAAATACGCCAGACTGTGAAATACACCACTTTGGTGAAATACACCAGCTACGACGTACTTCATTGATTGTGAAATACAACAGATCAAGATCAAAGACTTCAAGACTGTGCACAATTTTTATTCAAAGTTATGTGTCCCTTTCAAGGGTGTGGCCCAGAATTTGCACTGAAACTCAATTCCATGTATTCATGAGTCGATGTTGTCTTTATAATAAGATCATACTGGGGTCATACTATAAAAATTTTTCGACAAGAAGTTCTTCACAAGAGACCCAAACTCCAGGTCTCAAAGAAATAATTTAAGTTGTAAGGAAATTCATAGATCATTTCTACTGTGCTTAATTTTCCTTCATTTATTGAATCATATTATTCCAAGGAAATGTTCATCCTGAAATATTCAGAAGGGCACAGGAAGTATGGCACGCAGTGGCGTGGCCAAGGTAAATTAAGTGGGGGGGAATTACGATGAGGGGGTCTGGGGGCGAAGCCCACAGGAAAATTTTTGGAGCCACGCCCTTTACTTTGGCTTAGAATGCATCTCCCAATATTATGCCAGTATGGAAAGTACGGCACTTTTCGACGAGATCTCGGGTGTGCACGAAAAAATTTCTAAGTGTGCGGTGTGCAACAGTCGGCAAGTGTGCAGTTCAAGTGTGCACATCCTGAAACTTTTCAAATAAAAAGTGCTTAAAAGTATTTTAAATTGACCTTTAAAGCTTTATTGTCGGTATATAAAGCACAATTGAATTATTGGCAGCCAATTGTCATCATCGCCAACACCCTTTCATTTTTTCAATTGCGCTTGGGAGGCTGAAAGTTACGAATTTTTGCGCATGCGCACTCAGTTTCTGCTTCGTCGTTTTTATCGTAAATCACTCAGGTGTGCAAGCAGCAACTCAAACAAAAATCTCGGGTGTGCATCTGCCATACTTTCCATACTGGATATTATGCTTGCCTTTAGCGGCAGGGAAACCTTGATCGTTTTCTGACAGTTATCTTTTGAATCAGAGCACAAGAAAAATTTTTGAAGAAATGTCCTTTACTTTGGCTTAGAATGCATCTCCCAAGATTTGACATTCCCCGGGAAATTCTTTCTCAACTATTTATTTCTCAACCCAGCTATTTTCTCTTCGGTTTTAGAGGAATCTTGAGGACAATCTTTCGGCAAAAATGGGGGGGGGGGTATATACTATGCCTATGGAAGATGCTTGCCATTGTTCAAACAGAGGCAATAGGCACGAGTGTGTCTTTTTTTAGGCTCCCTAACTACTTGTCACCGTCGATTACCGTCGATAGTTATATAAAGCTCCTGCTGTCAGCAAAGCGATTTACGCCCCCTCCCAAGTCACGAAATCACGAATCGTGGCAAATTACCATGGTATCCAGCCTACTGAATGTTTATGTACTGAAATGCAAATTTGCAGCACAACAATATTTTATTGTATTTACAGAACTTGGGATGCATGCCCGTGGTGACTTAATTTTGTTATAAACTAAGCTCAGTGTCACATGCTACGAGGACAAAAGGCCACCTGGCTGGCTAGGAGCCAGAACAGGTTTTTAGGCCTTCCTGTCAGCCTTTATCACAAGCGAATTGAGAGGCAAGGTCAGCCTATCTTGTTCAAAACAATAAGGTTAAAACATGAAATTACCTTCGTAAACACCACTCTTGCTCTGGAAAGCATCTTGCCTTAGGGTTCTGTCTCTGGCTTATGCAACTTGGTAATCTTTTTTACTTAGCTTCTTCGTTGGCGTTCGGTTTGCAGGTTGCGGTTTTGCATTGTGTGACTGGTGACCTGATGAATAAATGTTGTTGTTGCAGTAGCAGAGTTCAGTTGTGACAAGCAAAACTGGTTTGCCATGATAATGGAGTCAAAGGTTACATGCGCGCGTAGTAATGTCACATGCAATACGATTTTGATATAAATGCAAAATTTGTAAATTGAGTTTTTGCATATACCTTTGATTCGTTTTCACGATTGTCTTAACCATAATGGACTCAATAAATCTTTTTGGACATGACAGGAAGCTATATATTTGAAATTTTACATTTTCTTTTTCTTTTGAACATTTAGATTAGTAGCAGGTAGGTCCACAGCTGACACGTAAATTTTAACCTGATTGATAAAATGGATCGTGCTTACGTCGTTTCATTCGAATTTATATTGAGTTGATATACCTTTTTACACCCCCAGTCGGAAGATTGTGGTCTTTTATCCTCTCGCCATTTTTGTTTTATTTTTCTATTTATATTATTTGTTTTGCTGCATGATAATATTATCCACTTGTTGCCTTATGAGCCTGAAGCATATTCAGGATTTTTGAGAGGAAGCTTACTTATAAGACACTTTTAATCTGAGAACAATGCGACCAATTTTTACGAACGAAATTTTCTCAGATAAGTTGCTGCGTTAAGCTAACATAATAAATATATCATCAGTTTCTATAGCAGTTTTTAAGGATCTGATGAATGGTTTGAGAGCTGCAAGCCTTCGAACATCTATGCATTTTTTCACTCACCTAGTGTGATAGAATAACTTGTCGTTGTTGCTATTTTTGATGTTTTTTTACGTTGTCATTTCAGTGAAATTTGTAAGTTGGAATTTTAGAATGAATCAACTTGATATTGATACGTTGAGCAATATCCAAACTCTTGGCCTTGCCAAATGTGGTTCAATAAGTCAAGAAAAGTACAACAAAAAGCCAACATGTAAGAAACTCACTCATAAGAAACTGTAGGCTGCCCTTTTAATTTCCGTACCAAAATATGAGAAAAACTGGTTAGAGTTATTTTCCTCTCAGTTTCTTATAAGTTTTAATTTTAGAACGAAATCTTGCGAAGCAAAATGAATGTAAGAGTCAATTTTCAAGAAACGAGTTCCAGTACCCTTACAATACTGATCAAAATTACTGTCAGTGTGCCCTGTTTCATCGAGTTTGAAGTGTGTTGTTTATGAAATGCTACCCTGGGTACCAGACTCTCTAAATGAAATGCTTGATACGGAGCCTAGTAAAATCAAGATAAAATTTGGTAAAACCATACAACATTTTACCATACCAACAAAACAAGATACAACTTTTATCATCAATCATGATTTTTGTCCTTTCGGGTTGGTTCTGCTATTTTCATAAGAGTTTCTCATTAGAAACTCGTCAGCCTATTTTTCAAACTATATTCATTTCACAAGAAACTGTACCCTGGGTACCAGACCAAACTCTACCCAGGGTGAAGAAACTGTATAGCCTGATCCAAAAATTTCTTGTATGTAGGTAAAAAGCTCTATTAAGCCCCCTTTCTAATAAGCCCCTCCCCTTTGGGCCAAAATATCAAATGAACCCCACTCTCTATCAAGCCCCCCCCCCCCACTTATATCAAATTCCAGAGGTTCCTGAAAGATTTTCCATTTGTTGAGCTAAATACGTTTGCATGTTATTTGATATGGTTTGAGATACAATTATCTCGAATTTATGTATTTGACTCGTAAAATTGTATGTTGAATCCGCAAAATATGGTGTAAGAGAACTAAAAAGCTATCATATATATCCTTGTCATTTGATTTTATGAATAAGCCCCCTCTCTTTAAAGCCCCCCTCTGGAGTGTCCAAAATTAACTAAGCCCAATAAGCCCCTCCGGGGGCTTAATAGAGCTTTTACAGTAGTTCCCTTATGCACCAAAGGAAAGAAATAGATCAAAAAGTGGTGGTTGTCATACAAAGGTTTTTACTTATGCCACTGTCTACATTTTGCTGTGGTATTTATGACCATCTCCCCCACCCCCTGCAAATGCAGTTAACGTGCACAGACACGGAGACTGTAAACGACGTTTTTATTATTTCTGTTCATTTGTTTATCAGGTTATCAGGAAAAATCAGTACAGGGAGCGCCGTTGCATAGCAGCATCTTATCACTTACAATTTTAATCAAGATCAGATCAGATGTCCAAAAATAAGATGACCGATTTCATGATGCCCAGCAATGCAATGACCGAGTTCACGTCTTTTCTCGTCTTTCTTTATGTAAAATTTTGGACGAGCCATTACTTCAGATAAAAATTCAGATAAAAATCTCTAAATACCTCAAATTTGTCTAGTTCATGTTCTTGGTTGCAAAATTCATGCTATCATTTCTATGACTGCTATATGCACGTTTATCGATATACGCAAATTTAGTGCAAAAGCATCTTATCTTTTTAGTCATCCCAGCAGAACCAGTTTCTTACGAGTGAATTTCTTGTAAAAAAGACGAGTGGCATTGAATTGCATCAGTCTGAAAGATATTAATTGCAAACCATGGGGCTAGTGCTGGTTGATATCCAAAAAATAGGAAGCAATTGTGAATGGGAGACATCTGGAAGTTGGGAATCCGGGAGAAAATGGAATACCGAAACACTAGGACGCGCAGTATGATGTTTTTGGCATCTTAAACAATCACTATATATAAGTTGATTTAAGAAAAGTTTTGATCAGAAATCTCAGCATCAGCACATAGGCATAAAAAGAGAACTTTTACGGCCACTTTTGCAGAGTTCTATAGATCCAATTTTCAGTCTCTAGAAACCTTAGGGACACTGCAAAATTCAATCTATAATATGGCCAGTGCAAAATGTAACGAGGCAACAACTTTTTTTAGCCCATACAGAACCGGGTCGTCATCACTATTTATCATGCGAATGTACGGGGCAGTAACTCTTTTTATTAATCAAGAATGAAACTGAAAAATATAAAAGTTCATTTTGCGTCAAATTATGTAAATATCATTCTGCACGAAAATGACTTGCAGAGATTTGTTTAGAATGACGAAAAGTGCCAATTCGTTTCAAGAACACTTTATCAGTCGTTGGTATCTGAAATCTTCGAAATCAATACAGTATCTCTTGTTGGTAAAAACTTGTAACAGAATAGATATACGTTATAATTTTGGAGCAAAAACAGAACAAATTATATTACAGTCATCAGCTTATTCCTCTCTGTACTATAACAGCCATCACTTAGAAGTACGGGGCAGATACATTTTTTGAAGAACGCTGTTGACAGTGTAGTTAGTTATTTGAAAACATTTTCAACGGGATGAGCAGGTTCCTTTGCATCAGTTTTTTTTCTCCACTGCCATGCAATAAAAAATTTTTTGCACTGTCTTAAACTACATGTATCCCCTTTGACCAAAATTGGAAATATGCCCGAAATATAATAGCGCACAAACTAGATGTTTATTGAAACAGAAAACAAAACTGCTGATACTTCAAGTGGGCTCTCTTCACGAAGGCTTCAAACTCCCAATCAAACAGGTCGAGATTCGATTGGTGCAGAACTCCTTTATTAATCAGTATGATACAAGATTTCTTTGAGGACAAAATCATTTCTGCAGGATTTCAGATGTTTCTTGAAAAAACGCTATGATTTCTGTCAGGAGTCTTCATCATTTCTAGCCATATATAATATTCGAGACCATCGATGATAAAGTTAGAAATCATAATGAAGAACACTATTACAATCAACCGTATGAGGTGGAGTGGATGAATAATAAGTGGAGACATGAATGTGAAAAGGATGAGAAAAAGTCCTTGAGAATGTGGCACGAAGAAGAATTAGATATGCGATCTAAATGCTCCAAATTCAAAAACTCAAATAATAAAAAAGAACACGAGGATTCCACTCAAAATAATTTCAAAGGCAAAAAAGCGAGAAAAATACACATCCTAACAATATCTGTAGGACACATTTGAAGTTGACAAAACAAACTACACAACGAAAAACTTATGACGAGCAAATATACGTAGCAAATTTGAAGGAGCTCGAGCATGAATATATGGCTGAGATGGAAAAAATGATGCATGCAAAAGCCAGTAGAAAATATTTCAACGATGCAAGATTGAAGAAAGTCGGAACAGAAATATATAAAATCGAGCTTAAACTTCGCAATAGCAATTTTACGGCTAAATAATTCTCTTGTAATTATGTACCTAATTCTAGAATTAGCAGCAATACAACTAAAGCAAACAAACCTAATGAGGAGACTATTAACCCTATTTTAACCGGGGGGGGGCGTTTTTCGCCCCCCCTGTCGGATTGTTTTTAATAGCTCCCAAACGATGCTACCTACAATGCTGAAACGTCTTGACTTTTCCTAAAATTTAGTTGGCAATCAGAAAATAAAAATTTCAAGACCTATTGTTCGACCACGTGACCACCAAATGCCCATATTTGGAGAGTGGTCACAAAGAAATTCTTTAAAACGGCTCTAATTTCTTTCTTTGTTACTAAATCTCCACAATATATATACCATTCGCTTCGTCTCAATGAGTGCTTTCATTTGATATATAATGTATTCATATTTGCTGACATCAGCACTTTATTGTTTCCATGACGTCATCAATCTTTATGACGTCATATTCCTAATGAATGAGTAATTTTTGCATGCAAAACTGATGGAATTACCTCAATTATCGATGAAGGTACTTTATTTCATCAATAATATGCGAAATTAATGGTTTTAAATCATATTTATTGAGCAAACAATTTTGCATTTAATCCAATTTTCATTATTTAATTAGTTAATTTATTAGAAACCACAAATATCCGTATGAAACCATATGAAACTACAAATTAATGGTGTCAAGCAGGTATTTGGATGGTTTTTTGCCAATTTTATCAAGCTATTTGCTAATAATTGGCCCTTTTTTGCAAATAGCTCGATTTTCACAAAATTTGCATTGTTTTTGGTTGCCTAGCAACCAATCACGTGACTACTGATTGATTGATGCTATTTTTAGATTATCCTTTGTTCAATTATGACACAGTGCAAGTTTCATTGTCATAGCTGTTATACTTGCGGAGAAAAACAGGGGGGGGCGAAAAACGCCCCCCCCCCGGTAGAAAATCACTTTTTTTTTACCCGGTTAAAATAGGGTTAATACTAAACTCAAATCACAAATTCCTGTACCAATTAAAAAGAAAAACAAAGTTAGATACAAACTAACATTTGACATCAAGTAGAATGAAATAATCTTACGTCATATGAATAGACGGACTTAATACAAATTAAGAGCTGCAGTAAAATTAATCATTTAGCCTGAAGAGTCTGCATGAACAGACGAAACTAGTCGCAAAAGAAACGATGCGACTCGTCTACAGGAGCAATGAACAAAGCGAGGTTAATCTAGCATATAATGACGTCATAATTATGTCAAATGAAACGCTTTAGCGGCGGTTTCCTGTCCCGGGGGGAGGAGGGTAAGGGTACAGGTATGTGCCGCCCATATGGGTGGGATTTTCGGCCCAAAATTCTGATCTTACAGTGTTCGGCTGCAATGTGCGCGTTTCATAACGTGCGGCCGCACATTTCACTACAATATTTACTGCATTTTTCAAAAATGGTGGCATATTTTCCAAATCAGCCACGGTATCAATGTCAGACTCACTTCACAAACGGTTATGTTCCTAACTCAATTTTTTTATTCCATTCAACTTAATTGGCTAATTCATAAGCCCTCCGCAGGAGCAAGGAACGTCGAAGTACGAGCAAAGCGAGAGCTTTGCTTCTTGATATGAATCAATTAGGAGCAGAGAAGAGGTTGGGGTTCTTTAACACTGTTTATATGTTGCACTTTCCCATAGAAGATATCAACACAAAATGTTTTTCATTGATACCTTCTTTCAAAGGAAAACATGCAATGAAGTGGTTGAATACTATAATAAATCATAGGGGACCATGAATGAATATTTCAGGAGGGGTACTTCGGGGTTTGCGGTATTGCGGTATCGGGGGTAAATTTTGTGCGGTATTGCGGTAATGACGGAAAAAACTTGCGGTATTGCGGTATCGAACTTTCACAGCGCGGTATGCGGTATTGTACGAAAATTAACATCCAAATTTCCTGTAATACCATTTTCCTGTTCAGGAACGAAGCATATTGGAGACGAATTGATATAGAGGAAAGAACAACGAAGGAGAGGGAAGTCCCTGATCTATCTCTTTCTCTCTGTGCCTGCTTTACCTGCTCAACCTTAAATTATTATTATTATTATTATTATCAATTTATTTAAAGTAGGCCTACATATATATATATATATACATACAAGACATATATACATATAGATACAATAGCTATAACTAAGAGCTAATTCAAGCCTACTAAAAAAGGTACTAGCGGAGGAGGTCACGCAACATTTATATCTGAAGAAAAAGAATCAAATATTTGCACGAGTTAAACGTTAAATGTGGAAAACTCACCTCTGCTTACAAATCAGGCAATCTGACAATGTTGGACAACTATACGCCTATCACGGTAATTCCTCCTCTATCAAAAGTTATGGAGAAGATCATTTATAATCAACTGTCCCAGTACCTTGAGTCGAATGGCCTATTGTGCCCACATCAGTTTGGGTTTAGACAAGGGAGATCTACGCAACATGCAGTTACCTAACTGTCAGAAAAGGTTACACAGAAAATTGACAAAGGGCTATGTATTGGTGCTGTCTATATTGACCTCCGTCAAGCCTTCGACACAGCATGTCATGTAACCTTGCGGGAAAAATTACCAGGTGATGTGGAATTACAATGGATAGGTGATTATGTCTCTAATAGAAAACAAAAAGTAATTTTTGATAGCACCAGCTCATGCGAAGAAAATGTTACATGTGGTGTCCCACAAGGATCCATCCTGGGGCCCCTTTTTTTAGGCTTATAATCAACGACATCATTCCATATTCCGCTCACTGATGCTGGCATTATATTATATGCCGACGATAGTGTTTAATATTGTGCACGAAAGAACTTAAATGAAATAGAACATACACTTAACAGTGCACTGCAAACAGTTGCAGACTGGTTTAATGAAAATAACTTGTTCATTAACTTGAAAAAAGGTAAAACTGAATTTTGCTATATGGATCACATCAAAAGTTGTCCAAATAGCCAAAGGTGGACATCAAAATCTACAATCAAACTATTCATGAGACAAAATCATACAAGTACATTGGTGCAGATTTGGATAACCATCTGAACCTACATCAACATTTTGAAAATGTGTACAAAAAAAGCATCCGCCAGAGTAAAGCTTTGATCTCGTATTCGCGAAAAAGTCAGCCGTCATGTAGCAGAATCGATATACACAGGAACGCCGGAGAGGGGGGGGGCGCGGGGGGGCAAGCGCCCCTCCTGCCCTTTCCTAACGGGGGCAAGGGGGGCAAAAGTGCCCTTTCAATGAAAAACAATAATTTACTTTGAAACTTGATAGAAAAGCCGCCATAGCTTCATTAACTTATCAGAAACACACCAGTAACGAAAAATGACTGGCAATTGCAACTTTAAAATAAGCAATATGCTATTTTATGCGATTCGGAATGAGGACATGTGGAGAAATAGCCGAAAAATTTTGTGAAAGAACATTATTAATGTTCGTTAAAACATTTTTGATAGCATTTTAAGCCAATCTAAAGGGCGTGGTCACAAAAATTTTCCCCGGGGGAGTACCCCCGGACCCCCAATTTTTAGGCTCGCTTCGCTCGCCTTCGGTCTCGTTTGCCCTTACCTTCCTATTCGCCCCCCTTGCCCTACCATCGCTCCGGCGTCCCTGGATATACATAACAATGATACGATACGGCCACTGCTGTTGTACTGCTACCCACTACAGCTTTCCCTACCCCAAGGAACAGTAAACAAGCTACAGTGTATACAAAATAGAGCAGCCAGAATTTTCAACCCAAGAGCAAAGATAACGTCATGGGACAACAAAGACCTGAATGGTTACTTCAAAAGATCTCAGCATGACATTAACACTCTTGTGTTGTTTTAACGAAAATGCGCACTGAAACTGGAAAAAAAATCGTTTGCCGACCAGGGAGCCCGCATTTTCAACCGACGAAATATCCATCTTGCTTATAAATAGAAACTAAAACCATGGAAGGCTTTGTAGATGTCCAAGAAAAATATATTTGACTCCAATAAATTCTTATCCTTTAATTGTACATTAAACTATTTTCATTTTATTCTATTTTTTTGCCTTAATTTCAACTACAACGATTTGTCAATAGGTAGGATTACAGGTCCTGCAATGATACCAGATAGTTTTATGCTGAACAAGTCAACCTGTCAAAATATTAGTTATTATTATTATCATTATTATTAAGTTTTGTTTTGAAAAGTTTCCTTTCGAACCATGTTGCTTTCGAATACATTTGCACCTTTGACCCGGATGTTAACAGTACCACTAAAGGGTAAACAGTTTAGATCAATGATACGACTATGATATAAGATCTGCTCTATATATTCATAATTTCTGCCGTCAATGCAGTTTTACTAAAAGCACATAGATGAAATTTTTCCCCATCTTTCTCACATCACTATTTTGTCTGTAAAACATCTAACTACGATCTAATAGATCAGACTACAAATTTTGACGGAGGAAGGTGGATTTAGGTGGGAATCAAACTGCTACAGACCGGTGTACTGTATTAATAGCTTTGTTTTTAGTTTACTAGCGTATGCGGTATTTTGCTATTTCTTAATGCGGTATTGCGGTATTTGGTGTCTTTTTCGTGCGGTATTGCGGTATTGGGACCCCCCGAAGTACCCCTCAATAATGAATGCATTAATAACGTTATCAAAATTAATCATTGTCAATGCGAGAAACATTTCACAAAGGCTGTGCTGCACTGCTGCCTGTTCATAATACCAATCATGAATGCATTAATAACGTTATCAACATTCATCATTATCACTGCCAGAAACACTTCACAAAAGCTTTGCTGCACTGTTTGTTCATAATACCAATCATGAATGCATTAATAACGCTATCAACATTAATCATTATCACTGCAAGAAACACTTCCCAAAGGCTGTGCTGCACTGCCTGTTCATAATACCAATCATGAATAAATTGATAACGTTATCAAAATTAATCATTATCAATGCCAGAAACATTTCACAAAGGCTTTGCTGCATTGTTTGTTCATAATACCAATCATGACTGCATTAATATCGTTATCAACATTAATCATTATCACGGCCAGAAACGATTCCCAACGGCTTTGCTGTACTGCTCGTGCATTACCAATCATGAAAGCACTGATTATTATCACTGCTAGAAACATTTCACAAAGGCTTTGCTGTACTGCTTGATCATAACGCCAATCATTATAGCATTGATAACGTCATCAACATTAATCATTATCACTGCCAGAAACTCTTCACAAAGGCTTTTCTGTACTGTTTGTTCATAACTCCATAAGCTATGGGATTGATTGCATGATTCGCGTATGCAATGATGACGAATAACAAATCCATCCACACGTTGAATTTGATGTTAGGGTTGATAATTTCTATTACATTTGTGGCCAAGGTGGGCGTATAAACAACAAAGAAAATGAATACGATGACAAATAACATGAAAGTAGTACGAAACATAGCCTTGTCTCCGTGTGGATGATTAGGATCCAGTTTCCTTGAGAAGATGCTATCCGTGTCTCTGCGGAGTGATCTTCCACTAGGT
Organism: Aurelia coerulea; assembly: GCA_039566865.1. Classification (NCBI taxonomy): domain Eukaryota; kingdom Metazoa; phylum Cnidaria; class Scyphozoa; order Semaeostomeae; family Ulmaridae; genus Aurelia; species Aurelia coerulea. The sequence goes on from CM076944.1 coordinate 23,181,433, forward strand.
CTCTTATCACTGTCATCAGCAACGATTTGCAGCGATATTTGCAAATTGGATTCAATTTTCTGATCTGTTCTTTGAATATCGCGTTGCGATATTTGCATCTCGTTTCGAATCTGACGACGACTTTGCTTTATTGTTTTAAAAATTTTCCAATAGGACCATGCTATGACCAAAACTGGTGGCATGAGAATGACGCCAGAAATCATAAGATAGAACAGACCACTTGTATGAAAATCCATCATGCATAAGGAGCGTCTACTACGGAACACATATGCTGCCCATTTGTAGCCGTATAATGGAGGTGAGGCTGCGACCAGTGAAACTAACCATACACACGCAATCATCATAACGGTGTTTCTGATCGTGAAAATTTTCTCGTGATTATCTGGGTCGTTGATCAGTGTATGGCGATTGACGCTAATCAGTCCAAGAAGATATAAGCTTGTGGCTACCATGCTAATTGTTAGATAACCTGAAATTTGGCAGCCAACATGGCCTAAAGACCATCTTCCACACACAAGCGTGATAAAAATAGAGATGAAGTTCAGGCACTGGATTAAGTCAACGATAGCGAGATTTGCAATGAGAATGTCTGTGCTGTTTCGTTTCATCTTACTTCGCAACACAACCATGCAGACAAAGAAGTTACCTAAGACACCGGTAATAATTACAATAAGGCACAGTGTACCGTAAACACCTCGAACCCCTGTCGTGAAATCTGCATCCAGATGCACCCATGTCTTGTTGATGTGGTATGCCATTATGACCTGAAACGAATGAAAGGCAATGATGTCAGACCACGGGCAATAATGCACCGTTTTTTGGTTCTTTAGAGGCAATTCTCATCTCTATGTCCGCTCCTATTTGCATTGTTTCATAGGATGCTTCAATCATGTTCGTTTACAGGTGTCGACGACGTCGACCATACAACGAACTGCTATTTTGGGGTTTGCAATGAAATGAAGTTGAACTGATATTTGTAGATTGCCGGACAATTTCTCAAACTTACCCATCATGTGCTGAGTGAGTGTCTCCCCATACACACGGAAGTTGCACTCTGGCACCGAATTTCTGGCAAAACAAGCTGATATCATTCACAGTTAACATATCACTGACTTGATGAACCAAAGAACCAAAGTTGCTCAACATGATACAAAGGTTGCTATCAAAGATTGAAAGGCAGCTAAACTTTCAAAATAATGCCAAACTAAGGACACTGTCGATTGCTTGTTCCTCAGCCTCTTCATTTGCTGTAGGCTCACTACTACAAAGTAAATATATGACCGAATATATTATTCACCTGCGTACTTTGTTTGACTGCGTCTTGGCCAGTTATGTCAAATGATGAGAATGAAATCCACCACTATGATGTTAAGAAAGAAAGACGTGGTCGTTCTTCTGCTTTGCTTGAAACCAGGAATGATATGACAACATCAGATTTTCGTCCTTAACCATTCTATGTCCATAACACACTATCTGCTTTGTGAATTTGAATAGAATAAACCACCTTTGTATGATGACCACTGAGGTATTACAGTGAGTTGATCACACCTCAAAGGATTCAAACGGCATTAAAATGTTTTCTTTGGCCCTCTTTGTCATGGGCATTTACGCAGATAATCAAATATCGTTTCCCTACAAATAACAAGAAAAGAACAGGGGAAAGGTAGATGATTGATGATAACCATAGAAATGATGATAGCACCCTTCAGGGGGTCACTTGCAGGAAAAATTACACAAGAAACTGGTTATAACACACTACTAGCACTAAAAAGACCAAAATTTTAAGATTATGTTGGAATGGCGTAGCCCAAGGATAAAAGGGCGTGGTTTAAAAAATGTTCCGTCCCAACCCTGTCCCTGGGGCCCGGCCCCTTTCTCGACGGCCCTGAATGCGGGGCAGATACATTTTTCAAGGAAAGGGAGAGGAAGGGTAACAATCTGACAGGGCAGTTGATTTTTTGCATTAATTTCATACGGGGCGAGCAGATTTCTTTGCAAGAATGTTTCTTCTCCACTGGTCGGCCAAGTAATGTAATTGTTCCTTAGAAACTATTGAAACTTAAATTCAAGGTTGTTGTGGCAAACATGTCGTTGACATTTTATTCTTGTGTAAATTTGACCAGCAATTTTTGTTTTTGAACGTATTTATTAGAAACAGCACTTTTTATTCCTATATGTGTTTTAAATATCAAGAGACATATCTGTAGTAGTGTTAGCCAGAGAGTTTCGTGACTGCAGAAGTTGCATGATGATTCATGCATCTAAAAAGATAAGAAAAATATTTTAAGAGACTTTTAATACTTAACTTTAAAAAGCGAAAATTCATGTTGAATTAAGAAACCTTTATAGTACCATGACCTGATCCAAAGTTTCCTATGAAAAACATGTGTGGTCACCCTCTAGTCACCCCTCAGAAAATAAATAGATACCACATTAAACAATACAGTTAGCCTACACAGTATTTCATAAATGCAAAGAAAATTGGAATTGCAGTGTAATTGTGAGTGTAATGTTATGGAACCCATGGTAACTAGAACTCATTTAGTCGTTCATGAATACGGCACACCCGCCTCAACTGTTATGAACAATAAAAAATGCATACAAAGGCTACTGGCCAGCAGGGGCGTAGGAAGCAGCTTCGAATTGGGGGGGGCAATTGTTCTCAAAACAATAGAGAACAATACATCTAGTTAATGCGTGTGACGTAGCACCATTGTTTTAAGAAATTATTGGGGGGGGCTTGAGCCCCCCTGCCCCCCCGCTTCCTACGGGCCTGCTGGCCAGTCGTCGGTCTTTGAAAATACTTCGTACATTGAAACAAACTTTAATGGCGACAATGTCCTCTTTCAATAGATGTTTTTTATGACTCAAGAAAACACGACCTGTTAGATATGCAGGTGCCAAATGTTGGAACAATATTCCCCAAGTCATCGAACAATCTCTTTCAGTTACAAACATTCACCAGAAACTCAAACTACATTTGTTCTCCACAAACTACCAGCCATGACTTCTATACATTGTTATGAATGATATGGCGTTATTTGATTAATGGAATCCATCTAAGTCTGAAATTTTGTTTTTAACTAAGGGGGTGCTCTCTCCTCGATTAGTTTACCTATTGAGAGAGCTCCTCCTTTAAGACAATTCCCTGCATGCAAATCCATTATTAAGTTGTTATTTTGTTAGTTTGTATTTCTTTATTGTAAATTGTTGTGATAGTGCATTGTAATTCAGAGCCTTTTTAAGGGGTTTTAAGTGGGGAGGCAAATCCTAAAAAGGGGATATGTTAGTCAGATTGGCTAGACCGTAGGAGCGTTTTCAGATCGGGGGGGGGGGGGGCACTTATTCGCATCGAAGGCATAAAGTGTTCGGGGATCAGAATTTTTTTGGTCAATGCCTTCTTTTCTATTGGCAACGCCATTCTGTGCATTGCTGATGAAAGGGCATTTTATGCTCGGAGGTCCTGGAGAAAAATAGTAAATTTACGAATCCAAATAAATATCAAACGGGCTAGCTAAAATCAAACTACAACAAGACAAGAATACTTTGTCAAGAGTGTTGTGTAAGACTTATTTGATATTTGCCATATTTGATTTACAAAGCTCATCGCGAATTCTCGTGAGCAGCGGCGTGGCCAGAAATTTTAAGTTAGGTGAAATGAGGGGGTCTGGGGGCTTTCCAGGAAAATTTTCAGGGCCACACCCTTTACTTTGGCTTAGAATGGATCTCCCAATATCATGCTTGGCATTAGTGAAAAGGAAACTTTGAGAGTTTTGTGACATTTATCCTATGCGTGAGTAACAATTTTAAAGAAACATCCTTGACTTTGGCTGAAACATCCTGTCTCTGGTGGTAAACAGTCCTGTTATCGTATTCCATTCATTTACACATGGCTTTTGCAGGTTGCCTACGCAGTGGTGGCGGCAATAGTTTACTTTCTGAAAATCACTTACTTGAAATAAGGGATAATTTTCTGGGGTCAAAAATTTCGACACTGGGGGGCAAAGTCTAGGGATCGGGGGGCAATTGCCCCCCAGTTCTAATGTTAAAAAAGACCCTGTTGTAATTTATTATGGCATTTGTATGTAGTGAAGTTTTAAAATGAAATGAACTGAAGATCAAAAATACAAATGATCATATATTTTTTCTATATTTCTACTTAGCATAGAACGTTTTCCTGCTTGAATAGTTCCAGAAAATAACGATTGTCTCGTTTCGAGCGATTCAAACAATTTAAATCAACCTTTTCGAAAGAGTAACAAAGGGCAAAGTGGTCTCTCCTCTTCCTGGGACCTAAAATCTGGTACAGTTTACACTCTGACCTAAAATCTGCCAAGAACGTTAACAGTTTTAAACATAAAGATCAAGGACAAATTCTTTAAAGACCAAAAAAATCAAGAAAACACCCGGGGGGGTACTCGTATATTTTTCAGTACGGGGACGTGCCGCCGAACAGGTAGACTTGCCCCAAGTCTATCTCTTCCGTCCGCCTACCGTTCCCTTTTTGATTACAAAGTACTTTGTAATCTAAGAGGGGGCTCCAGGTCAGGAAGAAAGAAAGAAAGAAAGTCCGTCACGCTCGTTAAAGCAATTGATTAACGTTTTATCTCTGCTAATTGGCACTGAAATAAAGAAAGCGCACAGAAAGCGCATACAAGACAGAAGTTTCCCGCGATCCTATAGCAACATTTGACGTCGGCTTATTTCATGTTAGACAGATTTGACACCATAAGATGGATAAATCACCACGATAAATAAGTCAAGTTTAGAGGATGATGTAACCGGCGGCCTGCACAGAGGCTAGCATTCGCAGCATCACCGAAGGTAGAAGGACCCCCCTCCTACACAGCTACAGATGCAAACGTCGCAGGTGAAGTTGAGAGGAAAGGTGCAGAATTACAGCAAACAATGGCGCATTGACTGGGGGAAGGCACGTGGTCACACTGAACCAAAAGATCTCCATGCATATGATTCTGCACAGAGGAGGGGGGCTTTGGGATTTCACGGGTTGCGGGTTTGGCCAATTTTGGCCATCGGGTTTCGGGTTTTCTCTGAAAAACGTGCGGGTTTTCGGGTTTTGGATCTTGGACGGGTCTCGGGTTTTGCCAATTTTTTAGCTCGGGTTTCGGGTATTGTAATTAAAATGTACGGGCTTTCGGGTTTTAGACGTCACACGGGTTTTCAATTTCTAGAGGACAGTGCGATTATTTATTTTCAGCAATTCATTTCGCGTAGGCTGGAATTCTTTCTAGCTACTTAAAGCAAATTGAACCCACTATGTATGCCGCATCCACGTATGTCAAGATGTATTGGATCCCTAGTTTAACGTTCCTTCCGAAGGATGGCGAGGTGAGTTGCGGGGCCAGGCCTCCAAGAGGTCACGCCTCTCCCCCCATCCAGTGTTTGACCTCACTCGACCGAGGCTAACTTCAGTCACCGAACGGGAACTGTATACGCCGCTAGGCTCGCGGCTAGGCTACTCACCAAATTGGTTATGAACATGAAACTATTTTAAACATCTTGAAAATAAAACTGAATATGAGATGTCAAAAGAGACAGAGCCTTCAGCCTTCTTATACACAGCCAATACAGTGAAATCTGTTTATAAAATGCCCTTGTTCTTAGAGAGCTTTTGATACTTCCTATAGCAGTGTCGCTCTAAGATTTGGCAGGAGATTTTCCTCCGACTTCTCGTTTTACCCTCTACGCAATAAACGAAAAATCGGAGAACAAGGGCATTTTACAAACAGAATTCATTGAATTAAAGAGAGAAAAATCCCTGCTCTGACAGCTCCGACTTTTCGGTCATTCGACTTATCAGAATTATTAGAGGCTGAGCATCCATTTATGTTGCTGCTGTACGACAGCGGATGGTCAGACAAGAAACTACAATTGCAAGCATGGCACCCTTCCTTGAATTTTGAAGAAGATGACGAAATTGGCGTGGCTATGGGGGGTATGGGGGCTATTGCCCCCCCCCCACTTTTGTCGAAAGATGGTTCTCGAGATTCCTTTAAAACTGAAGATAAAATAGCTGGGTATAGGCTGGGTAAGAATTTTCCGAGAATGTCAAATCTTCCATTTTAGTACTGGCAAGCATGATATTTGGAGATGCATGCTAAGCCAAAAGGACCTTTCTTCAAAAATTTTCCTGGTGCTTTGATTCATAGGATAACTGTCGCAAAACTATCAAAGTTTTCTTGTCGCAATGGCAAGCATGATATTGGGAGATGCATCCTAAGCCAAAGTAAAGGGCGTGGCCCCAAAATTTTTCCTGGGGCTTCGCCCCCAAACCCCCTTATTTCGACACCCCCCCACTTGATCTACCCTGGCCACGCCGCTGAATGACGACAGCAGAAGATCTGAAGGCGGTGCAGAGCAAGTAATGGAAGGAGGAAGAAATAGCATGCGAAATGAGTTTGACGAAAGCAGTGACGAAGGTGTCGAAGACACGATTTAATAACAGACTGTTGTCAGGGCCGTAGGAAGAAGCTTTTGATTGGCGGGAAAATTGTTCTTAAAACAATAGAGAACAATACATCTAATTAATTTGTGTGACGTAGCACCATTGTTTTCAAAATTATTGGTTGGGCTTGAGCCCCCCTGCCCCCCCCCCCCGCTTCCTACTGGCCTGACTGTTGTTTGAAAAGGAAACTAGTTACGTTTTGCAAGAGGCCACTCTTGGATTTTTTTTTTAGATTTCGTCGCAAGTTTCTAGATCTCTATTGTATGATTGGTAAAGGGATGAGGCCAAAAAATGTGAAATAACAAAGAATGATTCCAACCTTGCAGCTAAAAATTTTTGTTACAAAGTGCACTTTTCGGGATTTTTGATTTTATATTGGCGGGTTTTCGGGTTTTTCAAAATTTTCGTCCGGGTTTTCGGGTTTCTTCAAATTTTCGTCCGGGTTTGCGGGTTCTGGTACCCCCCAAAGCCCCCCTCACAGAGGTTATCTTCGTGACTGCTTGCCTCAAATTAGAAGCCCGCGAATAGATACATTCTGCAGGGTTCCGTATAAGCAATTTTGCGTTATCGTGAATCTCACATGACATCTAATTTGAGACAGATGCACCAATAGTTTCATGCACGAACTAAGCAAACTGGGGGTAATGACTTTTGATTTTTTGCGTATCATCCTCGTTTGACATAAAGATCAAAATATTGCTTTCAAACGATTCTTGTCCTTATACAAGGCGCTTGATTTTCTATTGAAGGCAACTTTAGCAGCAACACGCATCTCTCTGACTGTAGCAGCATCAATGATCATTTGGGCTTATGGAGAAATCAATATTCAGTTTTCTTATGCTTGCTTAGCTCAGGTCATACTTTGTAATCATCCAAAAGGATCTTATGTTTTACGGTAGTTCCTGGATCCGCTACCGGACGGAACATTGGAATGGCGGAACCAGGAAATGGCGGATCCAGGAACTACTGTACAGGGAACTGTAGACGGACGGAAGAGATAGACTTGGGGCAAGTCTACCGAACAGGGTATCATTTTCAGGATTTCTACTCCGGGACAGGGTATCACTTTTGTATGGTCGGCTCCATGACAGGGTCCATATTTTGTATAATTGACTACGTAACGTCGTTGTAAGCCATTTGCACTCCGCGAATGTGATTTAAATCGTTTGGATGGTAACATTTCCGCATTTTCTGATAGATTTCTATCAAATTTCTATCAAATTCCCAGGGCAGGCTACAATTTTGTATGAAGAAACCCAAGAATAGGGAATTGTTTTTAAAGTTTTACTCCGGAACAGGGTATCATGTTCGGGAATTTTACTCCGGGACAGGGTGCCTTTTCAGATTTTCCAGCGGCACGTCCCCGTATTTTCGTAAATCAAGTACCCCCACCGGGGAAAACACCCCCTATGTATATTACTAAAATTCCAAAACTACAAAGATTTGACACATAAACTGAAAATTGTTCTTTCAATTGCACCTCTGGAGGGACCATTATGGAAACAAGGTCGCACTGACCTTTTAATGCTATCCCTGCCATTTTTAACCTGGGTGTGTTTTTTATTAGATTTTAACTTTTATATCCGTATATCGAACACATGTAATTAGATATATCTTTTTTCCTCCAAATATTTCAATATAGACTTAATTTTTAAATTTGATGGAAAATTTTACATACATACATACATATAACGGCGATATTTGCTATTTTTATTATAAACTGTTATAACAGTACTGTACAGTAGCTCTGTTGTGAAGTCTTCTCAGGTATTTCGTTTTTATTGGCAGAAAATCTATATGCGCTGATACAGAAATGAAAGGAATACAGTGATCATATCAAAGTTTGACATTTCATGACAGATTCCTGTTAGAGTTTTGATAAAAATAACAACATGCACTTTTATTACAGCTCAAATCAAGAATCTTTTTGGGGACACCTTATCAAAGCATGCGTATGTATGTCAATTATTTAAAAAAAAGAATATTCACTCATCAGATGAAGCAAAATGTGGCGGAATTGACTGCAATATACTGCAAGTGCGCTTTCAAGAGTAACTTGCATTACTTGTCTCAGGGGCGGCGCCAAAATCTTCCGACAGAGGGACTGGAGCTTCTGACAGGGGGGCTAAAATGGATAGAAAATGCAGTTTTCATACGTCATTTGGCCAACTTTACTCCAACAAGAAAGAACCCAAAATCTCCTCCAACAGGGGGGGGCTAGATGCTTCTGAGGAAGGGGCTGTAGCCCCCAAGCTCTCCCCTGGCGCCACCCTTGCTTGTCATTCTAGTGAAACTACTAAGCCACAGCAGAAATCAACAGTCTGAAACTGGGAGTACTGAAACAAATCATGTGCAAGTTAGCAAATGCTATGAATGGCATAACATTTTCAATTTTCATATAACACGTGTACAGTAAAATCAAAGGGAGTGTGCACTGTTTCTTTAGTTATTCACTGTTCATGGCACCTGTGTGTAACATCAATTTGAATGGGAAATTTTTTAAATTGCTTTGCTCTTTGCAAATGCAAGCTTCTAACCTTTCATAAACCTTAAGAATTAAGTAACTGTGGCATAAAGCTGTATCACTAAATATCAAGAATAACGATACAGTATATGCATATTTTCGCTGGTTTTTCTTTTTTTCTGCTTTGCTGAATGACAACCATTGTGCATACAGAAGCATCGCTCGCTATGCTTATCTTTGTAATGAAGAAGGATTGGCCACTGTACAGTCCATCTAGCCTGGTTAGTGTAACAAGATCAGAAAAACATGTAATAGTGCCATATTATAGATTTTAGTTCAACTCTCTTACAAAAATCAACTTACTGTATTCTAACCAGAGCTGGGCTATCATAAATACAAATAATTAGCTTGTTTCAAACAAAGGTTCACATTACAAAGAGCCCCAAAAGAAATTCTACGGTTTGTTGTTTATGTGCGCACAAATAAACCTTGTAGACTCCCTCTCAACTTCAAAATTTCCTTTTTGTAATCTTTGCTGTGGTAGAACAAAAACATGCCCCATTTGAATGTCATGAATCCCCAAACAGTAACAATGAACGATCCATTTAGCTTCACACCTGAAAAAGAACAAAAGTAATTTCAGAAAAGAGACAAAAGGAAAAAAGATGTTTAGCGTAAAAGTTCATCGAAACACTCACTTTTCGAAACACAGGTATTTCAAAATGGAAAGTCTTCATAGTTTATGAAGTGTCATGAAAACTGGAAAGCTTTGAAAAACCCAATTGACCCTGCATTAAGTGACCCCTCTTTGCATTGTTTAAATATAATTTGCAGCCACAGCAGTGAGGGTGACAGGGTTTAAACCCCACAATTACATCTTGAGTATCATGACAAGGGGCTGTGGACTTGATCAGTGCGTAGCCATTTCTTGCAGTACAGTCCCAACTCTCTGGTGCTAAAAATCACAACTTCACTTTCACCTTCAAAATCACTTCAGTCCCATCTGTGTGGCACTTTCGACGAGATCTCCGCTGTGCAAGGAGATGTCTTTTGCTCTCTATTTTCTATTTGAATGGCTTATTGAATCTCCGGTGTGCAAGTGCCACACTCGGCGCCCCTGGTTTCAGTTATATGGAGCACTGAATGTTATTTGGCTCCCCTTGAAGTTAAAGCTGAAATTTTTAGCATGAAGGAGTGCCGGGATCACAGGAATAGAGAACACCTAATCGAGTCCATGGTTGCTTGTCATGACGCTAGTGTTGGGGCTCTACCTGGGATCTAGCCCTATCCACTGAAATGTTCTGACTGCAAAGTCAGAGGATGACACCACTGTGCGACAATGCCTTATCATTATTCAATTTAATATGCCTACCAGTTTCCTTTTCAATAATTCCTTTGACAAGATAGCCAATAAAAACACCAATCCCAGTCAAGAAACCAAGCACTCCCATGATCATAAATCCATGAAATGTATGGGGGCTCAGCTTTGCTTCTTCATCAAATTTAACAGCGAGATGCATCGCCAAAGTTATCCCTGCTAACACGCCAGACACGCCACCCCAAGCAGCACAATGGTAATTCTTGTAGATTGCAGAAAAACAGATCAAAACTGCAACGCCAAGAAGGAACCCTATTGCTGATGAAATTGTTGGAACCCAAAATCTCCAACCAGTCTTTTTGTAGGTCATCTTTTGTTGGTTGTTTCTTCTCCGTTCCTTGTTGTGATTTGGTTGCTTTTGAGTGCAGAATATTATCACTCGCCCTCCTTCTTTCTGCAAAAATACTTCGCATCCGCAATAAAACTTTATGCAACATGCAATAACAACAAAATTCACTTCAGTGATTTACTTCCGTTCACAGGGAAACAAAGCACTTAGCATTTCTCCTTCACAGTTATAAGCCTCACTTTGAAATTTATTGTTCCTAACACGAGATCAATTCAAAATAGCTGGACTAGATTGATGAATTGATCATGCTGACAATCCTTCGAAGTGTGAGTTCATCCATTCAGAAGTTTCGTGGAGGCATTTCACGTATCAAATCAACAAGGACGATGAAATTGCTCACACATAACATGCTGACATCGAACATTAAAGGGGTCAAGAATGGCTTCCCTCTGGGAATTGAGGTAAGACTTTTGCTTCTTCGATATTTTTTCATCAATAATCAAAGCCAAAAAGGAACTTGCCAGCAGAGCAGCCCAACCATAATATTTGCATTAGCCACAGCATGGAGCAGTTTGCACTCTGCTATCTACGTATAGTCTATATGTATGCATGACAAATTTTGCCATCAAATTAATTACTACATGAAATGAAAGAAGATCGAAAGAGGGTCACACCTCCATGCCAGCCTGCATTCTTTGTAGTGCGCGGGGAAGATCTTCCCGCGCCACTTTGATAGCCTGCGTGCAGCCTCAACTCCTCCTCTAAGGAAAAGTAGAGTCTGCGCAACAACGAAGCAAAGCTACTACGCTGACGCTGCAAAACTGGTAGCCTCTGTCTGATATTCTCGATGCGCGGCAAAGCAGATGTGAGCCGCTTCATAGCGCGTGATACCTATTGAATGCATAAATCTGTGAATAAAACCGCAGGAAATCCCACGAGATCCAAGATTGGTAATTGCTTGAACATACTTTTCCTGATGAAACTGAAATAAATTTTCTTTGACGCTCTTGCCTGAAGGAAGCCTATTATGGTGAAATATAAACTGAATTTATCAAGCATGTGAAAGTAAATGCTGATGGCATAATTTGGTATTCAAAGTCAGAAGTGATAACATTCCGCCCTTTTCATTGAGAAGCCCAGTACATTAATCCCCATTGAAATGTTCTTGCCGTCCATAAACGACATTCACTTTTGTAATTTGAATTTACAATAGTTGTTTTGGAGAAACACTGCCCCTACTATTTATGAATTTCTTACATTCAAATATCGGTTTTGTTGCGTCTCGCCAACAAGGCAAATTTCGAGTTGTTTCACTTCAAGAGACGAAGGCTGTGGCCTTGAAAAATAGAATAAACTGTGATGTGAGTTGTACGATTCAGCCTGGCTCGTCCGGTCCTGCCTGGCCTTGCAGTGCTGCAGTTTCTTTGTTTACATCGAAGTTTTGGTTGCTTGTGACGGCGAGCAAGCTTGAAGTGCGAAAGGCTGTTCTTTGTTCTAGTAGAGACAGCGTCAAAACACAAGTACAAGAAACTGCAATTCAGACAAATTGTCTGAGACAATTTGACACGAGAGGACTCTTGGCTATTTTGAAGTCTGTGAGGTTTGTTCATTGCTTTTTTTCACACCACGCGATTCAAAATTTGTATGCAGAAAGGCAGTGAACAATCAACAATAGAAACTACAATCAAACCAATCTGGCAGAAAGTTGCCAGATGGATTTGATTGGATCATACACAATCAATAAACAATGAAAATTAATTACCACCGATGATCCAAGCGAGGCAGTACGAGCTTTGTTTCGTTGTTACGCAGACTCTACTTTTCCTTTGAGGAGGAGTTGAGGCTGCACGCAGGCTACACTTTGACTGCTTCCTGGAAATTCCATATTTCTGAGTTGACTAAAAAACTCTCCAGGGCATCTGGGATCTTCTTCAAAATTGACACCTCCTTCCGCACGATATTCTGAAAAATCTTTACTTCTCTATTTTCTCTTCCTTTCTTAGCTATGGTTCATCAACTTGGGGTCTCTCCTATGATACTTACCTTGAACCTCTCTTCTTGTTGCAGAAAAAAATACTCAAGTCTATCTCCTTTCAGCCATTTTTCTCTCCTTCAACACCAATCTTCTTTTCTCTAAAAATTCTTAAACTAAAAGACATGATACATCATGATATACTCAAATTTGTCTACAAGTCTCTCAATGGACTTTCTCTTCATTTTCTCAACTACTTTAAGCTCAGTAACACTGTTCACAGTCATGAAACTCGTCAGGCAGCTAGGGGTGACATTTGTCAATCCATAAAGAATATCTTTCTCTATGGTCTCAGGTCTATAAAATATTGTGGTGCTAAACTATGGAATTACATACCTATTTTCATTAAGATGTCAGTTTCGTTTAATATTTTCAAATCAAAATCGAAGGAATTCTTTGTCAATGGTTATGGTCTTTGATTTTACACCAACATTTAGTGTTCTTAAGTTATCTTGTTCTTTGGAGGCATCTTCTGGTCTTCTGTTTATTTTTAAGAAAAATTTTTCCTTGTTTTTTAGTTTTTAGATTGGGGGGGGGGGCTCTCTCTCGATTAGTTTACCTATTAGAGAGCTCCTCCTTAGACAAATATATCTAAATACTTATGTTTTGTACTGTACCATGTCTCTTTTCATTTCTTTTGTGGTGGTGTAAGTGTATCCTTGTAGTGTATCCTTGTGTACTAATATATTGTCATTTGTATATTGATTGTCTTATTTAATTAGGTAAAAATTGTAATTTATTTGTAGTCTTTGATGTATTGATGTATTTAGATATATTTGTTGATAATGAAAACTGAAACTGAAGCTGAAACTTCCAGCTGCACCCGCGCCATGACTCTGTAAAAGGGCCACCTTTGGCAGTTTGTTTATACAATTTGCTTGTACCCCGAACATTCAGATACGCCAGAATTTACTTCAGAATAAGCTTCCCCGCGCCAAAATCAAAGAATGCAATCTGGCCTCCATGGAGTCTGCGGACACTATTATTAAATTGGTAATTTTCGCCACTTAGAAACCTTGGTGGAAACCATGCAAAGTCCACGCCAGAGATTTTTGCCAAAACAATTGAAGAACAAAAAAGGAGAACAATAGATTAGCATGACTCCACGCCGGAGATCTCCGGCGTAGGCTGCATGGATTCCACCCTGGCTTAGAAATCGCGTACGAACCTACGACTCACAACAAAAATAGTTTAAAACATGTGCTATCAGAATATCGAAATGAAATTTTTATCAATTTCTCCACACAAAGATTTTGGCTCTTCTTTGTCTCGTTGTCTCTTTCCAGTTGGCGGCCATGACCTCCAGTCTGCGGACATGTAATAAATTTTTGCTATGATTTAACACACAAAGTTTTAATTCACTGGTTTATTGACTGATGCTGGCAATGGAAAGGATTCTTGGCTGTAAGTTTTCAATTTGCTCAGAAGATGATCTGCTTTGCCTGATGAAATTCTCAACAGAAATTTTCGAATGAGAATAAAACGAGGTTTCAGTGACTAGAAAATTGCGTGGATTTATGGTCTTTTTATTGACGAAATCAAGAGTTTTCACTTGTTGTCCGCATACTGGAGGTGTCCGCAGACTGGAGGTACTGTATGACCCTATGTAATCACAGCTGTTGTTACGCATCCAGTATCAAGGAACTCGGATTCTCCTCAAGTCGTAAATTAAGGGCCTGACTACATGAGAGTTTTCAACCTCGGGGTTGAGTTTCAACCCACCTGACTGAGTTGAAATAAATTGTATTTGGGTATTTTCACTCCTGGGTATAAAAAAGCGAGCCGTAACATTCCACCCCCTGGTATCAGAAAGCGCACCATGCGCAATACATCACGCATGCCTCAATGGCAATTTGACCCCAGGGTTGAAACAAGATTGCGATTACATGGACATTCACGTCTTGAAAACAATAGGGATTAACGGCTCAAAAGTTTCACCTCGGCTAGCTCAAGGTGGGATGAGATTTCAGCCCCGGTTATAATTTTATCCCCAGGGTTGAGATTTCTCCTTGTAATTGAAAGTTCAAATCAATAAAGGAATAAATAGAGAGGTGAGATGAAATTTCAGCTCGGCCAGGTGGGCTGAAACTCAACCCCGTGGCTGAAAACTCCCATGTAATCAGGCCCTAACGAGAAATTTTACAATAGTGCGCAAATGAAGGTGATCTTTGTTGGCAAATAAATAAGTTGTTAACTCACCTTTGAAAGAATTGAAACTTGAAAATCATCATTAGACCCTCCGAGTTGAAGCTATCTTGTTTATTTAACAGTTAAGCAGTTTCATTTTATAAAATTCACATCTAATGAGAACTTTTTGTGTGAGTCGTGAAATCACATATAACAAAACGCGATTTTGTGATGTTTTTCAATCTGGGATATACCTCAGGCTATGGGTAACAACTGAAAAGTCAGTTTTGTACAATTCTGATATTTTCATTTTTTGGCATTAATTACACTAAAATGGAAATACATTTGGATCACAGTGCCTCGGAATGCACCTTGGTCGAGAAGGGACTCAGATCCAGCAAATTTTGGTTCCACAGAAGCGATCAATGCAACTAATTGCAAAAGACATGTTGCTTGACATAACTAACTAGCTAAGTTTAAAATTTACACGAATATGTAATGATTTATGAAATGCGAATGGTTTAATACAACAAAATTAAAAGCCATGGTGGCTTGCTTATCTTACAGTAACTTGAAGTTTTTGATAATTGCTTGAGGATCTTCTGATGTAATTTTTCTTAAAGGTCCTTGCAAAAGTGATCTGAAAGGTAGGATTGGTCTTAGCAAATTCAACTTTCACAAGTTCAAGCACAATTTTCAGGATGCCATAAATCCAATGTGCGCTACGACGATATTGAGGATGCGGAACACATTTTGTTGCTTTGCCCTTTCTTTGAGGTTCAAGGCCGAAGTCTTCCTGCTTGAGTTCTTGCATTACTACGACCATTTGGATATGTTAATATTCCAAACAAGGTCTTAACGCAACTTTTATTACATGGTGTAAGGCTTTCCCAATGACCTCAACAAAAATATTCTTGAATTGACTGTAGAATTCATAAAAAAACCACATTACAGTATGTGTACTATAGTTATACCTCATTTAACCACAAAGTACGTCCTCGTAAAGTATCTTGCTGTAAAGCTCCGTATTGTTGTTTTATTTCTTCAGTAGTGTTTACGTGTATTTATACGTAATGGATCGGTTGGGGTGTGTTGTTTGCTCTTGGGTCGTGTCGTGAGGGTCAATCACCCGATTCGTCTAAAATTCCAACTTCAATTTCCGACCGAGGCCTGGATAAAATTTTGTCAAAGCCTTTTCGACACATCAATAAAATCCTACCAAATTATGCGAATAGGTTGGGTGGCTCTTGGGGTAGGGTTTTGCGGGCGGTTGGTACATCTTCCTGATTCACTTGGTACTTGGTAGTTTTACTTCTTTCTATGTCAACTGCCGTGGGGTTGTCATAGTCTATTGCTCCCCGTGGCATTATCGTCCTTGTAGCGTTTCGTAGAGTAATTTTTAGGTAGCTTAGTAAGTAGCTTGTCTTGTAAAATTTTTAATGAGATTTAATATATTTAATAAAAGCTTAACTTCAGTCATCTGATGGAAGCTGTATAAGCCGCTCTTCCACTCACCCCAGGTCTTTTGGCTAAATCCTGATTTCAGACAGAAATAATGCTTCAAAAGTTGTGAGAAAAATTTCAAAACTTGAGTTAATGTCTCATTCAATTCCTACCCTGACCATCCCCCCCGGGTAGCCCGGGGGTCAACAAAAATTCCTTGCTCAAATGCCCAGGGGCCGGGGAAAAATAGACGGTCGAATGCCCAGGGGCCGGACACTGAAAAAATGCTATATTCCCAGTTACTGTATAAGCAAAAGCTTTTGTTCTTGCCATATGCTACTCCAATGCCCGGGGGCTGGGGAAAAATGTACGGTCAAATGCCCGGGGACTGGGAAAATTTTTGTGCAAATGCCCGGGGGTAATCCGGGGGGGGGGGGGTGGTCAGGGTAGGAAATGAACGAGACACAAGCCTCAGAAAGAAAGGTGATTAGATTAAAATTTTACAAATATGTTTCATAGGTTTCCCTGTGCAGGTTTTTCAAAAAGTTGATACATTTTCCCAACTCATCTGGTATATCAGAACTCTGAAAAGATTTGGTGGTTCTTGAAGGATGAGGTATGATGGAAAGATGCAGACCTGCTTAGTCATAGCCACATCTCACAATTGGCATTTTACAGTAATATTCCCTCACTTTCCCACATTTGCAGGCAACAAATGTTGAAATGAAAGATGTTGATTTCAATCCTGAATTCATCACAAGAATGATGCCAAGACTTGAATGGAATGCACTTGTTGAAACTGCACAAAAGGTATGTCATGTTTCTTCCAAATGGGTCAAAATGAATGACCAATTCATCTAACAATCTAGATTTACTGTACATGTTGTATAGAAATTCAATTCAGTTAGGTAAGCAAATCTGTGGTGGAAGAGGTGATCAAGATGGCAGTTCACAAGTCGTAGCAGGGACAATACCCATTCAATTATTTTACCGTCACAATGAGCCGCATGCAAAGTGTCTGTGTGGAGGTAACGGAATCCGTGACAACAATTTGAAAACATCCAAATACGATCGTTAAAGGTTATAATTGGTAGAAGAAATGGAGGAAGAAATAGTGTAAAACTACCATCAGTAAACCACATCAGAAATAGAATGTGTGCAGTTGAGGTCTTTAAATGCTTGAACGGTCTTGCACCACCTGACTTTATGGAATACTTTCAGCATGTAAAACACTGCAAAGCAACTCGTGGAAATGAACACAGTTCATTGCTCCCAAGAGTAACGTCTGAAGCAAGACGGAAGACTTTTGTATTCCAGGGTGCAAAAATATTTAATAAGTTTGCAACAAACTAAAGAGTGAAACATTAGTATTGAGGTTCAAGACTTACTGCAAGGATTTTAACTTTGACTTTTAGCATTTTCTTTAAACTCTATTTCTGTAAATAACTTTTAAACTATATTGGTGTAAATGATATACTTAGGTACATTAGGTTGACAGGTCCTTGGTTGATAGCAGCAAATTCATTTTGCTGAACAAGTATACCTGTATGAATATGGTTTCATCATTATCATTATTATTACAGATTGTGGTTCATCAGAGAACTACCAAATTTAAATTAGCATTTTTGGCAAAGTTTTGTGGCCCACCAAATATGACAAGCATACTGAAAATGGAATTGAATCAAATTTCAAATGGTTGTACTGTCAAGTGTCAAATGGTTTATTGGGCATATTATTGGACTCTTCTGTAGATGTAGTGTTTTGTGTGTCAGCCTCGTACAGTAATGATATTGTATTAGTTTCAAATAGACCAACGTTTGAAAGATGGCCACAAAGGTAGTGGCCTTCAACGTATCTAATCTTCGTTGTGAAAGTAGGCTGACTGAATTTATAGTCTGCTTTTCTTCTATCAATACTCTTCATTGAAGACAAACATTTCACATATTTTTCTGCCGGGTGAGTAAAAAGATTCGCCCGGTATTTATAAATATAGTATTCCCTGAATATCGAATGAACATGATTATCGTCGCAATTCTTGCTCTGAGTTTCCCTGAATATCAAAGGAATAGCATTGAAAAAATTTTCAATTGCTGATTGTTTCATTGCCGATACATTCAGTTAAATTCAGTAATTTGCCTGCCTTTAATTGGTCATTCCTTCGCGTGGATATGGGAGATTTTCTGCAGAAAGCCCCTTTCAAAAACCTGTGAATTCGAGTGAAAAGGACGAGCAAATTTCTTTGGCTTCCTTTCTAACAATGATGACACTTACATGTATCATCATATATTTCCCCTAAACAGGAACATGGAGGGGAACATCGCGCGAAAAACTGTATGCAGAGCTTGGCTGGGAGTCATTAAATTCCCGAAGGTGGAGTAGACGCCTTACCTTGTTCTATAAGATCATGAATAATCTCACCCCTTTGTATACAAAGGAGCGAATCCCATCACTTCATCAGTCGAATTACTCTCTTCGCAATCAGGATGTAGTTGGGCCAATAGGGGCAAGGACAGGGAAATTTCAATCCAGCTTCTATCCAAATTGCATATCTGAATGGAATAAACTTGATCCAGAAATTAGGCTTGCACCATCTGTTGCTGTATTTAAGACAAAGCTGCTATCAAAAATTCGCCCACCTCCAAAACCTGTCTTCGGTATCCATGACCCAATAGGATTATCGTATCTCTCCCAAATAAGGGTCGGTCTCAGCAAGTTAAATTTTCACAAATTCAAGCACAATTTTAGGGACACAATAAACCCTATGTGCCCTACGAACGACGGTATTGAGGACACGGAGCACTTTTTGTTGCTCTGCCCTTCATTTGACACTCAACGACGAGATCTTCTTGCTGGAGTTTGCTCTGCCCTTCATTTGACACTCAACGACGAGATCTTCTTGCTGGAGTTTCGGAACTATTACGACCACTTGTTCAAATCAACAGTCTTTCGAACAGCGTTCTGCTGCAACTTTTATTGTATGGTGATAAAGACTTCTGTGATGACGTTAATCAAGTTATACTCAAACTGACTATAGACTTCATCCACAAAACTGGTCGGTTTGGTTAAGACAACTTCAAATTCTTGTTTGTGCCACAAAGTCACGAAGTCCTTTTGTCCTTTTTGTCCTTTTTGTTTTGTTTCTTTTTTTTATCGTTTGTTAATGGGTCTGTTTCACGTTTGATGCAAGGCATACATGATTGAAACATGGCAATTTATCCTTACTAAATCTTCTCTTTTTTATATATTTGAATCTTTATATTGTGAATGGAGGCACCCCTGATCCTGGATCATGTGCTTTTGCTAGCCTGGCATCCGACGTGAAACACGCCTCAGTATTTACTGGTATTAATCATTTATGTGTAGCTTCTTGTAATTGTATATTTATTTATAATTAAGTTGGATGTTTCTTTATGTTACGACCATGGGGTAGTCATTGTCTGTTGCTCCCTGTGGTTACCGTCCTTGTAGTGTTGTATGGTTGTATAGTAATTAGAAAGTATAGTAGGTTGTAGCATGTATTGTAGCATTTTAGAGGAATATAGAAAAAAAATTTCCCCTAAAGGGATATCATGTGGTGAAGCGTTATACAGTCATTGTTGTAAGGTAGAAATGATGGGGAATTTGTCCTTGATTTGAGCACGTTTTGAATTTTTCTCAAAGTGACTTTCTCGAGAAAATGCCTTGTAAACGATGAACGGAGTGACCGATTTCAGCCAGGAAAAATTCGAAATATAATTGAACATGTTGGCTATTTTATTAGATATTGCAAAACATCGTTGCTTTGATATTTAGGAAGCAGTAGCCTTTGAAACAGACAGCGTGCATTTTCTCTTTCTCACCCGGTATTTATCTTACTTTAACAGCTAGGTCATGGAGAAGATATGCCTCCTTTAGTAACTGATGATTTAAAAAGTGATGAAGAATTCCTGCGGAAAGTGCATCACATCCTGTTGGAGGTATTTTGCCTTTTACATTAAGTTTTCATGATTAGAATAGCGGGTGGGCTATAGCCCCCTTCAAAATTTACTGAGAAATGGTTTGAAAGTAGGATCTTAATGAGATCTATGTATTTTATGTCATTTAGATTCTGAATCTATATGACATAAAATGCATCGACCGGGTGTCCCAAAACAAGAATACAGATTTGGAGTGTATTCTTTTGGGCATCTTCTGAAAACGGTAGAGTTGGTAGAGTCCAAAATCCCATTCTTTTGGTGCCATTCTACCGAAAACGGTAGACTTCGCAGACTTCAGATCATTTTTATGAAAGCCCATTCTTTTGGTCATTCTGTTTTCGGTAGACTTCCGAGAGATTTTTTACGTATTCTTTTGGGTTCTACTGAAAACGGTAGACTTCCGAGGCCTCGGAAACCTTCTGCCTCTGAAGCTGGTAGACTTCCGAGAGGTCGCAAAGAGCATTGTTTCGTGAATGAAAAAGTTTACAAAACATTCGAAAATACAATGAAGTATTATAATTCTTTTCCCTTGGGATTTGCAAAACAAATGTATAATGCACTGCAATGGCTTCAATTCGCTCGGCCGAACACAACAGAACATTCGAACTCTCAACCTTTTAGAATTCTCATTCTTTTGGGATTTTTCTCTGCAAAGTCTGCCAACTCTACCGTTTTCAGAATGCGCATTCTTTTGGTAAATGACAATTTTCTCTGCGAAGTCTATCGTTTTCAGAAGACTTCACAGACTTCAGATGCCCAAAAGAATATGCCCTTGGTTTGATCAAGCGATGTGAGTTTAGCTTTAATCGATGACTAATATCTTTCAAAATGTTCCTCGATAGTTAATTGAACATAGATATCTCGTTTGTCCATATCGGAGCTTTTAAAGCAGAAGTATTAATGTTGAAAGCTCAAATTTGCCTCCACTCTAAACTAGAGCTTTGGCGTTTTGGCCTGGAAAATTTCTTGAAGAACAACAAATAACTCAACGATAGCCTTGATAAATGTTTGCCAGAAGTAATTCATTGTGCGATTTCTTAATTGTTCTTTAATTTCTTTTTTAATTTCAATGTGCTGCAGAAATTTGCTTAGGCCAAAAGGCCAAAGCTTATGTTTGGAGGTAAATGCGAAATGGGGCTTTTGAGATAAATATTTCTACTCTAAAAGCACCAATAACACCAGTGAAGGAATCTATGTTCGAGTTAAATATGGAGCAAAATTTTTAAAGTGACTAGCCATTGATTAAAGCTAAATTCACATCGTCGGACTCACCCAAATTTGTATACTTTTTTCTGGGATACAATGAATTATGTCGTCGGTCTACCCAAACGGCATACCATTGGAAAGAAGATAGATTGTGGTTGCAGATCGTATGCGTCAAATCAAGAATTTTATCTTGGTCGAGTAGAGTTAATTCAAACATCTTGCGTGAAAATGGGTTTGCCCTTGTTGTGCGAGGCAGATTGTTTAACCTCAGTTTTCGTACTGTATGAAATATGTTGTGAGATTTCCTAACCATTCCAACTTCATCATGTCTTTGCAGATCGAAATTGTGGAAGGAAATCTAATCTGCCCAGAAACAGGAAGAAAATTCCCAGTCAGCAAAGGCATACCAAACATGCTGTTAACAGAAGATGAAGTGTAGTTGTCAACTGGCTTTACCGTGTCGAAGAATGGAATCCAGAAGCATGAGATTGTATCGTGTGGTAGAGAAGCCGAAGACTAAGCGAGGTCGGTATATAAATGCAATTGCTACCAAAGACAAGAAGAGGAAAATGCGGCAAAAGAACAGAAAGGGTGACAATATTTTGATATTAATTGCGCGTGCAGCAATCTGTGTAAGTACTCTTAACACATATATTTCAAATGCGTGCAATACAATTTTTCCTTTCCTGAAAATCTATTGATAAAGTTTGACAGGAGATGGTCATTTGTTGTACGGTCTATCTTGTGTCCCAAATTATTTATTGTTGCTTACCTGACTGTGCAATCATGAAAGATAGATAGACTGGTTTTAATTTCGAATTAGTTTGTCACAGAAAAACAAAACTAACCAAGATGTGGATATTAGTTCACTTTAATCTGTTATACCATGTTAAAACTGCGAATTTGCTTTCATTTTTCAACGTGCTGCAAAGAGAACTGGACATTCTGATAAAATTTTGCTTACGTGCTAGCTTCGATAGGGGTGTACCGGATATCCGGTAGGCCAGTTAATCCGGCCCCGGATCACCGATTCTTCGGAAATCCGGTTCCGGCCGGATTTACGACTGAAATCCGGCCTGCTACCGGATTTTTGAGAATTTTATTTAGAATTCAAACCATTTACAGACGATGGAAAGCCAGTAATAAAATTGTGAATATAACATACAGCAGAGCAAAAATGATACGTACTCTAGCAAAATGTAAAAATGGGTCCTTTTGTCAAAATCCCAACCGTTGTATGGTCTATTTACGAAGTTAGAATCGTCCCAAGATATCGTTTATGAAAAGCAGAGGCATCGTTGCTGTGACAAGCTGACTTCCGTTTTGTAAAACTTCGGTTATCACTACTGGTCAGTACTTTTTGTTATTAACGAGTTATTCAAATGTATTCAAAATGTATTCCCAGTTTAAAGAAACCTCTCTCATAGATACTCATTCAAACCATCCTTCATCGATAAATCTTGTACGCTTTTATGAAGAAAAAATATGTCCCTCGTCATTTGTTCTATTTTTCAATGGATTTCAAATGTAAGTGCTCAGCAGCAGTAGACTGCAAGACTACTAGATGTCTGTAGAATCATATTTTCTTTCCGTCTCTCCACACAATCTTTTGATATAGGAAAATCCGGTTCCGGCCGGATTATCCGGGAAAATAAGGCCGGATTATCTGGCCGGTTGATTCCATGAAAAAATCCGGTAAATCCGGTTCCGGCCGGATTCTGGAAACCCTGATCCGGTGCACCCCTAAGCTTCAAAACAATGCAATAACTGCAAGTATGATCGTACTCTTGGCAGAAAAATGACGAATACCGTAAAAGCTCTGTTAAGCCCCCCCCCCCCCCCCCCCACTTATATCAAATCCCAAAGATTCTCCATTTATTAAGCTAAATAGTTTGCATGTTAATTTTGATGTGTTTTGAGATAAAACTTTGTCGAATTCATGTATTTAACTCGTAAATTTATATGTTTAAACCGCAAAATGTGGTGCAAAAGGGACTGAAAAGTGTCCAAGATTAAATAAGCCCCCTGGTGGCTCATAGAGCATTTACGGTATGTATTCCTTTAATTTAAAAGTGAACCGTGTGATCCAAAAACCTTCACGAGCTAGATCACACATGGTTTCCTGAAAGCAAATGTTATGAACACAAACAAGGTATCAGCATGCAGCTGAAGGGCTCAGCTATATTTATAGATGTTGGTTGGTCAGTTTAAGTTATGAACACTGTCCGAAAAACCAGTTTCAAAAATGTGGTAATTCATTTATTTCTGGCACTTTCCCCTCCTTTTCCAGTCCATATTCTCGAAGTTGTAAAGAAAACAAAATTCCAAGTTTGCTTGTTAGCACGAAATTTGAATAGAGAACAGAGGTCAATCATTTTTTAAACAACGACGACTTCAAATCTATCGCTACGTTGAGTTTCAAAAATGTTTACTGGAAAAGGATTGTGATTATTTCACTCAAAATGGGAAATGGCAGGATTGAACATTTTCTTTCAATCTGGTTTTTCGAATGGTATGCAGCATCTCAAAAGATAACTAAGCCTTTCAACTAAACGGTGATACAAAGCATCTGTCAATAATTTTTGATTTCAGAGAGCTACTGGGTGTCCCAAAAAAAGTACTCCCGTTTGAAAAATCATCAACATTTGATTACACGGCCAATCTTTAATGTTCCTTTTTGTCAAGTAGATCAAAGACCAAATTATTTTCCAAGATATAGCTGATCTTGTAATTGGCCTTAAAATGAGCAAATTTAGATCTTTTTAGGGATACCTGATTTTGAATCATGAATCATCTGAATTGGAAAAAGCACTGATGATTGCCAAATCAATTTCTTTGTGCATGTAAAACTTCTAGTTTAGTCATAAATGCCTGAAGTAACTGCGTACTATCATTGGAGACTTCAATGATGATAAAAAATCTGAAAATTTTGACTCTTATGCAAGATTAAGTATTTTGCTTAAAACTATAGCTCAAAATATGGTTTTTCGATGTGTGATTTTCTACCTTGCTGTATCAAAAGCAAACATTTTATCATCTGTGATAATTTTTGGGCATTTCATAGAGCAACTCAAAAATAAAATTTAATGAAAGGTTTGATAATCAATTTTCGGGTGATTTTTTTAAACGGGAGTACTTTTTGGGACACCCGGTAGTTATGATCCATCTCGTGAAGTGTTTTTGGGTCACCCGGTATGCTTTGCTTATAAATGTTCCCGTTCCGTGAAAGATCATTGATGCTATTGTCGTCGTTTTATTTCTGAAACCTATTCATTCACAATTTCTTGTCATTATGATAAATGGCATAGAATCGTGCACATATATGGTCGATGTTAGTGAAAGAAATTTTCAAGTCTAAGTTAACCTCTTTTCTACAAACTGATTGACAATTTATTTTTCATGTATACAGTCGTGGCCAGCCATTCTAATTTTAGACCACATTTTTGTCAACAACGTTTCTTGGCGTAACAATATGGAACCCTACCACTCTGCCTATTTTACTCTCTTGGAGTTCATTTAGATCAACTTTCCATGTAGATTCCAAATTTTGACTTTCCATGTAGATTCCAATTTTATGCACAATTCATTTCTATGATTGTTTGCAAAATATCGAAACTCCACGAAGAATATTGCTTCATGTAAAAAGGCAGTGGATGGCCTTCAGTCCACAGCTTTGGCCATAAGTTTAAGACCACCTTTGGAAAAGCGTGAAAAAATTCTGTGCTTATGGGGTAAGAGCCTGTGATGCTCGATAATTCAAGTAATAAAATACTTCTTGAACATTAATTCGAATAACTATGTGAGTTGTAACTTCAAACTAAAAATCCAAGGGCTGGTCTTAAACTTATGGCCATAGCTTTGGAAATTTTGTCTAAACCTGTGTTTTCGCAGATGACTTAAACATACTCTCAGTTGAGTTAATCTACGCACACCTGAAAGAGCATGGATACCAAAGATTTGTCTTTTCATTGGTCTGTCATGAAACTCCAAGCTTAGATTATCCAATTCGTTGGTACAAGTCAGGTTTTGTATTGCGATGCTGTTGGTGTTTCTTAAGGCATAGCCTTGTTCTCTCATATCTGGAAGTAACAAGGAGAGGTAAGCTGGGACGAGTCCCTCTATGATTTTGAAGAAGAGAACCAGTCTCCTGTACCATCTTCTATTACTGACCGATTCTCGTCCCAGTTCTTGATGGAGCTTTTCCCGAGAAGTACCTCTACAAATGATTGAAATATACCCATCATGGCATGGGACAACCCAATTCCCATCGGCCGCATAGGAAGGGCAACATGCCAACGAAGGCATCGACATTGCACAGGAATTCCTCCAAGAAAGAACGATGGAACAACAAGAAAATTGTATGCATATTTTCCATCTCTGCATAAATAAGAAGTATTGGCCAATAGAAAATAGAAGAAATTTAAAATTATGAAATTTTCGAGTAAGGAAACACAGTATAACTAAAATAAAGCCAACAAAGCGAAACGAAAGCAGGGCAACAAAGCGAACAAGCCAATGAAGCCAACCACGCCAGTGAACCCAAACAGGCCAACGAAGCAAACGGGCCAAAGAAGCCGACAGGCAAAATAACCCAACATGCCAACCAAGCTACCAGGCCAAGTAAGTCAAACCAGGCCAATAAAATCAACAGGCCTACGAAACCAACATGCCACCCAGGCTAACGAAGCCAACCACGCTATAGAAGCCAGCCAGGCCAACGAAGGCAGCAAAGCCAACAAAAGAAAATTTCATGACCCTGTCCAACAAAGCGATAATACAACAAGCCAATCTGGGAAAAAAGCTTCAATCAAGCCAACCAGGCCAATGAACCCAAAGCCAGCAAAGCTAACGAAGCAAACATGCCAACAAAGCAAACCAGGCCAACGAAGCCAACCAAATCAACAAAGCCAATAAGACTAATGAGGCCAACAACGCCACCAAAGATCGTCGACCTGGCTAAACGTCGAACTTTTTTCCAATTCGCACTTTTTTCACAGCACTGAGTGGTGGTTTCCGGCATTAACTTTTTTATATCCATCTAAAATATTACAATACATGTTCAGAAGACAAACATGTGATACTTTCATTTTCGCAATTGTTAATTGGAACAATAATTGTTATTCGAAAAAAACTTGTTTACGCGTTTGGACACAATAGTTGTTTGTGCAAAGTTGTTTTTTTAATTAAGTTGTTTACCCAAAATCGGACAAAAGGTGTTTTTGCCAAGCAAGTTGTTTTGCGTTAAATTGGACAATGGTTGGTTAGTAGAAAGTGTTAATGAGTCTTTAGAGGACAGTATCTATTAATCCCTTGCGTAATGGACAATGAAACTAGTGACAATATTTTGAAGTTGTTTACGTCGTTAAAATAGTATAAATTAGGTTCGTATTCGTAGTTAGTTAGTTAGTTTTTAGCCTTCGGGCTTAAAGGATCAAAAGTCGCGGACGGTCTTCCAAACAATACAGGCTACATTCTACTATACTTTCTAATTACTATGCAACACTACTTGGATGATGCCATGAGGAGCAAAGACAATGACAGCCCCATAGCCGTTATATAAAGGCATGCAAGTAGGCTAACAACTACAGAATGCTACGCATACATATAATTGATATTATTAAAGGCCCCCATTAGCCATGTTTGAAGAATGAGATCATGCACATAGCTTGCCTCAAAGTAATAGAATATCTATTTGCAATTGCAATGCGTGATTTAGTTCATATCGAAATGGATGTAGCCTAATAACGAGCCCACTTGATGAAGCAGATCAGATTTCGTTATATGCATCAGATCTATTACATTAGATGTAGCGAGAGTCCAGAGACGTAGAAACTAGTGGGACACAGGGGGCACGTGCTCCCCAAGATTTTGCAACAAACCAAAAGGTGTAATTGTTGTCTCATGATGTGCCCCTCTTAAAGACTAATGCGGACAGAAAGTAGTTTAATTATGTTAGTATTTACGTCTTGATTTGGCTATGTTTGCTTCTCATTTTGTTTCATTGCGAAGGAAATCGTATATCTATCAGCATTCATACTATTTTCTCCTATATGTAACATTTTCCCGTCGAAAATCTGATGTATATTAAAATGCCCTTCTTATGAAAAAAGTGCCCTTAAATTGCCATGCCCCTCCAAGTTTAAGATGCTTCCTACTGCTCTGATAAAAACTGAAGGATGGCCGACAATATTGTATTGGCAAATTGTTTACTTTATCCTGACAAGAGCTGCCACTATAACAGTGCCACACTTGTTTCTTGATAGTATTATATGGGTTTGTTGGCTCCCTTGGCAACAGCTATCTCCCGGGGGGGGGGGGGGGGTACTTCACATATTTTGGGTACGGGGACGTGCCATCGGGAAGGGTATCGATTTTCACGATTTTGGTATAAGGAACGGTATCGATTTTCACGATTTTGGTATAAGGAACGGTATCGATTTTCGCAATTTTGGTTTAAAGAATGATTTTGGTATACTTTTTCGGAAAATTGGTATAAGGTCGGGTATACTTTTTCGCAAAATTGGTATAAAGTCGGGTATACTTTTTCGCAAAATTGGTATAAGGAACGGGTATGTTTTTGAAGCTTCGATGGCACGTCCCCAACCAAAACCTGGTCAAGTACCCTCCCCCCTCGATTAATGTTAGGAGCAAGAAGTAATTAGCCTTAACGAGGAAATGTCAGTTGGCAACTACGCCAAATTTGATTGTTAGCCCAAAAGATCTCTGAATTGTTTTCATTGTACACATTAACAATGGTAAGGCCGAAAAGTCGGAGATGTCGGAGATGTCGGAGATGTTGGAGCAATTTCTCAAACTTTTTCATCTCTGACTTTTCGTTTTTCCCCTATATGCTACAAACGAAAAGTCGGAGATGTCGGAGCAGGGATTTTTCTCCCTTAATTCAGTAAATTCTGATTGTAAAATGCCCTTCTTCTAAGGTAGTTTCCCACGCTTTGTAGCAGTGTTGTTAGAAAATAGCGTCGGAGATTTTCCTCCGACTTTTCGTTTTTCCCCTATATGCAAAAAACGAAAAGTCGGAGATGTCCGGGCAGGGATTTTTCTCCCTTAAAATCTGTAAATTCTGATTGTAAAATGCCCTTCTTCTAAGGTAGTTTCCCACGCTTTGTAGCAGTGTTGTTAGAAAATAGCCTCGGAGATTTTCCTCCGACTTTTCGTTTTTCCCCTATATGCAAAAAACGAAAAGTCAGAAATGTCGGAGAAGGGATTCTGACTATAAAATGCCCTTCTTCTAAGGCAGTTTTTTATCCTCGATTGCATTTAAGCTCTAAGGGACAGGGCAAAATTTATTACATTACATGGCCGGTGGAGAAGAAAAATTCTTCCAAAAAAAACTGCTCGTCCTGTATGAAATTATTGCCAAAAAACCAACTGCCCCGTCACCCTTTCCTTAAAAAATGTATCTGCCCTGTATTCATGAACAACAAATGTTGTATCGTACGACCGATGAATTAGCCAAAGACCATAACATAATCAATTCTTGCCTTTACGAGACTTTGTAAACGAAGAAATCGACTTTGAAGATGAAGAGAAATGACTAATGAATCGTTCTTGCAAGTAACTGACAAGGACATTTTTCGTCATTTTTATACACATCCTTCCAAGCATTTCTCAACTTGCATGATCCACAATTTTGGCCTCAAAATTAGCCATTTCATATTTCAAACTTCATCTTGAGCTTATAAAAAGGTACTGCCCCGTTCATATTTGCTTTGTAAAAAGTTTTGACCCAGTTCTGTACAAGCTAAAAAAAGTAGTTACCCCGTTACGTTTTGCACCGGCCATGTTATAAAATAAACTTTGCACTGTCCCTAAAGGTTGGAAGGAAGGAAGGAAGGAAGGAAGGGGGCTTCGGGAGAGGGGTGCTAGAACCCGCAAACCCGGACAAAAATTAGAAAAAAACCCGGGAGGAAATATTCCAAAACCCGGAACACCACTTCTGAACAAAAAGTTCCGATTTTCGTCAGTAATCTTACTGTAATCTTCGATGATTATATCATACATTTTCGTTTCAACGGACACTCTGTACATCGTATATGAATATACAGAAGGACACTGGGAAACTGCCGGGAAACTGCCTCAGAAGAAAAGCATTATACAATCAGAATTCACTGATTTAAAGGGAGAAAGATCCCTGCTCCGACATCTCCGACTTTTCGTTTATTGCATATAGGGGAAAAACGAAAAGTCGGAGGAAAATCTCCGAGGCTATTTTCTAACAACACTGCTACAAACCGTGGGAAACTGCCGTAGAAGAAGGGCATTTTACAATCAGAATTTACAGATTTAAAGGGAAAAAAATCCCTGCTCCGACATCTCCGACTTTTCGTTTATTGCATATAGGGGAAAAACGAAAAGTCGGAGGAAAATCTCCGAGGCTGTTTTCTAACAACACTGCTACAAAGCGTGGGAAACTACCTTAGAAGAAGGGCATTTTACAATCAGAATTTACAGATATAAAGGGAGAAAAATCCCTGCTCCAACATCTCCGACTTTTCGTTTATTGCATATAGGGGAAAAACGAAAAGTCGGAGGAAAATCTCCGAGGCTGTTTTCTAACAACACTGCTACAAAGCGTGGGAAACTGCCGTAGAAGAAGGGCATTTTACAATCAGAATTTACAGATATAAAGGGAGAAAAATCCCTGCTCCAACATCTCCGACTTTTCGTTTATTGCATATAGGGGAAAAACGAAAAGTCGGAGGAAAATCTCCGAGGCTGTTTTTAACAACACTGCTACAAAGCGTGGGAAACTGCCTTAGAAGAAGGGCATTTTACAATCAGAATTTACCGAATTAAGGGAGAAAAATCCCTGCTCCGACATCTCCGACTTTTCGTTTTTTGCATATAGGGGAAAAACGAAAAGTCGGAGGAAAATCTCCGAGGCTATTTTCTAACAACACTGCTACAAACCGTGGGAAACTGCCGTAGAAGAAGGGCATTTTACAATCAGAATTTACAGATATAAAGGGAGAAAAATCCCTGCTCCAACATCTCCGACTTTTCGTTTATTGCATATAGGGGAAAAACGAAAAGTCGGAGGAAAATCTCCGAGGCTGTTTTCTAACAACACTGCTACAAAGCGTGGGAAACTGCCTTAGAAGAAGTGCATTTTACAATCAGAATGTACCGAATCGGAGAATGTAACGGAGAAAAATCCCTGCTCCAACATCTCCGACTTTTCGTTTTTTGCATATAGGGGAAAAACGAAAAGTCGGAGGAAAATCTCCGAGGCTATTTTCTAACAACACTGCTACAAACCGTGGGAAACTGCCGTAGAAGAAGGGCATTTTACAATCAGAATTTACAGATATAAAGGGAGAAAAATCCCTGCTCCAACATCTCCGACTTTTCGTTTATTGCATATAGGGGAAAAACGAAAAGTCGGAGGAAAATCTCCGAGGCTGTTTTCTAACAACACTGCTACAAAGCGTGGGAAACTGCCTTAGAAGAAGGGCATTTTACAATCAGAATTTACAGATATAAAGGGAGAAAAATCCCTGCTCCAACATCTCCGACTTTTCGTTTTTTGCATATAGGGGAAAAACGAAAAGTCGGAGGAAAATCTCCGAGGCTGTTTTCTAACAACACTGCTACAAAGCGTGGGAAACTGCCTTAGAAGAAGGGCATTTTACAATCAGAATTTACTGAATTAAGGGAGAAAAATCCCTGCTCCGACATCTCCGACTTTTCGTTTTTTGCATATAGGGGAAAAACGAAAAGTCGGAGGAAAATCTCCGAGGCTATTTTCTAACAACACTGCTACAAAGCGTGGGAAACTGCCTTAGAAGAAGGGCATTTTACAATCAGAATTTACCGAATTAAGGGAGAAAAATCCCTGCTCCGACATCTCCGACTTTTCGTTTTTTGCATATAGGGGAAAAACGAAAAGTCGGAGGAAAATCTCCGAGGCTATTTTCTAACAACACTGCTACAAAGCGTGGGAAACTGCCTTAGAAGAAGGGCATTTTACAATCAGAATTTACTGAATTAAGGGAGAAAAATCCCTGCTCCGACATCTCCGACTTTTCGTTTATAGCATATAGGGGAAAAACGAAAAGTCAGAGATGAAAAAGTTTGAGAAATTGCTCCAACATCTCCGACATCTCCGACATCTCCGACTTTTCGGCCTTACCCATCAGAGCCATGCATACGTATATATAATCATTCGGCATCAGCTGACACGGTGAAATATATTTATCATGAGTGGGCTACCACAATTCGAGAATTAAAATGTGCCCCTGCCTGGGATCGAACCCGGGGTCTTCGTGTCAAAAGTTTCTCCAACATTCCACTGCGCCACTCAAGCGCAATGAAATATTGGAGAAATCTGAAGTCATTCAGATCCCTGGGTCTTACACCACGACATGCATATATACGTATGCATGGCTCTGATGAAGGCTTAATGCCGAAACACGAAAAAACAAAAAACAAATGGCTTCTGTCGTGGTGTAAGACCCAGGGATCTGAATGACTTCAGATTTCTCCAATATTTCATTGCGCTTGAGTGGCGCAGTGGAATGTTGGAGAAACTTTTGACACGAAGACCCCGGGTTCGATCCCAGGCAGGGGCACATTTTAATTCTCGAATTGTGGTAGCCCACTCATGATATGTCTATATGTCTATATGTCTATATGTCTATATGTCTAATGTCTATATGTCTATATGTCTATATATATAGGTGTATTCCTTCCGGTTGGAGAAAAGCCCCTGCATAATGTTTTCATTCTTCAAACATAAAAATGAGTACAGATAAAACATTACCTGTACATTACCAGACTGAGAAAAACAAACAGGATAAATCTATTGACTTCAAATGGCAACTTTTTTCGCCGTACAAAAGAATCTGTAAAAGTAGAGGTTTGGAACGCCAATGAATTCCAATGAGCGCAGCACCCGGGAGGGCACCAACGAGGAGGCCACTCCTTTGTTCTTCAAAAGACTGCCACAACAATAGTTAGTGCTCTGTATCTTCGTGACCGTCGTTGGTTGCACACATTGGGTTGATTGTGTCACTAAAATTATGACTGAATTTGTGAAAATTTAGTTTACTCAAACCCTACTCTAAGTTGAGTTAACAAAGAAAGCCCTGGTGAATCATAAATACAAGCGACAGATTTAGAAGGGAGTCAAATAAGAGAAAGCAGTCTGTTCTGGGATGTATTGATGGAAGGACGTTCTCTGACCTCAGGATCGATTTTACTCCATTTTTGTAATCTGTCAGGGAAACAGGTTGACTATAGATTATAGTATTCAGTTCTTGCTCTTATTTGTACAACAACGGGTTGATTGTGAAAAGCATAATTAGGTTGATTCAGTTGTGGAATAGGGTCTCTTGTAGAATCTGGCAGTGGTTGTCTGTGCAGTCTGTATAATCTAGCATTAAACTGAATAAGGAACATAGATCAGTCGTTTTGCAAATAACAAATTTCCCTAGACGACTTCAAATCCATATCTAGGTTCAGTTTTCGCAAAATGTTGACTAGGAAATGATGTTGATTACTCCACTCTAAATGAAAAATGTAGTATTCGAAATTTCCTTTGAATCTGTTTTTTTGGACTGTAATCGTAGCTTCAAGTGACCATGCAGTATCTAAACCATAGCCAAGCCTTGAAATAAACAGTGATACAAAACATTTGTCAGTCAATCTTGATTTCGAAGAGCTGGTTAGGATCTACCGGGTGTCCCAAAAAAATGCAAAAGATTTGAAAAATTCTAATGCAGAATGTTTCATTCTCATTATCAAACAATTATTTTTATTCAAATCTGTAACAACTAGATTAAATTTTGATATATTATCCAGTATTTTTGGTGACTTGTAAAGTTAAAATCAGCATACTTCAAAATTACCCCTACGTCAAAACCAGAGTTGCTGCATTAACAATGGTACATCGTAATGTCAAATTGTAAAACATGACAATCCCTGCAATTGCAATGCATTGCTGATTGCTGACAAACACGCAAGTTAATTGAATATTAAACAGACACTTTCATCAAGATTTCTATCCAAACACAGTTGTGCTTCTTAAGTGCCCATTGTGGTTCTTTGCTTTTCTAAAATGACTAGGCCATTATTACAGTTATACTTTCAATTATAAATGAACACTGAGAGCTCCCTCGAGACTGGATAACTCGTGAATCAGCAAGAGATCCTTTCGTTACAGTTTCTTAATCAAGTTGTGTGCTTGTCCGTAACCCTGTGAAGTTGCAGATATTGAAGATGCTTTTAATTTTGCAGTATACTTTGATCTAATGCTGGTAGCTCTGGTTTTGCCCTGAAAGCAAATACAGTATGAAGTTTGTTGATTTTTAACTCTGCAACCAAATCACCAAAAATTCTGAAAAATATATCAAAATCTAATCTAATCATTGATCATTGTAGATTTAGATAAAAATTATCATTGATCTTTAATTTGAAACAGCTTGTGTCATAGTTTTTAAAATCTGTTGCATTTTTCGGTAGGCTGTGAAATTTTTTCTACCTAAACTGTGCTGATTGCAGTCAGGGGTGGCACCAGAAATCTTCGGACAGAGCGGCTGGAGCTTCCAAGAGGGGGGCTAAATTGGCTAAAAAAAGCAGGTTTTGTATGTCACTTTACCAAATTTGCTCCGACAGTAGCCCAAAATTTGCTCCGATGGGGGGGGGCTAGATGCTTCCAACAGGGGGTTGTAGCCCCCTCTAGCCCTCCCCTGGCGCCACCCCTGATTGCAGTTTGCCAGACTTTTACAGTATGATGTCATAGACAAATGAGTTTACTCAAGAGTTTTGATTCATATTTTTATTCTCTACAAGTCTCTACATAGTTTAACTTTTCTACATATGGTACCTTAATCATTCAGTTTCTGACAAAATTCCTTCTTAAATTACTTAATTCATGACTTTCTCTTTATGGCTATATCATTAAATAAAAATGGCTTAAAATCCAGAAAAATCAGTTTCTACATTGCAGTTGTTATAGCATCTTTTTTACTGTTTTATTATCTTTTCTGACTTTACTCTCTGCACTTTCCATAGACATTCCCAATTTATCTAACATTTCATTTTGTAATTCTTGTTCATGGCCAATATCTAAAGCCATTTCTTTCATATTTTTTAAAACACCAGAAAGTTCATCGGCATCTGCATCAGTCAGAACTTTTTCTTGTCCAGTCTTCATTATCTGTTGCTGTCTGATGCTATCATGTGTGGTATCTACTGGTTGCGTTCTGCTTCCTGGAATGAGAAATTGTGAAGTACATACCAGTGAAAACCAGTTGAATTCTCTTTCACTGTCTGCTAGAAGACCCAAGCCTGAAGTAGCAAATTAGTAGCAAAGTGTACCAAAGCTCAGCACCCCTTATACTGGATCCGAAAGACTTTCTGCTCCCAGAGGTGGTGAGTAGGTTAGATTATAAATTGCTTAACTTTGCTTCAGATGAACAGCAATCAACACACTTCATGGTGTTTCATACTGTATACCAAGAGACCCAAAATTATGTATCATCTGTGTTTAGAAGGAACATCAAAGAAGTGCTACTTGTTTGAAAAGTGTTACTTTAAACTGATGGCAGAAAGGCTAATTGATATTTCACTGAAATTACTTCTTGATTCCTGGCAATTGCTTACCATTTAATAAGTGATTAACAAGCCTGCTTGAATTTTACATGTTATTAGGTTTCTCCTACAAAAAAGAACCTTATCCACAGTCTTTTGATCTGCCACAAATGATTACTTGCAAAAAATCATTAGTGCATGATATATATCTTATTAACATACCTGCAAGCAACTTGTTTCTGTTTTCAGTTACATTTGGCACAAAGCAAAAATCTGATGCATCTTTCACAGCCTCTGGTGTATCATCATCATCGTTTTTTGGAGTATCATCATAATCATCACTGTCATCACCATTAAACAATGGAGGATCTTCCAATATTAGTTTTTGTTTATAAATCTTTTCTACACTGTTGAGAAGTATTGGCAATTTTGTAGCAATGACATGTGCTTTTACATCAGGCTTACCGAAAGACCTCTTGACAAGTGTTATGTCATATGGGGAATGTACCAATGTATTGGAAAGATCTTTTGGAGAAAACGTGTGCAGCAACTTGTCTTTTGTGTCATATATATCAATGCTTTTGGCTCCAAGGATGAGCTTTGAAGATGTGTGAGATTCTTGATGTGATTTTGCTACAAGTATTTTGAAGTCCTGCCCTCTAGTTACCATATCTTTTGAGGACTTGATTTTCCAGTATCCAAACCAGGACTCCATATCACTGACAATATTTTCAGCAATTTGTAGATCAGCATGCAGCATGTCCATTTTTTTGGCAGCATCTTGGATTTGTTCTCCTTGTGCATGCAGTGTTGTAGCAGCAGACATTAATGTTGTCTGTGATTCATATGCAATCTCCAGGAGCTCACTTTTTGCCCTCTTGTTGCTTCTAAAATTAAAGATTTATATGTAGTGTATTACTGTATGCAACCAGCATTTACAATACCCTTCATAAAACAAGGTAATTAGATGCAATTGTTGTTCTTTGGGGGCTTAATAGCACCTGCATATTGTTTTCTTTGCATTGTGACATGAAGCTTTTTCACATTAGAAAGCTCAGCAAGAAGTGCCCTGCGTGTATTTTTTTTTAAGAAACTACTTATAATGAACTCAACTCTCGGATCGCCAAAAGATTAAGAAACTGCAAGGAAATCCTCAAAGGAAACATATTTTTACTTCATTTCACTTGTTTCCTGTATCATATTTTACTCGGAATGTACTTATGAGTAATGTCTTGACATGGGAAAGGCTTCAAAAAACATATTGTTTTGAAATGTTGACGAGGGCACAGGTAGTGAACATGAACATTGTTATGGAACCTTTAAGAAATAAACTTACTTTTAAAGAAATTTACTCTAAATAAACTATGAGTGGGGGACACCGGAGTAAATTGTAGCACTTTTTGGAAAACCAGCCATATCATCTAAATAATGATCAATTACGCTCTTGAAGGTACATGTTATTGTAGTTGCATCTCTTGGAATGCACTTGACCTTAGTTTCTATCATGTGGAACCAATTTTTGTGATGCTGTCTTGATAGTTTTAAAATCATTGGTCAAGTGTTACAATTGCCCCTGTAACACAGGGTAATTATAATACATGGCTGGAGCAATTGTTACATGTCTTTAAATCATTACAGATAATTACTGCACAATTCTGTTTGTTTTCATTTGCAAAATGTAGCACCAGGTAGCAGATTATTCTTTGCTTCAAAAATAAAACAAGGAAAATAAGATGCGGTCTGTATTTCTTTGCAAATTTTGATTCATTAATTGAAAAATTGAATCGATTGAAAAAATAGTTTTCGTTTACAAATTTCAAACATTTAACTCTTTAATACAACATGGATGCACATTGTTCAATCAGATTAGAAACTGAATAAAAATTAAGCCATCAACCAGTCTTCGCTACCGTTATTTCCAATTTTCACATCTCATAAGCTGTGGAGCTTAAAATTTTGAAAGTACCCAAGTCAAGAGCAAAATCTTTCCGACACAAATTTACAATGAAAGCACATTGTTACTCTTGTGCTCAAAAACATGCTTTTCCCCAAAAATTTTGCAAACTTGGCTGAACATTCCTGTATCTCAAGTTGTATGTAGAGGGTTAGAATGAGCACATTATGTACAAAAATCAGATTTTTGAAATTTTCTGCAAGGTGTGAGAGCCAGCTTTACAATTGCCTCGTGTTACAATTATTGTCCCTGGTTCCCCTACTCAAAATCTGATAATTTTAAGAAACGTCAGTATTGACCAAAATTCTTAGTTTCTTTTAAAAATATGTGAAATGCTATGCTTTCCAGTCTGGCCAAATTAGAATATCTTACTGTATGCGAAATAACTTTGTGGCGCAGTCAAAATCTCTGATGCACAAGTGTGAAAAAATTGTGATTAGCTACCGCTGCAGGTTGTCTGGTGGGCCTAACAATGTTTCTTTCCAGAAATGCTCGACAATATTCAAGACATCATAAATATTACTTAGAGACGAGAACCAATGAACATGAACTCCTCTTTCAGAAATTGTAAGTGCATTAAAAAAGAGATTTGTGGTTCTTCTTTTCACTCCAGTTATGTTTCGCATATCGATTGACAACGGCCTCATTGCCAGATTTCCAGCATCGGGCTTGAAACGAAGAAACCTCTGAAGCAGTTTTAAATGGCCGTATAACCATTTGCCATCCTTGTCGTTGTAATAGGAGCATTTCCATTCGAAAATGCGAGGCATTCTATCAGTCTTTTAATCGTTTCGACACGGCTAGAATTGCTCGATTTGTTGATTGCACTCAAAGCCCAGTTAAATGTTGCTGCGGAGTCTTCAGTTGAACCGCCATTTGTTTTGCCTTGTCAACAGCTCTAAAACCTCGACATCATGAGGAAGATGGAATCAGAAAAGGAATGAAAGGAAGCCAAGAAAGCCTTGGCAACTCACGGAAACCGTTTTTACTATTTTGGAAAGAGTTGGATCAAGCGATATTTGTATAAATCTAAACAATGATTTTTCTGCTACCTCCTTCCACATATGGGCATGTCACGTGACCTGTGATCGTCCTAAAATTTTTCATCAAAATGTAGGTAATAGATAATTAGTAAAAGCCAGATAACATTTGTAAAAGTCAGGGAGTTTGGGGGACGCAGTTCATGTCGTTTAAAAACGCAGCAAATAAAACTTCAAGGGGGTGGAAAACAACCCCATATGGTTTAGGGTTAACCCCTTCTTTGCCACGCCCCAAGCGCAAAAGCTTTCTACTTGCCGAATTTGCCCAAAGTACCTACCTCAACAACGTTGATCAATTAATGCATGATAAATATATCTTCACACAAGAAACTATTTCAAAATCATATTTCATTACGTACAGAGTGCTGGGTGCGTTTTTTATTTATTACCACCAGTTGATATACAGTATTTCGTTCTTTTCTTGTCGTCCGTTGCAAATAACAGTCGAAAACAGCCTGAGGCTTTTTTCAGTAATTACTTCATTGACCTGTCAATTATTGGTTCATCCGATGGATTAAGATTTCATTCCCAAACCAATTTCTTTAATTTTTTATCACTCATCTTGTTTGATTATAAAAAACATGAATTTTAACTGTGCCTAAAGTTAATTTCCTAACATATTTGCAATTCCAATTGACCCATTCAAGTTACTATTAATTTTCAGCGTAATTTTATTTTCGAATTGCAACTTTAACTTAGTAACAAAAACCAGCAAATGTTTAATTCAAAAATTTACTCAGAAATTCCAATGATTATGCTTTGATGAGATTAATAAACAATAATTGTTTCAATTCCCTCACAAAGAATATTGCCGCAGGGAAATTAAGTTGTTTTCGTTTCAAAGTGTTTTTCGTGGGTTTTTTTTGCACAGATAGGAAAAGGAAGCCTCGACATTAGTATCCTTTAATTTGATATCGCTCCTTGTTAATGTGAATTACAGCTTTGGAGTCATGTGCCAAATGAAAGTCATGTACCATGCACCTGGTGGCCAAAGAAAGGCCAAGGCACTTGAAAAATTATTAACACACTCATTTGTTATAAGAAACTTGGCTCTGACATTTTAGTAGATCTTCATAAGTCTGGAACCAATTCTTATGGTAAAAGTTTCTTGTCGAGTTTCTTGATTTTCACAAAATTGAATTTTGCAATTTGTCAAAGTTCATCAAGGGTTGCTTTTTTATCCAAAAATTACAACAAAGAACCCATTATAAGCAGAAATCATAACTTTTAGTACCACTTGGGTTGGTAATACACTTTCTGTTTAAAAAACTTGCAAGTCCTAACTAAAAATTGAAAAGTTTCTCAACTTCGAGTAAAAACTTGGATAACTGTTCACCCTGCTGCGACGATGCAATTTTTTCCGTTCATGACTGGAAGTATCTTTGATGGCTGGAAGTATCACCTATTGATAGTTGGAAGTATCTTTGATGGTTGGAGGTATAATTTGTAGGCCTCATCTTATTTCACTTACCTTTGATATCAATTTTCAGCTGAGGCCCGTTCTCAGTGTTTCATGGCTGGAACATTGATACTTGGAAGCACCTTTCAAATTGGTCTTATCCATGACAGAAGGGTGCTGAGGGCTTGGGAGGACGACAAGTTTGTGAGTTTTTGGGGTTGGGAATCTTTCCCAGAAAAATTAATGGAATTCTGGATCCTGGTAAGGAGGCTCGGGACCTCCTATTTTTCCTTATTGTCGGGATGCTGGACGTAAGATCTTATTGTACCATATTATCTATTATATAATATTATCAAATTGTTGTCGTAATTTTGCACAGAAACTTCACTGATCAAAGAGATCTTAGGGATAGAGGAAGTAAGTAGTGCTTATTCCACTAAAGATTTCTTAAAATTTCAGAGCTTTCTCCTCCTATTTGTTTAAAACTTTGACAAGGAAAATGCCCAAGCACATTTGAGGGCCTTTTGGGATAAGCATACGGCTGGGCTACGAGACTATAGCGCCCATATCTCGTCTTAAGCGCTTCATTCAAATAATGATACTTTGAATGATAAGATGCTTCTAACCAACATGCGAAATAAGCTAAAAGCGTTTCGTAGTATACTTTCAGATAGCCTTATTACAGTTGACGAAATAGACTTGGGGCAAGTCTAACCAACATGTTGACCAACATATGTACGATACTTCCACCACTGATAGCGCAAGCAGGCCTGACCTAATGATTGATACTTCTAACTATCAAAGGTAAGTGAATCAAATTAAGGCCTAAGAATGATACCTCCAACCATCATAGATACTTCCAGCTATCAACAGGTGATACTTTCAACCATTAAAGATACTTCCAACCATGTATGAAAAAATATCACTGCGATGAGAACGACAACATCTCTTACTTTTATGCATCAAAGACCAAGGTAACACCATGGGTAATTAGACACTGCTGGTGTGCTTCTATGGAGAAGAGCTGGATAATATGTATCTGTGGGGGAAATTTTTTATAGTACTGCGGAGGAGATATCTGCGGGGGAAATTTTTTATAGTACTGCGGAGGAGATATCTGCGGGCGAAATTTTTATAGTACTGCGGAGGAGATATCGGAAGCGAAGAGAGAAGGAGAGAGAAGAAATAGTTTAATATTTTTGTTCTTTCGATATCTCCTCCGCAGTACTGCAAAAAAATTTCCCCCGCAGATACATAATATCCAGCGCTCCTCCATAGAAGCACACCAGCAGTGTCTAACTACCCATGGTAACACTCGAAATTTCAAATTCCAATTTCATCAAGTGCAAAGCTAGCCTTGGAAATCCAAAAACATACTTTTTTAATAAAATTATGTTCGTTGCGTGTGGTTCTAGAGCAATTAAATGATAATATTACAAAATAAAAAATCAATTTTTAACGAAAATTTTACCCGATTTCTGCCCGATAACCCGATTCGATTATAGTTGATTTTTGCAAATTTTCCAACGTTAGGTTAGGGGCTGTAGATCCCAGCCCCCTACCTCATAGCCTATGGCAATGCTTCATAGATTTCCCAGTGTACCCCGCCTAGAATTTGATGAAACAAGAAATTTTGTCTTTTAAAGTGTTTGAGTTTCTTATAAGCAGTTTCTGATAAAAATTACATGTACTGTATAGTCCAAGACACATGTATGTTATCTAAGAAAGATGAAATTTGAATGAAGTTATTTGTGGCAGACATCTGCGATAAATATAGTCAACATTTTTGAGGTATCAGATTACTGGGCAACCAAAGCTAATGCTATTTGCCATGACTTTAGGAAATTCAATTATTGATTTGATAATTTGATGAAGAATTTAGAAACCTCGTTTGTTGATTTTGTCTTTCTAAAAATAGAAAAAGCAAACAGCAAGCAATCCTCCTTTCAGAGACGGAGAAAATGGAAAGGAATCCTTGGCGTGTAGGCGTTTTAAATCCCTGGATTTTTCTCACGAATAGAAAAGTGATTCATTCTGCTCTACTACGGATCTCTCGAAATTCATGTTGCGGCGTTTGTTCACAGGAATTGTTGACCCCTTATTGACC
Source organism: Aurelia coerulea (assembly GCA_039566865.1). Lineage (NCBI taxonomy): Eukaryota > Metazoa > Cnidaria > Scyphozoa > Semaeostomeae > Ulmaridae > Aurelia > Aurelia coerulea. Next base: position 23,222,848 of record CM076944.1, read on the forward strand.
AACAACGAACGGCAGGCAAGAAATAGGATCACGTTTAGGAGGAACTGGCTTTTCTAGGAAAATTAAATCATTTTCAAAAATACACTTTTGGAATCTGAAAAACATTGAAAGAGTTTCCTTGAAATTAAAACTAGTTATCCTTTTCCAATTTGAACATCAAACACGATCAAAAAATTGGGAGGGAAATTTTATTACTTGGGCAGATTTATTTTGTCTCAGACTAAGGGTCAATTCGTAATCCGTAATTCGTACAGGAGTCTTTTATAGGTTTAGGAACAAAGGTGTAAGGTAAGAAACCGCTTATAAGAAACGGTACGATCAATTTTTCGAAAGTTAAGAAACAACCCTACCTGAATTTTAAAAGCTAAGAAAGTTCTGTAATTTGCAGTTTTAATTTTACCAGCGCATTCAAAAAGGTTTTGACATTGTACAGTTACAGTATTATAGCAACTGTTTGGACACTATTTTGAAAGCGAATTATGTCATTTACATGTTTTGAGATCTTACTGAGTAATTTGAGAGCCCTCTTGACAAAGCTAAATTAACTCCACACTTCGGCATTAAGAATATAACAAACCCGTAAGAAACTTTTGGTAGCAAAATGGCCCAAAAATTTTAAAAATTGCCTACCAGCGCCGGACCTTACTCTTATAAAGAAGATCCGTGTATTTCGAAACAAAGGGTTTTTAAGCCTTACCAATGTTGAGATATTTTTCAAGTACCTCTAAGTAATATGGTACGGGGAGCAAGTAGCCTGCGTACCAGTAGCTAGAAACCAGTAAAAGTAAATCAAGATTATGCGAAGGATTTCCTTTATTGAAATAAGTAGTTTATCGAGTTTATCGTAACTTACGTTTCCATGATACGGGGTTGTATGTGCCACTCTAAGCGTAAAATTACCACCCATAAATCCAGAAAATTCTGAAAGTATACCCACAAATCCGGAAAAGACGAAGAAGTTCACCCAGTTCACCAGTACACTCATTTTTTTTTTATAAGAAACCGCTTATAAGAAACGGTAGGCTCAATTTTTCGAAAGTTAAGAAACAACCCTACCTGAATTGAAAAAGCTAAGAAACTTTTGTAATTTACAATTTCAATTTTCCTATCGCACTCAAAAATATTTTGACAGTGTACTGTTATAGCAACTGTTTGGACAATATTTTGAGTGCGAATTATGTTATTTACTTGTTTTCGAGATCTTACCAAGTAATTTGGGAGCCCTTCAAACAAAACAAATTAACTCTATACTTCTGGCATTAAAAAGATAAGAAACACATAAGGAACTTTTGGTAGCAAAATGGCCCAAAATCTAAGAAACTGCCTGCCAGCACTGGACCTTAGTTTCTTATAAAAAAAATGAGTGTATATGAAGTTTTACAAAAATCCTACCAATAGATCCGGAAAATTTTTAAAATCGCTGAATACCATGCCCATAAATCCGGACCGGACTCTATCCTAATAAAGATACCCTAAAAAAATGGCACAACCCCGTACAATCTAGAAACCGGGCACCAAGAACAACGGTTCGTTAGTAGACGAATCCTCACCCAATTTCTTAGAATGGAACCCAAAACGAGGTCCTCGATATCTCTCGAGGCCTTTGCCCGGAAGCCCCTGACCGCCACTCTGTTCCTGCAGTCTGTTCCTGTTCTCAGTGTGAGATTCATTCATTTTGTTTGTTTACAAGTTTACAATGACAGTTTGTTGAATGTTAATGTAGCATGGGGAAAGAGATTTTATTTAGTCTTTTAAAGAGAGTCAGTTGTGTCTGCTTTGAGATCAGTGAAAGAATTCAAATTCAATTCCAAGCTCTATTTTTGAACGGTTCTCATTTTGGTTAAATTCGTGGCTGGAGATTTTGTGGTTGGGATTACCAGAGGTCACGGTTTTGACCTGTTGATAAAGACCGTCAGGTTGATTACAGCGCATTTTCGTCAATGGAGCATGCAGAGCGTCCTCTCGAAACAGGCTGCACAGTTGGGGAAGGAAGCAACAGCGCTTTGGAGAAAAGGCAATATATCGCAAGAATCAGGCTTATAATTCATTGATTGTCAACGGATATTCAGTTTGACTTTGAGAGGATTCACAGCAAAGACTCATTGTTTGTGCTTTATTTCGTCGAAAAAATCATGGAGTTTTCACGGACTATGCTTACTGGATTCGTGGTCGTTCTGGCTTGTCTATGTATATCTTATGCTTTTGCAAGAGAAAATAAAAACAAGGAGAGATCATCCTCCAGGCAACGCAGAAATAGAGAGTTTACTTGGAGAGAGGAGCCCTGGAATAATTGTATCGAGGGAAAAACATGCGAAGATGCTGGAAGTCGCCGCCGTCTGTTGACTTGTGTGAATTCACGAGGAGAGAAAGTCACTTCAAGAAAATGCGATCGAAGATCAAGGCCTGCCCGTAAAGAATATTGTGTTCCTGATATTTGCAGAAATCAAACAAACTTTAAGCTACGATTTTGGCCATGGAGTTCGTGCGCGTCAGAGTCGTTGTTGAATCTGCAAATACCCAATGTTTTGAATAAAAACAGCACAATTCAGATTACTGATTCCAATAACGCTGTTGATACTGGAAAATATCCTTATTTTGGACATGGAAGCAATTGGAAATCGTTTGTGATTAACTCCTGTGGATCTTTTCAAAATACCATTGTGTTTGTAAAGAAAAGGAACATTTCTTGCTTGGTGTATTGGGAAAAGAGGAACATTAAAATCAAGGTCCCGATCGAATATTGTTCTCAAGGAGCAGACGTACCAAAATCTGTTCAAATCTGCTCTTTTGGTTGTAAACAAAAATGTTCAGTTGGTCTTTGGAATAACTGGGAAAGTTGTCAAAATTGTAAGGATAATTTGAAATTTCGAGAAAGGAAAATTTCATATTTTCCGTACATGAATGACAGCATAAGTATTTGTCCTCCGTTAGTGGAAATGAACAGATCTGTTCCCTCAAAACCTGAGAGACAAGATAAGATTCAGCTCAAAGTTTCAGAGTGGAGCAGTTGCAAAAAGATTGGAAGCAGACAAAGGTCGTTCCCGACTTCCTTATCAAACAGATCAGCGGTCGTGGGAACACGTACGCGGTTTGTCACATGTGTTGATGGAAAAGGAATGCGTGTTAAGTGTGAAAACGCTATGTCTGGGAAACTTTCAAGGAGCGAGTCCTGCATTTTACCAAGAGATTGTCAACTTACACAATGGAGTCAATGGTCAACCTGTGCTGCTGTTTTTGAAAGGAAAGAAAATAAGAAAACAGGGCTAAGGATCTTTTTCCAACAGCAGAGATCAAGAAAGCTTTCCCTTACTCCGCTTTTAGGTGGAAAAACCTGTGAGTACCTAACTGAAAGGCGGACTTGCAAACCCTTGGAATCACCCTCTTATGAACAGGAAGGCAAAAACGGGACCTCTAAAAATGAAACTTTTGAATGGTTTGTTGGTAAATTTGACAAATGCACATCTGATGCGAAAGATTGTCGAAGTGGTGTTATGAGACGCGATGTGTTTTGCATAAGGCGTGGTGATACCGCATTTAATCCTGTGGGTTCACAATTTTGTACACATATGAATAAGCCTGCTGAGGAGGCGTTCTGTAGGAATCCATGTCGTGATATGTGCGTTTTGGGAGAATGGGGATCTTGGAGTGCGTGTACCGCGGACTGTAAGGGAAATGTAAGTGGTTTGGTTCGAGGGACGCATTACCGAGTTAGGCGGGTCATCCAGTACTCAGGTGATCCCCGAGCATGTAATGATTACGCGGAAAGCCGTCCATGCACGCTGAAGAATTGTGTTTCATGGGTGGCTGGTACACAAACTGTATGCCTGATGGATAACATACATCGTGCATGTGGAAATGGAAAGACTCACCGAGCAGTTTATTGTATGAATGCACGAGGACACCAAGTTGATGAACGCTTGTGCCTGGATAAGAAGCCTCCAAGAAGTTTGCCATGTCACGTGCCTTGCTCAGATGACTGTGTTGCTGGGACATGGAGCGACTGGGGGCCTTGCCAAGGTAAATGCGGTGTAAATGGGACGCAAGGAGACAGCTACAGAAGCAGAAGACAACGTATTTTGGCTTATCCAGGCTGGAGTGGAAGGCCTTGCCCGAGCAGTAACGAACTCATCGAGAAGCAGTCGTGCTTAGGTGAAAACTGCGGTACGTACCATTGGGAGGTTAGCTTATTCGGTGCTTGTAAAGTGCTGCCATCAAGATTTGGAACACGGGTCATAACGGACAATTTAAACAGGAGATGCATGATTGGATCCCGATCAAGGAGTGTCACTTGTGTGAACGATGCTGGAAAGAAAGCCAATGACCATCTTTGTACAGCCTTCCTGAGACCCCCACCTAGCAAAGAATGTCGATTGTGCCCAGGAAACTGTGTATTAAGTCCCTGGACTGAGTGGTCACCATGCCCCACGACCTGCTCTCTGGTTGACATTGTTTCTTCCAGCCATTTTTTCCGAAAAAGGAAGAGATATATTGTCAGCGAGGGGGCCGACGGTGGCAGATTATGTCCAAACAGAAGCAAGCTTTTCCAGACTATAAAATGTGGCACTTGTAATCCAAACGATTGGAGATCCACGGGCTGGTCACGTTGTGCTGTAGCCCCAGAAGGAGGTTGTAATGGACTGAAAACGAGACGTGTATATTGTATGAGCAATACTGGTGAGAGAATGCCTGATGGATTTTGTCTTTTGAAGAGCAGAAAGCCAGCTGAAAGCATCAAGTGTGCAAGAAGCTGTGATAGAAAATGTGTCCTGACAGAATGGAGTGATTGGGGAGAATGCTCAAGAGCTTGTGGCACTGGTAAGTTTTTTATTCTTTTCCTCTCTTCTTAATAAGTCTTGATTCAATGAAAAAGTATCGATTGGACCACCGGGTAGGTAAAACTAAGTTAACACGATTAGCGGGGTGTGGATGCTGCCGAAATTCAAAACTTAAATGTTAATCGATCAGTCAAATGCTAACTTAGGTGTGTAATTGGATAAAATCACTCATCATTTAGACCCAGAAATTAGGAAAATGCTAGTGAAGGTTTGAATGGGAAGGAGAATTCCACACTGGACTCTGGTCCATGATTTACTTGCCATTGAAACTTAAATCCAATACAATGGTCAGTTTTTCAGAAATAGTATTTACATTCAGTGGCAAGTAAATCATGGACCAGAATCAAATGTGGAATTCTCATTTCCATACGAACCCCTCACCAGCATTTGTCCTAATTTCTGGCTCTTAAATGTGAGTGATTTTATCAAATAGAACTTCCACGTCTAGTTAGACTTTGACTGATAGATTAACATTTCAAATTTTAATATCGGCCGCATACTTTTTATTCCACAGCCCGTCAAACATGTTAACTATTTTTTGACTCACCCGATAGTGTGGAGCGACAGAGGCACCGACAGCAACATCCTTCATACGGTTTTCTACTTGAACCCTTCCAGGTTTTTCAATGTTTTCTGAACTATGACCGAACTACGTTGAAGGTTTTCTTGTTTTGAAAATTGGACAAATCCAGTTGCATGTCAAAGTTACAAAGTCAGGCTTGTCGAAAAATTAGTATATGTTATTTGTGCTGCACTTCTTTTTGGAAGAAGACGATTTTTGCTTGTTAGAAATTTACAAGGTTTAAAAAATTGAAACGGATTTTGCTAAGGCTAAGTACCTCAGTTCCCTGTTTGCACTTCATTCACTGAATTGAATTGCTCGTACCCTTTCCCAACCAAGTGCCCTGGGACAATATCAATGTGGATTTCTAATGTAAGATATGAAAATTGTCCTTGGTTGTTCCTTTGTTGATCATTCTGTTGGCCTTGCTTTTCAAACGACATAAATCCCTTGTTTTCTCAAGTTGAAACTCAACACTGGCGGCAATTTTCTTTCCTTCGAAAGCCAAACCAAAAGCACTGTTTACACCGCACAAACTAACCCGGGGCGAACCTTAGACTTATTATAGTTCGTCCCTAGTTTTCGCTCGCTATTGAGTAGAATTACTAATTGAATTGAATGGAATTGCTAAGGTTAAAGTCAAAAATATTGTTTCCTCGTATACCAAGGCTTGAAACCCAGCCACTACCATATATAGAAGCGTGTCCGGGCTCCTCACGATTTTGATTGGTTCTTGTATTGTTGCACGTGCTTCACAAATTGAATCAAGGTATCGTTATCTTTTGTTTATATCACTATTATTTCTCAGTATCAATTTTTCACCATTTGTTATCATTTTATCTTCTGTCTCATCAAAACGCTTATTGCTTCCTGATTGGATAAGAAACAGCGCATGACAAACCCCTTATTCTTTTCCATGGGACTTGGCCCAACCTCACTTCGGTTTAGTTTTCGAAGGAAGGAAAATGGCCACCATGGCTGAGTTTCAACTTGAGAAAACAAGGGTTTTATGTCGTTTGAAAAGCAAAGCCAAGAGAATAGTCAACAAAGAAAAAACCATGGACTATTTTGGTATCAGGAATGATATTTTACATTAGAAATCTACATTAATATCGTCCTAGGGCCCGTGCACCAACTGAGGCAAACAATCTAAACCTGAAAAGCCTACCAGTTCCGCCAAAAGTACCAATCTAAATGCATTGTTCGTGGTCTGACCAATAGCTTAGCTCGCACAGCTATATAGACCTAGCCCTTGTTCTTGTCTCCTGCCAAGATCCGTTGTTATCCTTTATAAAAAAAACTGATACCCTCTGAAACCTGTTCTAAGCTTATCCGTTTTTTAAATGGGTTAGTGCATGGTTAGTGGGAATACAACGCACAAATGCAGTGGTGGACATTTGGGGGGAAGCGAGGAGTGCGATTGCCCCCAATGTTAACTAGAACAAAGATCTTTTGTTCGACAAAAATAGAACTAAACAATGCTTTTTAACTGAAACAATAGCTCCGCCCCCAATATTTGGCAACGTGTCCGCCACTGCACAAATGTACAACTCTTAACCTGTTTTTATATTAATCCAGGCAAGTGGAAAGGCAGCCTAAGATAACGTTGATATGAAGATATGAAGGGTCTTTATTTAACACCCTTGACCCAAAAGTCTATAAAAGACCACGCCTTAGGAAATTCTTTAAAGAGCCAGCAGTAGTGGCAATGTTTAGTTGACCTAAAATAACAACAGCATGTCTTTGTCCTGTGATAGGGAGTGTGTTTCACTTTCAATTTCTCAGCTTAATATTTACTTTTTTGGTGGTCATCGTGTGCCAGAGCTTTGTCTCCTTGTCTTTTCTTATCTGAAGTCAATTTATTCTTAAGTGGTCGATGAATTAGAGAGATAAACTCCACAAGCTTAAACCACAAATTTAAAAATGGATCCCATAAAGGTTCCCGAAGCTAAATATATTGGCTACCGATCACTAGTTTTCCGTCAGATTTTCAAATGCTCTACATATGCCTGCTACGAACCTGCTGATCATTTGGTAATGCCTCTAAGCAATTTAATAATGAAATTTCTTTGGCGTTAGTCATGATCATAAACAAACCAAGCTCTACCATATGTGTGATCTTCAGTGGCTGGCAAGTGATAGATCATTGTTATAGATAGCTGTAAGGATTATTCACCAGCCCTCCAAAATAAATGGAGACTGTTAGGTATTTGGAAATGGTTACGCAGGTATAGGTTTGGCTGTTTTCATTAACAGTTTCCTTTCAGGCCTAAGCTTCATTAAGAAAGCAAGTGACGGCAAAACAGAATGTGCAAAACATAGCACTAAGAATGCGCTAGAATTGTTACAGTACGTTTTTATGAGGAGTGCGTTCATAAGGAACTCCAGGCTGACATTTTGGATAGTTTTGTGTTTACTTTAATCATAGGAATGGAGGATACAGATGTTGAACACATACTCTAAAACACATTTTAGGATATTTTTGAGAAGGATGAGGTAGCAAATTTGTATGAAATCAACCCAAGCGTAACAAAAAGCTAGCATAAGATTCTTGCTTTAAAAAAGTGCGTAGAGAGTCACAAAGTTCCACTGGTCAAATTAGTAAGTTCCTTTGTCCCTCGTGTCGCTTTCTATCGCGCTGTCTTGTTTTCCTGGCTGGCTATTGCCCTTCTGGCCGTTCGAGCAGTGGCTCCATGTTTTATCATTGATAAAACATGGAGCGGCCAGAAGGTGTGCAATTTCGAATACGGAAGAAAGTGCGAAAGCTCACCTTTCCATTTCTGAGATTCTTATTGAGTTTGTAAGGTCTTGCTGTTAGCCATATATTAAGGGGTCGCTGAGTTATGAGCTTTGAATTATCAAATGTTACCAAGTCCTAAACTGTGTGCCTAAATATTTTACAAAAGATGGTCGCTGGATTCTAAAATCGTGGTACAACCAAGTCGAATTTAGATTCAAGTTACAAAAGCTGATAACACCAAAAAGCGTCTGAAATTTGTATTTCAGCGTATGAGAGCAACTAGAGTGAGCTTCGAGCTAAAGACTCCTTCCTCTCTGAGACTGTTTATCGAAATCGTTCATATAACCTTAGCCTTACTCCACAGAGACCCCGATCTTTCGTTCATCTCATCTCATTGAATTGATTTGATTCGATGTTGTTGTTGTCGCTTCAGTGAGTTGTAGTGGTATCAGTTTAGTCAGAGAGCGACTACGCCATGCATTAGCATATCCGGGATATTCACATCTTCGCATGCTTCGAAGACCCCAAGCAAACTGGGGTCGAAATGATTTACGATTTATTTGATCTTCGATTTTGTGATTTCAATTTGGAAGACATAGCATGCAAACAAACATTAATCATCATTTTAAAAATTATTCGAAGAAACAACGTAATTACTCCTTCGTATACAGCTTTTAGCAAATATTTGGATTCGGAATCTAGTACGAATTTGTTCGGTACACCTTCGTCATTGTAAGATAAAGTCCTCTGCCAACTGCATTTTAAGGCATGGTAGCGCAAACACAAAGCTTAAACTAGAAACTTATGTCACCTATGCATAAAAATCGCATTAATTGAGCGTACAAAGCAGGACCGTAGAAAGCATCTTAATCTGGGGGGGGGCACGACCCTTTAAAGGCACTTTTTCATTAAGGTAAAGGGTCACTTCGTGAAACAACATAAATACAAACCGGGGACACATTTTTTTCGCAAAATCTTGGGGGCACGAGAGATTCTTGCGAGGGTGGTCAGAAAGGCCTAAATCTTGGGGTAGTAGACTGAATTACGCCATCTGATTGATCGATTAGGTTGAGATGAAGAACCACATGAGCAGAAATCTTTGTAATTTAAATTTTTGTCTGCTATGTTCGAAATTATTCACTAGCTACCAATAAGTTTTTGAGAAGGTCCATTGTTCAATTAAGTGTTCTTTCATCATCCTAAACAGCGAAGTTTCCAGTCAATCATGCCCTGTCCTGTATCCCTTAAAAGTTTTTTGCTCACCTCGAGGAGGACAGACAATTGGTAAGATTGTGCATTGGAGGACAGACGGTTGTTCAATGGGTACAAGAAACTCCCTAAAATCTTGGTCTTTTTATCTCGTACACTTTTTGAGACTGCTACACCCTTTGAGCGCAGTTGTACCTTGGAGCTCAGTCGGGGCTGCAGAATTCCTCAGAAAAAACTGACGCAAAGTAGGGTGGTGGTCCCTTATATACCTATGCTTTGTTCTTTACTTTGAATAGCGAATCAGGACACCCAACCAGAATACATCTCTTATCAGAAAGTATTTATGGTCTATGCACAGTGAGCCTCGATGCGGAGAGGAGGCGAGGTAGAACTCAGTCGGGGCTGCAGAATTCCTTTCTGTCTCGACATCCTTATGAAAGGTGCCAAGAAAGAAACACAAATTTCCCCCTATGTTTTCCGAATTGGAAAAGACCGGTTTTGTTGGGGATACGAACAGGCTAAGTTGAGAATCTCAAGGAATCCCCCAAAAAGGGCTCCAGATCGCATGCGTAGGGTTTTAGGAACAAATGTTTGTGCCTTTGCATAGGAACATTGGTCTTTGTTAGTAAAATGGAAACTTTGTACATGAAATCGCCATCTGCCATAAAATGTTTACTGAATTCTAACGATTTGAAATATGACGTAGAAAGACAGGTTTAAAGATTACACCATCTAATTAATGGGTGAAAAGTTTATTCCAACTGGAATGCACCTCATTTCCACCATCTTTTCATTATGCCACCAACAGACCTTGTTTTTATCTTTTAAACTTAATTTTAAGAAATTAATTGGTTTTCAAAACATGTTATGAAGTGACATTTTGTGGTGGAGATAACCTAAATTCCAATTATGCCGTCTCCTTTGGATATCATTCCTAAACTTTCATTCCATTCATTTGGCACGAGCTTTGTTATTTGGAGTGATGTTTTCAAGAAAAAACAAGTAAAGCTACACTCACCTTTTTTGTTACGAGTTACGAGTTACGAGTTACGAGTTGAAATTCTGTGGTATGAGTTACATTTTATACCATGAGTTACAAGCTACGAGTTACATCTATTTTACGAGTTACTTCTTATATCATGAGTTACGAGTTACAAGTTACATGTATTTCACGAGTTACTTCTTATATCATGAGTTACGAGTTATTTTTCATATAATATTTTTTTCTTTCATATAGAATATTACAATACATTCTACCATACCTTTCTTATTACTATACAACAATACGGGGACGATACCGTAAGGGGCAAAAGACAATTACCACCCCATGGGGAACGCATAAATAAAGATGCACCACGTAAAAAAAAGCAAGGGAAATTAACTAATAAAATAACTAATTGGCTACGAATACACAATGAAACCGAAAAAGTAGGTGCTTATGTATGGGCGTTTGCAGCAATGGAACATTTAAAAGCGTTCTGTAGCATGAATAGGGGGGGGGGGGGCTCTCTCCTCGATTAGTTGACCTATTGAGAGAGCTCCTCCTTAAAGTAATTCCCTGTATACAATTTATTTAGTTCTTCCTTGTTAGGACTATAAATTGTATGTAGTAGAATTTAAAATACATGAAACTGAACTGAACTGAATGCATTTGAGGGTAATAATAATAATAATAATAATAATAATAATAATAATAATAATAATAATAATAATAATAATAATAATAATGAATCATGACCAGTATATCCACAGAGTGGCTCTTCATCTGGTCGCTAAAAATACTTTACAAGGTTAAAATTTCTGACATGATACTGTATTTCTAAGGAAAGATACAAAAAGCAAGAAACAATGTTACATCAAATCTGAAAAGTAAGTAAGGGTTAAAATAGTTTAAAATTTAATTTAAATAAATTAGAATTAGGGTTGCCTCGAGTAGCTTTTTATTGTTGTCAATGGTTAACCTTTTGTCTCCATACAGAATGATTTTGAGCAAAACCCCAGTAAAACTTCATTTGAAAGAGAGGAAAAACCCATCAGTATTTACACTATTGAGAAGATCAGATCTAGGCCCGTTATAAGAATTACAAAGCAGCAGGAAATGTTCCGTGTCCTCTTACCCATCATTTGCGAAACACAAAGGGTTGACTGTATCTCTGAAATCATGCCTAAATTTATGAAAATTTATGAAAAGTTTGCTGAATCCTACCCGTAACAGAGTGAGAATAGCTAGATTTTTTGGATCATGAATGCTGTACACTGGTTTGTGGATTAGGTCAAGTAATTAAAGCAAGTTAATGTTATTTTCTGTTTCATCATGAATTTCATACTTCCTTTGTGTTACTGTCCTTTGTGTTACTATCCTTAATGCAACTAGTGGAATAAAAATAGCTAAAATAAAAAGCAACTTGTACAATAAAAGCAACTCGTAACTCCTAAAATATAAAGTAACTCGTACAATAGAAGCATAACTCGTAAAATAAAAAAGTAACTCGTACAATAAAAGCAACTCGTAACTCACAAAATAAACACCCTTTTTTGTACGAAACTAAAGTCCAGGGCTGGTTCGTAATTTTTCAACGTTAGGGCATTTTTTAGCTACGTTTTTAATGCCGGCGGTGTAGAGCTAATTTAGTTTGGTCCAAGGGCTCAAAACAAGTAATAACATAATTCGAACTCAAAGCAAAACATTGTTGAGTGATCTGGGAAAATTGAAGCTGCAAATTACAAAAGTTTCTTAACTTTTTAAATTCACATAGGGTAGTTTCTTAAGTTTCGAAAAATTGTACCTACTATTTCTTTCAAGCTGCTTGCAGTTCTCTTTGATCTGAGTGGTTGTTCTGAATATGTGGCATTGCATACCGTAAAAGCTCTCTTCAGTTTCTTCTCTATTAAATTCCCTCTTTTATAGGCCCCCCCCCCCCTTGTAAGTAAAAGTTTTGAATAGGCCCTCACTCTCTATTAAGACCCCCACTTGTATCAAATTCAAGAGGGTGCCAAAGATTTTCTATTTATTTAGCTAAAAGTTTGCATGTTAATGATATGGTTTTGGATAAAACTGTGTCGAATTTGCGTATTTGACTCGTAAACTCTGGCGCCCAGGGTAACTCGTAAATTGCATGTTGATTCACAGGTAGCGGGGAAAAATTTGTATAAGAGTAACAAGTTCCTCCATCTATATTTCAGTGTTTCAAATTTGCTAATTTTGTCTAGATTCGTTTAGGCCAACCACGACAATGTTTGTGGAAACCGGAACTCTTTGGATCACAAACATTGTCGTGGTTGGCCTAAACGAATCTAGACAAAATTAGCAAATTTGGTAAACACTGAAGTATAGATGGAGGTACTTGCCTATTGTTACTTTTATACAAATTTTTCCCCGTTACCTGTGGTTGATTTAGCAAAATACGGGGTAAAAGATCGTAGCAATCATTTAGATTTGATTTTGAAACAAAAAAGACATATTGTTAGTCTCCTCCCAAACAACGAAGACTAGGAACCAGGCTGCTTGCTTTTGCCCGGGGAGGGGTGTTACTATCATTATGGCCTCACAGGGGTCCAGTTGGTTTGAGGATCTTGGCAAATACCTAACAAATGGCCCTATTTGTCAGCACATTGGTGGTATTTTAAGTTTCCTGGCCAGTTATAACATTTCAACTCAGTACACTCCTCCGTTTTCTTTTCAACAGGGTCAACTTTAAATCAGAACTCTTCTGTTTAAAATGAAAAATCAAATTGTTTTAGGGAAACCATTTAGGCGGGAAAGTATTCTGAATGGAGAAAGATTTCGCTGGAGACATAGCAAAGCAAGACAACTGTCTTTTTCTCTTTTCCAACGGTGAGAACGGTGAAAAAACAGTGAGCCTTAAGCTGCTCTTACACAGTCAGATTCATCGAACTCGACCAAATCTGACCGTGTAAAGGCTACAATCGGATGGATAACTTTTGGATAACCTGTGTGCATATCCCCTTAAATTCTTCTGTTTGCACAATTACCGGAACCTAGAGAATTTATGTAAGGCTTCTTTGGTTTTGACATTCCACGTGTTGGCACTAAAACGACCAAGTTAGAGGCGAACTTGACCGATTTCTATGGAAACAAATCTGTTATGTTAACCAATACCCGTGGGCAAAGTCTTTAAAAGGTTCAGACATTAATTTTAGAAATGAAATTTGAGTTTCTGCGGAATCTGAGAGAGAAAGGTTATGGCACTAGGCCAGCAGAACGTGATAACACTCATCCTGTCGATGTCAGGTAGATGAATATCGGTTTGGCTCATGGATTTTTGGTGGATGTAACGAGGGCCCACAACCTCCATCCCCTGCATCATCTGATTTCTTTACTAGCTTACTATTGCATCACAATTTAACTGTGCTTCCTTCTTCCCCTGCTAGCAAAGCAGCTCTTCTAATTTCCCAGTCCCGTTATGATTGATTGATGTCTCTAGAATCCAAGACTTAAAAGCATTTAAGCTTTTAGCATGGGTTGTATGCTCTTCAGAGAAGTAAAGGTGTGCCACTGCCAAAATAAAAAAGTTTCTGCCCAAATGGAGGGGTTTGGTATAAACAGTAAACCGTAATTTTACACTGAAAATTTAGTTCTGTAGATGATAGTAGTGGTTTGATGCTACAAAGTTTTGGGAAAAGATTCCTTGACTTCTTAGCCTCGTTTTGCTTCAAAATGCTACCAGGCACTAACGGCACATAACTTAGTGGGTGAAATTCGAACTCATCCTCATTGATATGAGACACCGTTCCTCCAAAACTGAGGTGAAATGTCAAATTCTTCGTGCTTTTCCTTGACAAACAGAGGTCAATTCAACTAAAAAGGTCGCTCTTTGTGTTAAAAGTTGGTTCAAGGCGTATACGTAGAATGGCACAAAATTGAAAATTAGTAGGAAGATTTTTCGCGAGAAACTGATGACACATTTCAACAGGAAGCAACAGAATAGGTCCTGTCTGCTACTTTAACTCCCATGGTTTACATGCAGCAATAGACGATGGCAAAACAGATGACGTCATGAAATGTTCCTCTTCGTTGAAAGAATTTTGATTCATTTGATTGGTCGATTTATTATGGAATGTGAAATATTCCCTGAAGATTTGCTTGAGTACGCTCTTTTTCTCGTTCTGTATCCTTAAATTTAGGCAAAATCTTTGCCCGGACTTCTTACAAAAATGGTCCTCATATGGAGATGAGTGTACCACGCTAGAATGATGGTTATCTGACCCTGCTTGTGTATTTTCATTCAAAATAAGATATTGTTTTGGGATGAATGTCCGGAAAAGCGAAATTGAGTTGTTTAAGAACATCTTGGAGAAAGTCGCAGAAGGAAGTGGCAGACCTCTCGTAAAATGTCTCTGTTAGAAGCTGCGTAAATTGAAGGGAGACTAGACTACATTGCAAGACTACAGGTGTTCTGTGCCGTATTGTTATCCACTGATTTGTAGTCAGAAGGTTAGAACAGTCAAGCGAAGCGGACTGGGTTGAACCCTACCAGCACCACTTGAGCATTATGCCAAGGGCGGGGTTGCTGACTCGATTAGCGCGTAACTACTTCTGCGATCCCAGTGCTTGGCGTTAGAAACTGCAACTTCGCCTTCATTTTCACCTGCAATGCCAGCCATAAGTACTTGGAACACTTAGGCCATTCTTGATATCCACATTTCTATCCATACCCCCGAAACAAGGTTGATTAGCAATTTTCAGGACTCCTACGGTATCATTGTTGCATAGAAAGGGTCCACATTTGTCATAATTGACTCCGTAGCATCGCTGTAGGCCAAGGGCGGGCATGTCACACTAGGAAGGATGGTCCTACCTTTGTCCGAAAACCGGTAGTTCATGAAAAAATTTTGTACCACCTTTGTCCCAAAAACTGGTCATTTTTGATGGCAAATTTCCGCTGTTATTTTTCTTCAATTCGAAGGACAATTTTTAAAATTATGTATCACTGACGATGTTTGTCCCCAAAACCGGTAGTTTCGACCTACTACTGTTTTCCAAAGCAAGTAGTAATTATAGATATGAAAGTACAAGTGTCCCAAAACCGGTTGCCGGACAATGGTAGGACCGCTTCGGTGAAAAATTTGAAATTCTGGCCTTTTTTCGGAAATTTGCCAGACAAAGGTAGAACCGCTTTAGTGAGAAATTGTAATTTCTGGTCTTTTTTCCGTAAATTTGGCGGACAAAGGTAGAACCACTTATGTGAAAAATTGGAAATACTAGTCTTTTCTGCCTAAATTTGGCAGACAAAGGGAGAACCAGCTTACAGGTAAACTTCAGAATTTTGATAAGATAGGAGGTTGGAAAACTTGATTTTGTGACAAACTGATGGAATAGGAAGCATTATATTCAAATTTCACCTTTGTCCCAAGAACTGGTTGTTTTGGGCACGAAAGTCGTACTATTTGATAAAAGCACTGGTTATTTTTTCCAATTCCTCTGGACAAACATGGGGTCAAATATTTTACAGTACTTGCCCGCCCATGGTAGGCCGTTTGCACTCCGCAAATGTGAGTTAAATCGTTTGGATAACGTTTGGATAAATCCATGGATAAATCGCATTTTCTCATAGATTTCTTACAAATTTCCATGCCAGTGCAAAATTTTGGTTGAAGAAACTCAACGACAGGGTTTTGTTCAAGAAAAGTTTGCTCCGGGACAGGGTATCATTTTCAGGAATTTGACTCTGGGACAGCGTGCTTTTCAGAATTTCCAGCCGCACCTCCTCGTATGTTCATAGACCGAATACCCTACCCCCGGGGGCAAGGTTATTGTCCCGTCATTCCATCAGAGTTGCGAAGCGTCCTGTTATCTTCATTCTATCGTCGCAGGACAACAGTCTTCTGAGGAGGAGAGAGGGAAATCAAAGAACAAAGGCAACGTTATCCAAGACGTTTGATAGGCATTTCATTGTACCTTTTTCAACAGAAATGCCCATTCAGAAATGATTGAGAAATGAGAGGAGTATTTTAGTTGGCTGTAAAAACCACTAATCGCTTGTCCAAGCTAACACCCATGGGCAGAAATTTAGGGTAACCAACCTGCCAACGCCATTAAGGTAGCTGGTAGACAGTGATCTATTAGTACGACTGACTTGTTCACGAGTAGCAGAATGAATAAGTTAAGAAGTGATTATCCCACGTCAAGTTGATACGTTGAAAGAAATGAAACATTAGACGTTAGAAATAACACCAGAGAATAAAAATAACTGCTTATCAATCGACAGCCTATGTTTACTGCAGCAATATCTATATATTTTCATGCCAAAAAGAGGTGAGGCTTCAGTTTATCTCTTAAATCTTATGATCACGAAGGAATAGAATAAGGTGTCAGAACTCTCCAGAGTTGACGTCCATTTATCAGAGTAGGACTTCTAGGAAGGCTTTCTGTTGTTTACTTTCCAATGAAGCACAAGGTCTGATGTCAATCAGCTGTGACTGAGTCACTGGTAACGATAAGCATACTGGGCAGCAACCTGAACACTTTCCGTAATCTCAGTTTCTTTACGTTAGAGTGGCCTTTAAAAATAAACTTTTCGTCTCAGTAAATACGTCAATTGAAACAGCTAAACATGGCATAAACTTGCAAGGATACACGCGCCGATAACTTGCCCCTAATCACATTTTCCAAGGTATTAGCAGGAAACGTCATTACCGGGTGAATAAAAAGTCAACACTTTTGGTGGGCTGTGGAATAGAAAGTGCGTGGCCACTATTCAAAAGTAAAATTTCAATCTATCAGTCACAGACAAACTTGGATGTGACAATTTTGTTTGGCAAAATCACTCAATCTTTTGAAGCCAGCAATCAGCAAAATGCTAGTAATGGGTTTGTATGAGAATGAGGATTCCATATTTGACTCTTGAATGTAATTTTCGAAACAGACAATTCTATTGAGTCTACCTGTTAGACACTCGATTAATAAGGTTTGACACCAATAAACGAAGTCTTAAACGCGATACTTCATAAGAACTTAAGCTTTAAATAAACACGATTTCATAAAAACAGGCGGTCAAAAACTTAGGCCTAGCGTGACAACAACAACAACGATATCAAATCGAGGCTGATCGATGACGTAATCGATACTAAGAAAAGTGTCTCTTTTGGGGGGCAAACATCAAAAAACAAAAACTACATGAAGCGTAAAATGCTAAACAATACGATTGTTCATACATTTCACATACTCCCCTCCAAAAGAAATGTTGTCCGCAACATTGAATTGAAGATGTCTTCGAAACATCGTAGGACTCAGGAAATCAACGTTCAAATATCTCTGGTTCACTGTGATTGGCGCCAACAGTATCACAAACTATTCAGAACAATAACGTATTTCTGAAATATAATGATTTGCTCGAGTCATTCGTCAAATGTGAAGCAATGTGCATCGGTCAATGATGAAAATGTTCATCGCACGTGTATCTTTAAAACTTTGGTCAAATAATGTATTACAAACGAGTCTTTTCTCAACGAAATAACGGTAGGGATCGAGTCTTTTCTCTCAACATAAACGATCAATTGTATAGTTGCAAAACTCGATAAGTTTAAACAGTTATAGGATACGAGTTCCAAAATTGTTGTGGATGCAACGACGGTTGTGGATGACAAAACTGAACTCTTGGTGTCATAAACAACTGATGGTAGGGAGGAACATATCCTGGCATAAATGGAATCAATTGAGATCTGCCTGTTCTTTGAAACGGTTCAACATATCTGGGACTTTGTTGAATATAATTGACATGATAATTTGCAGGTTGTCCTGGTGTGGCATACATTAATCGAGTAGGTGGTAATCGAGTTCTTTGGGGTCGTGGAGGTGGCTCAGCATCTGGACTCAGTGCTGCATCGTCGTGCTCAGGAGCGTTATAAGGTGGTTGTAAGATGTTTTGATCTTGAGCATGGTCAGCGTGGTCCGCTGCTGTGACTTGGTCTTGTTCAGGATCAACTTCCGGTTCATTTGTTGGGTCTTGAACATTATCCGCTGTAATGTCTTGTTCGTGATCTTGCTCCGTCTCATTCATCGAGGCCGGCGGATCTAGATTGTCCTGTACCGAGTTCGGCTGCAGTTCATTTGGATAAAATCCGACGTTAATCTCATCATCGTCACCATCAACTCCTCTGGCTTGATCTGGTCTTTTACTTCTATTTGCTACATTTCTCACTCGGTTTTGTGTCATGTTCTTTTTACGACATTCAATCTCTATCGATTCATCAATCGGTAAATCATTACATGGGTATAATAGTGTACGATGAAGAGTACGTTGACGTCCTTGACTATTCTCTGGTTGTACAACATATACGGGACTCTCTTCACTCATTCGCTTCAACACGGTGTAGATACGATCTTCCCAAAAAGCACGGATTTTTCCTGGTCCTCCTCTTTCAAAGTTACGAACAAGGACTCTGTCACCTGGATTAAGAGTACGGCTTTTTGCTTTCTTGTCATACTGTGTTTTCCCTTGTGCTGCGGTAGCGTGGCTCTTAGCATTTGCAATTCCGTATGCTTGTTGCATGGCTGTTCTCCAGTTTTTCACGTAAGCAGGATAACTTGATTCAGAATTTCCTTTTTTCAGTCCAAAGACAAGGTCAATGGGTAGTCGCGGTGATCGGCCAAAAAGAAGAAAGAATGGTGAAAATCCTGTAGAGTCGTGCCTTGTACAATTGTACGCATGGATAAGTTTTGGCAGATGGTCTCTCCAGTGTGATTTATACGTTTCGGGCAATGTTCGCAACATCGAAAGTAGGGTACGATTGAATCTCTCGGCCTTTCCATTACACTCTGGGTGATAGGGAGTAGTTCTTGAATGTCCAATACTGGAAATCTGTTCAAGGGTACGAAACATCTGACTCTCAAATTCACCCCCTTGATCATGGTGAATTTTAATGGGGTAACCATATCGTAGGATAAAATCATTAAACAATAGTCTTGCGGCAGTTTTTCCGGACTTGTCTTTGGTTGCATATGCTTGCGCATATCGTGTAAAGTGATCAACAATAACGAGCACATATTCATATCCTCCGCTGCTTTTTTCAAGATGCATGTAGTCTATCGAAATGATTTCAAATGGTGTTGTGCTGTGTATTGGTGTCAATGGTTCCCTCTGCTTGAATGCTGGCGGCTTCTGTTTGACACAGCGACATCTACGCGTAATAAAGTTTGTGATATCTCTCTGCATGTGTGGCCAAAAGAAACGTTCACGGGCAAGCTGAACAACTCTCTCTGGGCCTAAATGTCCCATATTTGTATGTAACTCACTATAAACGACATTGCGAAGACTCAATGGTAGTACGACTTGATTATACTGTCCTGAAATACGCCTCAAGGTACCATCTTCGGATACTTTCAGTTTCTTCCATTCATATAGCAATTGCTTTGTGTTGTGATCTAAAGTCTTGACTTCAGCAGGACTTGGTCGTTGCTTCTGTTTCAGATACTGGATGACTGTGTTCAGACTCTTGTCTTTGATTTGGGCATCTTTTATATCAAGCTTGTCTTGGTCGTCTCTTGTTGTTTGCTCATCAGGGATGTGGTTGTTAGCGAAAAGTATACTGTCAGGATCAGAAATTGAGTTAATCCAAGCTGTATCACCAGATGCAACTAACGTAGCCGCATTGATAACTGCATTAATCTCTTCTGGAGAACTGTTTTCTGTACACGAAGCTATATATTTTGTCATATCTAGTGGGCTGCGTGACAGAGCATCTGCATCTCCATTTGATTTTCCTGGACGATAATGAATCCTAAACTTAAAATCGGCCAACTCTCCCACCCAACGAAGTGTTGTTGCATTTAAACGGGCTGTGGTCAACACGTATGTTAGCGGATTGTTGTCTGTAAATACATCAAATGGTGGTGAATAGTATAAATAATCCCTGAAGGTGTTGTGGCGCAGTGGTGTAATCCTCTGACTTTGCAGCCAGAATAGTCAGGTGGAGTGGGTTCGATACCCGGTAGGACCCCACCACTTGAGCGTCATGACAAGGGGTCGCGGACTCGATTAGGTCTGCTCTATTTCTGCGATCCCAGCGCTTGGCGCTGAAAAACGCAACTTCACCTTCACCTTCACCTGAACTGATCTGTAATGGCCCATTTTAGAGCAAGGAACTCAAGTTTTCCACTGTGCATATGATAATTCTTCTCACTTTGGGTTAGGGTGCGAGATGCGTATGATATGACTCTCATCTGATTACCCTGTTGCTGGTAGAGAACTGCACCCAGGCCCTTTTCACTTGCATCTGTATGGACAATGTATGGCAGGTTGAAGTCAGGATATGCCATTATCGGTGGACTAGTAATATGTCTGATAAGGTCTTCTAACGCTGCTTGGTGTTCTGGTCTCCATTTTATCTTTGTAGTAGATGGCAACTGTCCGTTTGCTTTCTTCGTCATTCTCACGCGTATTTTGGGTTTACAATCTGCATCTTTTCCTGTCAGGAGTTCATAGATTGGGCTGGCAATTGATGAGAAATTGGGGATGAATCGACGATAATATCCCAGAAGACCTAGTAACTGTCTAACTTCACCGATTGTTGCTGGTGTTTTATCCTTCAAGCTTGTGACTGCTTCGGTATTCTTGGGATCTACTGTATATCCATCAGCTGAGACAATCCATCCTAAAAACTTTACTTGTTGCTTGAAGAGTGAGCACTTGCTTGCTTTTAGCTTTATTCCATTCTCTCGGAGGCGTTGTAGCACTTTCCTGACATCTTCAACGTGTTGTTCAAATGATTTACTGAATATGATTACATCGTCAAGATACGGCAGGCAAATTTCATCACGAAGATCACTCAAACATTGTTCCATATACCGTTGGAAGGCCGCTGGAGCGTTGGTCAGGCCGAATGGAATACGTTCCCATTCAAAGAGGCCCCAGGGGGTTACGAATGCAGTTAATGGTTGGCTCTGTTCACTCACAAACCCCTGGTGGTACGCCTTTCCTTGGTCAAGTGTGGTGAACCAACAACTTCCTCCCAAGCTGTCCAACGTCTCTTGTATTCTGGGTAAAGGATGCTTGTCTTGGATCGTTTTCTGGTTTAACAATCGGTAATCAATACATAATCGCAACGATCCATCTCTCTTCCTTACACAAACGCATGGCGAAGAGTATGGTGACTTTGAAGGTCTGATGAATTTCCTGTTGAGTAAGTCCTCGATATACTGCTTGACTTCACCATAAAGAGGTCTGGGAATTGCTGCATAGTTCTTCTGAACTGGCTGATCATCTTTTAACTTGATTTCTAACTGCAAGTCCTTCGCACAGCCGATATCTTGGTCATCTTTTGAAAATGAACTTATTTCATCCCTGAGCATAGCCTCTACCAATTTTCTCTCGTCTGAGCTTAGATGGTTGAGATCAATCTTCTGTAGAACTCCTTCAGTCACTTGACAAATTTTGACATCTGTTACTTTTCCATTGTGACACTTTGTTGTAGAGCTTCCGGGTCTAGCGGACTGTGGTTCACCTAAATTCATGCTCATCGGTGTGATAGATCTCACTAACTCTAGGGTTCCCAAAGCCGTTCTGGCTGGCAATGAGATATTATGATCTGTTTTGTTAGCAATTTGCAACTTTAACACTGGTGAGCTGCCTTTCTTTGCCACTAAAATTGACTCAGTAATTTCTAGTCCAGATGGTAATAAAGATTCTGGATATGGCTCAAACATCATTGGCAGGTTACGATCGCGATGTCCTATATCCGCCCTACATGCAACATTGACTGTTTTGTTCTTTGGAATAATGGTTGCATGCTTAAATGACTTGACACTAAACTTACTTTCCTCTATGGTGCATTGATAAATAAGGTCTACCAAAGCTGCTGATTTGTTCTCCGATAAGTTTCGTAAACTATGACACATCGCTTTGACAAAGTCAGGGCTACATTCTGAATCAGTGGTCGCGTTTCTGCATAGTTCTTCTATAACATTAAAACCAACAATAGGTGTGTCAATGTTCTCTGGAGTGACTAAAAATGGTACTTGAATACTATCTTTTTCACCCTGTTTCTCAGGAAAAACTAGACTAAAGTTGAGTTCTATCCATCCGTTGTAAGGTAACGCTGTACCATTTGCTGTAACAAGATTCAAATTAGCATAAGCAGCATCAAAAATGTCAGAGATTTCTCTCACTGGAACACCAGGAAAGTATTTATTCACAACAGCTGAAGATATAAGAGAAACTTGTGAGCCTGTATCCCATAAAGCTTCCAACTTGGCTTTATTAAGACAACATTTCACAATACATTTCTTACCAACAAGCTTTGAGATTTGTGCATGCTTCTTTGGAGAAACATGGCTTGCAAATACATTTGCATTATTACTGTCTCCTAATCCCTTTTCTTCAGTGAATAACTTCTTAGACAATTCACTGATAGCAGAACAAATTATCTTGTGCTCATTCCACTGTGCCTTCTGACACTGTTTGCTGCAATATCTCACTGTTTTACAGTTTTTACACAGCATAAAACTGTTACCTTGTTCTAACAAATGGCAATTATTGCATTGTTTATGATGGGACGTCTCAACTTCAGAGGCTAACGGCCGCCCCGCTTCGGTAGCCCCCTGTAGTTTCCCTGTTTTCTCTTTTTACAACCTCTGAAAAAATGATCTGAGCTTCCACAAATAGAGCAATGATCACAACTTAAATTTTCAGCTTCTTTGCATGAAGTGCACATTGGACGTTGAGTGGTTTTATTGGGTTTTGTTCCTTCTTTCTGAGAACTTTTTACTTCTGCTAACTCTGTTTTGATAGCTGCAACTTCACACCTCATTTGCTCAACTGCTGCAAATATTTTCTCAGAATTATTAACAGTTTTAGGTGTGTTTTGTGAGGGGGGGTTTTCAGCAACTGAAATTTCATTAACTTTTTTTACTTTTGTACTCAAAGCAAACTTTTTCTTTCTCTCAGATTCAGCCAAAACTGCTAGTTGCATTTCATTTATCAAACTCTCATCATCAACTGTAGCATCTTGTAAAAATGAACGCAGACGCATGCGAATAGCATCATCTACTAAACCGGTTTCAACTGATTGACGAAATAACCCACTCACTAAACTTGGACTATACTTTAGATCAGTTTCTGTTTCCTCTCTGCAGGCAAATAAAATCTTTTGTCTGCAGTCCATTGCACGAATGAGGAAGTTTACAGGATCCTCATTTTGATTTTGTGACATTGTGAGAAGCTGTTGATAAAGATCTGTAGCACTTCCCTCCTTATAATGTGATCTGAGTATTTTCCTTAATCTGGGCAAAGGGATACTACCAGAACCCTCCAAATAACTGCGTATTTGTAAACCTGGTGAAATTGCATTTATGATTGCATTTACAATTTCTTTCTCAGCATACCCTCTCTCTAAACCAGCCTCTACTTGTCTTATCAAAGAAACATAGGATAATTTATCTCTTTGACCAACTTCACCAACCTGGCCAATTATTCTAAACTCTCTTCTAAACATACTGTTATGAAGAACATTTTGGTCAGATAGCTGGGGAGGATTTGGGGAAGATATATTTTGGGAAACTGATGGTGACAAATTTTCACAAGAAACTTTTTGGGTAACTACTTGTGAAACATTCTGAATACCCTGTCCATCACCCTCAGGGTTACTTGTACCATCATCTCCACCTGTATCACCTTCTAAAGGAGGGGGTACATATACATCTTTGACACTTTTTAAGGACATGGAAAATTCTTCAGAGCTTTTATCCTGCAGGCCCTCCAAAACTGTAGACAAAACCTTTATCACCTTAAATTTTGTCTTACCCAAAACATCTTTTTGAGGCACCTTTAGGACATCCGCAATTTGCAAAAGCTGCTCAATTTCCAAGGAAAATAACATTCCCTCCACCTCCAATAATAACTCTTCATTTGCTGCCATTTTGTAAACAAGTATTTCCAATCTATCTTCAAATTTCTGATCAAATTAAGCCCATTAATTCATCCAGTTCTTGTACAACAAGTCTTCTGTTTTTCTCCATCCACCTCTCCCCCCTGCAGTAAGCAGGGGCCCCACGTTGGGCGCCAAATTTGTTAGACACTCGATTAATAAGGTTTGACACCAATAAACGAAGTCTTAAACGCGATACTTCATAAGAACTCCAGCTTTAAATAAACACGATTTCATAAAAACAGGCGGTCAAAAACTTAGGCCTAGCGTGACAACAACAACAACGATATCAAATCGAGGCTGATCGATGACGTAATCGATACTAAGAAAAGTGTCTCTTTTGGGGGGCAAACATCAAAAAACAAAAACTACATGAAGCGTAAAATGCTAAACAATACGATTGTTCATACATTTCACATACCGGGTGTCCCAAAATGATGTATTATCATTTGATTGCTTATATGTCCATAACGGATGGACCAATTTTCAAAAACTGGTAAAACCACAACCAACATCTTAAAATACAATTTAGCCTTTAGGCAATCAAATAAAACAAAATGTTTGAAAATCGGTTCATTGGTTATGGACATGTAAGCAATCAAACAATAATACATCATTTTTGGACACCCGGTACTACATTTCAATGGCAAGTAAGTTATGGAGCAGAATCGAATATGGAAGTCCTGTTCCCATACAAAACCCCTGTTAACATTTTCCAACGAGTAGCTCTAAACGATGAGTACTTTTACCAAAAAAAATTCACTTCTAAATTAGGCTCTGACTGATGAATTAACATCTTAGAGTAGGACTTCATATGAATATCGGCCATATACTTTTTAATTCCACAGCCCACCAAACTTGTTAACTTTTTTTTACTTACCTGCTAGATGTGCTGTTATCAAGATCTGAATTCAAGCCTAACTATTTCGAAGATGGCTTCCTAATGAACAAGAGCAGATTTTGTAACACAATAGCATGAGATGCTTTTGTTGACACCTGAATTCAAAGCGATTAGTGGCTGCAGACAAAGGAAATTCTCTCAACCAGAAATTTAAAACAAACAAAGCCGCAAAAATCTCTCTAAAACCCAGGTAGCTAGCGCGCTCATTGTGCATTCCAGAAATTGTTTTTAAGAGTAAACATGAGCGTATATCGAAAGAAGAAGAATATATCTAAGCATCTACCTCGGGCATTTTATTTCTTTGGTTCAGAAGTTGAGCATTAAGTGCTTTGATTACATCTAAAAAAATATGAGAATTGAATTGCCTCCCAATCGGCTTCTAAATCAAATAAATTAAATGCCCGTGGCAGATGTGTAGGTATATCCTTCTTCTCTCGGTCTATGCTCATGTTTGCTCTTGAAAACAATTTTTGGAATGCCCAACGAGCGAGTTAGCTACCTGGGTTCCAGAAACACTTTTGCGGCTTTTCTTGTTTTGAATTGCTGGTTGAGAGAATTTCCTTTGTCTGCGATCGCTAATCGCTTTGAATTGCGGTGTCAATCAAAACCAACTCGTGCTATTGTCTTCCTAAATCTGTCCTCGTTTTCCTAATGCCGGTTCATCAAGTCTAAATTCCAGTCAAGTGTATCCCAATCATATTGCAAGACTTCGAGTACCGTCTGCTCCCATTTTATCCCTTCCTCTTAAAGCTTGATTTTTTGCGCGTCGAGTGAACAGCAATGCAAAGAGAACCTAACTAGGCCATAGGCGACGGTCATATTAAACGAAAGTGTGTTTTGATGCTGCCAAGGATCATGAGATCACGTGATAACATTTTCGAAACTTTGTGAAATCATCATTACTCTGTTCCAAGTATTATTTAGCTGAATTTAATTGTTTATGTTTTGAAATATTGTACCACACGAATACAAAACTATTATTGGTGCAAAGGCTGCAAAGGATCATGGTTAGCTAAAGGTCTTTAGTTTGGTTTCAAAATGCTAGGTTTTTACAAGACGTTATAACTTGAACCAGATGCACGAAGTCGTGTTTGATTTGGACCCAAATGGAAACGTCGTCTTCTAGATAAATATAATAAATCAAGTTAACATGAAAAAAGTTGCGTTGATTAGTCAAAGCGTTTGCTTCCAACTTTGAGATTTTATTTGCAGTGACGTTCAATAACTTGCCTTGATCCACAAGACGACGTTCCTGCTATGAATGCAAATCAATGCAATCTGTCGATCCAAATTTCGAGTAAATCAACAGGGTTTAAAGTAGCTTAACCAGGGAGAACTAGGACAATCTAAAGATTGCATTTGATGTTATTTGGCTAAATCACTTTACTAAAATTGTGATCAAGATGACAGTGAGCAAGACGCAACAGAGACGAAAAAGCATCAGCCATCGTAGAAACTTGTTCAGATCTTTTACCATCTGACTGTTTACATACCAATTGGCAATCGTTGACAGTTGTCTACACCACTCACTCAGGCATAGCTGTGGCTGCTTGGCTAGGCCCATTACGAACGTAAACAAACAGAGCGGGAAAATACAGTGAAATTTTAGGGTTAGGGTTAGGGTTAGGGTTAGGGTTAGGGTTAGGGAATTTACACACTTGACCCATCCATCAAAGATAATAATCCATGTGCGCCTTTGAGGGATTTTTAAGGATCATAGCTCGTTCATAGCTCCCCCCGCACAGTCCATTTCCGAACTATTTCAAATTCCGTGCTCAATTGATTTTGATGAAATTATGGTTCTGCTGGGTGCGAAAGAAAATTTAATTTTCAATTCAATAATGAAGTAGTTAACATCATAAGCGCATTGGATCTGAAACAATCTCATTTTGGAGTGTTGCTAAGTTACAATCATTTTGAGTAAAAGGAGAAATATTTATCGTAATACTAAAAAGCTTAATTCCTTGTCTGTCAGCCTAGGGTGCATTTCTGTTTGTGTCCAACCAAAGGTATCGAAGTAACATGTCACATTTACCGCTTTTGAGCAAAGTTAATTTGCCATTCAAAACAGCTACGCCGTCGTATTTTTAACATTTTGCGCGGCGAATGTGAAGGAGACCTGAACGAATGATAAAATGTCTTTGATAGATGTAATTTTATATATTTTTGAAGAAAACCTTTGAAAAAGTAAAAATACTGAAACTTTAATTTAGATCTAGATGATATTTATGTTAAAGTGCTTGAGTTAGTGAATTCCTTTTCTCAACTGGAAAGATGCTGCGCTTATATTTCTGTTTTTTTTTCTTCTAATGTTCGCTTGTGTCTCTAACATTCGCGAAATGATTCTTTCACATGTTTTTCATCAAAAAGTTTTCTTCATTAAAATAAATTTTATGTTGTAATTTGCGTTTACGTATCGATGATTCCAACCTTGCAGAATTTTAAAAACAGCAGAAAATCTACGAGTTATATTGGAATTTAAATCAATGACGAAACAGCATAGGTTCCAAATCTTTAAAAAGGCTGGTGTAAAATTGAGTGACCTATTTCTTTGAACTGAATGACTTGAAAGAAACTTTAGCTAATTCTCTATAATTCTACCGTTGGAATTTTCTGAAATCTTCAATATTTTCAGAATTAGAGTGTTTTTCTTCTTTTTCAAGAATTCAAGAAAAAATTTCAAAAAAACTTAAAACCATCGTCATTTCCAAACTGTTTGAAGCAAAATGAAATAATTTCGAAGAAAAGCATAGTTTATGAATGCCTACAATATGGTATCAAGCTAAAGTCTGTCACTCATCTGGTTTATGATTTTGAAATTTGATGACGTCACATCCTCAAATGAGTTTAAATGTAAGACACGCTGTAATTTCCAAAAATATTCAAAATTTCTGAAAAGTCCAACGGTAGAATTATAGATAAGTATCTGAAGTTTCTTTCACGCCATTCAATCAAAAGAAATAGGTCATCGAATTTTACACCCGCCTATTTACGCCGAGATAAAGATTTGGAACCTATGCTTGACGAAACTCAATATTAGACAGAAATGTGCCCGGAAGGTAGTTTAGCCCAGCCCAATCTAGTACTTTATCTTACTGGTCTAGCCTACGTACCTCGAAGTTCAGCAAAATAGGAATCTCTTCGAGGTGTGCCATACCCACATATATAGCAAGCTAAAGGGTCATGTCGTTTTCAGGGTGGATCTCGTACCCAGGTTGCGATGGAAAAACATTTTGAAGTAGGAGGTTTGGAAAGCGTTTTATGAACCTACAAGGTCAACCATTTTCGTAATCTGTTTCGAATCAAATTCGAGTTTAAATTGTGCAATGTTTTTATGAAAATGAATTTGTTAAATACATTGATAACAAAATGAAAACTTTTTGTCAAATCTTTTTCTTACAGGGTATGCAAGACGAACTCGCAGCGTCCTTGGAAACCGAATTCAATGCAAATCTACAACAAAGTTTAGCGAAGATAGGCCTTGCAATACGCATAAATGCGGACAGTATTCCTTGAGGATTGACAAATGGAGTCAGTGCTTTGCTACGGACGTGAAAAAGAATTGCGGCGTAGGTCTACAATGGCGTAATATTAGCTGCTTCAAGATTAGTGGCTCAGATGCACCCCTTGATTATTGTATCGAAGAACTATATGGTGGCAAAATGACGCTGAATGTTGAGGTAAGATATTTTTCTTCTATCTTCTTTCTTCTATCTATCTAAGGGAGCGGTCATTTTTGATACTGGGTACCAGGGCGGAGGATTTTTGACAGTGGTATGAAAAATTTTCACATTATTTCCAGGGGGTACGAAAACATCAAGGCAAACTTCCATGGGGTGCAAAAACTATTCTGCTTGAAAATATTGATATGAAATCATCAGTCAACATTTAAAAGTAAAATTAACAGACAAGTCGGTCATATCAAAATGATGAATCACTGGACTGGTACGAAAATCACCTGGGACAAATTGGTATGCGCGCATATATATTCTATACGTCATCAAAGAGTTCTGGATGGGGTACCAAACCATTTTGTTGAAAGGTGATGGGGTATAAAATTTTTTTTCTTTATTCAAGATGGGGTATGAAATGTTGTCTAATTCCGTTAAATTATCCTCCGCCCTGGTACCCAGGATTAAAAATGACCGCTCCCTAAACTCTATAGTCCTAGTAGTTTAGGCTCCTGCCTCCTACTGAGAGGATTGTGTGTCCGAATACATTTTACTGGCCAAGTAATGCCATAAACAGTTGAATTAGTCTTACCCAACGCCTATTTTTATTGGCCCAATGAGATGGCGTTTGAAAGCGAGGTCCAATCAGATGGCGTATGATCTATTCTCTTTTCAGCTCGCGTGTCTTATCAGTGCTCTTCAAGGCATCCGTTGCGAACAGCGGACCGAAGAGAGGACGAAATAGGAGAGAGGGACTGCCCTTTCTCCCCCTTCCCTGCCTCCCTTTTGGTAGTTAGCTATTGTATTACAAAGTGACAAAAGGCAGGACAAGGAATCCTCTTGAGAATCCTTTTTCTAATAAAGTAGTACCATCTAAGATATTTGGTCAGTGATGCATCAATAAAACGACTTCTAATGTTTCAGAATCTAACATAGCTTTTATAAATGTGCCATAGTTTGACCAGTCATCTGCAGGAACTGCCTTTGCGTACCCAGTCTATTTTGTTCGTCAATGACGGTTCCAATACTTTCAACAATGTAAACTTTAACTAACTTTGCAGCAGCATTTAACAATAAAACCATAGACTTTTCACAAGTCTGGTACGTTAGTCCAAGCGTCCAAATTCAGAAATATCTCGTTTTCGTCTCGCTTTTCCTTCGCAGCCTCTGTGTAGTTTACGCCCCCGCAGAAGTCATTATCGCTGATAGACCAAGGAGTGGACTTAAGTCTGATAAATCCATACCCTGGAATTTTCATGCAATAGGAATAAAGTCTATGTTTTTACTTTATTTCAGTAAAATCTGTTTTTCTTTTTCCTTCATTTATGTTAAGTCCCGCTTAGCGTATGAAAAGGTCAGGAAAGTAATAATATCCACTATGCCATGCTTGATTTAACTAAGCCGCCATTACTATTTGATTGAAGGAGTGGGTTGTCATAAGATGATTATATCTTCATTCACAGTAATTTTGTTATCAAAAATAGATTTGTTGAGGCAGCACCTTTGACTTTTTAACTGTCACCTTTTTAGCGCCGCTCCCGCTAGAGCAAGTACACTTGCCGCTTGTAGAGTCCGCTCATAGATATCGGGGCGGGCCCATCTATTGTTTGCATACTGGGTAGATATTGAGAAAATAATGGGCAAATATTGGTAAATTTTAATTGGCCATTATTTGGAAAGTTTATTTTTTATTCTGATTTGATGGGATTCAATTGGTAAAATATTGGGCAAATATCGTGGAAACTGAACGCATAACATCTCTGATTTCAGAATATGTTTTTTTCAAGTTATTTTCATGTTATTAGCCTGTGGACAGGCATCAGAGTCAGGCGATCATGTTGTAGAATAATGGAACTTATCATATTTGATAGTGGTCATAGTAATATATAATGAAGACAGAGGAGGAAAGAAAGAGCCAATGAAGTATTGATTGAGTGAGTGCTATAGCAAGAAAATGAACGAAACGAACGAATGAATCAACGGATGAAGGAATGAACGAATGAACGAAAGTAGAACCTGAGTTTATAAATGGATGGATGGATGGATGGATGAATGGATGGATGAATGGATGGATGGATGGATGGATGGAAAATTCATTGAATGAATGAATGAATGAATGAATCAGTCAATCAATTAATTAATTAGTTAATTAATTAATTAATTAATTAATTGATGAATAAACAATAGAATAAATGAATAGATCAATTCAGGAAATTTAAAATGAAATTTCTCCATAGTTTCTTTATTTCATAGAAGGAAAAGTTCTGATGTTTCTCAGTGTTTCTGTCTTTTGAAGAGTTCTTTTTTGTTATGTGGAACAATTATAGCAGAATGTCGTTTTCATGAAGTTCCAGAGTTTCCTTGGCTATTTGTAATTACTATAAGGGTAAATCAGAAAGTGCACTTTGTCACAAGGAGCTAACCATGGCCTTTATGTTTGATGTAGTCAATTCATTGGCTACAAGCATAGAGAAGACAAACCCTGCTCAAGAAATTTGCTTCTTAAACAGTACAAGTTGAGCTTTTTGGTATTATTATATCAAATGATGAATTCTCGAATATTGGCAATTAAATATTGTCACTTCATTCTTGACTTGATAGCATTTCCATTATGAAAGTTCTGAAGACTTTTGATGGAATTATTTAAGTGTAATTGATATCAAAGAAGGTCTTATTTCTCTTATTTCATCAAAGCTACATCAATTCATTCTGTTAAATCTGAAAGCAAACATGATTTAAGATCACAGACTTCCAGTCTTTATTTAGCCAAAAAGATTAATAATACCCTGAATGGAAATTCTAACTTTGAATTGCTTAGGTCAGGAGTACCCAGTGAATGAATATCACGTAGCATGGTAGCCTGATAGCCAGACCCTACTGAGGTACAACCAGGTCGCCTGGTTGTACCTGGTGACGACAGGTGGCGGAGAATGGTTCAGTATTTTTAAAATGGAATTGTTCAGTTTTAAAATTAGTAAAACAAACTTTTCTTGTCAGTTAAATGTGTCTGATTTCTCTGTGAATCTGATTCTTAGGCCAACATGCGGACGACTGTTTAGTGTTGTTGCTGTTGTCTCAGAAATACTCAGCCACACCACTAAACAGTCGTTCGCATGTTGGCCTAAGGATGAGATTCACAGAGAAATCAGACATATTTAACTGACAAGAAAAGTTTGTTTTTACTAATTTTAAACTGAACAATTCCATTTTAAAAATACTGAACCATTCTCCGCCACCTGTGTGGTGACATAAAAGGAGCTGCAAGCCAAAAACTGAAAGAACTGCAACTTTCACATCCTAAAAGGACAGCGAATATTTAAAAAGTTTCCGAAATTTACTTAGGCTACTTATTTGGAATTTATTTTCTTGTCCGATTTTGCCAACAGCCAACAACAAGAATAAATTATTTTCATCTTATTGGATCTGGAGCAAGGAAAATTTGACAAACAGTCCCCAAGAGATGAAAACTTGACAATATTATGTCTAAGATAAAGATTGTAGCGGTTTTTTAAAATTCGTTAGAAACATCTTTTGATATCATCGTGTAACTATCTATCATCGTGTAACTATCCATTGTGTGAGCCACCTTAACAATCAAGATGGCTGCATTCATGCATGATATTCATACAAGTTTAACAAGCAAATTTCCGAGCTTTCTGCAGTGCAGCCGAGCATATAAATGAAAGTGCGAAGTTTTCTCTATTTCAATGGACTTGTTACCGTTAGAAATAACTTCGTCAGGGCATCTTTTGACTATGAACACATGAGCAAATTATTCCTATTTTCATTACAAAGTTCATTTCATTTCATCTGTATTTCTTGTTTCTAAAATGTTATGATCTGAATGCTTCAAAAACTTGTTTTCATTTCAGTTAATGTTTATTTCTGGTTTCTAAGAATTTGTGATTTAAATGCAGCAGAATGTAAATATCATAAGAATTTAATAACTTTCAGCTTGAAAACCTGCAGCAAAATATGTTTTATTCTTCTTTGGGGATGAGTATCAAAACTAACAAATGAAGATTGCCCCGTGGGAATGAGCGTCAAAGCTAGCGACTTATTTGAGTAAGGTATTTTCAACAAAATCTCCAATAGTTCATATTTGCTTGAGGCAGTATGGTTTGGCCTGCAACCCACAACCACCTACAACAGCGCAAGGAATTTTCTTGAACCAAATGGAATATCCAAGGCTTGTGATCTCGGTAAAAGGTGACTGCCAATCAATGAACGTCGTAAATGTTATCTGCAGGTTTTCCTTCTCAAGCCCACGCCATCACATCGTAATATAGCAGAATCTGACCTTTTCAACGATTTTCATTGTTAAATTAGCTCTTTTAGGTTTCAGGGATGTCTTGTTTTGTAGCATACAGCAAAAGGCACTAGCGAGTTCCCGATTATTTTTCTTTTATAAATTAAGCTGCAAGTTTGGTCATAAATGCCAGAAAGACAAGCTAAATATCATTCCGACTTGAAGGTGACTACCTAAATATCACTGCTTTGTACAGTTTAGAATAAGGTTTTTCAACCTGGAGTATGGCCCAGAATAAGGTTTTTAAACCTGTCATTTCTACCTTCTAAGTAATAAAAAAGAACATTTGACCAGCTTTAAATAACTTTGAATCATTGGCAAAAGAGATGAGAAAGAAAACTTTATGATAAGTTTCTCAATTGACTTTTTGGTAATTTTTAAAAGGGCAGATTTCATGTCAAGGTCATCTTGAATGGAAGTACGATGTTTGTGATTGTGCTTATTAAAATATATCTAGTTAAAAGATGAAATCCTCAAGAAGTTTGTAATTGGTTTAGGGTTTAGGCAAAGGTTTACTGAAATCTACTTCAGGAAGTTTTGTGAACGAAATATCAAAGCCACTAATCTTTAAGATAACAATAAACTGATTTTTTAATTAATAACAGACAAATGTTATCGAAAGCAAATCCTAGCAATTGGATTTTAGGATTTTGAGATTTGTCTTAGAGCATAAGTGAAGAAAAATCTGTTTACGAAAAGCTGAATCGAGTTTGATAATATGCAGAATTGTTGAAATTCGGCCAACAAGTGTTTTTTGTTTGTAATTGACCTTCATGACAGTTGTCATAGAACATATGTGTTTATGTTTCATAACACAGTTTGCAGTTGAGATGTTTTGTTCGCTGTGCTTGTTATTATGCCAGAATACGCCAATATCTGAGTGATACATACATACTGGGCGAGTAAACAATGGTTTTGCACGTTTGAGGGGCTTTGGAATAAACATTACAAGACCCATATTCAAAATGTTAATCTATCAGCCAAAGGCCAACTTAGACTTGAAAATTCTGTTGAGGAAAGTCATTCATCAAGTTGACCCAGAAATTAAGAAATGCTGGTAAGGTGTTGAACGAGAATTCCATGTTCAATTCTGGCCCATGATTTACTTGCCATGGAAATTTGAATTCGATACAATTGTCAGTTTCAGAAATAGAATTTAAATTTCAATGGCAAGTAGATCATGGACCAGAGTCGAGCATTCCCTTACAAAAGCCCCTTACCAACATTTTCTTAACTTTTGGGTATATGAACGGGTAATGATTTTACCAAATAACTTTTTCACGTCTTAGTAAGCCTTTGACTGATAGATTAACATTTCATTTTTTAATATCGTCTGCATACTTTATATTCCACAGAAAAATTCCACAGCCCATCAAACGCGTTAACTTTTTAACTCACCCGGTATGCTGGGTGACCACAAATGATCCAGAGTTTGCCGTAATTTGGTATAAAAGCTGCCGGATATTCTTAATTTTATTTCGCTAAAATTGGTGATACTGTTCTACTGTTCTAGAGCTATCTGATGACGCTGATTATTCTTCTGAAATTGTGTTTGAAAATGCACCTGCAGGATGAGAAGTTAGGATCAAATTTTGCCAGTCTTACGGTGGCATGGCAGTTGCATCGTTGATATTCTGATGAACTCGATAAGCAACGAATCCACTGCAGTGCAGAAGAGGGAAAAGCTTGTCAGTGCTTTTCCCCAAGACCAAGTATTGTAATTCACGGGAAGGATGATCAGAGACGTAGGAACCGGGGGGGGAGAGCACTGGGGGCACGTGCCCCCAGAATTTGCAATAAACAAAGAAGTGCCCTTTTTATTTTCAGGAAGTGCCCCTTTAGCTTAATGAAAAAACTGCCCCCTCAAGTTTGAGATGCTTCCTACGTCCCTGAGGATGATGGAATTTAGCAAATAGTGCGCTCAGAGGAAATGAATGCACATCACAGTACAGACAAGCTTATATATCCTCAAGATGACAAGAGCAAGAGTGATACTTTGCTCCATTAAATCATGATTATGATTATTACCGCCAATCTACACCTGTCAAATGCAAATCCGCAATATAGATTCCATCAAAGCAGCGATACTAAATCGCAATCATTTCATTAAAGGACTTGCATTCGACGTTAAGAGCACGACTGTCGCTTCCGTGTAATACACGATCACGTCACTTTCATTCCGCAATGAAATTCTTCCTGTCTGTTTCGTGTTGGATACTGAAATCTTCTCGCGATAATAAGGAAGGTTTATTGAAGCTTATTACCATAATTCCTCATACTTAAATTGTCCACACTTGTCAAGGGTTCATGGTTATAATCGAGTGTTAATGACGTAATTGCTTTTCGTGCCAGAAGTAAACAATTATAACCAAAACGATAGGGGATGTTCTTTTAACCGGACCCTACGACCCCACGACCCCGGACCATACGACCCCGACCATACGACCATACGACCCTAAGACCCAAGTTTTACAAAATGTTATCATTATTTATAACTATTTAGTTTCATTTATATATGATCATTTATGATTTATTTTGCTGTGATGGAGATCTATCAAGCCAGGGTGTCGTATATTTGTGCGTGCAGTTTTCAAACGTAAACATTTTACATAACTGCGCACCAGTTACCTTTGTCACGCGAACAATTTGACTGGTTTCCAGTCAGTGAAATTATATTGTAAACGAGAGAAAATGTTGCTCTGATACTGAATATAAGGCTGCGACTGAGCGACCGTATATTGTGTAAAATTCAGCCCACTTGGAAAATTCCACTTCCTTTATGGCCTTTAAACTTACACATTCATAAGTTTGCTTTCTTTTATTTGATTCAAGCAAAGAAGCCTATACGTTGGATTTTAAAGGGAATCTAAGCATATATGCAAATAGACCGTGCGAAGACAATAGGCTATGACATGTGCCGCACCATATTTGGGCAATTGATCTACGTCAACACGAAATACTGATATCTGATAGGCTAGCATTTGACGCAAGTGGCTTGAGCCACTTCTATATGCTTGCTTACATTCCCTTTAACAATAAGAATGTGTGTGATACATGGCATAAAATAGTGTGAATCCTGATAGATATCCGATTTCCTGCACAACAAAACAATAGGAGAAGTAGACAAAATTAAATCTCAAAAGTAGATAGTAACAAAACTGAGTGAAGTTCTGTTCGCATCGGTCTTAAAAAGGGGCATTTTTGAAACAAAAAGGGCACTATTTGGTTTGTTGCAAACTCTTGATGGCCCCCGGTTCCTACGTCTCTGGGGATATTTATCGATTCTATGTTCATTTATTGGAAGTTTTGTTTACAAAGGCTGGGTTTTTAATTTCTTGCTTCATTCTTTGCTCTGTCCGAGTTCATCGAATCTGCCTGGCCTGGTAACATTGACACCTAAAGATGTCTTGTGTGTTCACCAATCAACCATCAGTGGGTCCTCCAATACAAGCATCACATGGCTCTTTCTTGCTATCACAGCAATTATTTATCTATCACAGCAAAATAAATCTAAATAATAAACTTGGGCCGTAGGGCCGTAGGGTCGTAGGGTCGTAGGGTCGTAGGGTCGTAGGGTCGTAGGGTCGTAGGGTCGTATGGTCGTATGGTCCGGGGTCGTAGGGTCGTAGGGTCCGGTTAAAAGAACATCCCAAACGATAGCGGCCAGAGGCTATAATCTTGCGGCCACAGCAACTTCAGGACGTCTCCTGCTGACTATGTTTGTTTTCGTTATTTTTAATAACGAACTGACATGATTTATAAAAGACATTTTCTCGTTTGATTTTTTAAAAGTCACTGATCAAATGATTTTGAACAGAAGAAATTGAGATGAAACATATGTGTTAGAAAATATCATTGGTCTCTTTCAAATCTCAGTTGATAATTATATGTCTTCTTATTTTTATCTCTTCAATTGATAGGGTAGTGAGATAATTGGCTTGAAATGAAAGTACTTAGCACGTATCGTCGATGATGTTGCTTTTCATTCGCTCTTTTTTTCTTGAAACTTTGGCTTGAAGGCCCCTTGAACGTCTTCTTTTTTACCTCTTCAATTGATAGGGTAGTGAGATAATTGGCTTGCAAGGAAAGTACTAAGCATGTATTGTTGATGATGTTGCTTTTCATTCGCTCTTATTTCTCGGAACTTTGGCTTGAAGGCCCCTTGAACGTTTTCTTTTTTATTCCTTCAATTGATAGGGTAGTGAGGTAGTTGGCTTGCAATGAAAGTACTTAGCATGTGTTGTTAATGATGTTGCTGTTCCTTCCTCTTTTTTCTCGAAACTGTGGCTTGAATGGCGCCATTTCAAAAGTAAGCTGTTTTTAGCACTTCAGCTCCTACGCAACGATGTGTCTGATTTCTAACTTCTACTCAAATACAAATAAATTCCTCCGTTTCTGACCCAGTTAATTTTGAGTGGAGATTTGAAAGAAGGCGCGTGGCTGCGTTTGAGCTCATGCACGACAAACTGTTTGAACTTTATTTGAATAATGGCAGCATTCAAGCCAAAGTTGCGAAATTATCAAGCTTTTCTCAAAATCAAGTGGAAGAGAAAACAACAATATGGGCAAGAAAACGATTTGGGTCATAATTTAGGCCACATCAACGGTGCATTATTGCCCATGCTATCACCAAGTCTTCTTTAAACCTTCTTTAATTCCATTGCAGAGAAGTTGCATTGTCACCTGCCCATTAGACTGCAAATTATCATCTTGGACAAAATATACTCCATGCTCCAGAAAATGTGGAGCTGGTGTGAAAACAAGATTCAGAACGATTGTGCAAAAGGCAACCCAAGGTGGACAAATGTGTGTTTCAGACGGAGAGAACAATCAGATCGTGGAGACAGTGCCATGCAAAGAAAAAGAATGCTTCAACTTCGTGTGGAAGGCAGATCCTTGGGAAACGTGTAAGATTACAAACCAGACGAGTGGCAGAGTTTCAAAATGTGGCACAGGTAAGATTCGAATTTTGTAAATGAATCTTTTTAACTATGCGGATATTCCTTGTAACTTTTGATCGAGAGTGACCCAGACCCCGTTTACATTGTACCAGCACGACTTTGCATCCGTAACTAAAGTGTAATGGATCAGCCTACTGTTGGCATTGCTCCTGCTAAACCACCGGAACAGTATTGCTCCTCCTATCCATAGAAAAATGTTGTTCTGGAGTAGTGTGAACGCTCCTCTGAACCGTAACAATTTTGTAGCGGATCAAAATTGTACTACCGCAGTGTAAACCTGGTCCAAGTGTCCATACAATGCACTTTTATGTTGCTATAACTACAATTGAATTTTGATAACCCAAACCATAGTTAACTATGCTCAAACAAGGTCTAAAAGTGAGGGTGATATGAAATGCAGTGTTGAAATATTGATCTAGACCCAATTGGCGAGCATGTGTAAATTTTTAGGCCCAATTTCCTAGCGTGTATCGATGTTTGTTTTCTACAAGAATAATCCTACTGGCGATGCTCTGTGGCTTTTCATAGCATATGTTGTCTTCACTGCTTTATAAGCATCACCTTGTGACCAAAAATTTGACTCCCCAGACTTTTTTCTCTCACGGCTTGTTTCATGCATTTATGTCAGGGTTTCCTCTCGATTTACAGGGATTTAGGAGAATGGAATTGTGCATTTCTAATCATCCTTGGTGCAACTACTCGATATCTAACGCATTGCTTCAAGCTTTTCTTGTCCATGTGCAATGAGTATAAATTCTTCTCATCACTCGAAAATTACTCTCTCCCTTTGCCTCGAATGATCAAAGCTCAATATAAGTTTCAAGCGGCTAATTATTTAAGAACTATCCCAATGAC
Organism: Aurelia coerulea; assembly: GCA_039566865.1. NCBI lineage: Eukaryota > Metazoa > Cnidaria > Scyphozoa > Semaeostomeae > Ulmaridae > Aurelia > Aurelia coerulea. The sequence continues at coordinate 23,261,774 of CM076944.1, forward strand.
ATTTCCCACTCTAGGTTAGGTTAGCAGATGTAACTTACATAATGGCCTCGAGACGAAATCCTAAGATTTTGCAGAAACATTCTGACAAAGCATGGCAATCTCCAAATTTTGTTATCTGTGATTTTGAAACTGTGAACCATTCCTGTAGCTAATAATCTTTTTTTCTTCTCAGGCTTTCATTCTCGCAAAGTCTACTGCATCGACAAGCGTTTCTCAGGCCATCGCAGCGTCATCAATGACTCACTTTGCGATGCTGCAGAGAAGCCAAGTACCAGGAAACCTTGTTCCATGTATTGTCCAGGAGACTGTGCCGTTGGGTATTGGAGTAGTTGGTCCAAATGCTCATCAAGATGTCCCAAACCTGGACATAGAAGAAGGGAGCGCACCATTTTGAGATACCCTGCTCATGATGGCAAAAGTTGCCCACCTTTAGAAGAATACCAAGCGTGCAACTTGAAGCATTGCTATACACATTACTGGAGGACTACCAAATGGAGTACATGCTTGTTTTATCGAGGTATGAGCAGGGCCGTAGTGCCTATTGGAGCAGGGCAGAGAAGGGCCCGGCCCTTCTAATGTTGCGTTTTTCTTTCATGCTGTAAGTAAAATTGACTGAAGGAAACACAATACTGTTCTCAAACCAAGTTTCGGAAAGTTCATCCCTTTTTTATCAAAAAAGCTTGTTTAGTCCAGCTACGAGTACCAAACCGTAGCCAGTGTAATGTAAAATACAAAAACTAGCAATTAAGTTTTATCTATCAAGATTTTTATTTATCAAGCAAAAAAATAGCCATCAATTTGAAACTGAGGCTGTCTTTTACAGGAATCATCTAATCTCAGACTGCGTTCACACGATGCCGGCACATTTGGAAAACGGTGAAAAATGTGACGGTAGCAAAATTTGCGCTAGCGTTCACACGATACCGTTTTCAAAGAGTTCTGTTTTCAAAATCTACCGTTTTCAAAATCTGCCGGGAAAAATGTGCCGTTGTCGTGTGAACGGGAGGCCTATCCGTCAAGTTTTTCACCGTTTTAAAAATGTGCCGGCATCGTGTGAACGCAGTCTCAGTTTCGTTTTAAGTTTTAACGATCTAGATACCGGTCTGGTTCAGCTGGTATTTAGATCCCTCGCGTTCTTAACACTATCTCAAAATGAAGAATAACATAGGAAGGATGCTTGGGTATCAGTTGGACTTCAGTTAGGTGGTGGGGCAAGATTTTTACAAAATCCTCCGAGTTTCAATCTTAGCGATGATAGGTACCAAACCAAAGGGTACGGTTGATAGCATACCCACCTGAAAGGAAGACTGTCCTTTAGATTTATGTGTGTCTAGCATCCATGGCAAAAATTAGGCTGAAAATTACCTTCTTGGCCAAAAATTAAAGAGTGTACCTTAAACATATTCCTGAGATACTAATTTATCGCAAAAGCACTTGAAAATTTGTCTGAATTCCCATTTTAACAATAATGGGCCAGGAGATGCTCATTTAGCCTAAAATTTTTATTTTTGTCATGTTCTGATCATTTTGGCCCCGTTTACACGATACCGTTTTCATTTCATATCGGATTGGGGGTGGCAATCCGATACAAAAATTGTTCTGTTTACACGATACCGTTTTAATTTCATATCGGATTGGGGGTTGTGTTTACACGGAAACGCTTTGCCTTGTTTTGCGAAGGATTTCCTTTGTTTTAACACCCACCACCCACTGGCAGTGCGCCAGATGAATAGGAGGCTCGTAGAATTGATAAAGAGGTTCCGTTTTGAGTTGATACCGGATTCGACCGTTTACACGATATCGGATTGGTTTCATGCCACTTTCAGAGCGTTTTCATTTGAAAACGCAAAAGCGGTATGAAGTATATCGGATTGGTGCGTTCTCGTGTAAACAGGAGGCCAATCCGATATGGAGTGAAAACGGTCTCGTGTAAACAGAAGGCCAATCCGATATGAAACCAATCCGATATGAAATGAAAACGGTATCGTGTAAACGGGGCCTTTATGTCACCTGAATGGTAACATTAGTACCAAAATATGGTGTCATGCTTCTTCTACTTGCTCAGCAAAAGGAAAGAATTAATTTGCAGAGCCTGACGTAAAAATGTCGCTGATAATTTCTGGCACATTTTAGAATGCCTGAATAAAGCCTTTTGCCATTTGCTTTCGCTCTATCATCGCCATTTAAATCTATCGTTTTATTTCCGTACTCAGTGTGGAACTAGATTCCTGATATTCAAATGCAAGTTCTGGTACTAAAAAGCAAATGCTAGATTTATATTCCGAGTCCCAGTTGTCGCTATATCGCTATTTAAGCGAGACTGCAATGAAAGCGAGACCATTCTAACTGGTCTTGGCATTTGAGCGTCTGTTCGGTCATTCAGCATCCAAATCAAATCAATAATTACGACGATTCCGATAAGTATATGCAAGTTATCAAATTAGAGGGACAAAGTTATGATTAACCCTAATTTGTCTGCAGATGATACTTCATGTGGTGTTGGAAGAGAAAGACGTATGGTGGATTGTGTTAGGAGTGATGGAAAAATAGTTCACCCATTTCATTGCCGGGTTGAAGGAAGACGTGTTCCCACATTACTTCGAGTCTGTAATGTGCCTTGCCCAAGGAATTGTGAAATTTCGGAATGGGAAATGTGGAGCCCTTGTCCCGAGAAGTGTGGTGCGCCTACCGTTCAACGAAGGATCCGGTACATATTAGCAAAAGCTGAAAATGGAGGACAATCGTGCCGCCAAAGTGACTCGTTAGAAGGTATTATTATGTTGCCTGATTTTCTCATCTCACATTGCAGATTTGGTCAACAGTTTGATTGCGCTCAATTGTAAATATAACATTGGAAATCAAAGGGAACAGAGGGGGTGGGATGGGGAAGGATTAAAACATACTCTCAAACTGTGAAAATGTGCCTTACAAAACTGTCATACATGTTGCAAAGAATTGTCGAGGTACTATTTGCCCATTCCTGTGATTTTATTTTGCATTAATCATACTGGAGACAGTGATTATTCGACCAAACAGAAGTTTTGCTATATTTAGTTTCCTTTGAAATCACTATGAAATTGACCACATGTATTTCGCATTGTTAAAACTGTGAATGGTATTGATATATGGAACATAGAGATGTAGATTGCATAGTAAAACATCCTCATTCAATAATAAACGGCTCTTTTTAATGGCTTTCGATGACTTACAACCAGCTTTACGAAAGCTACATCTCAGAGCCCCTTTCAAAACAGATGACACAAACATTGTTTTTAAAACTTCGTTCTTGAACCCATCGGTGCATCGGCTTTAGAGACAAACTCCCATAATCCTTTCTAGTAAGCCTACCTGGGAACTTATAATACTCTCTCTAATCCACATAAATTTTACCATACATTTGAATATCTTCTAGAATTTCGTTCATGTCAAATGCGACCATGTCATAAATTGTTGATTGGAGAGTGGGGTGAATGCAAATCTGATGTTGACCATGGATGTGGGTCTGGAATACAAAGAAGATCAGTCAACTGTTTGAGAGATGATGGCAGGATTACCGACGATTCTAAGTGTCCTCAATTAATCACAGGTGATTATTTTCAACTCTGTTTTAGTGCACGTTTCTCTCAGAGTTTCTCTCAGGGCTGCAAGTTTATCCATGGGTATTGTGGACACGATTCGTGTCGTGTCGATTGTGTCCACAATACCTGGCCTAAATGTTATTAAATGAATAAACGTAGTTCGTTACCTTGCTTGTCTTCATTTTATGATTATCTCTGCTCTCTTGCTTTGGCAGTCCATTCTTGCTTACTTTCTCAACGGCCTAAGATTTGAACAGTACCGCGCTCTGAAAGTTATGGCATGAGAACTAGTTCCCAGATCGACGCAGCCCTTGAACGACTCATCCAGGCCATAACTTTGAGAGCGCGGCACTGTTCAAACCTTAGGCCGTTGAGAAAGTAAGCAAGAATGGACTGCCGAAGCAAGAGAGCAGAGATACTCATTAAATGAAAACAAGCAAGGTAACGCGCTACATTTGTTCATTTAGTGACATTTAGGCCAGGAACACAAATCGTGTCCACGATACCCATGATGTCACGCAGCACAGGCATCAAATCTTGAATGCACGAATGGTTATTTCATCTTCCTTTTGATTTAATAGCTTGAAAAGAACTGCAGGTATTTTGCCATCATTAGTTATTGGCAAGGTTAGATATCTTGATCATTTTCAGAAAATAGCATTGTAGGCTGTCATGAACTATGGATGTATTGCTTACCCGTTTTGACTTTTCTCCTTTGATTTGAGTAATTTGATTCTCTTCAGGAGAACTCAGGGGAGCGAATCTCTTTAATTATCATTTAAGTTACGCATTTACGGCATCATCATCTAAACATTGTTTTGTTTCGGCAGGTGACTATCCCAAAATTCAAAGTTGCAACATTCCATGCAGCGGAGATTGCGTTATAACCATGTGGACCTCTTGGACTGCTTGTTTTGGTTCATGTACCATAAAGAATGAAAGCGTCCTTGATTATGGAGTAAGACTCAGAACTAGGCATGTACTGCAACAAGCAGATGATTACGGTGTGCAATGTCCGAAAGATCTTTTGCAGAAAGAGAAATGCGATACACCGTCGTGCTTCACGTTTGCTTGGATGACTGGATCCTATGTCAATAAGAGAAGGTAAGGACGCATTAAAAAAATGTATATGCCAAATGGTTCCAAGAAAACTGTAGTCACTGTTAAAGAGACCATGCAAAGAATATAGCAACTACTTTGTTCACTGTTATCGTTTCATGGAATCAGGGGATGAAGTCGATAAACCCCTTTTGGACAAACACCCTCACCATGATTCTACAATAGACCTTTTAGCTAGTTTGCAAAGGAGCGTGGATCGGGTGATATTTTTATGTATCTTTACACGGGAGGCGCGATCGACTGGCGTTAGAGCTTCTATCACTATTCCAAACTTGCACATTTTAAAATTCTTCAAAATGTGTAAAAATGTCGCTCGATTCTGGTTCTTGTTTGGGATAGCTAAGACGTCTTTACCTATAGCTATACCTGAGAGATTCATTTGGTCTTTCATCTACTTGCCAACAGATAAATTTGAGGATAGGCCATGTGATAAAATTTAGGTGATTTTTCAAACAGGAGTACTTTTTTATGAGCCACCCGGCTCTCGAAAGCCCACTTTTTTGCTTGCAGTACGAATTTGGTATTTTTGCTTGACAAATCGACTGCAGAAATTTTTTGTTTGCAATCATTAATTGCTTTGTTTGAGTGAAAGACAACAGATGCTATTATTGCAAATTATTTATTGTCAATTTATTTGTTTATTTGAAGGGAGGTTTGGTGTGAGAGATCTGATGGTTTGCGCGTAAGCAATGGTTGTAATCTAGCTGTCAAACCATCAACAACACAATCATGTCAACCCAAGTGTACTGTCAGCAATTCATTCTGCAACGCAGAGACCATCTGTGCATGCAAAAATGATTATATCCCGATTATTGGCAGTCATGGCCGTTTGATACATTGCTTATCTGATTCAAATTCACTCCTAAATAGAACTATGGATACTGGAATCTCAACAAGTAGATCAAATGGAAATCAGAGTTCATCTTGTAAGTCTTGCCGAATTTGATATGAATTATACTGGGTGAGTCAGAAAAAATGTGGGGCGTTAAAAAGCCATATTTTGGTAAAAACAAGTCGAATTGGGTGTGTTGGAGTTGCATTTTATGAAAGAAAGATTGAATTAAAGTACAACCCAAAACTAGGCAGATTATATTTGTTCTTGGTCATAAAACTACCATTATACTACAAAATACTGCATGCTAAGTATCATTCAAAACAGATTTGAGAGCAGAACTTAAATCTTTCAAGCTTTATGAAATTTTGTTGACTTAAGGAGGGCTCAGTCTCTTTGGAATTATTTGAAGTTTTTTCTCATCAAGATTGCAAAACAAATTTGGTGTCTTATGAAACCGTGATGCCTTCTGATTAGGAATCTGCAAACAGAATACGGAAAGAGTCGTTCCTTATTAACCCTATTTTAACCGGGTAAAAAAAAAGTGATTTTCTACCGGGGGGGGCGTTTTTCGCCCCCCCTGTTTTTCTCCGCAAGTATAAGAGCTATGACAATGAAACTTGCACTGTGTCATAATTGAACAATGGAGAATCTAAAAATAGCATCAATTAACAAATAGTCACGTGATTGGTTGCTAGGCAACCAAAAACAATGCAAATTTTGAGAAAATCGAGCTATTTGCAGAAAAGGGCCCATTATTAGCAAATAGCTAGATAAAATTGGCAAAAAACCATCCAAATACCTGCTTGATATCATTAATTTGTAGCTTCATATGGTTTCGTACGGATATTTATGGTTTCTAATAAATTAACTAATTGAATAATGAAAATTTGATTCAATTCAAAATTGTTAGCTCAATAATTATGATTTAAAACCATTAATTTCGCATATTATTGGTGAAATCAAGTACCTTCATCGATATTTGAGGTAATTCCATCAGTTTTGTATGAAAAATTACTCATTCATTAGGAATATGACGTCATAAAGATTGATGACGTCATAGAAATAATAAACTGCTGATGTCAGCAAATATGAATAAATTATATATCAAATGAAAGTACTCATCGAGATGAATCGAATGGTATATATATTGTTGAGATTTAGTAACAAAGGAAAAAATTAGAGCCGTTTTAAAGAATTTCTTTGTGACCACTCTCCAAATATTGGCATGTGGTGGTCACGTGGTCAAACAATAGGTATTGAAATTTCTATTTTCTGATTGCCAACTAAATTTTAGGAAAAGTCAAGAAGTTTCAGCATTGTAGGTGGCATCGTTTGGGAGCTATTAAAAAAAATCCGATAGGGGGGCGAAAAACACCCCCCCCCCCGGTTAAAATAGGGTTAAACAGTGAACTCCGGAATAGCCCGTAGTAGTCGAGGTTATTTCTGCCAAATTTCATTAAGAAAGTATAGGGCCAAACAACAGACCACAGTACATTCTATGACAGGCAACGGTCAAACCAGTCACTCTATGCAAAATCTAACTTCGTATTACTGTTTGCGAAGACCTGCACTTTCGAATGATGTATAAGATGTTGGGAAAAGTTGTGAAGTAAAATTGCCTAAAATTCCCAAGGCACTAAAGCCACCTTAAGTTGCCAAAATTTTACAACGCTTACAAGAATCACGTTCTGCTTACTAAACTAATTCGAATGATATCTGGTTTATGGCCAAAAACAGTTTCACCCTACATAGTTTTTGTTAAAATCGGTCGTTTCGTTCCATATTTGTTTTCGATTTTGTGATCTAGAGGGGTATCGCCCTTGTGGAGCGCCCTCGAATCTGGACACATTTTATCGCACTGCAAAAGTCGCTGAAAAAAAGAGTCTCGGCCTAGTTTTTCACAAAAAGCGCGCGAAAACAGTTTGCTGATGCCACTTCCAACATCGTGAGTTGTCCTCGCTGTGTTATATCATTTTGTTCCTTCATGAAATGAAAATTAATTTGAACTAACCTGAAGGAGAATCGAAAGTATGTTCTTTTACAATCTGTTTTTTCATGGTCATTTCTCTTGTCGCTGCTTGAGTTCAAATATTGCAACCCTGATCTAAATTGGATGGTCTAACATCAAGCTTCAACCTTTGAGATGACGAATCAACAGGAATCCTTGAAATCACGCAAGCGATCTTGCCACCGCATGCCTCGATTATCAGAGCATTCTCTCGGGCCTAATTCGCCCTAATGGTGCACCTGTGTTCTGTATGAGCTTGTGCTATGTCACATGCTCGAGCCTCGTTTTCGTCAGGCAATTTGAAACCATCACGATGCGTTGCTATGGCTCCTTTAACAATTATCCTAGGGCCAAAAGGGCGACCTTTTGAAATTAGGCCGCTCAGACCTCTCGCCATTAAAACTGATATTATGGCAAATTGAAATCACAATTAGTCACAAGATTCACAGAAAAGGGAGAGGAAGAGTAGATGATCATACTCATAGTAAGTTTTATTCAAAAATTTCGTTTCATATTGTGAAAACCTGCTCTCCTTACGAAAGCGCTCCAAAAGGGCGATACCCCTCTAGCAATTTTGGTGAAAAATATCACTAATAAAAGAGTCTACTGCCTCTTAACAATGACAATTAAATGATCGAAGGTCTATGTTAGGAATCTTGCAGGACAGAATTTTACTAAGACTGCGTTCACTCGATGCCGGCCGCATTTTAAAAACGGTGAAAATGTGACGGTAGCCAAATTTGAGCTTGCGTTCGCACGATACCGTTTTCAAAGAGCTTCGTTTTCAAAATCTACCGTTTTCAAAATCTGCCGGCAAGAAATGTGCCGGTTTCGTGTGAACGGGAGGCCTATCCGTCACATTTTTCACCGTTTTCGAAATGTGCCGGCATCGTGTGAACGCAGTCTAAATCGCTCGTAGCTATGAAAAGTAAAGACCGATTTCGACCAAATAAATTGTCATATCTAGGTTATCCTTTCTTCTGTGCAATAGATTTTAAAGAAACGAATTTACAAACACCTTACGTTCTTTCTGACTCACCCAGTAGTGCACCTTTGTTAACGGAATCTCTATCATCAATTATGTGTCATTCCTAATCACGAGTATGTAAAAAAATCAATCCTTCGAGAGTAAAAGGTACACCCTACAGCTGCAATCTATTTGCCATCAGTGCCTTCTTATTCGACTCATTTACTTATGATGAAACAACTACGTCAATTATCACCAGGGCCGAAGCCAGTTGGGAGGGGGGCCGAAGCCAGAAGGCCATTTGTCAGAAATTTTGCTGTAAATTTTGTGAGTTACAGGTCAACTTTGAAGGTGTTGTGGCGCAGTTCGTAATCCTCTGGCATTGCAGCCAGAACAGTCAGGGTGGACCGGGTTCGATCCCAGGTAGAGCCCCATCACTGCAGCGTCATGACCCCAGCGCTTGGCGCTAAAAACCGCGACTTCACCTTCACCTTCACTTCACCAACTTTTAAAGATTTGTTGTTGATAATTTTCATTTCTTTACTCGCCTATGCAGTCATGATTGGTATTGGCTGTCATCATTACCCTGGGTTCCAGGTTGATAAATTCTGTTATTTGCCATAGCTCATGCTAATTATGTCTGATGTAATGACATTGCATCTCTTGCAGGGTTTGGTGATTTGCCTATCATAATCTGGGTTGTGATTGCTGTTTGTTTTGTGTATTTACTATTGTTCCTTGCTATTGTCATCGTATATACAAGGTATGTCTCGTCTCTCCTATTCAATTTGATCGTAGGCTTCAAATCTTAAAGAGCCCATGTAAATAGATATTTCATCGTTCTTTGGATTAAATGCTTTCAAAGAATCTTCAGGTACAGAAACTTCTGTACCCGAAGAAGTAACAAAACTTCTGTACTTTGCTATCAGTCTACCGTCGATATCTTATTTAGATCTTAATTAGGGCGTATTCTTTTGGGCATCTTCTGAAAACGGTAGAGTTGGTAGATGCTAAACTCCCATTCTTTTGGTGCCATTCTACCGAAAACGGTAGACTTCGCAGACTTCAGATCATCTTTTATGAAAGCCCATTCTTTTGGTCATTTTGTTTTCGGTAGACTTTCGAGAGATTTTTGACGTATTCTTTTGGGCTCTACTGAAAACGGTAGACTTCCGACGCCTCGGAAACCTTCTGCTCCTGAAGCTGGTAGACTCCCGAGAGGTCGCAAAGAACCTTGTTTCGTGAATGAAAAAGTTTAAAACATTCGAAAATACAATGAAGTATTATAAATTCTTTTCTCTTGGGATTTTCAAAACAAAAGTATAATGCATTGCAATGGCTTCAATTCGCTCGGGGGATTTTGTCTGCGAAGTCTGCCAACTCTACCGTTTTCAGAATGTGCATTCTTTTGGTAACTGACATTTTTCTCTCCGAAGTCTACCGTTTTCAGAAGACTTCGCAGACTTCAGATGCCCAAAAGAATACGCCCTTTAGTTTCCACACAACAGCGTGTTTATATTTTTAACTTTTTTGAGGCGGTGACGTCATTGAATTTCTAAAATGCGTTGTAACGTAGACCATCACGAATATGGATTTTTTTACTTCATCAGATGACTTAAAATCCATCTCTACACTAAGTTTGCACACAATGTTGACTTGAAAAGGATGACGATTATTTTATTTTACTCTAAATTGGAGATGTAGCATTCGAAATTTTCTTTCAATCTGCTTATTCAAACAGTAATCATTGCTTAAAGTGACGATGCAGTATCTCGAAAGGTAACTAAGCCGAAACAAAACGGTGCAACAAAACATCTGTCGATTTTAAGAGCTGGTTAGCATAGGGCTCAAATCTTTCAAATCTTTAAAAAGGTGGGTGTAAAATTCTATTCCATTTTTCCTTGAATCGAATGGCGTGAAAGGAACTTATAGAACTTTGCTGTAAATCTGCCGTGGAAATTTTTTGATATCTTGATATTTTTTCAAAATGGCTGCAATTTAATGATTTTTTACAGAAATTGATGGAAAATTTTGAAAACATTGAAATTATCTTAAATCCTAAACCAAAGGAGAAAAAATCATATAACATTCAAGAAAACCATAGTTTATGAAGGCCTACAATATGGTGAAAAGCAGAAATCAGTATCTTTTCTGGTTTAGGATTTAGAAATTTGATGACGTCATAGCCTCAAATTTAATAAATACCGCAAGATATCAATAAATTTTCGCGGCAGATTTACAGCAAAAAAGGCTAAGTTTCTTCCAAGCCATTACTTCAAAGGAAACTGTAATAGAATTTTACAACGACCTTTTTTAAGATTTGAGCCCTATGTTGAGCTGGTTATCATCTAGCTGTTGAAGTTTTTTTTGGGTCATCTGGTATGCTTTCATTGGGACCTTGTTTGGTATCTGACGGCAGTAGATACAATACAGCATGATGATGCATTTAAGACACAATTTTGCATACTATGATATTGTCCTGGTCATAAAGCCAGGGACATCGAAATTATAACATGCGGTTTATTCTTTCAGACGCAGGAGTCGTATGGCGAATCAACGAAGAGCTACCACAGCCGACGTTGGAACTCTCACAACTCCAGAAAGGGTACCTTTGACGCAAGAAAGCATTCCTCTGAGAGAAAAGATTATAAGGCATGAAAGAAGTAATAGTAAAACAAGCTTTGCTACATCAAGTGGCAGAGGATCAACTTTATCGACAATAAGTGATCATGACGATGGTGAGAATTGGCCGGAACCTCCTGACGATGTCGTTGCAGAGTTCATTCGCACTCATCTAAAGAACTTCAACGGGGGTAGCTTCTGCTCAACATTTAGCGATGAATCTCTTACAGATCAAAGCAGAACTTTCAACTCTCTTAGGAATGCGAAGTTTGATGCTGCAGGAACTTTGTAGATAGCCCGAACATTTTGCATCATACAGTTTTAATTAACTCCAGTTTTTATCAACCCACCGCGAGAAGGTCATACCATGGACCAAAATTCTAAACCCTTACTTAGAAACGCTTAGCCCTTTCCAAATGTCATAATTTTTACGGTTACAAAAATGAGGCTTAGTTTCAATGCCAAAATGTTTAAACAACAATTTGCAGATTTCCAAACAGCTTTTAACGTATTCAAACGTTGCTCTCTGACGTTTCTCGACCAGCATTTTAATTTCTGTATACCGGGTGTGCCAAAAAACAATCCATTTTTGACAGACCACTGAAATGCAAAAGCCCGAATTAGACTGCAGGGTTTTTTGCAAATTTCTTCGTTTCCTGTTTTTGAGTTGTAAGCGAGTTTCTTAAAATTTTCGTTCTCTAAAACTGTGAAAACGATAAAAAATCGTCGATCAAATCTTCTAAAGACTCAACATGAATGGACAAAGAAAAAATTTTTTCGTGGTTATTTGGGATTTAAAAATCGATCAGTGTAGTCTGCTGCACGAGCGTCCTCAATGCCATCGTTTGTAGCACACACTTTCTTATATATTTCCTTCTGGTTTGGAAATACTGTACAATCACGTCTTCTCTAAACAGCTAAACAGTCCCATTGCCCATGCAGTAAGAGTGAGACAACCATCTATGTTTCAGGGTATTTGATTCGGCTTGGTTTATTTACCAATGCAGCTAGACCTATTGACCGTAAAATCGAATTTGCAGTCGCTACAATCAATCAGATGGCATTGCTACGCCCTGGTACACTTTTCACAAATCTGTCGAGGAAGTGGACAGATTAGCAGCCATTATGGATTTCACAGTCAACTAAGAAACACTTATTTATACGACCTCGATTCCAAACAACCAAGCAGCATTGCAAGGTTGTTGCTTAGTGACAAGATCAAATTGTTGTTATTCGAATAATGAGGAAGTTTTCGAGAAATAATTTGTGTTTGCCATGGTTGTCGCATTGCCAATCGAGTTTCAGCACGGCCTCAAGTATCCCAGAGTAGAGTTAGAGAAACGAACTCGCTCTGGGGACGAGATTGATCATCTCAGCCCTTATTGATCTTTCCTTTGTGACTTCTTCATGCAACCGTAGTTTATTCTTACAAATTTTGTAGAAATGCAAATAGCAAAACATTGTATATCTTAAAACGTAGTGCTGGCTGGCACAGAAAGTAGAACCCTTTCTGTGCTGGTCTTATTATCTTGAAGCTTTTATTTAAATGTTCTTAGGTATCGTTGATGATTATAGATATTATTGCTTTAAAGAAAGAATGACGATGATGTTGACTCTAATAATTAATATTATGTAGTCTTTTTGTTCTGCTGTAGTCAACTTAGATCTTTATTTTCATACGTAGGTTTAGAAAAATAGAAGTTCGAATATTTAGTATTAGTAGTTCTAGCTATTCAAATGAAGATATTTTATATAAATGTTTTCGTAGATGCTTTTTCATAGATAAAATGATACAGTGAAGTTGTACAATGTGATATGATAGAAGTTTGTTTTCAAAACTCGTCGTCTTTTCTGCCAATCCTAACTTCTTCGAAGTATACACTATTTCCAATAAAACCTGCAGCCTGTTTGTGTGGCTGCAGATCCGAGTTTGTGGTTTCTTTGGTCCCATCAGAGCAAGTACAATGAAAGAGCATTAGATAACTATGGCGCAAAAAATCCAAAATCACAGCTTACTCCCTTCCTCAGAGGCTTTCGTGTAGCGAGTAAAACCTGAAGGGGTACCCTGGTATATTTCGGATACAGGTGCTCAGACTGGGGTACAAAGCATCAATCCAAAAAATAATTTCTAGCATAAAATCGACCCAAAAAGTAATTTTTCTGACCTTACATAATCAAACATTCTGAAGTCAGCATCTTAAATCAATGGAAAAATGCCCTAACTGATAAATTTCACGTGATTTATTTGGATATTTAAAGGGAGCGTACTATGGTAAATAGGCTTGTCTATAAATAGAATGATGAAAACACTTTTCCCATATTTGAGACCAAAACAAGTAATCCAGAATTACAACAAACCAAAGAGTAACTGTACAAATTACTGACCTAAAATATAAACCTTGCCCAAATTTTAGACCCAAAAGAGTAATTTGAACACCCCTATTCTAAATATACCGGAGTACCCTTCTGGGTAGTACAGCTTGATAATTTAGTTAGGACTATGGCCAAATCAAAGTGGAAACAACTTATTTCAATGATTGGATCAGCTTGAAGCAAACTCTGCAAGCTATTTTGCCTGCAATTAACATTGCTGCGGATTATTCTTTGGCTTGCTGTCAAGTATTTCTATTAGGATTAAGTAGCTGCAAGCGCCATTTTTAAAGGAACAACATACGCAGCAATAAGAACATTATTATGCTATCACAAGCTTCTCCTATCTTCTGTCCCTTCGCCACGTTCGCCACCGCAAAAAGGGCTTCAAAGGGGAAGAGAAAGTTTGCTACAACCCAGAGACTTCTGATCTAATCAAATCAAGTTAAATTCGGTTTGAGTGTTATGGTGATTGGACAAAAATGTCAGTGACAGTATAATGTTGGGCGTGGAAAAGCTGATGACTTGATAGAAACATATGACATGGCACGAAGCTTTGTTATTCATGAACATTGCCATTTCTACCCGTTGTCGCAGAAGAGTATAGAGATTTAGTTGTATCTAGCGATGAAAGTTTAGCTTTAATCAAAGTTTAGCTCTAATCAATTTAAAAATGTTCCTCGACAGTTAACTAGAACATAGATACCTCGTATATTGATATTAGTGATTTGAGTGTTTTGATGTTGAAAGTTAAAATTTGCGGTCCTATCCAAACCAAAGCTTTGGCGTTCTGGCCCAAGCAAATTCTTGAAGCACAGCAAATATATCAACAATATCCTTGATAAAATTTGAAAAAACCAATATCATGTATTTGTTTTCTATAAGTCAACCATTGTGCCATTTTTCTTTATTGTCTTATTCATCCAATCAGCTCCACAATGTGCCTTTAATAGTTTAGCTCTCAAATCAACGAAATCAACAAATGAGGTATCTATGTTCAAATTGATTATCGAAGAGCATTTTGAAATTGATTAGCCATTGATTAAAGCTAAACTCACATCGCTGGACGTAACCAAATCTGTACATTTGTCCCTGGGAGCACCCGGTAGAAGGGGCAGATATGTATGATTGTTGTTTTTTTTTTTTTTTTTTTTTTTTTATATATTCAATTAAAATTTTACAATAAATGTTACAGACTACTTTACCTACAAACTACTTTACAATACTACAAGGACGATGCCACGAGGAGCAAAAGTCTATGTCTACCCCATGGCATTGTTTAAAAAAAAATGCTAAACTGCATACAATTTTACATAGATGCTACAAACAATGCTACAAAAAAAAAAAAAAAAGCGATGACTGTGGCCTGTCTAACATTAGATGTCTGGTTGGGGCTGTAATTTGCCCAAAAATGTAAATTTTTATTTTGGACCTGACATCTAATGTGAGACAGAAATTACAAACAAAAAGAAAATTTACTTCAGACAATTGGTGGGCACTTGGTGGTTGCATGACATGTGACTGAAACTTGATATGATCTTAGTCAAACCGACCAGTATTGTGGATGAATCGTATAGTAAGTTCGAGTATATTTCTATTCAGGTCATTAGACAGGTCTTGGTCACCATATAATAAAAGGTGCATTAGAAAATCGTTTGAAAAACTGGTGATATCAGCAAATGGTCGTAGTAGATCCGAAACTCCAGCGAGAAGATCTCGTCGTTGAATGTCAAATGAAGGGCAAAGCAACAAAAAGTGCTCGGTATCCTCAATACCGTCATGCGTTGGGCACATTGGGTTTACGGTGTCTCTAAAATTGTGCTTGAATTTGTGGAAGTTTAGTTTACTGAGACCGACCCTTAATTGATTGTTGTTTATACCACACAGAGCTTTATGCACTTAAATTTGTATTGAAAAATGGAAAAGATATTTTCCTGAATTTTACAATGATGATGAGTATAGCATAGGCATCGAACCTTTAAAAAAGATTGCACGAATGGTTACGTCATCTCCGTTTTGAATTAACGGCTTGAAAGGAATTTTAGGTTCTTTGCCCTCACTGTTTATTGGCACACTGGTGATTCAAAGCACGTTCACACATGGATTCCTGTGCCATCAGTCAGTCTCTTCCACGTAAAAGGGGCGTTTCATGGGGCTTTAAAGAGCGTGATTTCAAGATTCTCCCAATAAGAAATCATTTATTCACTTCTCTAATGGCTCCTATAACATGATCACGTCACTGCATGGGGCCCCATTAACACAAAGTTCTAAAGAGTGTGAGTGTCTCCGTTACGCTGGCCGAAAATAGAACATTCCAGCAGCAACTTAGACTGAGTAAATTTCATCGTATTTGCACACAAATGACAAGTATTTATGCAGCCAGATAATATCTTGGGAGGTCTAAATATTTAGCTTTCGAAAATAGCATCTGGAAAATGGGTGTAACTTTTAAGAGCTCTGAAGTACAAATATTAATGTTCTGTATAACAATATTGTTAATTCATGGCTCGCTCCCACAGTCTCATCAAAACAATTCATCAGAATTCCCAACTTTTTTCTGAAACAGATGCAAGAGCATATAAGCTATTTGTATTTGTAAAAATTACATGTCAAATAAAACAGAGTGAAGTTTTACATTTCGGATGCCCCTTGCAAGAACACAAGGGATTCGGACACAGTATTTCAAATTCATTTCGCAAAACTTGCAGAAGTGCAAATGCAAATTTACTGCTATTCAGCACAGGTTCCAAATCTTTAAATCTGTATAAAACGGTCGGTGTAAAATTTTATGACCTATTTCTTTTAATTCAATTGCTTGAAAGAAACTTTAGTTACTGACCTACTTACTTACCTAATTTTACCGCTTGACTTCTCAGAAATCTTAAATATTTTCGAAATTACAGCGTAGTGTATGCCGGGTGTCGAAAATGATGTATTATCGTTTGATTGTTCATATGTCCATAACCTTGTTGGGGATACGAACAGGCTAAGTTGTAAACCTAAAGGAATCTCCCAAAAAAGGGCTCCAGATCGCATGCGCAGTAACGATTTACTTCACTTATGTAATATGTAAATTAGCTTGACCGTTGAGAACAAGAGAAGAAACTTGTTGGGGATACATGGTACTCCCCGTATTGTTTTTCAGCTTTGTTTTTTGGTCAACTTGACAGCCAATCAGCACGGGGACTATGAACGCATGCGCTGTGGACATAATTCAATCATTCAAATATCTGCAGCCGTTGCGAAGAAAGTTGCAGTGACAGCAAGCAGTCGGGGAAGATTCGTAGCTCGATATGCGGGAAACTTAGCATATATTTTATCAATTCTTAACTGCAGTTATGTTTGATATATGCCCACAAGAAACTGCAAACAAAGATTTCATGATGGACCTTTCTGGAAGCTTGGCACAGAAGTAAATGTTGAACGGTTTTGGTCTTGTGTTGATAAATTGGCCTAGGCAAAACAAGATAGCGCTCCGTGCTATGGAAAGCCCCGTTAAATTTCAAGGAGGCCATTTGAAGCAAACCAAGCAAAGTTAAGTTGGCATACGAATATCATTTCTTAACCAGATAAATACATTTCTTTGCCAAACTTCCATGAAACGCCATCGCAAGCGATTCTGATTAAAAACTTTTCACCCATTGTTCTCTCATCAAAAATTGATTGTTCTGTGGCGGATGTGGTTTCGTTTCAATGTCTGACTTCCAGTTTCCTTTCAAATGACTAAAAGTTCGTGATGAAAATAGTGGCATTACGTAATCGAATCAGCAAAAATTTACACATTACGCATGCGTTCATAGTCCCCGAGGGGATATCCACGTCCTCGTCAACTTGAGCTTGCACGTATCCCCAACAAAAACAAAGGCAGCGATGCGCATGACAACGTGAGCCCCAACGTCCATTCGCTCTCAACAAAGCTGAAACACAATGAATCAAAACAATAGGGTCAGCACTTCATCTCCCCAACAAAACCAATGAACCGATTTTCGAAAACTTTGTTTCATCCGATTGCCGAAAGGCTAAATTGTATTCCAGGATTTTGGCATGAAACGGCATGAAAAAGAAACGGCATGGAAAAGAAGCGGCCTACTTTTCCAGTCAACATTTTAGATGTGATACAAAAGGCTGAACTTATATGTCGCTCAGAGAATACTAATTCAGTTAATACTGAAATCAGAGAATTTGAATACGAGTTTAGCCTTTTGCATCACATCCCCCATCACATCTAAAATGTTGACTGAGAAAGTAGGCAGTTTATTTTTCATGCCATCTAAGGCTTGAATTTGAGTAGGTTTATCAATCTTCTTTTCGACATGAAAATATCGTCGTAAAACCACAACCAACATCTTCGAATACAATTTAGCCTTTCGACAATCAAATAAAACAAAGTTTTTGAAAATTGGTTCATTCTTTATGGATATGTAAGGAATCAAACGATAATTTTGGGACACCTGGTATTTCAACTCATTTGAGAATATGACGTCATCAAATGTCTAAGTCGTAAGCAAGCAGAGTGAAAGACTTTGACTTGATACCATATTCTAGAAATTCGTGAATTAAATCATCCTTGAAAATTTTCCTGTGATTCCTCAAAAAATGTTCAAAAATTACAGCGGTTTAAGTCTTGCAAAAGAAGAAAAACCCTCTAATTCTGAAAATATTGAAGATTTCAGAAAAGTCCAACGGTAGGATTATAGCGTCGCTCAAAGTTTTTTGTAGCCATACAGTTCGTAGGAATAGGTTATAAAATTTTACATCAAACTCTTTAAGATTTGGAATTTATGCTCTGTTATTCTCTATTTCATGCTTCCGGGTGTTCCAAAAATGCAGCCATTTTGTTTTCGTCTTGCAACATTTGGATGAGAGTTTGTGATCAACATGAACGCAAGAATGAAACTGATGCATTTTTGTGTGCAATAGATTTAATATTAATTCATATTTACAATATGACTGAAGCATACTATGATTTCTTTTGTCAATTTTACAACAACTATCACAAGGTAAAGGCAAACTTATCACTAACTAACTGCTAGCTCTGGCAAGGAAGTGCTATGACTTTCTTCATGGAGTTAGACGTGCCCCAAGTCTATTTCGCTTTTCACTGATCCCTTCAATTTGTTGACGAAATTTATTTTGACGAAATAATCTTGACGAAATAGACTTGGGGCAAGTCTATCCCTCAACTTTGTCTGCTGTTTAACACACGTTTTTCCTTTCATAAGAAGATACTTCTAAAACAGTATATAGTTCTTCACAAAGAAAGATGTAAAACGTTTATCTCTAGTTTTTAGTTTGTGTTAATATAGAAGCGAGGTTTAATTTCAATTTGGAGAGCTTTCTTTTTCATAAAACATGCTCGCTCAAGCCTCATCAAAGAATATCAAAGGGGTCTGTTGGGAACTCTTGTCAAGGAATTATTTGTTTACGATAGACCTCCCTACTATGAAGCAGAAGCCTGCTTTATCTGTTTCAAGCCTTGAAGATAGATAAACTTAGTTTGTTCAACCATTTCTTGATAGATTTTCATATCTTCATCTTTCGCTCGTAAAGTGGATTCCAGTGCTTCTTTCAATGCATCGTTTTCATCCGTTTGAATTTCCAACCTGCAAAACAATTAAAGATTTCTTTCTAATAAATGTACATACTGCATTACACTCGCACACGAATACATTTTATTGACTTAGAAAGGGGGACGGGGCGTTGTAGCTGCATTGATACATAAAAGAAGGATTAGCGATATCATGCCCTTGGTAATCTGCTGCAACGACAAGGTAGGCTTATCATAATTCGTCCCAATATTTGCTCTCAACAACGAAGCATTCTTACTACTTATCTGTTGAATTGAATTGCTCGATTAAACTGGATTGACCGAACAGGTTTGAATGAAATATACCTTAGGAGAGAATTTTACGACAAATTGTAATCAGTCGAACGACAAGGGTGTGACAGGTCCTTGAATTCAGAATTCACTCATTCAAGCAAATTAATAGTATCAGATTTGAGAGTGGCATCAAATTCCTTTTTATGAAAGTCTGGTACCCAGAAAGCGACAATACAGGCCATGCAGCAACTTTATGCGGGGTTTTCCAACAAGGTTGCCGATTTAAACAGTAAACAGTCAGGTAAAACTAAGAAGTCCAATTTAGGTCCCCTTGTAATATGAGATTTGAAACAAGAGGACACCAGTTTTCATCTCTTAAAACGGTCACTGGCTCTTGTCTGCAGCTATTCAAATCGATAACGGTTTTGGCACACCAAACAGACTTTTCTGCAGCACAGTTCTTTTCTCCAGTACAGTTCTTTCGTAAATTAGCATCCCTGAATTCCTAACAATTCGTTTCTGAATTCATAAGATTTGATGACAGTCCTTAGGGATTCTTATTAATTCATGAACTAATTCATAAACTTTCGTATGGTATCGTAAGGGTAAGTAGCAGCTCCTAACGAACGATGAGAACTCGTAGATGTGGCGTTTTGCAGCCCGGGGGGGGGGGTACTTCACATATTTTGGGTACGGGGACGTGCCATCGGGAAGGGTATCGATTTTCACGATTTTGGTATAAGGAACGGTATCGATTTTCACGATTTTGGTATAAGGAACGGTATCGATTTTCGCAATTTTGGTTTAAAGAATGATTTTGGTATACTTTTTCGGAAAATTGGTATAAGGTCGGGTATACTTTTTCGCAAAATTGGTATAAAGTCGGGTATACTTTTTCGCAAAATTGGTATAAGGAACGGGTATGTTTTTGAAGCTTCGATGGCACGTCCCCGACCAAAACCTGGTCAAGTACCCCCCCCGGGGGTTTTGCAGATAGTGGCGATTGGTATAGTATACAGGAAAATAATCAATGCAAATTGTCCTATCTGCATATGCAGGCTTCCAAGGAAACAGTCCTACCAGGGGCCTTTGATAGACTTCCCATTGCAAGAGTGTTTACATTACGGGTTCACTCGAAATAATAGGCGTTCTTACGAATTCACACAGCGTCCCACGAATCCATTTGAATTAATCGGGCAAGATCGTCAAATTTCGAGGGAATTCTTACGAACGAAAACTGTGGAAAGAGCTGCATCGTATCTGTAGTAGCCTACGCGTAGACCCATTATCCCAAAGGAGGAAAGGGTCTACGAAACAAAGAGCAAAAGCTTGCTACTGAGGTTTCTAGATTTCTGGAAACTTAATTTATGCACGTTTCAACCATAGAAATATTTCTATTTCTAAAACTGTGGAAAGAGCTGCATCGTATCTGTAGAGGATTATGTTATGAACTAACCTTGCTTGTAACTCTTCAAGCTCTTGATACATATCTTCAACAGCTCTTTCTCTCAATCCATTTTTATTTGCTCGACTAGACGGTCTATTTTTGTGTCCACTTGTCTGTGTTTTATTGTTCAAAGTGATTCTTAATCTCTCAATGTGCTTTTCTAATTTTGCATTTGTCCTTCTCATTTCTATCACTTTATTTTCACTTGAAATACTTTCTTCTGTCGTGCTGTCGATCCTAGAAGAATACCAAAAAAAATTGAATTGTATCGAAAAAGTCGGATCTTGCTTGAATAAAGATGCTTGCAGTGAAATGTACCAGGTGAGTCAGAAAAAAGAATCCCCGCTTGAAAGGCCACTGCCCCATGAATATCAAAGCAATAATATTGAAAACTGTCTTGTTTTATTGCCAATATGTTCAATTAGGTTCAGTAATTTACACGGCCTCAATCGGCCATTCCTTCCCGTTGCTATGGGTGATTTTGTGCAGAAAGTCCCTTCAAAAACCTGCAAAAACGAATGAAAACAATGAGCAAATTCTCCTTCCTAAAATTGATGACACTTACATAAATTCACGTATTTTTTCCTCTTGGGAGAATGGAACCCCCCTTAATAGGTCATCGATACCAGGAGGAGGACTTGTTCATCTTCCCAAGAGTATAGCAAGTGCTGAAGTGTCCATAATTGTTGAGGATACCGAGGGTTGCCCCTTTTGTCTAAGCCTTTTGTTATGCTGGTAAAGTTCTAAGCAGATCAACAGCTGGGAAACCTATTACCATGCGCGAGAATCTCTTTGTTTCTTTGCTAATCCTTGTTTGGATTGTGGTTCGATTCTCCGCCCACACTCTTTTCACAAACCAAGCATGCTCTCTGCGCATGATCACAGGTTTCCTTTTTGGGGGATAACCGTTGCTTGGAACTTTGATGGTTCGTATCCCCAACAAATAAGTCATTGCTGTGAGGCCGTTGTAAGGCAGAAATGTGAGAGAAATTTTTTCATGATTTTGGGCACATTTTGAAGGTTTTTTGAAGAGGCTTTCTCGAGAAAATCCCTCATAATTTCAGAATGGAGTGGCCGATTTCAGTCAGGTAAATTTTAAAGTAGATTTGAACATTTCTACCATTAAACTATATATTTTTCGATATCATTGTCTTAATATTTAGGGAGCCGTGACCTTTCAAAAGGGGATTCTTTTTTTCTTATTCACACGGTAGTATAAAATGTTTGAAAGCAGAAATACCACCAAAAAAAATCAAACAGTCGCTACATTATCTGTATCATCACATATTGATCGTCCTATATACTCCTTCGTATTGTCACACTTTCGTCATCACCAACTTACCCCCCCCCCCCCCCCCCAACATCCACCAACATTCATTCCTGTAATGTAGCATACCTCAGCCAATAACGCTACAGTTTATCTTTATTCATAATATTGTAAATTTGTTGAAAGTGATACCGAACTTGTGCAATCATCAAACGACCGCTCGTGCGACATAATCCATTTCCAAATTCACTAGTTATTTCAAAGAGCATTCCTTATATGCTGCCAATTTCAATCTTTAGAAACTTTGAGCGCTGTTTTTCGATCTTTTTGGGCAGTCTGCAGGCAAAAAGAGTTAAAGAAATCGTAAATATATCGATAACGATATATCTGAAGTCTCGGAGCCACTCAGTCTTAATGATTCAGAAATAAAACGTGTTGCGAAGAAAAAATCAAAAAGGGGTTGTAGTGGATCAAGGGCTAAAATGGGATGACCAATTCAGCAAAATGAAAGGAAAGATTGGTGGCGGTCTAAGGTCATTAAAAAAACTGAAAAATTTGATTTCACAATGCCAGCCTGACCATGTGTACCGTGCCCTTATATAAAGCCATCTGCGATATGCTAGTGTTATGTGGGGGAGTCTTCCAAAATCGAAATTGAATACCTCTAACTTCTGCAGGACAGAGCCCGTTCTATTACTGATATGGCCAGACTAAAAAACTAATAAAATTCGATCGATCAGTTATGACACAAAATAATGAACAGGCAATGTCCCGAAAGCCTTTGGGATAAATATCATCAACGGACCCAGCACTCCAACTACAGAACAAGGAATTGCAGGGACTTACAAATCCCAAGAAATAATCTTGAATACGTCAAGAAAGGCTTCCACTACTCGGCACTAAAACTTGGAACGATATTCCCATCAATATTAGAGAGCTCTCTAAACTTAACAGATTCAAAAAGCAATTAAAAACTCATTTTAAGAGCTGAAATCGAACGAAAACACGACTCCCTGGAAGAGCAGCTGCTATGTAGATAGGAAATTGTATATAACTTTAGCTTAATTGTGAATATAAAGTATTAATCTAACTAGGGTATTTATTCTTTTATTGAGTCTGTAAGCTGAAGGGATTTTGTGTTTGAATAATTCAAAATGAAATGAAAAATGAAATGAAATGAAGCAGGCATACGAAAAATCGACAAAAATTACCAAGAATAATATAGGGTATTGACACAGGGTTGAATAAAAAAATATTTTAAATCAATCCTGTATATGATTCATCCTGGCCTGTCGGAAGTGGGAATTTTTTTCTGGGTCACCCCGTTTTTCAGCTCCAGCGAGACATATACTGCAGCCGACTTCAGTGGTTCTTAGTTCTGCGCTTTCTTTTATCTTCCCGCTGCCACACCATTTACCGTTATTTTAGCACCTTTAGTCTCACATATTGTAATAGGTAGAAACCCCTTTAGGCTATATTGCTTGGCTTGATTACGAATTGTTCTTATTGATGCAAGCTTACGCCGAAACGCTTAGACAAGGTTGCATTTTCTGAGTTATATAATATATAATCAATCTTTAATCTAAAAAATAGCTGCCTTGGCATTCGCTTTGTTTTGCGGTATTCCTGCCTTCAACAATCAAAAATAACTCATGCAAAATACTGTAAAAGATACATTTACTAAGAGCTTCTTACAAAGAAGAAGCGATAAAAGTAGTCTGAAACCTTCATTCTCTTTCTCACGCATCCAAGAGCAGAAAGCACATTCGATAAGCATTTTAGGTGATCTGTGGACTGACTCAAGATTTGTCACTACATAGGCCTCCGAATCATTGCAAGGACAGTTACGAATGACCGTATTATCTAAAAGTTTAGCCAAGTTATACTTTGTGTCCCAAAAATTATTCTGTTTGAAAAATCACCAAAACTCGAATATCAAACTAATCAGAGAATTTCCTTTTTGATATCTTTTTTCAATGATCCAAAGATATTCAAAGATATTAAAATGTTTGTAACGCATTGAAAAAGTTAAATCTAAGCAACATCATTAATCAACCAATCTTGCCTAAGAGTCATCATTTGAGATTATTCATTGTCTTCAAGTCGACGTTAATAGTTTGCATTTCTTTCTGACAGTTATGACCAAACTAGGAGCTTGATGTACAAAAGAAATCAATCTGGTAATCACCATCAGTGGCTTTTACCATACGCTTCAAAACCATGCAGCCCTAAAGAGAGCCAAATTTACAATACTAAGGGACGGGTCATTAATTCTTGCTGGGGAGGGGGTGGAAGACATTTACAAATATTTGGTGGAATTTTCGTAACCCCTCTCTGATTGTCCTGCAAATTTTGGTGCCCCCTCCAACATTGCAGAAAATATTGTCAGCCCCCCTCCAAGTACAATACTGTATGTGTGTATGGTAAAAGTACTATACTGCCTTCATTTCAATTGCATCAAGATTTACATCGTTATAGCTGCTGGTATGTGCAAGAACGATATCATTTCAAATATGGTGCGAAAAGAGCAAGCAGCTGCATTTAAGAATTAAGGATCTTACTTCCTGAAGAACTAGCCTATAGAACTCTACAGGACTTACAGTATCTTGAACTATATTTTCATACCCCCTCCCTAAAATGTGCGCTATTTTTCGTCCCCCCTCTCTTTAAGTAGGTAGAATTTTGGCACCCCCTCCCAGATGTCTTCCACCCCCTCCCCGGTAAGAAATAATGACCGGTCCCTAAAATCAATCAATAGATTAGCTATGCCTGGAAAAATAATGTAGTCCTTTTATCTACTTGCTAAAATAAGAAATTTGAAGATCGGCGTTACCATAAAAGTTTGGTGATTTTTCAAACAGGAGTACATTTTTTGGGACACCCGGGTCGGCAATGTATGTGTATTCTTTAATTAAATTTCCAAAGAGTACTTAATCTGAATTCATAATGCGTATAATCATCAGATCAGATACACAGGAACACCATTGATCGTTTGTGTCCGGAAACCTTCCTTTAAACTTCTTGTAGTCAGGTAGATGACATGCACCCAAGAAGCAGAAATCCAAAGCAAAAAAGGCAACCAAATTAAACAAGGTTGATCGTAAGGAGAGAAATGTTAGCTATCTGTTGGTCGTGAAATTAAAGGAATTGAGCCGCATAAATAGCCCGCCCATAACCAATATCAGCATTCTTTCAATCATCAAACAAAAGGTGTAATTTTATCGCTATTGAAATAAAACCAAAGAAATTCTTGAGAATAAAGGAAGGATCGAGAAGTCTTTGCTCCCTAGTGCTATTGACTTGAGCAGTATTATGCAACAACAAAGGGCCATCAGCAGTTTGTCACCAAAAATTCAAGATAGCGTTAAACCTCGTGTATTTATAAAGACTCAATGCCTTTAAATTTATCATTAACCCTTTTTAATGGAAAAAAAGATTCACAAACCGTTTTTGTAACAATCCAACCAACTCTACCAATCTATCTCTCTCCACTTCTGTAGCCTGTAGAGATATCTTCATTTCTTGTAGTTGTGTTCTTGTAGCATTGGTGTCACTGTAGACAAACAAGTGGATAAGTTTACAAAACATTTAATCTGCCTTGTAATTTTGAATTCCTAGCACCGACAAGAAAATGCACAACTATTTTGAGTGGCAAATTTCAAGCCAATACATTTGTGGAATTGCTTGCTGTTGCTGAAGGTACGGGTACGTGCCGCCCACATGGGTGAGTTTTAGGGCCAAAAATTCTCCAAACAGGGGTATTTTTTCGGCAGATTTTCCTTAAACATGGGTCAGTTTGGCTGAAATTGGCAAACAAATTGTAAAAAATGGGTAATCTTCTCCCAAAATTAATCATAAAATAGGGTACGAAGACAAGTTTTGGTAATTAGAAGTGGGTAGCTTTCTTAAAACTTGACGGCAAACCCCCATCCATCCACAAGTCATGTATCCCCTACGGGTAAACTCTATGAATCTAATAGACATTTTATATGTCATTGCCCATTTGAAACTCTCAACAAATCAAATAAATCTGAAAGCCTTTCTACTTTTCTTTCTTACGCCGTTGATGAATGAAGTAAAGTGGTCTTACCTTGATGCACTTGTCGTTCTTTTAAATCTATTGAATCCGTTTCGTCTATCAGCTGATGTGGGTGGTGTTGGAATTAGAGAAGGCTTTGGTCTGCTCAAAGGTCTTTGCTCCAAGCCATCAGCATCTCTGCCTTGCTTATCTCTACTTTTCGAAAGTTTCAAATTCTGTATCTCTTCTTCGAGCTCTTTAACTTTTCTTTCTTGGTCTTCGATTTGTTTTGTCAGCTCAAAGTTTATATCTAAATCTTGTTTGGCTTTTACAACTCTACTATTTGAATCTATTTCTTCTTTTTCCTTAGATAATTTGGAATTTAACTTTTTCAAATATTCTTGTTCTCTCTGCAAAGAAAAAATTAGCATCTAGTTTTTCTGTCTATTTTTGTTCGTTTATCCAGACGACTTTTCGAAGACGATTTATCAATTTAAATGGAGAGGTTGTCAAAAGTCCGACGGGAAATTCAGTTTAGTCGAATAGCTGTGACACGACTTGTCAGTCCAGAAGATCTTTTCAGCCTGCTTACTCAGCCTTACCTAAATTACAAGCTTCACATCATCGTCAGCGTATTTGACAGCTTGAACATTTGAATTAGAATATTTGAACACTATTGACAGTATGCCATCTGATGGATTTTCACATTCAAAACGCTATCTCATTCAATCAATAAGTGTTGATATCCTTTAAGTTTAGTATTTGATCAATGTAACGATAATATAATAAATAAATGATTTTAGTACCAAAAATAGCTGAGATGTTAAAAACACGACGTTTCGAGCGTATATACTCGTTATCCTTTTATTTATTATATTATTGTTTTATTACTATAGTACCACACGCAACGAACATATATTTATTGAATCATCCGATCAATGTGTTTGAGGGAAATGAACGATACAAAGGTCTATCCAATGAAAAATATTTCTAGCAAAGCTTTAAGCATTTGCCAATAAAATATTGGATGAGATGACATCTGAAAAGAAATTAATTTGGTATATTTTCACTTTTCACTTCCTCTCAGATTCTTTGCCACCCCTTCCAACTTTGAGTTGCAACAATATGATTCCTAGTTCATGAGAGTGACCAGCAGATGAAATCTTGAAATGTTTTGGTCATTGACAAAACAAGTCAAAAAGAAAATTTGATCAAAAGTTTAATAATCGATTTTAGGTGATTTTTTAAATAGGAGTCCTTTTTTGGGACAACCGGTATGTGGTATAAAATGCTAATGATACTAATGATACTAATGATACTAATGATACTAGTGATACAAATGATACAAATGATACTAATGATACTGATGATACTGATGATATTAATGATACTAATGATATTAATGATATCAATGATGATATTATATAATGATATTAATGATACTAATGATATTAATGATACTGATGATACTAATGATACTAGTGATACTAATGATACTGATGATACTGATGATACTAATGATATTAATGATATTAATGATATCAATGATGATATTATATAATGATGTTAATGATACTAATGATACTAACGATACTAATGATACTAATGATACTAGTGATACTAATGATACTGATGATACTGATGATACTAATGATATTAATGATATCAATGATGATATTATATAATGATATTAATGATACTAATGATACTAACGATACTAATGATACTAATGATACTAATGATACTAATGATACTAATGATACTAATGATACTAGTGATACTAATGATACTGATGATACTGATGATACTGATGATACTAATGATACTAATGGTGCTAATGATATTAATGATACTAATGATACTAATGATACTAATGATATTAATGATATATAAACTAAACCACCATCTGGTATAAACAGAAAATAAAATATAAAAACACCACTGTTTGTTTTAAAACGTTTAGATAAAAATCTTCTTCAGTTCAATGATATTAATGATATTAATGATATCAATGATGATATTATATAATGATATTAATGATACTAATGATACTAACGATACTAATGATACTAATGATACTAGTGATACTAATGATACTGATGATACTGATGATACTAATGATATTAATGATATCAATGATGATATTATATAATGATATTAATGATACTAATGATACTAACGATACTAATGATACTAATGATACTAATGATACTAATGATACTAGTGATACTAATGATACTAGTGATACTAACGATACTGATGATACTGATGATACTAATGATACTAATGATACTAATGGTGCTAATGATATTAATGATACTAATGATACTAATGATATTAATGATATATAAACTAAACCACCATCTGGTATAAACAGCAAATAAAATATAAAAACACCACTGTTTATTTTGAAACGTTTCGATAAAAATCTTCTTCAGTTCAATGATATTAATGATATTAATGATATTAATGATGATATTATATAATGATATTAATGATATTAATGATACTGATGATACTGATGATACTAATGATACTAATGATACTAATGGTGCTAATGATACTAATGATACTAATGATAAAAACTAAACCATCATTCACAAAAAACAGAACATGAAATAAAAGAAATTAAACTGTTTTCATAAAAAAACGTTTCGATCAAAAATCTTCATCAGTATACAACTTTACTGGGCAGCCGAGAATTTATACAAATGAAGTTGTTTAGAAACAAAAATGTACATAAAAATGTTATATGTACAATTAAAAGCAATCAAATCCTATGCCACTATACATAATCTATCTGTCCTTTTTAAATTCGAAAGGGATTGGGGGCGTTTTAAAGTTCTACTGATTCTTTTGAGGCTACCTTGGCAATTCTGCAGCTACCCCAAGTGACCCTCCGACAGAGTTGCATGCTGCTAAAACTTTTTTTAGCAATTGCTGAATCCCGGATGGCCTGATAGGGAATTCCACCCTACCGCCACACGCATAAAAGCGCGAAGTAACAAAGGGCAACCACAAAGCGGACGCCAACGCAACCTCTAGGGACCTTCAGATGCAGTGGCAGAATCTAAGCCGTTCCCCCGCACGCAAATACGTCTAATTCCACGTCTGCAGCTCTTTCATTAAGACCCTTGGGTGTAAAAGTTTGAAGTCGATATTGCCAAAACAACTCCTTCCTACGAAGTGAAAAAACATCATCCGCCCCATCTATGATTTTAATACCAACCCGAAAGCTCCCATTATGTCAGTTTTCAAAAAAATGACCGAAAAAACTTGCTTGTGGAACAGGTTTTCCTTTATCGAGAGAGTTTTCGTCGTGTTTGCGTGCATATGTTCTGAAATAGGACTTGTAAACATTAAACCTTTGCCGAAATTTCGTCTTAGTGCTACCCACGTATTTCTTGTTGCATGATTCACACTGCAACAAATAAACAACATGATCAGAGTTGCAATCGTATCGCCCCGAGAAATTTTTGAAAGACCTTGTTGAATCAAAATTATGGAAAGTACCCCCCTCCCTCATCAAAGGGCAAATCTGGCAATTCCTTCTGCCATTGCATCTGAAAGTACCCTTTTCCATCAACTCTTCATCGATACTTGGCAGCTTAGCCCTAACAAGTTTATCTTTCAAACTTTTTGCCCTTCTAAACGTTACAAATATTTTGTCTTTAAAAGCTGCCTCGTGCTCCCTGTCTACCAGCACGAGGCATGATACTAATGATACTACTGATACTAATGATACTAACGATACTAATGATACTAATAATAATGATACTTGCCATAAGCGCAGAAATCAAATCATCATCATGCTTTCCTTTGTCAACCATAGTAGCAAGTTGCGTTTTAACATTTTTCAGATCATTAGATAGGACGTGGATTCGTGATTTTGCAGCATCATGTTTCTCTTTCAACCTGGCATGATCTTTATGGAGAACATCCAGTTCAGTTTGCAGTCTCTAAAATTGAAAATTCCCTTATGATAAAGCAGTTTCTTTTCTAAAATTGTTTCGAGAAATCCCAACCTGATAGTAGACTGAATATCTGTTCGTAGTTATCGCTATTGATAGACTGATGGGCGACTATAACAACTGGAGCGACAACAACAACAACAACATCTCTGGAATGACAACAACAACATCAATTCACTTAAATGAGATGAGCATAAGTTGAGGGTCCTTGTGTAGAGAGGCTAACCTGATAGTATGGACGTGGTGTCTAGCGCAATGGGGACTCCGCGTGGAGAGCAGTGACAGCAGCAGTTGTTGCCGTTGTTGTTCTCTCGGCAGAGGTTTCCCTTGCTCAGCATTATCGCATGTGGTCGTCTGACATCCAACGGAAACCGGCCTCAGCATTAATCACTTCAAATCATTTATGTGTCGCCTTTAGCCTATATAGTAGTTATAGCGTCCATCTCAGTCTATCAATAGCAATAACTATGAACGTGTAATAAGTCTATGTGGCCTTTTGCCGTTGTACATTAAGTTGCAATTCTAGTTGTATTTTCTAAATGTAAATGTCATGGGGCAGTCATTATATTTTGCTCCCTGTGGCATCGTCCTTCCAGTGTTGTAAAGTTGTTCGTTCGTAGTGTACCGGGTGCGCCAAAATAAACTATGCACGTTTGGCAGGTGACAATAAATGGTACACAAGACCGATTTTGAAGATTCATGACTTAATCTTCAGCAAAAAGCCTGAATTAGATTCTAAAATTTTTTGCAAATTTTTTTGTTTTCAGTTTTTAGAGCCAGAAGCGAGTTTCGTAATATTTTCGTTCTCGAAAACACTGAAAACGATCAAAAAACGTTGATCAGATTTTCTAAAGATTCGACATGAATGGACAATGAGAAGACTTTCTTGTTGTGATTTTGGATTTGGAAATCGATTAATTAATCGATAAAATTTATCGATACAATTGATCGATTTCTAAATCCCAAATCACCACGAACAAGTTTTCTCTTTTTCCATTCATGTCGATTCTGTAGAAAAGTTGATCGACGTTTTTCGATCGTTTTCAGTGTTTTCGAGAAAACAAAAATATTACGAAACTCGCTTCTAGCTTTAAAACCTGAAACCAAAAAAATTTGCAAAATTCTTAGAATCTAATCCAGGCTTTTTGCTAAAGATTAAGTCATGAATCTTCAAAATCGGTCTTGTGTAGCATTTATTGTGGCCTACCAAACGTGCATAGTTTATTTTGGCGCACCCGGTATCAAATAGTTCGTCTTTGTAAAATGTTATAATGAATGTAGGAAAAATTTTGTTAATTACAAATGTCACCCCGTGTAAGATTAAAGGCAGTGTGTCCATATAAACATCAGTTGCATGCAATGCACACTCGTTGAAACTGCTGAAAAAATTCTGAAATACATGCAGCTTTTGGATGATTTGATTTTTTAAGACTGAGACTGCTTCAAACTGATCACATGAAAAACATTGGGCTTTAGACTGCGTGGGAGGTCATCCAATATTCAACCTCTTCCAATATAAACATCATTTTCCTGACAATTTCCTCCTCCGCTGATAATACCACGTGTACCTGTAACTTTGGCAAGGGTAAAATGCTGAAAGGGCTTGGTTATGGTGTTACGAAAAAAATCTTTTTTAACTAATGCATCAAATAACCGATTTCAATGGGAAAAGCTTTATGACATAAGTTACACTTTGGGCTGCACGGACAAATTTAGCTAACGATATAGGGTGGCTAAACGCGACGTCATGGCCCACCAAACACTCAATGTTTTTTCTGATTCATCCAGCAGATTTCAGATGTTTATAGTTTACTCATGGATGAAGAGCAAAATATTGTGAATTTTCATCAATAGACATTAAAACATGAAGCTTCTCGTCATTCTCTTCTTTATTAACTTCATTTGTGTACAGGGTGCGCCAAAATAAGCTATGAACGTTTGGCAGGCCACAATAATTCGTATACTTGACCGATTTTGAAGATTTATGACTTAATCTTTAGCAGAAAGCCTGCATTAGATACTGAGATTTTTGCAATTTTTTTCATTTTCAGTTTTTAGAGCTAGATGCTAGTTTCTTAAAATTTTAGTTTTCGAAAACACTGAAAACGATCTAAAAACATCGATCAAGTTTTCTGAAGAATCGACACAAATGGACAAAGAGAGAACTTGTTCGTGGTGATTTGGGAATTAGAAATCGACTAATTGTAATCTGCTGTACGAGAGTTGGTACTAAAAACCCCCAAATCATCCTGAAACGTTTTCTCTTTGTTCATTCATGTTGAGTCTTCTAAAATTTGATTGACGTTTTTGTATCGTTTTCAGTGTTTTCGAAAACTAAAATTTTAAGAAACTCGCTTCTAGCTCTAAAAACTGAAAACGGAAAAATTTGCAAAAGTCCTAGAATCTAGGTCAGTTCAGGCTTTCTGCTAAAGATTAAGTCATAAATTTTCAAAATCGGTCCAGTGTACGATTTATTGTGGCCTGTCAAACGTGCACAATTCGTTTTGGCGCACCTGGTATTTGAATATTGGAAAGGCCACGTTCACGATTATCACTGTAGGTATGCTCCACCACCGACTATCATATGTGGTTTTTCTATAATATTTTGGTAGGAATCTTGGCAAAGTCCACATACACGGTATGTAGAATTTCAAAATGTCCTTTAGAGTTAATTTTCATTTTCCGCATACGTAGCTTCGTGCGCAGGATATCTATGCTTGACATGTTGCAAAGCTTTGTTACGGAAGAAAATAGAAAAGTAACTTTGCAATCTGCTGAAGCTGAGCATAAAAGGTTGCAAATCTTTTAAAATATCGGTGTAAAATTCTATAACCTATTTATTTGAACAAAATGCCCTGAAAGAAACTCAAGCCATTTTGCATATTTCTACCCATGGGACTTTCCAGAAATTTTCAATATTTACATAATTAGAGGATTTTTCTTCTGTTTAAGAACTCAGGAAAAATAAAAAATTAACTAGAAACAATTGCAATTTATGAATTTTCTGAGAAAGCGTGGAATAATTTCCAAGAAAACTATAGCTGATGAATGTCAAAAATATTGAAGATTTCTAAAAACTCCACCAAAGGTAGAATTATAGTAAGGTAGCTCAAGGTTTAGCCATTCGGTTCAAAGTCATAGGTCATGCAATTTTACACTGACATTTTTAAAGATTTGGAACCTATGCTCTGAAGCTGTAACGCATTGGTAAAATTCTACGAAAGACACCACGATAGTTTGCAATCGATAACAATCTAGAATTTAATATGGGTACCTGCTGGTTATTTTTTCTTTCTTGCTCAATTTTCTTGATCGTTGATCTGATTTTTTCATCGTGCATTGACATAGCGATTGGACTTTGATAACTCACTGATGACATCACTGACATGTTCGCCGATCTGGATGAAGAAGGTCTGGCAGCTTGCGAGAGCTGTCTTTGAAGTTCAGAAACCTGAAGAAGAAACCAAGTTTTCGTCAGGTCAGCAACAACATGACTAACCCGTTGATTTCCAATCTTAAGCAGCGTTTAATGAACGGTAGTTCCTTATAAAACCAATAAACAATCTATGCTACACTTATACGGAGATTTGGGAATAGAAGGAGAATGACATATCCATAATCATTGGAATGCATACATCTTCACATTTGGTAACTCTTGAATCAATAACAAGGAGCTACGTGTCTACCAAGATTTTATAGTTCATCTAAAAGTTATTGCATAATCAATAAATGGGTCGCGCAAAGCACAATCAAACAAGCATGGGGTCAGAAACTTTCCGTTGACTGCAAAGGCTTCTGGAACAATGATTTTTTCAAGCGTAGAAAGATCTAATATGAGAAAGGAACTAACAAATGTAGCACATTGTGCTTGTGAAGACTTTCTGCTATGCTAAGATGCTTTGTGTATACTAGGTACGGTATAGAAGAACTGACCTTGTTTTGCAGATTGACAATTTGCTGTTGTCTTCCTCTCCATGTAGTCTCAGAATTAAGCAATGACTGTATGTTGACATCTTCACCTAGTTCTTTTGATAAAACCTTGAGAGAACAGTACTAATATTACAAAAAAATGATCAGTTGATCACTTAAGGCCCATTTTCACTTCCTTCGGATTTCAATTCGCAACCAATCTACAACTTCCGAACAGCAATCGCCCTCCGATTTCAATTCACACTTCCAAGGGCCTGTTCATGTGGAGGCGAGCCAGCCCACTTACCGGGCTGGAGGCTTTGCCGAGATCTCACCTTATCCCTGTTTCCCATTCAAAGTTTGTTGTCTGCTCATATGAGCAGGCGGGCTGGCCGGGTAGGCGAGATCTCACTCAATGTACTGCCGAGATCCCGCTTAGCGGGATCAAAATGTTCCCATATGAACACTCCAGCCCGCCTGCCGAGACGAAAACGTCTCTACTGCGCATGTGTTGGTATGCAAAACAATCCCACGAACGATGTCACGTGACCAATTCCAGCCCAGTAGGTGGGATAGATTTTGCCATATGAACATAATACGAAATCAGCTCACTTAGCGGGCCAGCCCGGTAGGCGGGCTGGCTCGCCTCCATATGAACAGGTCCCAAGAAGTTCAGGCGATCGCTAATTGTTATCCAATGAAATTACGTGAATCTATTCATGACGCGTGTCACCTTCGGAAGGGACATTAAACTAAATTAAACCAAGAATAGTGGGTTTAAATTAGCTTTAAATAGCTAGAAAC
Source organism: Aurelia coerulea (assembly GCA_039566865.1). Classification (NCBI taxonomy): domain Eukaryota; kingdom Metazoa; phylum Cnidaria; class Scyphozoa; order Semaeostomeae; family Ulmaridae; genus Aurelia; species Aurelia coerulea. The sequence goes on from CM076944.1 coordinate 23,296,510, forward strand.
CCTTCCAGCCCACTTAAAATAAATTACTAAAAAAGAACAATGGTAGCGGGCCTCTTTGCTTTGTCGGATGCATTATCCTGATTGGCTGATTTTGTACGGGACTTTTCTGTTTTGAATCAGAATTGAGATGAAAAACAAAACTTCCAAAAGTGTCAAAGTCACATGCGAATGTTCGGATTGCTGAACAATAGATTTGGATGCGCAAACCAAAATCTGATGGAAGTGAAAATGGTCCTTTAAAGTCTCATATGCACGATGATTTGAAGGGGTACAGTTACGGATTGGATGCATGCATTGGATGGACTTGCACACGTCGCTTTGAAAGGAAAGGACGACTTGTTTCAAAAAGCTTTTCGCGAGCCATGAGACCCATATGACCTCGCTTGACCAATGGAGGGTGTCGTGGCGCATTGGTGTAATCAACTGACTTTGCAGCCAAGAACGTCAGGCAGACAGGGTTCGATTCGATTCGGATTCGATTAGCTACTTCTGTGATCCCAGCACTTGATGCCAAAAACCACAAGTTCACCTTCGCCTTCACCTTCATTAGACTGTTGTAATAGGCCTAACCACAAGCAATTCAAAGTCCTCATTGGTCAAAAATCAAAGTAACAAATCCGCTTGCTAGACCAAAAATCATCCGGCGATCCAGCTATGAGCTGTTCAGAGCAAGTCGTCTCTTACTTTCTTTTAAGAAAATCTGCGCAAGTCCATACATGGAATTACTCAATGATAATCAACAAGAAAAGACCAACTGACGATGAATTAAAAACAATCAAAGCATATGATTGGTTCAAAACCACGTAACGTTGACGCCCGTCATGTTCCAGCCAATCAGACAGTAATTTCTCTTATCAATACGTGTCAGAAACCGAAAACAATAAAACAAACACAAATAGCAAGGTGTAAAATTAGGCAGAGATGGAGAAGAGAAACGGAAATTTGCTAAATTGGAATAAAAGTCAAAAGTCTCTCTTCTCTTTCAACATGCCCAGGACTGTGATAACGGATTATCAAACAATAGACCTTTTTACTTCTTAGAAAGGAGGCTTGGATCGAACGTCAAAATCTGGTAAAGTTTTGGAAGGAAAACGAAATGACGACCCCCGGTCTTAGTGGATACGCTGCTAGCTGTGGTATGAAGTTGCTGCGGATCTCGACACTTTTCAGAGAGTTTGTCATCAATTACTTTGCGCAGAATTGGTCAGCAATGGCTTAGTTTACATACAGGCAAGTGTTGTTGGTCTTTTTGCTTTGTTTGTCGTTATTTTCATTCATTTTTAGCTGACTTTTCTTTCATTTGAATAACGACGGTGGAAACGCAAACTTCGATTTGCAAAGTCGCAAAATGAAACCCTTGTAATGCTCGCAAATGAAAATAATGAGAAACAAGGCCAGAAGGCAAATAAAACTTACTAGTGTATTTAAACTGAACCAGTCGTAAGTCAATTCGAGCAAAGTTATCGTTGCTTAACTCTCTGAAAAGTGTTCTGAGATCCGAAGGAACTTCTCGCCGCAGCTAGCAGGTATCTATCAAGAACGGAGGTCGTGTTTCCATTTCTTTTAACGAAATTTGCCAGATTTGGACGCTCGATCCAAGCCTCTTTTTTAAGAAGTAAAAAGGTCTATTGATTTGGCCATACAAGTAGAGGAGCATACCTTATGAGCAATCTTCAATTCTTTCTTCTGTAAATCGATCTGATTTCTGTAATCTGTAACTTTTGCATTTAGTTGATTGACTTTTGCCTCCAGTTCTCCCATCTTGATTTCCTTTGAGTACAAAGAACATGGTAAATGCACGAGGGTGCTATGTGGTTGGATTCGCACTTGAAGCATCGTTCTTGATGCATTTCGGATATCAACGAAGCGTGGCAATGAGACACAGTTGGATTAACACAACTTTATCGCACTGCGGAGCATCGCACCACCAAATTGTCAAATCAAATCACTCAAATCAAATCTTTACTAAAGCAACAGCGTATATGATCCGATACTCTTGCAACAATCAGGCTTTCAGCCTCGAGGGAAATGAAAAGTATCTGCATGTTGCTCTTAGTGAGGAGATTACTTATCCTTTTTCACGCATTTCGAAGTAAAGGAACTTTTGTAAATCCAATTTTACCTGTATCTGACAATGCTGAGAAATGCAAATGAAAAATAAAAAATATACTTCAGACTTTCGGCTACCAATTAAAGTTTGATTCATTCCAATAAGTTATGTACTCTCCGCACTACGAATTTTCACACAGTTGAAGGTTTTTGGTCAACACGCTACAATGGAGTTGGCCGATTTAAGAAAATGCACAAATTATGGCATCGTAAGAACAAATTATAAGACGATATCCTGATGACACCAAAGATTCTAAGGCTTGATTTATACTTGATGCAAAATGTTAGGCTTGCTGTATCTTTAAACTATTCGATTAAATAGCTACGAGGACGTGTAATCAAAGCGTGATCTCTTCTATTGAGCAACGACAGAACTTCAAATTTGAAAAATCATTCAGAGATAAGTACTTGTTGGTCAAAGAAAGTATTAGCATTTGTATAATTACGAATAAGCAACCAATGCCTTGGTAATATATGAAATTATACAGTGAAAAGGCTAACTTAGATTAGATGCTGAAATCTATTTCGCTAAATAAGCTCATTTCGCTCTAGATTTATCATGTTATTGAAGATGCCTATGATAATGCATGCTGGACGAAAGAGTAGGAATGTTGATAAAATCTCCTCTAATGTTCAGCTAATATCTCTGCCTTGTATTTGCATGGCCTAACTTAGCTTCTTAGGAGATTGGATGCAACTGTCACCTTCCTAAAGCCAAGCAGTGCGAAATTTTGTTGAACTTCTCGTCATTTTTCAAGCATTTCTAAAACCAGCCAGGACCATATGACCCAAGTTAGTGAATGAATTTTCACACCTATATTAACCTTTCTATTATAGAACAAACCATATTACATCAGAGAATTGCTGTTGATTGTATATTATGGTAACATCTAGCCTGTTTTTACTCATCCGGTAGATAACAAAAGTAAAGTAAATTTATTGATACATACCGTTCTTCCATTTTCAGTAGCTGGATTTGGAAGCTGGGTGACTTCTTTGGGCTTCGATATATGCTTTTGAAGCTAGTCAAAATATAAATGATTAAGTCTAAACAATAGTATACCCGGTTATTCGAAGAATTGCTCGACTCGTGAATGACTTTATCCTCATACTAATTCATCGAATTAACTTGCTATGTGTTTTGTATTTCCGTCCAATAGTCAAAACGTATGGCCAAGATCATGATAGACTGCAAAGCTTACTTTGTTGCTTACTTAGGAATGCTGAACAATTTCATACATGTTTGCGAACGCTTCACACATTCTTCTTATTTGCCAGTTGATAATCATCTGACCAGTTTTTCTAGTTTTCGTTGTCAAGTAGGCTACCACATTTCAAAATTTTATTGCAGAGATCTAGCCACGTTTTTGTCTTTAAACTTGGCATAAGTCACCGTGAACATATAATGTCAGTCGCAAAACGTTTCAGTAAAATCTTTAGATTAGCGAAATGGATAATGAAGTTCTTCTGAAACCTATAAAAAATTTTAAGATGAGATCTTTCCAAACCTCGGAAAGCAAACAATTGTGCTACATACATCTTACGATGGCCAAGGATATTGCTAGTATCATAGTTTTTACAGAGTTTCCATAGACCGCTTGGTTCCAGAAATTTATAAGCTTATGGAATGGAGGATTCTGAAAAGAAGCTTTCCGTGCCCATTGGTGCGGAAAACAGAGTTATCTTAAGTTCCTAAACACACAAACGTATTATCAGGCTTGAGGGGATCTTTGATAAGTAATACTGTAAACAATGTATGACAAAAAGACCCATAAAAAGACATCATTGTAGCAATGTATTGTAAGTACATCTCTCAACTGAATTTTGCACTAACCTCTGCTTCAAGTTTCTGTGCAACACTTTGTAACTGCCTGCATTTGGTTTTGCTACTCTCCAGCTCAGCTGTCATTTCTCTATTTTTCTTTGATAATTCAATGATCTTTTGTGCCACATTCTCAGAACCAATGTTCTGTCCTTGAAAAAGAACAAGGATCTAGGATGAAACTTAAGCATGAAAAAGTTTATTCTATATGCCAATCAGGAATTTACCATGCAATCAGTGGAGACCAATCTCGGCAAGAAAGAAACGAAGCAAAACGCTGAATCAGAATTGAGCCTCAATGTTGATGTGCTCAAAACAAAGCTGAAACACGAAGGGCTGAAGCAACGTGTCACGATTTCATACCCCCCGACCAGTGGTGGCCTGGCAGGGGGGCCAGGAGGCCACAGCCCCCTAGCAGATTTTTCAAAGGGGCACCAAAGTTTAGTAAGGGCGTCAAAAACTTCATGAAGTTTGAAGAAATTTATCATCTAGGGTGATACCATTAGCAAAGGTCCTTCTGACATCCATTATCACATCAAATATACCTGTCAAATCTTTCTTCTCATTTTGCCATCTTCTTTTAAATATCTTCATCTCCTCTTCCCTTTCACCTAACAGCTTATACAGTCTTCCATTTTCGTCTCTGAGCTCCTGAAGCAGAAGGGCAAATCAAATATACACGACAGGTTGACCCATAAAAAAGTGACCCAATGCTTCATCTGCTTTAGAAAAAAGTACGTGGCTGATGGAAATGCTTCAAAGGTTGTTCTGTCGCTAAAAGACTAGCCTACGTTATGAGTATTTTTTGGAGTTTTTTTCGGCATTGTAAATTTCCCGAGTTAAGGATTTTGAGAAAACGGGCAAGCTTGAAATCCACAAAAAATCGTCAAAAACAGGGGATCGATTTAAAGCCATATCAGATCTTTAAAACAATCGGGAGGGTGTTTGATTTCAGCCTGGGAATAGACAACTCAGTTAAAAGTTTCCAGAGCAAGTTTATGGTCCCTAGGTACCTGAGCATTTGGAGCTGAAAATAAATGTTCTTTGTAAACTTGTGGAATTTGAAAGGAATTCAGTTTTCCAAGCAAATCGAAATCTTCAAGAATTGCTTACAGGAAAGCAGGATTATCCTGCTTGTCCCTTGAGACAAGAATATTTTAGGTATCTAGGAACTATAAATTTGCTCTGAAAAAATTTGACTGAGTTGCCTATTCCCAGGCTGAAATGAAACATGCTCCTCATTGTTTTGAAGATCTGAAAAGGCTGCAAATCGATCCCCTGTTTTTTATGACTTTTTGAAGATTTGCCCTTTTTCTCACAATCCTTAATTCGGGAAATTTACCGTGCTGAAAAAATTGCGAAAAATACTCATAGCATACTAGTCTTTTTGCAACAGAACAACGTTTGAACCATTACAATCAGCCACTTACATTTTTTCTATTAACAGATTGCATTGGGTCCCTTTTTTGGGTCTCCATGTATAAGAGCATTAGGAAACTGTTTATAATTAATTTGATTGCAGAGATCACAGCACCAGTGCTTTCAAAACAAATTTAATTTCTTCTCTTGATGTATAACGATTTTCAAGACTGCCAAGGACAGTCTGTTCTCATTTTATTGAGCAAACCATTATCTCTATGATTCAAACAACCAAAATACTATGCCATTTGCAAGCATAAACAGACATATTTATGTTATGAGGAATGTTTTCCATAATCCTGGCATCCTGCAGAAAAAAAAACTGTCTCACCCTTATGGTATCTTTAAAATCACTTTCCTCTGAATCTGACAGTGAATTGCCATCTCCAAATGGGGTTAACTGTTGAATAAGAACAGATAGATCATTCAAGGCCAACTGTCTCACCCTTATGGTATCTTTAAAATCACTTTCCTCTGAATCTGACAGTGAATTGCCATCTCCAAATGGGGTTAACTGTTGAATAAGAACAGATAGATCATTCAAGGCCATCACCTTGTTATGGCCTTCGCTGTGCAGACTGATATGACTGCTAGAGGAGCTATTGGCCTGTGGCGAGCACATGACTGTTTTAGTGATAAAATGTGTGGAGCACACATGTTTCAAGGGTTTTTAGAATACGAAACTGTTTTGATGCACGTAGTGACCTACCTCTAAGGTTTCTTTTACTGTATTATTGTAGAGTATCTAATCACATTCAACATCTGAGGTCATGTGGATATTCAAACTTATTAACAACTTATAACATGCTGGATGATATCACTGAATCAGATAAAACTCACTTATGAATTTAAATGATCAGGTCCAAACCTGGTACCATCTGGCACCAAGTTTTTTTGCTGAATCTGGATCTTTGATGCTTAGAATGATGACTGATGTGGTGCATTTGATGTTGAGCTATGAGTTTCCAAACGCTATTCATATACAAAATAAAGTTTTGCTCATTCCTCTTCTTTTCAAAAACAGGATCAGTAAGTTGAGCAAGATCAGAAAGGTGGCTATTAGACATTCGTTTGAACTGAACCCACAAAGCTACCTGAATAAATAGCGATGACAGGAATCAATGCTCCTAAAATTTTCTGGTTTGTTTGCTTTCTAGCCAACGTTTAATTGAATTTAAGAGTTAAGAGTGTGTACGACTCTTGAGTATGTTTGGCCTATTGGCCTAAGCAAATTCCTGAAGCACATCGAAATTAAGGAACTGAACTTAATGAAAAATTAAGAGACTTCCCAATGGGTGATTGGGGGGGGGGGGGGTGGGGGTGACTTCTGGAAAACAGAATAACACAAGATCCAACATTGTTCAAATTTCATCAAGGCTATCGTTGATTTATACGCCGTGCCTTAAGAAATTGCCTAGGCCAAAAGGCTAAAGCTCGTCTGGTTTGGAGGAAGAGGCAAATTTGAGCTTTCAAGATTAACTTGTCTGCTCTCAAAGTACCAATATCAACAAACGAGGTATCTATGTTTAAGTTAACTAGAGAAACATCTTAGAGTGATTGTACATTGATTGAAGCTAAATTCCCAGCGCTGGATTCAATCAAATCCGTATACATTTTTTGGGACACCCGGTACTTTGGTATATCTTGGTATTGTGCTGAGAGCTTTTGGGGTTAATGCATCTTGTGAAAAATAGGAAGACCACTCTATCGATGAAGGTATCTTTCATCTGCTGAAACCAATAAATTCCTTCATACAACTGTAAGAGAAGCTCGAGAGTAGTCAAGTTTTCGTGGGCAACTACAGTATGTGGTCCACAAGGCACGATGTCTTCTCAATTAGCTCATTTATAAGACTATTAACCCTAATCCTACCGGGGGGGGGTGTTTTCCACCCCCCCTGTCGGTTTTTTGCAGAGCATTCTAAAACACCCAAAAAAAAAACCTGTGTTACTGGTGCAATACCCATGTTTTGTAGCTTGTAACTGCTCCGGAATGGAGAATTGGTTGCCATTATTATTCTTATTATTATTATTATTTAACGACAAAAGCTATGACCCTCAAACTCTCTGACAATTACTAATTATCTATTAGCTACATTTTGACAATTAAATTTTTGAACAATAGGTGTCACGTGACAGATGACACTACCATATTTGGAGCAAGGTATTGGAAAAATTAATGATTTTGATATTTTTACTCCCAGAATTAGTTCCAAATGTTGACTATTGTACTTTAAAAGAATCAGCAAACAATTAGCTTTTTATTGTTGTCAATAACAATTGAATTTGCTGACGTCAGCATTCTTAAATGATGACGTCACTCTGGCCGCCATTTTGGATCATTTTGGCAAATTTTGAAGTTTTTTCCGATAGATTTTGTTACAAATGCATAGAAATGCGTTATGCAATACTTTAAAAGCATTTTGAGCCAATTATTATCAATTTTTGGCAGAAAAACAAAGTTTTTAGTTGTGACGTCATCAATTTTTGTCATTTTCTTCCAAAATAACAGTTTAAAAACACTTATATGCATCATATTTGAATTGGAAATGAATAATACGCCAAATAAGAATGGAAAAAGTCATTCAGATTACCTTTATTCCGTTTTTAGAACAAATAAGCCGGAAAACCATATATTTTGACATTTTCCGGCATTATGACGTCATAGTGACGTCACCTAATGAGGTGGCCACGCCCAAAACTACCAATCGGCTAAGAATAGTTAGGACTACGCCCTTGCCAAGTTTCAATGATTTCCCATTAGTCTACGGCTATTTATAGAGGGGGGTGGAAAGCACCCCCCCCCCCCCCCGGCTATGTTAGATCAAAAAAAGCCCGGTAGGATTAGGGTTAAACCATCCATTTTAGCACTGTTTATTATGGAATCAGTAGCCTGCGTGCAGCCTCAACTCCCTTTGAGGAGGAGTTGAGGCTGCACGCAGGCTAGGAATCAGGGGATGCCTTCTATGCTAAAATAAAAGATATCTCTTCGAAAAATTTTTCTCACGCTCTGACTTATAGAATGACTGCCACTGTCACAAAATTATAAAAGTTTCCTTATCGCTTATGTCAAGTATGATATTGGGAGATGCATTCTGAGCCAAAGTAAAGGGCGTCGTCCCAAAAATTTTCCTATGGCCAAAACCTCATGTCAATGCCCCTTACTTAATTTACCCTGACCACGCCACTCCCTTGAAGGACTGAAAGTAGAGTATGAGATCCCTAAGATAGGCTCTTCAATATATATAGAAAATGGTGTTTTCCAATGATTTAAAGGGCTTAGCCAATGTTGATTCCATATTTCAAAAGGAGTTCACTGCCAAGGCTGTACAGCAAGAGTTGGGGGTGAAATGGAGATTGTTGTAAACAACCCATTGTAATCGCACAATAGACCTTTTAGCTATTCTGAACAGAATCAGAATCGAACGCTATTTTGCTACATTTTGTAGAATTTTTGAATGTGCACAATAGTGATAGAAGCTCTATCGCCACTCGATCGAACGTCGCAAAGAAAAATGTATAAAAATAATGTTCGATCCAGGCTCTTTTATAGAATAGCTAAAAGGTCTATTATGAAACATCACAGCTGCTGGTAACAAAGCCATTTCTTAAAGGGAATCAGCACAGCTACAGTATATCGAGTGGCTGCTATAATGTAAATAGGCTGAAGCGATGTCCACACCTGAACTGTTTCTCCAGCTACACAATGCAAGGGTGTCAAAGCTATGAAAACAATAGATTATATTTTCAACTTGGCCCGGGCCAGCTTTTAACTATCCTGATTCCCTTTAATCTGTCTCTTGTTTTGTGCAAGACTGGAAAGTTTCTATATTGTGAGTGCCAGTTAAGCTGATCTAAGGAGGATTTTTGTGGAAATTTTGCAGTTTCCACCATTGAGAACAACAGGTGTTGGAGAAGTTTAGCTAGGACAATGTAATTAAAACGCCCTCTATTAGAAGGAAGACTTTTTGAATGAAACTATGCTAAAGACCTTGGTAGGAATTTTCCCATGGCTGGTAAGAAAAGGAACTAATTGGTATTATTCCTAAATTTAGTTTGGAAATGAAAGAACTCTTATTGACAAAATTAGGTTACCTTAGAAGCATTATTCTATAAAATATTTGGCCTAACGAAGGGAAATGTGAACTTTAAGAAAATTAGAGAAAATACGTAAATGTTTCTAGGAGGGTCCAAACCCATTGTCTAGGCTCCGCCTACAATACGAACTCTATTTTAGTTTTATTATTTGCTGTTTACTCGCTGTTTATTATATTTAATCCATTGTATTTATTCTAGTATAAAATAACGTGCATGTAGATTTACTTTAGACTGACTGACTGACTGACTGATTGATTGCGAATGCTTGATGTAGATTGACGGATGTAGATTGATAGAGTTGAGAATTGAGATTTGAGATTTACATGCACAAAAATATTGAATTTTCTGTGTCGTACTTTAACCAGCGCAAGCAGAGGCAGCTCTGCAACATGGTCCACCGAACCTGATTGTATCAAAATGTCGCAGAAAGAAAGAGAAATAGAATTGGCACAGAAAAAGAGATTGCGAGGTGGTGTGAGAACTCAACTCACGAGATTGCTGGGGAAGATTAACCCTCTCCTCGATGATGATGATGGCGCAGGCCAAGATACGAAATGCTTGAAGCAATTTAATTTGCAGATCGAGGAGTATGTTCAAAGATTGAAAGCACTTGACACGGACATTTTGCAACTGATTAGCGCAGTCGAAGATTCGGAAGATTTGTGTGCAAAAGATATGGACGAATCGGAACATTATCAAGAAAAAGCGAACATGACATTATTGAGCTTGGAAGAAATTTTAGAACAGAGAAAGCGACCGACTGCAACTATGACCATTAGATCGTCTCCTTCGAGGTCTTTGAGGAGAAGCGAATCAAGAGAAACACTTGATAACGGAAAGAAAGCAAGAGCAAGACTGCCCAAACTAGAACCGAAGAAATTTAATGGAAAAGCCGACGAATGGCAAGAGTTTTGGGATTCATTTGATAGCAGTGTCCACAGTAATGAAGAGCTGTCGAAAGTGGACAAATTTTCGTATTTGAAATTTTTGGTGCAAGAGCCTGCAAGAGCAGTAATTTCAGGATTTAAGTTGACAGAGGAGAATTATGAATCAGCAGTGCGATTATTGCAGGAAAGATATGCCAAGCCTGTCGCAATCAAGAGAGCACATATCCAGGAACTAGAGAATGCAAGCCCTGTGTACAATGAACGAAATATCGCGAAACTTCGCGCTTTTTACGACCATGTCGAGACTCACGTGCGTGGAATGGAGGCGATGGGAGTGCATGAAGAAACTTATTCGACAACAGTTGTGCCGGGTTTGATGGCCAAACTTCCCGCTGGATTTAGATTAAATATGATACGAGGAGACACAGGCTATAGACGTCACGAAGAGTGGGGAATGAGGCAATTCATCGAGGCCTTCAAGAAAGAATTGGAGATAAGAGAAATTTACGAGCCGGTTTTGAAACCTGGAGAAAGGCAGCAAGCAGATGGGCCTAAGCACAACAACACGAAAATGGGAACAGCTACCGCGTTGTATGCTGGTGATGGGAAAGAGCTGAGATGTGCATACTGCAATGGAAATCACAGAGAAGACTCATGTAGCAAGGTAACAGACTTGAATGAACGCAAAAACATTCTTCGAAAGTATGCTAGGTGTTTTCTTTGCTTGCGAAAGAGACATAGAATTGCTGACTGTCAATCAAATCAGTTGTGTAAAGCGTGTAATGGTAAGCATCATATTACTATTTGTAATAAGGTTTCAGGAAACCCCCAAGTTTCCCAGGGTGTTTCCCCTGCACCCACTGCGCCCCGTGCAATTCAGTGTTCTAGTGTGGGTACTGTAGGAACTAGCGATGGAGTTGCTTTGCAAACAGCCCAAGCGATCGTTGAGAATGGTGAGGAAAGCATGAGAGTTAGAGTTTTATTTGATTCTGGTTCTCATCGTTCATTTGTCACTTCTAGTCTTGTTAGCAGGTTGAATTTGGAGCCAGTCAGCTCGGAAAGTATTGGAATCAAGACTTTTGGCACAAATGTGGCTGAAACAAAGGTAAGAAATGTTGTTGAACTTTCCTTGATGCCTGTTTCTTCAAATGCCAGAGAAAGTGTCAAATTACAAGCTATTGTTGTTGATGAAATTGCTGAAATTCCAAATGTGCATACTCAGATTGTTAAGAATGATTTTAAGCACCTTTCAGGTATTTGGTTTTCAGATGTTTGCAGAACCAAACAGACTTTGCCTGTGAACATTTTGATTGGATCTGATCAGTTATGGAACTTTCAGAAGGATAGTACAATACGAGGGGGGAGTGATGAACCAGTTGCTGTGGAAACAAGATTAGGGTGGGTACTTTCAGGGCCCATCAAAGGTAAGAAGGTAAACCTTACTGAAACTTTGAATGTCAATTTTATCATTGATTCTACAGAAGAAAAGAGTATTTCTGTTGAGCATGTTGTTGATAAATTGTGGGATCTTGACAGCATTGGAATACGAGAAGGTAATGAGATCCATGAAGATATTGTAGACAACATCACATTTGATGGTACCAGATACTGTACTAAACTTCCATGGAAAACAAATCATAATCCTGTGCCTTCTAATTATGATTGTAGCTTCTCAAGATTGAAATCTCAATTGCGCAAATTGAAGAATGAACCAGAAATCATGAACGAGTATGATAGCATTATACAGCAACAGCTCAATGATGGAATGATTGAAACAGTCAATGGTTTAGAGCCAGCACAAAAGATCTCATATTTACCTCACATGGCTGTGGTGCGCAAAGATGCTGAGACTACAAAGGTAAGAGTAGTTTTTGATGCTTCCTGCAAGGAACGTAAAAGTGGAACATCACTGAATGACTGCCTTCGTGTAGGCCCCCCACTTACACCTTTGTTGTTTGACATACTTGTACAATTTAGAGAGAATCGAGTAGCCATTGTGGGAGACATCGAAAAAGCGTTCCTGAATATTGAAGTTGATCCAGCTGACCGTGATGTTTTACGCTTTCTTTGGGTAGATGACATTCATTCTGAGAATCCTTCAATTGTGGAATACAGGTATACCCGCGTTGTCTTTGGCGTCAACTCAAGCCCTTTCTTATTAAACGCTGTTTTACGACATCACATAAACAGCTTTCAAGATGTTGACCCTGTTTTTGTTTCTAAATTGAGTCAAAATTTCTATGTAGATGATTTAGTTTCAGGGGCAGGTGACAATGAGCAGGCACTACAGTTGTATCAGAAGGCAAAAGTTAGACTTTTGCAAGGCGGATTCAGGCTCCGCAAATGGAAGACAAATGATCCACAATTGGCAAAAAAGATCAATGAAATAGAAATGGAATCAGAGGTAAGTGAAAGTACTTACTTGACAGAGGAGCAAAGTTTTGCTAAAGAAACACTAGGATTAGAAGATCAGAAGAAAGGAACTGCCAAAGTTTTAGGTATTGATTGGAACTGCAAGTCGGATAATCTTGAATTTTCCCTTGACAGGATTTTGAGTGGAGGTCTGGAGACAATAACAACAAAGAGAACTTTGCTTAGTGCGATAGCAAGGTTATTTGATCCGCTGGGGCTGTTAAGTCAAATTACGCTCACTGCAAAAGCTCTTTTTCAACAGTTGTGTGTTGATCAAGTTGGTTGGGATGATGATTTGCCCGAACGTTTGTTGAAGAGGCTAAATGCATGGATAAAACAGGTAAAAGATTGCAACCATATTGAAATTCCTAGATGTTTATATGCACCAAACACAGGTAAAGTTTTGAAGTGTTACCTTCATGGCTTTGGTGACGCGAGTCAAACTGCATATTGTGCCACAATTTACCTGGTTTACCAAACTGAGACAGGTTGGTATTCTCAACTACTTTGTGCAAAAACAAGGGTATCTCCACTCAAATCACACAGTATTCCCAGGTTAGAGCTTTTATCAGCTAGAATTTTAGCTTCTTTGATGAAAATTGTTCATGATGCAATTAGTTCACAGGTCCAGATAGATGGAATTCACTTTTGGCTGGACAGCATGACAGCATTATTTTGGATACTGAATCAAGGTGAATGGAAGCAATTTGTAAGCCATCGAGTGAATGAGATTCTTAGCAGTTCAAACAAAAGTGATTGGGGACATTGCGCAGGTCAAGAAAACCCTGCTGACATTGGTTCCAGAGGTGCATCACCAGTTTTACTCAAGCACAGTGCACTTTGGTGGAATGGTCCCAGGTGGCTCACACTTGGAAAGGAATTCTGGCCACAAAACATGGTTTTGAGTAACACTGAAGAGGTAAGATCAGAATCTAAGAAAATTGTGATGGTGAATACTCTTATTTCTGAAGATCTACCATTGATTGACATAGAACGATACAGTTCTCTTCACAGGTTGCGTAGAGTGATGGCATGGATCCAAAGATTCAAGAAAAACATCATAGCAAAGATAAAAAAAGAGGAGTTAATTCTTGCTCCTGACTTGACTGTGCAAGAAATTTCCGAAGCGGAAACATTTTTGATCAAAGAAGCCCAGAAAATTCTGAGAAGTAATGGAACCTTTGCAAAATCAAGGAAACAGCTTGGGATTTTTGAAGAAGACAACCTTTTGAAATGTAAGGGTAGAATGGAGCATTCAGAGCTTGAAATTGGTGCTCGTACACCTATTTTGTTGCCTAGAAATCATCATTTCACGAAACTAATTGTTGAAAATGTTCATCGTAGGGTTGGACACAATGGAGTGCGATCAACATTGACAGAATTGAGAACCAGGTTCTGGATTATCAAAGGCAGACAATATGTGAAGAAAGTGATAGGTAAATGTGTTGTATGCAAAAGACTAGAAGGTAAGCCGTATCAAGCTCCTCTTACTGCTCCTCTCCCAGAATTTCGTGTTAATGAAGCTCCGCCATTTAGTAGTTGTGGATTGGATTTTGCAGGACCTCTCTATTACAAGGACAAATTAGGGAATATGCAGAAGTCATATTTTGCACTTTTTACTTGCTGTTTGACCAGAGCCGTTCACCTGGAACTTGTTGAAGATATGTCCGCACCAACTTTTATCAGGAGTTTGCGCAGATTTACTGCAAGAAGAGGTGCACCAACATTGTTCATATCTGACAATGCCAAGACTTTTAAGGCCACTGATAAGTTTCTTTACAGGATGTCAAAAGATAGATTCGTTAAGGACTTCACGGATACACGCTTGATTGAGTGGCGCTTCAATTTGGACCTTAGTCCGTGGCAAGGAGGAGCGTTTGAACGGCTGGTAGGTTGTACCAAGAGATGTTTGAGAAAGGTAATTGGTAACGCAAGGTTATCTTTTGATGAATTGTCAACTGTCTTGATAGAAGTGGAGGGTATTCTCAATGCTAGGCCACTAACTTATATCTATGATGAGCTAGGAGAAGAGCCTTTGACCCCAGATTATTTGTTACATGGTAGAATACTAACATCAATTTCTCACAGAATTTCATGTGATGAAGATGAGGATGATGACAACTTGACTAAACGATTCATTTATTTGCAGAAAAAGTTGACACACTTCTGGAAACGATGGCGAAATGAATATCTGACCGAGCTTAGAGAGACGCACAAAATCATTGGGAAAGATGCAAATGTGATCCAAGTTGGTGACATTGTTTTGGTGAAAGAAGAAAATACGAAGCGCGGCTTATGGAAATTGGCAAAAGTTGAGCAACTGATTAAGGGTAAAGATGGACAGGTGAGAGGGGCCAAAATTCGTGAGAACACCAAGGGTAAGCCAGTATTTATTAACCGTCCTATTCAACTTTTGTATCCTTTAGAATTGAGAAGTGTGAATGGGAATGAAAAAGAAATTCCTAAAGTGAATGTGAGAGAACGATCGCAACGGGCTGCAGCTCGCGACTCTATGCTGCGCACGCGTCTTATGCTTGACTCCATTTGAGTCAAGGAGGGGGGAATGTTGGAGAAGTTTAGCTTAGGACAATGTAATTAAAACGCCCTCTATTAGAAGGAAGACTTTTTGAATGAAACTATGCTAAAGACCTTGGTAGGAATTTTCCCATGGCTGGTAAGAAAAGGAACTAATTGGTATTATTCCTAAATTTAGACTGGAAATGAAAGAACTCTTATTGACAAAATTAGGTTACCTTAGAAGCATTATTCTATAAAATATTTGGCCTAACGAAGGGAAATGTGAACTTTAAGAAAATTAGAGAAAATACGTAAATGTTTCTAGGAGGGTCCAAACCCATTGTCTAGGCTCCGCCTACAATACGAACTCTATTTTAGTTTTATTATTTGCTGTTTACTCGCTGTTTATTATATTTAATCCATTGTATTTATTCTAGTATAAAATAACGTGCATGTAGATTTACTTTAGACTGACTGACTGACTGACTGATTGATTGCGAATGCTTGATGTAGATTGACGGATGTAGATTGATAGAGTTGAGATTTGAGATTTACATGCACAAAAATATTGAATTTTCTGTGTCGTACTTTAACCAGCGCAAGCAGAGGCAGCTCTGCAACACGAATTTAGAATGATATTAATAAATCTTTTGTTTATTGCCTACTCAACTGCGTGACCGAGATTGAAAAGCGCATATAAAAGTTCCTACAGCTGCAGCAAATGAAAGGATGTTGCGTATGATCTAATACAAATTTTCCAGTTTGGGTTTTGATGATGAATGCCCTGTTATAACCGCTAGTCTATACTTTGCATCGAGTTGTTTTCAATAATGTCCAACATTGCATAGCATTTTACTAATCAATTCAGGGTAAATCGATCTCTGGTTACTGTTATGTCCCAATAGCTCGCCTAAGAATATTCATTGACATCCAGAGCATCAGGCATGGAGATCGATCTGGAAACTGTTTTATCATGAAAATATAATCTAAATCTGTTCGCTTCCAGATTTACAGCTGTATCTTACCTCAAGATTGAGGTTATCATCAATCTCATCAAAAGTTGATGCCAATGATTTATCACTTTCCAATTTTTTCGTACGACCATTTTGTTCTTCTCCGGTCATCTTGTTTCTCTTGGCATTGGCAGCCTTAGCTTCACTCTTCCTGAGCAGCTTTTGTTTCTTTTGTTCTTGCAACAGCTGAAACTGTTGTTTGAGATCATTAGCCATTTTCTATTTGTTATTTCTTGGATGTGAAATTGTTCCAGTTGTAAATGCTAGCTAGGCCAAACAACAATTTTATTAAGAAAATATTATCAGCCTCTTATTCACTTAGCTTTTGTATTTGTTGTTATGGCTACTTTATGCTCCTGTGCAACGTCAACATTTTAATTGCTTTTCACTGTAAATTGAATTTGTATTTTGCTCCAACTGAATAAAAATGAAAGTTCAGAGCTTTAGCTACATAATTTTCTACATAAATTTTCGTTGTCTGTCGGAATGAAAGCACCAAATAACCCACTGCAAGACTGTATGCGGAGGATGTAACTGTGGCGGATTTTCTCACAAACGAGGCTAACTTAGGCCACAAAGATCTTTCCATATTTCCATAAAGATGTCTGCCAACGTTTATCATCCATCCAGAGGAGGTGTTCGTGGGGGTAAAGACCAGTTCAATTGGGATGATGTAAAAACTGACAAAGACAGAGAATGCTATCTTGGTAAGTTTTTAGATATTTCTCAGATTACCAAAGGATTGCAGCTATTATATTATTTTATCACAGCCGTCGACCGCCAGTCTGCAGAGTATGGCACTTTTCGACGAGATCTCCGGTGTGCAACGAGAAATTTCTTTTGTTCTCTATTGTCTAATTTGAATAGCCTATTGAAAATCTCCGGTGTGCAAGTGCCATACTTTGCACACCTGGTCGACCGTCGTCACACCGTTCTCTATCTATCTAGACTTTGCATTGGCAGGCATTGGCTTCTTCCATTTTTCAGTGCAATGCTTAAAATCCATTTTATTCACAAAGTATGTGATTTATTGTTAGAAACCTATACATATTCTGAATCAACGTACAATTTTCTTTGTGATAATGCCAAATCCAAATACGGATAGGGTCATACCTCCAGTCTGCGGACACCTCCAGTATGCGGACAACAAGCGAAAACTCTTGTTTTCGTCAATAAAAAGACCGTAAATCCACGCAATTTTCTGGTCAATGAAACCTCGTTTTATTCTCATTCGAAAATTTCCGTCGAGAATTTCATCAGGCAAAGCAGATCATCTTCTGAGCAAATTGAAAATTGACAGCCAAGAATCCTTTCCATTGCCAGCATCAGTCAATAAACCAGTGAATTCAAACTTTGTGTGCTAAATCATTGCAAAATGTTCAGTTGAGACTTTTTCACGCTCCGATTCTTTGACCATGCTTTGTTTTCAAATTCCCTTGGGAGCTCTGATGATTCCGTCTCGTATTCAGGATTCAGGGGGGTTAAAATTCAACCCGTTACTGACACGCCCCATCTCCAGTCTGCGGACACGTGTTTTCCATTGCTTCTTGTGCGCTTCGAGGCCCTGTTGAAAAGCGGCGATTTAGGCCCAACTTTTACGGGATGTTATCATCGATTTGTTTTGTTAATTTTGGCTTAAATCAAGAGCTTATTTGGAATCATTATGATTTGCAAGGTATGACAATGAGTTAGCAATGGTTAAATTGTTGGAAATATTCTGAAATAATGCGCTTTCAGGCAAATTTGTAGTGAATTTATTACATGTCCGCAGACTGGAGGTCATGGCCGCCAACTGGAAAGAGACAACAAGACAAAGAAGAGCCAAGATTTTTGTGTCGAGAAATTGATTAAAGTTTCATTTCGATATTCTGATAGCACATGTTTTAAACTATACTTGATGTGAGTCATAGGTTCGTACGCGATTTCTAAGTGGTAAAAATTACCAATTTAATAATAGTGTCCGCAGACTGGAGGTGTGACCCTAATCAAAAATCAATAAATAAAATTTTACGAGCAAAAATAGACAGAAATGTGATCGCAAACGTTCGATTGTGATGAAAATCTGCCAATATTCTCATTGTGGCTGCGCTGCTTCACAATACAGTATAGCGCACTATTTTTGTTTGTATGAAGTGATTTGGATATCCCTACAGTATATTCTGAATCAGCATAAAATTTTCTTTCTGATGATGCCAAATGCAAATATGAATAACCAACAAATGAAATTTTACAATCAAGAATAGACAGAAACGTGATGAAAATATTTGATTGTGATGAAAATCAGCCAATAACCCTACTTCACAATATAGCGCGCTATTTTTGTTTGCGTGAAGCGATTTGGATACACCTATACGTATTCTGAATCAGCATAAAATTTCCTATCTGATAATGCCAAATTTGAAATTCCTTGAGTTCTCTAGGCAGTTGACACATCATCTGGTTAGAGGTTACTAAGGCCCTGGGGGTACTCCCATTGTGGCCTAACAGGAGGGGGGTCCAGTCAGGCTTGAAGAGGACCAAAGCAAAAATTTTGAAAATAATGATAGTATCGTTTTGCAGAAACGCAATGGGCCATTTGGTAGCGTCTTCAGTAGTAATGAAAATTTTCTGCAGTTTTTCATAATTTTCTATTATAAAACTGATGGAACAAAGCAAGACACATCAAAATTGATTGATGATAATTGCTCCAACAACCATATTGCCATGCGGAGGAGAGTACTGAATTGAAATCTTATTATTGGCCAGGAATCTCCGAATACCCCCAATTGGTAGTATGTGTTTGACAAATGGGGCCATTTGGTAGCCATTTGGTATAAACCCTCAAACCGACAAGATGTTGGGCCATAATGGGAGTATCCCCCTCCCTTCAGGGACGAAAATCAAGGATGGAAGGATGGAAGAGGCACACTGTCATGGCACTGATTGGATGAATAAGACAAATATGAAAGGACATTACATACATACATACATACATACATCATTTATTTTAGGCAGGTTGCTAAATAGGCAGCACAAGTGCTGATGTGGACCTGCACCTAATTCTAAAGTATATTATCTAAAGTAAATATTAAGTATAAAGTATAGTAAGTGTTGAGTCTAATCTATAACTAAGAGTTTAAATATCAATGTCCAAAACTAAATTTAAGAATATTAAATATCAACCAACAAAAATGATAAGATATCGTGGGTATAAATTTGGTAAAACCCTTTTTCAGCCAAAATAAATATCCTCTAATAGTAAATATAATCATTCTTTTTACTGGCAGCTGACAAGCACGAATGTTCCTTTTCATATGATATTGATTCTACAGTCTCTTTAATTGACTTCAGTTCCGTTTTAAAATTGTTCATATTTTCATTGACTTTTACTTTGTCCGGTATCGAGTTCCATGCAATAGCAGCTCTGTGTCGAAATGAATTCCTTCCAATCTCTGTTTTAGGACGATCCATTAGCAACCGGAGGGAGTTTCTTAGATTGTAATGCGGATGATCGATTTCGATAAGACTATTTATTTCGGGGATTCCCGAACCGTAAAATGCACTATGGGATAGAATGACTAGTCTTTTTGTGTAAAAATATTTCAATGACTGCCAACCAACATAACTGAGAATGTCATGTTTTTTTACTCTTTTTGGAATATTGTGGATCACTCTTGCAGCTCTAATGTGAATTGTTTCCAAGTCATCTAACAGTGCAGAAGAGCATGATCCCCAGACAGCAATACCATATGTTACGCACGGTATTACTGTCTTAAAGTAGATGGTTTCTAGGGCTTCCTTAGGCAAGAATTTTAAATGTCTCAGCATTTTGATCTTTTTATTGAATCGCTTACAACTTTCTTCAATTTGTGGTTTCCAAGATAGTTTGCTATCAATCCTCACTCCGAGACAGTCTGAAAATTTCTTATAATCTATTACTTTGTTTCCAAAAGTGATTTGTTGAAGTGGACCTGTGAAGTTCTTTCCGCTTAGTATCATCACTTCCGTTTTGCCCTCGTGAACTGTTAGTTGGTTGAGTGAGCACCACTGATGTACTTCATTCATGAATATCTTGTAGTGCAAAACACACTTCATCAACACTCGACCCAACAGTAAAAATTGTCGTATCATCTGCGAACATATAAAGTTCACCGTTTACTATACTGTCTGGAAAATCATTCACATACAAACTATAAAGTCTTGGGCCAAGAACAGAGCCTTATAGTACTCCATATCTAATTTCTCGTTTACTTGATACTTTTCCGTTGACTTTAGTATACTGCATGCGATTTTGTAGATAATCTTCCAGCCATGACAACATTGATCCAAAAACACCAACAGACTTTAACTTTTGCAATAGAATTTCATGGTTTACAGTGTCAAAAGCTTTCCGAAAATCCAAGAAAATAACTCCCCTACTTTATATCCATCATCCAGTGCTTTCCTCCATTTGTCAGTTAGGTGTAAAAGCATACCCTCTGTGGAGTGATCCTCTTTAAAACCCCATTGCCTGTTGCTTGAAAGTTTGTGACTTTTCACATGATTGTCTAATGAATGACAGACAACATCTTCAAGTAGTTTACTAGGAACACTCAACAGAGAGATTGGTCTGAAATTGGCTCTCTCCGATGAGCTCCCTTTCTTAAACAACGGGCTGAGGCAAGACACCTTCCAGCCTGTGGGGCACTTTGAACTTTCTATGCTCTTTTTAAATATATAGTAAAGCCCAGAATCAACCATGTTACCAAGTAAATGTAACGTTTTCGGAGATATCTCGTCTGGACCCATTGCTTTGTTAGGTTTCAATTTCTTTGAAATACTCTTTCTGATAATTTCTGGGTCAATAATGATTTCGGATATGGTTGGAGTTACTCTCGTTATGAATTTTGTAATTTCGTTTTCATTAACAGGCACATGTTCCTTTGCTAGATCTCCTCCAATTCCTGCGAAGTACTCATTAAAGCATTCAGCTTTCTTTTCGTCATCTTTCAATAACTCCCCATTAGCATCATATACAGGCCCTATCAGTTTCTTTTTATTGTTTTTCCTCTGGGATTGCTTGATTATCCTCCAAAAATCCTCTGGACCACTTGATTCGTCCAAAGTTCTTTTCCAGTAATCTGATTCTGCCTTTTTCAACATGTGGTTTACTTCATTCCTTTTCACCTTATAAATGTTCCACTTTTCATCATCTCTAGGCAAGGACTGTGCTTCTCTGAGGTATTTATACCTTAAATTCATTCCTTCCTTAAGCGAGAATCTATCCATGGCAAGGATTTCTGTCTTATCTGAGCTTTCTTTTCCTTACATGTTGATTTACTACATCACTATACAGACAGTTCCAGGCAAATACACTGTCTTCCACTTCATCAAATATATCTAGCAGATGCCAAGGTGCATTTTCAAAATCTCTCTTCAGAGCCTCTATGTTAGCTTGTTTGTAATCATTTACAATTATGAACTTTGGCTTTGGTTTTCTTACGATCAATTTGAACACACAATAGAACTAAGACAGGCTTACAGTAATTTCGCTATACACTGAAATTCACGAAGATGATAATGATCAGACTTTCTTTTTTTTTCAAAACAAAGTATGGTTTAAGAGCATTAAGGCATTATAACGATCCAGAGGCCAGGTCTTTTGTTAGGGATTTCAACATCACAACCAGCCAATTACAGCCACAACAGTGTGCCTTTAAAGCGCGCGTGAAATTAGCAATATCATCCTGCTACCTGGTATTAAATTTTGCGTAGGGAAAACAATAGAGTCATGCAATAATTATCTGTAATGATTTTAAAGATATGTAACAAACACCCCCGCGATGCGTTACAACTGCCCCATGTTACAGGGGCAATTGTGACCACTAATTTTAAACTATCACAGAATTGGTTCCATGTGATAGAAACTAAGGTCTATTTCATTCGAAGAAATGTAACTACAATATCATCTAACTCCAAGAGCGCAATTAATCATTATTTAGACAATATGTCTGATTTTTCAAAAAGTGTTTACAACTGACCCTGGCCTCCCCTATTATTTTTTTCGGAAAATTATTAGTAGTAAATCAGTCCAGTACAACTTTGTATGAGTATGCTTGTTTGGCTTGTTCCTTACTCCCAGTAGTTTAGCTAAAAGGCTCTTCTCTGAAAAATGAATGAAACCAGCATAAACGCCTGTGGATGGTGTGATGGCTGTCATGCAAAGCTGCTAAAACTATGGCGTAACTAAATTAAGGACAGTTATGCAAGATATGAAATGAAGATACTGCGCCACAGCAAAAACCAAGGCGGGGTGACTTTCGTGGTCATAACAAAGGGATGTATCACTCTTTGGGAATGTCGTACGACGTTTATTAAAACAATAGAATTTTATGTATTTTTTACGGATTTTCTTGAAAACAAAGGAATTTTCGCCAAAGGTGTATGAGATTTTTACAGAGTGATACGCCCCTAGGTCATAAACAATGAATGAGAAGCAGGGCCGATACCAACCATGAATTCTAAGGGGGGAAGGAACTAACATTTTCCAACAATAACAACAGCAGCAACACAAATTCCAAGAACACACTTTACAGTCATGCATGAAATGACTGTCCGGGGAGTGCTCCGCCCCATGCTCCCCAACTGGTTTTGGCTCAGCTAAGAAGGATGACTCTGTTTTTTCAAACTTCTACAACTATCCTGCCATGGTCTATCCAGCCCCATTCTTTTGGCAGCCATTGACCAAGTAAGGGGGTCCAAATTATTACTAGGAAAGAGTGCACATTAAATGTTGGCTGTAAACATTTCTTCATGGAAAAGTCATTTCTAGAATTACACCTTAAGTAACCCTAAAAAATTAACAAAACTATTTTAATTGTTACCCTAACCTTACAAACTTTTTCCTACAGATAAAAGCTAACTGTGAAACTAACCTTAGGCCCCAACTACTAACCCTAACTCCTTGTGTAATTGACATGGCAGGACTGGGTTTGAAAAGCCCTTACTCCCTGGATATCAAGGCAATAATTGCTAGTATATTATTCAATAATGGGCATGTTCAAATATATTTTAGAATTTACCTGACTGAAATCGGCTACAAGAATCAGGTCCAAGGCCCCTAACATTGAATGTGGCTCAGCCAGATTGATACATGTGTTAACAAATCATGTTTTTTTATAACAGGGCATTCAGTCAGAGCACCAGTTGGGAGATGGCAGAAAGGAAAAGATCTTGTGTGGTGAGTCCATGAATATATTTGTTTGTAGTGCTTCATCAGGGGCAAACCATCCCCTGTCCAGATTTGATTCTGATTGAGATTAAGGAATACATTTGTAGCTTTGTTCCTTAAATCAGCAGTGAATTACCTACTGTTGTATACCGGGTGCGGCAAAAATAGCTTTCCACTTTTGCAGGCCGTGATGAATCGTATAATTGACCGATTTTGACGATTTATGGCTTAATCCGTAGCGAATGTCTAGAATTTGATGCTTGGTTTTTTCCTAAATTCTTTATTCTTGTGATTCTTGAGCTATAAGCAAGTTTCTTAAAAGTTTTGATCTTTAAAACGCTGAAAGCGATCAGAGAATGCTGATCAAATTTGCTACCGTCTCGACATGAATGACAAACTTTCTGGTGATGATTGGGGATTTAGAAATCAATTGCCTATGGTCTACTGCACGAGCGTTAGTTAAACGGCTGGCCTGTTGCAAAATTCTGGAGTAATCCGTGCCCCGCAAGACAATGTAACGAGACTCTATGCTTGCTTGACCTCACAGCGTTTCGCTCTTTGTCCTTTTACCTCCTTGACACAGTAACGCATACCTGCACCAAAGTGTGAATTCATTGAAATTGCAAAATGAAACAGATTTCTTTTTTCTTTGCATTAATAACTTACATTTCCCCAAACGTTGACTATGGATCTGTAACAAAAGTGTAGAAGATCAGCGTCCCGTTTACACTGTTCCTGATAATCAGTAGCACTTTCCCCCTACTATCTATAGGACATTCTTGCTCGGGAGCAATGTAAACAATCTTTAACCATAACATCTCTGTAAGGGATCAAAACTGTATCGGTACAGACACAGTGTAAACGTGATCTAACGCTCATAAAGCATGTTAGAACTAATCATTTTCTAAATGCCTAAATCACAATGAAAGAAAGTTTTTCTCTGTTCGTTCATATTGAGTCTTTAGGCTGCCTCTCAAAAGTGGAAAGTCTTTGGCATGGTGCACCCGGTATTTTGTAAAAATATGAATATTTTCCCAACAAAATGGCCTGAAATCTTAATATTCTACATGTTCTACCAAGTGGGTAAAAGTTGATCCCCTTTTAATAGCTGCTATTCCCTTGATATTAAAACGATTGTTTTCAAGAATTTCCTGATTACTAGAAGACTTGTTCAATTAAGTTTAAAAGTTCACATGGCTTGTATGAGCCAAAACGAAGAAATTACTTTCCAATTCCAACGTTAGAAATCGGTAAAGTAATTTTGTTAACACTGAATTACTTTCATTCAAGGTACACCAGAGGCAAGGATGGTGAAATGTCAGAAGCTGACAGGAAGAAGCAGGTAGTTATGATTCAATCCCAACCTCGTTCCCAAGGGTGTCTGTTGTTGTCAATAGGAGGCTAAACCTCAAGAGATACCCTTGTGTGGAACTGGTTGCTAAATTTTGACAGATTTTGATCGGAATATTTAGCATAGTTAGGCAGACAGCAGGTCCTTTCGAATCCCATGTTCGACATTTCGAAATGTATAATTGTATATTAAATGGTCCGAAAGGCCTCAGTGTGTTAAAATATAGCTTAGTATTTTTTGTCGTCCAACCTCTCTACATCAAGTTTTATGAGAATAAAGATATACTTTTCATCGGCTATATGTGGCTATAAATTGTCCATTGTTGAGGAAAATAATTCAAGAGGAGGTGTTCATTTGGTTTTGACCGCAAATGGGGGTGCTCATTGGCACTCATTGGAGAGCACGCAGTAAAGTTGAGTCAGCTAGTGGCACGTATAGGTTCCAAATCTTTAAAAACGTTAGTGTAAAATTCTATCACCTATTTCTTTGAATTAAATGGCGTCAAAGAAACTTTAGCTATTTCCCTTAGACTCTTCTGAAATCTTCAAGATTTTCAGGATTAGAGTGTTTCTCTTTTTTTTTTAAGAACTTAAGAAAATTGTGAAAAAGGTAGTGTGCAATGGTAAATAGGCTCCTCTATAAAAAGAACAAAGAAATCACTCAGGCATAGCATTGTAGCAAGATGCAAGACAAAAATCTCATTCTTAGGCTACCCTTTGTTGACGTTGTGTGCAACTTCGATTTGAACGGGATATTTTTACATTTTCTGCTCTCTGTAAATGCAAGCTTTTAACCTTGCACAAACCCTTTAAAACCATCGTAATTTCTAAGCTTTTTGACGAAACATGGAAAACTTGTAAGAAAACCATAGTTTATGGATATCTACAGTGTGGTATTAAGCACAAGTCTTTGGCTCTTCTTATTTACGATTTAGAAATTTGATGATGTCACATCCTCAAATGAGTTGAAGTATGGAATGCGCTGTAATTTCCAAAAATATTCGATATTTCTATCAAAAAGTCCAACGGTAAAATTAATCATAGATAAGCAGCTAAAGTTTCTTTCAAGAAATTCAATTAAAAGAAACAGATAAAAGAATTTTACACCCACCTTTTTACGCCAAGTTACAGATTTGGAACCTGTACTCTAGTGGAATGTTAGGGTCGTTTCCAAAATTTATCATGAGACTGTAGTAAACTAATATGTTATGACAAGTGACAACTTTGTAGCTTCTTTAGAAATCTCGGTGAACAATTTTCGATCATTTTCAATATTTAGACATTTTTCTTCATCCTTAATTAAACTTGTGCAAAGTTTTTCGATTCATTGTCGTTTGAACGAAACTGTCTTGTCAGTATTTAAATCGCCGCTGATAATAGCCTTTCCGGTGATTTGGCCATGATTTGCGAAAATGAGGGAAAGATTTTAACTGGACAATTCAATTTGGTTTATAGGAACTGAGAAGTGTAAAGGAAATGGAGGCACATGCAATGGCAGCTGCATTGTGAGTAACTGTTTCATCAACCATTTCTTTTGTTCCTTTCGCGACCAACATTTTTATAGAACTTGCTCAAAGCTACGCAAGAGTAAAAAATTTACGAAGAAGATAGCATGCAATTCTAGATTTTCGCTAAGGATGAAGCCATAAATCATCAAAATTGGTCCAGTATGCGATTTATCGCGGCCTTTCAAAAGTGGACATTTTTATGCCGCACCTGGTATATAGCAGTAGGCGATTCACTGCTGATTTAAGGAAAAGCCAAAAATGTATTCCTAAATCTCAATCAGAATCAAAATGAAACCTGGACGTGGCATGGTTTGCCCCTGCTCTTACCTGTTAAGAAATGAAGCACTACAAATGAATACACACACCTGGACTCATCACGCAAGATCTTTTCCTTTCTGCCATCTCCCAGCTGGTGCTTGTGCTTGTTATTTACGCCGAGCTTGGTTGGGAGTCACTGAGTTCCAGAAGATGGAGTAGACACCTCACCTTTTTTACAGAATAACAAATAACCTGATGGCTGAATATACAATGGATCCAATCCCTCAATTTCAGCAGTCGCATTTCTCTCTTCGCAGTCGGGATGTCATTGGGCGAATTAAGGCAAGGGCAGAAAAAATTCAAATCTAGCTTCCATCCTAATTGCCCGTCTGCATGGAATGAACTAGGTCCAGAGATCAGACTTGCGCCATCAGTTGCTATCTTTAAGAAAAAACTCACTCCATAATGCGCCCCCCCCCCCTACTAAATCTGTCTTTGGGATTCATGACCCAATAGCATTATTTTATCTTACTTAACTTAACCCTAATCCATATGGGCTTTCTTCGAGCTACCATTTATGGGGGGGGGGGTGCTTTCCACCCCCCCTGCTGAAAACTGCCTTAGACTCATCCGAATTCAATACAACTTGGCACAGTTATAGAACAGGCAATTTGTAGCTCGTAGCGTAATTTGGGTGTGGCTGCCACGCCTTGTGACGTCACAGTGACGTCACGAAGCTAAAAATCTGTGAAAATCAGGCTTCCAAGTTGAATTCAAGTTTAATGAAGATTTTGCACGAACTTTATGCCGTTTTTGGTTCAGTTTGTCAACATATTTGGTGATAAAATATTATTTTATTGAAAATAACAATTTTGGAGTGATATTTTGGCAGAAAATAGCCGATTCTTATGACGTCATTGGTGCGATTAATTTATTCTATGTAAAAAGAGACCAAAAGAGCCTGCAAAATTGTGATTATCTACGAAAAATGTATCCTTAGAGTGTTTTTCATTGAAAAAGTTCGAAAAAACTTGAAAAAATTGCTAATTAGTCCAAAATGGCGGCCAAAATGACGTCATTATTAAAAAATGCTGACATCATCAAATTCCAGAAATTCCGGTATCAAATTGAAGCCCTTTGTTTTCTGATTCATTTGCTATAAAATACTTCATAATTCAATCAAATAATTCCTTTTAAATCATTGAAAACAATGATTTTCCTGCTACCTCCTTCCAAATATGGGCATGTCACGTGACCTGTGAGTCCTATTGTTCAAAAATTTTTTCACCAAAATGTGGGTAATAGATAATTAGTTAAAGTCAGGGAGGCTGGGGGACATAGCAAATGTCGTTTAAAAACGCGGCAAATAAAACCTTGAGGGGGGGGGGGTGGAATCCACCCCCCATGTGGATTAGGGTTAAGAGTGGGTCTTCGCAAATGAAGCCTTCATAAATTAAAGCACAATTTTAGAGATACCATAAATCCAATGTGCCCTACCAACGATAGCAGGGCTCGCTCGCTGATTCGCTGATTAAGTTGGCTATTAACGAAGCTCTTCTTCCCTACCCACAAGTTAATTCTGACATTTATACATCAAATACCAAAAAAGCAAACACCAAACGTGTGGTGATTGCCACATTATGTGGTGGTAATAAGTCTTACAGTTGGACCTATTCAAAGTTTACTCCAGGCTAACGTAGGAGAAAAAGATTTCGTTTGGGTAAAATGACTTTGTTTGGACGGATTTTGATCTGTATCATAACAGCACCATCTATCATCAGTCCTTCCTAGTGTATGCGTAATTTTGCTGTGCAATTCATGAAGCTTTCATTTGTTCCGATATTGCTTTTCATGAGGTTAGAGAGGTTGTTAAGCAGTCTTGCAAATATCAACTAGATATTCTGCAACATTTAAATCACTGCAGTGATTTAAATGTTGCAGAATTTTTGTCTGTTCAGTTAAAAAACATACAAGGGACTTTAAAGTTACTGTACCCCTTCCGTGAACACTCTCGGTGTTTTCTCTCTTGATTGTTACACACGTGACCTAGCACATATAAACGACCGGGTGCGCCAAAATATACTATGCACTTTTGGCAGGCTACGATAAATCGCACACTGGACCGATTTTGAAGATTTATGACTTAATCTTTAGCAGAAAGCCTGCATTAGATTCTAGGATTTTCTTGCAAGTTTTTTTGTTTTCAGTTCTTAGAAATACAAACGAGTTTCTTAAAATTTTCGTTTTCAAAAACACTGAAAACGATCAAAGAAAGTCGATCAATTTTTCTAAAGAATCGACATGAATAAACAAAAAGAAAACTTTTTCGTGGTGATTTGGGATTTAGAAATCGATCAATTGTAATCTGCTGTACGAGAGTTGGTTCTATCTTGGGAGAAACGTAACATTAGTTTTAATGATATAAAGAAATGTCTTTTCTTTTGTAATTTCATTGAATTTATGCTTCTGAGCAATGTTTCTGAGCTGCATCGTTTCGCCTGTAAGTTCTTGCGCTTCCTCTACGACGCTGCTGATCTAGGTATGTTAACTGGGTATCATTGGTACGTGAATTGCATGCAACATATAATTATGTACCTTGCGACAACATCTCTACTATCAAATCAAAAGTTGGGAGTTTTTTCGAACATTACACCTTGTTTAATCTTAATGAACATCTAGCGCAAGATAAAAAACTTTGCACTTATGCCCAGATAAAGTCGGTTTTTAAGTTCGAAACATACCTGGATACTATAAATGACTTCAAGTGAAGGCAATGCTTTTCACAACTGAGAATGAGTGCACATAATCTCGAAATTGGAGCTGGAAGATTTGGAACAAACGTGATACCGAGATGTGACAGGCACTGCAAGTACTGTCTGTCAATTGGAATCAAGGCTATTGGTAATGAAGTTCATTTCGTCATGGTGTGCCCACAGTTTCAAGAGGAAAGAAAACTTCTTGAAACAGAAATAGTTGATTTCTACCCAAATGTATGTCAGCTAAATGTCAAGAACAAATTTATCTGGTTAATAAGTCAAGAGGATAAGTACTGCCTTAATTTGGTAGCAACTTATTTGTTGAAATGCTTCAAAATAAAATCGAATTTCCAAATCTGAATATCTTATGTCTCGCAATTCACATATGTTTAGAGTTTATCACCATATTCGTTGTATATAGCACAATATGTTTTTTCTGTAATTTTACGTCATGGGATAGTTATTTCAGTTGAATTGTAATAAGGTTAGAGGCCTTCTTGGCCTAGATGCCTTATTATATAAAAAATAATGATAATAATAATAATAGGTGTAACGTAAATTAGATTTTGTAAAAGGCATCCGTTGTGCATATTTTGATTTTTCTCATGCATCAATATTAACAAACAAGGTATCCATGTTTAAGTTAACTATCGAGGTATGTTCTAAAAATTATTTCGGATTGATTCACGCGAAATTGTCATCGCTCAGGTCGATCAGATCTGTCTATTTTTTTCTGGGACTCGCGGTCTATGTTTAACGGTTATCTATTTCTTTTCATGATTCCAGAGGCTATAGAGTTCCACAAAATCCAGTTTCAAAGGTAAATAAATTTAATCTCCATTCTAAAATCGATGCCTATCTACTTACAGCTTTCTCTTTCTTCTGGATCCTTCGAAAGGCAGCAGTTGAAAGATAATCAAATCCAGTGACATGCAATAAATGTTTAGTTTATTCCCTTCAAGGTTTATGGAATGAGTGTCCGTCAAATTAGCTTTTCCGCTAGCGAATTTTCTACTTTTCTTGGTAGATTTGTTGAAAACATTGGTAGCTTATTTTCATTCAAGCCATGGTTACAACAGTAATGGTAACTCTGAATACAGACATACAAGGTGCATTTCATTCCTTTAAAAAGCATGCAGCATTTTTTGGGAGTGAAATGCTCGTCGTAGACATACTTAGAAATTTTTTCTCTGACAGCAGGGTGTCAATTCTATCCTCAAAATGTGAATTTATTCCTCTTGACAGATATTTGAAGCGCTTGACTTGATTACCGTACTGTACACGAAATTTCGTGCGCTGGTCGTAAAATTGTTGGAAAACCAGGGAAATAACGATGAAACGTATTCTCGATTAAACTTTATTATCTCTTCAGTCTCTTATTTGTTCTTTTTCTAGATTTTTAGCTGCTGGTTAAATTACTGTCTTGAATTTTCCCCCAAATGTTGTTAATTTTCAATCAATTTCCTATGGCATATGACACATGTGTAGGATAAAGACAACATTTCCTATCTTAGGATGATGCTAAAAAGACTATTCAATCAGATCCAACAGAACATAATGCAGAGGGGTGAGTAAATCCAGTCTTTTCTTTCAAACTTGTCTCTTCTTTACATTAATGAGATTGAATTCATCTGACAGTGATGAGTTAATTACCATAAAATCCGTAGTAATCTCCCTCTCTATCAAGCTCCCTCTCTAATACGCCCTTCACTTCAGAGCCAAAACTTTAACTGAGCCTCGCCTCTCTATTAAGCCCTCCCTCCATTTATATCAAATGTTACATGTTACCAAAAATTTCCATTTATTTCCATTTATTTAGCTGAAAACGTTTGCATGTTAGTTTTGATGTGGTTTGGGATATAGCCTACCAGGTGTCCCAAAACAAAGTTCCGGTGTTTGATTGAACGCAGAGAAAAACCATTGAATTTGGAAATTTCTATTCATCCTTGTTACATGCTTGATATTTCAACTTACAGTTTGGCATATCTTGGGAATAAATTAGTAATCTGAAAATGGAGTTGTGAGCTCTAACATTTCATTTTCATGTTGAAGGCAATACCAGAGAGATACGTACGCCTTCCTGCATCATCGCGGTGAACGGGGAATCTTCAGATGAGCAACACAAAAACTGGGTTGACACTTTCGTTCATTACCTTGACGACGAGCAAGAGTTTTGCTCATTGAGCGTATTTGTAGTAATGTCTGAAAATCTAATCGAACGAGTCTCGGGGGGAAAAATTAAGCTTGTACTTAGCCACGCAATTGGAAGAACTGCACGAAGCTGGAAAAATGCTCTTGCATAATATGGCACATAGCAGGTCAAAAAAAGAATTGAAAACTATTTTTTAGATGAAGAAAATACAGGTTGTTCCACTTTGAAACAGAAATATTTCCATTTAAAATTCTCAGTTGGTATAATACAACAATTTCATCAGCAAACCGTTTTCCCCGAGAGACCTTTTTGACTCGATTCTTCACACCTAGGGCTAATTTCCAGGCTGCGGAATTTTACAAGCAGGGGGCATTTTAAACAATCAATAATCATTCAAACCTATATTCTATTCAATTACAAAATGACGTTCTCACTAGTCAATAAAAGAATTTCCACTCGCTTGCCTTCACTTGGAATATGCTCAACGACTAGAAATCTTGCTCCTCGTCAAAGTAATGAACGAATTATCAATCAAATGTTTGTGTTGCTCACCCAGCGAGTCCCCTTTCATCATCATGACGAAGGAAGGCGTACAAACCTCTCTGGTTTTGCCTTCAACATGAAAGTGAAATGTTAGAGCTCAATGTTAGATTACGAATTTCTTCCCACGATATGCCAAACTGTAAGTTGAGATGTCTAGTATGTAACTCGAATGAATAGAAATTGCCATATTCAAACTTTTCCCTCTGCGTTCAATCAAACGTCGGAACTTGTTTTTGGGACACACGGTACTTTTACAGGTCTGTTTTCAAGTACTGAACTGTTGACAGCAATTTTACATATTACGTCTTCCATGTTCAGGTCTGAGAAGAAAAAGAGCAAGCGAAAGAAAGAAAAGCATGCAAAGAAAAAGAAGAAACATAAGCGAAAGTACAGTTCAAGTGACGATGAGGAAAATGAAAATGACAGGAAAAGAAGAAAAGACAAAATGAGGAAGCATGACAAGGCGTCGTCTGACAGCTCTGAAGACGAGAGCAGATATCACCACAGGGAAACCAAAAATGAGACTATAAGAAACAAACAGTCCCAGAACGAGAGACCAAGGAAGGGACGCTCTGTCGAAGAACGTAATATTGAAAGGGAAGTGCACTTCAGGGAGGAAAAGTATAGGGACCGATGTATAGATTCTAGTGGTGAAGAAATGCATAGTCCTAATTCAAGGACACGAAAACAAGATAGAAAAGATCCAAGAAGACTAAAAGGGGATCGGTCAGAAGTAAGACGCTCAGAAGAGAGAGATGCGGCAAACATGAAATCAAGAAGACGGAATGATGATGAAAGAGATTTGAAGAAAAGAAAGACGGAAAGAGGGCATAGAGACAATCATCGTGAACGAGATGATGATCGCAAAAGAAGAAGGCAGGATGGACGGGATAGTGATTGATATACCGTTGTAGATCTCGATGGAAGGGCTAATTTTTTGAGCAATCATCAATTTTCTCACATTAATTAAAGGAAACAGGCTTTCTATACAAGTTATATCTAAAGCAACTCCTTTAGTCACATCCAGAGCCACATCCTAGGCTGGATTAAGGAGCATAAGTCTATTTCAGTTTTTTCGTTATTATTCAATTCCAAACGACTGTACTACTACAGATTAGAGAACACTAAGTGGCAATCTACTGATTTTTAGACTGACAATTGTACTGCGAAGAAGTTGATTGCTTGAAGATAGGTAGAGAAAACAGTTAAGTCCCCAATTTACCTAGGGCCGTCAAAGTCCCCAAACCCATCTTCAATACAGCTTTCATGATCTTTGACCAGCCGCGTAACTTCTACATCGCAGAAGATTGTTCAAGTGTAAGCTTCAAAATAACAGAAAGAATCCTTCTTTGAAAATAACGAATATTTCTATGAAATTCTTGCATCGTTTAGCTATTCAAACAGCCCATTTCATGACTTTTATTATGAGTCTTTCGACATTATCTTCAGATCCAAGTCGACACCTTCAGTTATGCTGTTTACAATATACAACCTTTCTTTAATTAAAGTTAATTGACGGAGCTAAATAGAGGTAATATATAAGTAGGACAAAGAAACGCAAACACACGCTATTGCTCGTTATTTTCTAAACAATATGCACGCGCGTGTCGAAATCTACGAAAACAGGAGGCTAATTTTAGACATGCATATGTAGCTTTAGTTATAGTTATTCTTCTGTTTACTACTCAGCTCTAATGAACGCTAAACGTTTGACAGTTCACTGCAAAAGTCTTCTTTATCAGATAGATTTGAAACTCCTTATTGCCTACTCTGTTTGTTTCAAAAACATCGTTTATAATCCATATTTTTATTTTGCGCAGTTGTCAGCTTGTTGTCTGTTGTCAAGAAAGTAGGCCACCGATTATTTATAATTTGTAGTTATATTTTCTTGGTACTATTGTTGTTTTCTAGATGAAATAACGTTCAAGTACAAAATTGCATGAATTCAGAGTTTTATACCGGGTGTCCCAAAATGATGTATTATTGTTTGATTGCTTACATGCCCATAACCAATGAACAAATTTTCAAACATTTTGTTTTATTTGATTGCATAAAGGCTAAATTGTATTGTAAGATGTTGGTTGTGGTTTTACCAGCTTATGAAAATGTGTTCATCGGTTATGGACATATAAGCAATCAAACGATAATACATCATTTTGGGACACCCGGTACTAAACAGCATGTTGTGTCTGCAGCAAATAAAGACTGTTTTGTTAATGACAGAAGACAGATGATAACATTCAATTGGTTGCATTTCTCAGGCTGAATGTCTTCTTATGTTATGATACTTTTCAAACCAAATTTCAGCCTGAGTGTTCTTTATCCACTTGTTCTTTTGTGCGGGTTTTTACTGTATGCTGACTGTTTTTATTTTTGAGAAGGAAACAGTCATCACTGGGTGGGATTTTTTCAGTGACATTAAAACAAATTCGGATCTTTTCGTACAGATTTTTGGTTCATAGAATGGTCACTCCTGCAGGGAACTCAAATTTATTTTCAAGGTGCTTAAAGATTTCAATAAAGCCACGCACGAATCTGAACAAGATAAACAACAGGTTACCTGAAATTTTCGATTGCTCAATGAAAAAATTGTCAGGCAGTCCTACAAAAGGCAGGGCGCGCTTCAGTTGCTGAATGGCGGAGGTGTTATAATGTTTGCCCATAAGCCTGGAATCCTTTTTGGGAGGTTTGGAACACATGCTACTGTATATTGAATCACTGTGCACTGAGTTCGAATCGTTGATATTGGCAAATCTCTGCTCATTTTTATCCTTACTCTTCATTGCATTGCTTATTGGGGCAGTTGACAGTACTTTGAAAACAATTTCATTTTAATTTCATTTAATTCTTTTAAGAAGGGTTGCCCTTTTCAAGGGGCTCTCCGATAAAAACATTACTTACAATCTAAGGTACAAAGGTACAAATAAAGAACTATTAATTGAATAAAACAAAAAACCTCATTTACAATACTTAAAATCTATGTACAATAAAGGTCAAAATTACAATAAAACGAAAGAAAAGTGCCTGTTTCTAAAGAGGTTGCCTGCTTTGACTCGGCTGACAGGCTATTCCATAGTTTTGCACCTCTATAAGAGAAACATCTCTGGCCATTTGCTGACCTTTTCATCGGCAAGCTCAGGTCAGTCCCCGTACTATGAAGGCTATATAATGATCAGAGCGAATGTTGGGTGAAGAGGTCACGCAGGTATTGTGGAGCAAGCTCATTCAGGGACTTGAAGACCATTGTCTTAGATTCACCAGTAACCAGCTCGTCGACGGTCTTCTATCCCAGAGGTCAGCACAATCCCCTTGTTTAATTACGCATGAATGACCTTGCAGTTGCTGAATAAAGGAAATTAGCGTAAATTTTTGCAATGTTCAATAGAGATCTTTATTGACTTTTTCATTCATCAATGGGACTGACTGCCTTAACTTTGACACCTGCGAAGCCCAAATGGAGTGGGGTCACATCGGATTGGTGCAGTTACACGAGCAAACGGAGTGGGGTCACACCGGATTGGTGCAGTTACACGAGATGGAATGCGGAGCGGAGTGCATCGGATTCATTTTCACTTCACCTCCAGAGCGGAGTGGTTTCACTCCACGAAAACGGAGTGGAGTGACACCGGATTGCCTCGGTGTCGTGTAACGGCACCCCCCTATCCGATGCGAAAAGTAACCCGGTGTGTGATGAATCCGGTATCGTGTAGTGTAACTGGGGCCTGAGTTTCGGGGGAGTTTCGTACGTCTTTGGCAACGATCGGCCTAGGCGCCTAACTCAACTGTTTCCAAAATCCATTCTGTTAGTGTTGTCTCAGCTGAAGTCTCGCAGCCTAATAACAACTGGATATCGTCGTGCTCGTCCAACAACTCCTCTTCCTTTTCCCCTACCCCAAAAACAAAGTGTACAACTTTCCAGCTCGTTGAGTTCGCTTCTGTTTCTTGCAGGAGAGCACAACTCTGAATCCGTTATTAGCCATTTTAAATTTGTTTGTTCTCGAGAAAACCTGATCACGTGAAAGTGGTGATCACCACAAGAGTTCTCAATTTTCATTGGCTAAGAAACAAGATCTATTTTTAGCTTGTCCAGCTCCCTGCATATGCAGGCCTGGAGGTGGCTATTTATCTCCATCAACTAACTTTAAATTGAAGTCTCAACCTATAAAAAACCTTTAAATGACAAACCTACGACGTCACAGGCGTTTGGTACCCAACGGCCTGACCGCGTTTGAGTTGGACCACTTATGGACCAACATTTTGCACTTTTGAAGCTTCATATCTCCAAAATTACAAAGCGGATGAAAAAACCGATTGCACCATTGAAATGAAGATGAAATGTTCTATCGAAATAAAACATCGAAAATTTCGCTTGATATGCATTTTAATCAGGTATCTTTTGTTCCACAAAATTCGCACTTGTTTGCTGATTTGAGATTTAAAATGTCAACTGTGTCCGTCTCCCTTCCGTCCATAGCGGCATAGCGGTCTATCCTAAAACATAAGATCCTTTTGGGTTGGATAATTACAAAGTCCGGCCTGAGCTATAAGCTAGCCTGTGTTCCAGACCACTTGGAAAGAAAAGTGGTCTGTGTAACCAAGCACTAATCCGTGTTCAGACGATGAATTGAATTGCGAAATAATTAAGGGCATTCTTTCACGGATCTGATTTGCTGCAATGAAGTCAGTGATCAACACAACGGATGTCTTTGTGAACATGTGTGTTTGAAACAAACCAGGGCTGATCGTTATCACTTTGCACGGGCGTAAAAACTCAGTAGGATTAGCAGGCATTCAAATCTCCTATTCTTTCATCGTAAAAAGTCAACAGGATTAGCAGACATTGAAATTTTCTATTCTTTGTATTGTAATGTGAGTTCTTCACATGAGACAGGCCTTTCCTTTTAATAACAAAACAAATAGTGATTATGCGAATTATTAGTTGCATATATTAATTTTTCTTAAGATTCCGAAGAAAATTTGTGAACACGGATTAGTGCTTGGTTACACAGACCACTTTCCTTCTCAAGTGGTCTGGAACACAGGCTACTATAAGCAAGCATAAGAATATCTGAATATTGACTTCTTCATAACCCCAAATGATCTTTGATGCTGTTTTAGCAACAGTCAGAGCATGGTCAGAGATAGGAGTGTTATTGCAATCAGGACCGTCGAGAGGGGGGTTGGAGGGGGTAAAAAGTCCGGGGCCCGGGCCTCGAAGGGGCCCGTAAAATATCGTTCGACAAAAATTAGTTATTGCTGTAAAATCTCCTTACATCAACTTTTATGGCAATCTAGCTACCTGAACATAGACATAAGAAAATAGTTTTCTTATGTGGCTATGTTTAAAAGTTGTTGTGTCCGTACCTTCCGAGGTGACTTTGGCAAAGTCACATGACCTCGTAAGAGCGAATCCTTTCATTGTTTACCGTAGATACCGCTTCCTTGATAACTTTTTCATGGAATATCTAAACAATTTTTTCTAAAGTAGCTTTCTTAAAAAGGGCGTTTCCCTCATTCTCCAAGAGTCTGAAGGGCGTGGTCCCAGAAATTTTCTAGGGGGCTTCGCCCCCAAACCCTCTGAGACCCAATCCTAAGAATCGGTCCAGGGCCCGAGCTGGCTGCTCTCGACGGCCCTGATTGCAACAGTCGCCATCAAACGAAAATCAAAACCAGAGAAATATTCAACGAGAAGGCTATTTGCTGTGTGTGGCAATTTCCAAATTGCCAGTCATGCCATATCAACAATGTTTTGTTTTGTTTGTATTTTCGGTTTATATTACTTTTACCGCCCACATATATATTATTTAGGCATCAAGCCTCACAACAACCAGTAAACTTCTGTAATCCGTTCTTTATCATGACCCCCCTGAATCGTCGTTTGGCCACAAGCAAAGAATTTGCTGAATAATCGTCAGTTTGAATACGCATTCTTTTTCTAATCAAAGGAAGGACGATTCGCGGCTTTATGCTTCATAACGCAATTGAATACTTTCGCTTTTGAACAATTTGAAAAGGTTCTTAGCATAACATACCGATCACTTCCTGAACAACCGAAGATGCTTGTGAAACGTACATGGTGAAGATTTTGTTGCAATTTGCTGAAGATGGCTGCAAGAAGCAATGGCAGGTTATTGATTGTAGTTATTGTGGCTTTGCTTGTCACTAATGCAGCCATAGTAACAGGTATGTTTCTGTTTTCATATGAAATTTGGGCCTAGGCCTATAGCCTATCTAAGGAAATTTTCTGTGTAAAACTCAATGCAGCACACACATGTTTGCATCGAGCTGTGAACAACTCAAGCCAGCGATTACTAGAAAAACGAAACTATCCATCTCAAGAAAAACGTCACTTTTATAATCGACACTGCAGTTGCATTTCGATGAAATGAACGGATTCCATCAAGTTTAAGAAATGCTGACAAGCGATGATGCCTTCTCATCTTCTGTCTTGGAATCTAACTTTTATTTATGATTCTCCAAACCTTCGTTAAATGATTAAATTGTGCAAAATCCTCACAAGGATAAAACTCATGAGCCCATATGTGTTTACATTTAGACACTCTGATATGGAATCTTTAGCTTCGAAAAAGTAGCCAGTGTGCTCAATCAGCCAATGGGGGCTCAGATTTCTCGATGACGTCATTTCACTCAGATTTCTCCAAGACGTCATCGGACTTAGTGCCCAGTTTCTGTGCCCACCCACTGCGTGCGCAACGAGATGCAACCCTTTCGTGTTGACACCACTACCAGCAAAGGCGTAGGAGACAGGGGGACAGGGGGCTGCAGCCCTCCCAACGTCGGAAAATTTTGCAAAAATCAGCCATAATCGGGCAGAAATCCACCTCCAGTCGGGCAAAATTTTCATAAACAATGGATTTTTTATCGGGCAGCCCCGGGGGGGGTACTTAGTATATTTGTCCGACGGGGATGTGCCGTTTTTAAGGGTATCGTTTTCACCAATTTTTTCTAGCACAGGGTATCAAAATGAGGCAATTTTTCTAGAGCAGGTTGTCAAAACATGTTAAAGGGGAATATTCTGCTAGATCGGGTCATTTTTCGGTCAAATTTCATGTTTTTGAGTATACTTTTCGCCAATTTTTTCTAGAACAGGTTATCATTTTAAGCGAAAAATTCTGGAGCAGGGTAAAAAAAAATTTTTTTCGTAGGCACACCCCCGTACAAATTTAAGTCAAGTACCCCCCCCCGGGCGGGCAGCCCCCCCAAATATTAGCCCCCCCCTACGCCGATGACTACCAGGACTGTCGAGAGGGGGAGGGGTAGCCAGGGTAGTTACCAGGGGACCCGGGGCCTCCGGGAGCCCGCCAAAATAAGGTATGTATTTTTTCTTTGTTGTAGTTTTCTTTCAGGAACGTTTTCTGGCCTGCAGGCCCACTGACATTCTAAATAAAATCTAAAAGCAGCGTTTTAACCCTATTTGAACCAGGGGGTGTTTTTCGCCGCCCCTACCAAGCTTATTCAAATATCTCCAACGCTGTTGTAAATATGGTGTTGCAACTTCTTGACTTTTCCTAAAATTTAATTGGCAATCAAATTCTAAAATTTCATGGTCCATTTTTGTACCACGTGACCTCCAGAT
This sequence comes from Aurelia coerulea, assembly GCA_039566865.1. NCBI lineage: Eukaryota > Metazoa > Cnidaria > Scyphozoa > Semaeostomeae > Ulmaridae > Aurelia > Aurelia coerulea. The sequence continues at coordinate 23,336,139 of CM076944.1, forward strand.
GCCCTTATTTGGACTCTGGTCCCAAAGAAAATCTTAAAATCCTCCCTAAATTCTTGCAAGTATGGCTAATGATAAAATTATACACAGTTCGATTGATCTTGAAGAGTACTTTCATTTGATATAAAGTTTATTTATATTTGCTGACATCAGTAACTTTTGATATCAATGACGTCATTTATATTTATGACGTCATAGAATGAACGAGTTAGGGCAATATATCTCAAAAAGTGCAGAAAACAGTGCCAGGCTCCTTATTACTAGCTAGTTTCACTAATCAGAAGTCTAAAAATAGAAAATGCTTCACTTTAGAAATCTCAATTAATCTATTCAATTGCTAATTGCTCTTAATTAGCAAGAGTTGCAAGTTAAATTGAAATTTCTTTGTTTAAATATCTTTCTCTACTCTTATTTGCTACTTCTAGCTACAATAGACGATTACGCTAAAGATGGCGGCGAGGAACTTTTTACCAAGATGCATTGCGTTCGAATTACGAATCTTAAACGATTCTAAAGGAATTCGATTAAAGAATGCAATGCATCTTGGTAAAAAGTTCCTTGCCGCCATCTTTAGCGTAATCGTCTATTCTGCCTGTTATCTCCTGTTAATCTGGACAAATGTTGCTTTTTAAGTCAGTAGCTCAATTTTGACCATTTTCCCATCGCTTTTGGTTGCTTAGCAATGACCCACGTGACCAACTAACCTCTATTGTTATTATTAAATTGGCGTCAGTTTTAGTGTTATATCTCTTGTAGTTTTGAAGAAAAAGAGGGGGGCGAAAACGCCCCCTCCCCGGTCAAAAATATCAAAATTTCAACTCAGTCCAAATGGGGATAGGGCTCGGCTCTTCTCTCGGCGGTCCTGGCCGCTACTACATCAGGGCGCACTCCTCTAAGCACAGGGGCATCAGTTTCGATATTTTTCAATATTCTTCTTTGTGTCTTATTTCTGATTTGTTTTTTTTCCTTATTCCCGATGTTTCTTGTTTTTGATGCGCAGCGAATATATTGGCCGATGCGAAGGAGAGCAGAAAGATGCGAACTAAAAGAGAGAAAAGCGGAGGAGGAAGAGAGCATCTTTCTGCTCTCCTTCGCATTGGCCAATATATTTGCTGCGCATCAGAAACAAGAAACATCGGGAATAAGGAAAAGAAACAAACCAGAAATAAGACACAAAACTGATGCCCCTGTGTAAGGTCTGGACCAATGATTTGTTCTTCGTTGCTTTGGTTTCAAAGGGCGGGAATACAGGGTGTCCCAAAAAAACATATGCGCTGTTTGAGTGGCTGCTGCGGAGCAGCCATAAAAAAATTTCCCCGTTCTTAAGATTTTTAATAGAAGAGACTTCAACTTAAAAAGTTTGACACTGAGTTTGAATGAATCTGTGGACTTGCTCAAGTCTCGCTCTTGATTAATAAATACGGGAGGGGAAAGGAGGAAAAAGGGGAGGACACGGGGAAAGGAAGAAAGAAAGAAAGGGAAGGTCTCGTTCCGCTTTCTCTTCTCTTTCTTTCTTACTTCCCCGTGTCCTCCCCCCTTCTTCCTTTCCCCTCCTGTATTTATTGATCAAGAGCGAGACTTGGAGCAAGTCCAATGAATCTGATATGTAGCTCGGTATACTCAAAATTCAACAGTGCTATGATGACATGGAGTGCTATTAATATATACTGTATTTGTGATGCTTATCACCTTTTATCATTTATAATTCATGACCAAAATCGTACTTGTTTTCACCAGAAGCAAGTCATTACGGATCTTGTTTGATCTTAGTTTGGGAAATTAAAAAGCTGCACTGGTAAAACCGGCGGGCAGTCAAAGAAGATAAAACGTTAATCAATTGCTTTAACGAGCGTGACGGAAGTGGATTACTTTCTTTCTTTCTCACTTTCTGACTGACATCGAAGTCCCTTCTTAGATTACAAAGTGGACTTTGTAATCAAAAATGAAGAAGTACGCGAACCACAAGGAAGTTTTCTTCAACATAACAACTTCGTGGCTATGAATTATTCATCGAGTTTAATCCTATTTTAACCGGAGGGAGGTGCTTTTCGCCCCCTTACCGGATTTTTTTTAATAGCTCCCGAACACGATGCTAGCTATAACGCTGAAACTTCCTGACTTTTACTGGACTGATGACATTTCGTCCCTTGTTTCCCTGCGTTCTTTGGTTTGCAGATATCACTTGCTCATTAGGGACTCATACCATTACTTATAAGTGGGCCCCCTGTGTCCAATCCAAATGGCCTCAACTAGCGGGAGCTCTCTTACAATCAACAAAATCGCTTCAAAATCTGGTTTAAAGAGCTTCAACATTGAAAAGCAAATTTTTATTACAAAGGATAATGTTTTCCGGACCTACTCATCGCAAAATACTTACCTTTCAAGCAGTAATATTCCTCTGTAGAAACAAAATAGATCCATCGCATCTACGAGAACTCTAGGCCGTATCAACCGTTTTTGTACGCAACAACAACAACAACTGTCTAAATTGCACCTCCTTATTGGTTGAAAACTAAATTCTAGCAATTTGATTGGTCAATACGGAATCACACCATATTGGCCTAAGTGACCACAATTTATAAGAGTAATGATATGAGTTCCTATTGAGCAAGTGATATCTGCAAATCAAAGAACGTAGGGAAACAAGGGACGAAATGCCTTAAGTCTAGACTTTTACTAGAATTGAATTGGAAATTAGAAAATAAAATTTGCATACCTATTGTTTGACCACGTGACCACGACAGGCCAATATTAGAGGGTGGTCACAAAGAAATTCTTTAAAATGGCTCTCATTTGTTTCTTTGTTACTGAATCTCAACAGTATATCAAATCTATGACGTCAGCCATTTTTATGACGCCATATTACTAATTAATTAGTAATTTTTGCATGCAAGACTCATTGAATGACTTCAAGTATTGATTAAGGTACTTGATCTCACTAAATGTATGCGAAATTAATGGTTTTTAATCATCATATTGAGCAAACAACTATGCATTAATCAAATTGTCATTAGTTACCTAGTTAATTAATCATAAACCAAAAATATCCGTATAAAACAATATTAAACTACAAATTAATACTATCAAGCAGGTATTTGGATAGTTTTTGCCTATTTTGTACAGTTACGTTGTAAAAGTGTGCCCTTTTTTGCAAATATCTCGGTTTTGTCAAAATTTGCATTGTATTTTGCTTGGTTGCATAGCAACCAATCACGTGATTACATATGGATTGATGCTATTTTTGGATTCTCCTTTGTTCACTTATGGCACTGTGCAAGTGTCATTGTCATAGCTGTTATACTTGCGGAGAAAATCAGGGGGGCGCCCCCGGTGCAATCCCATATGTGTGGGTTTTTGGGCCCAAAATTTTCTAAACAAGGGTCATTTTTTGGCAGATTTTCCATTAACATGGGTAGGGTTTTGTTGAAATTCGCTAAAATAGTTAAAAATGGGCAGTTTGCAGCAAAAATTCATCATAAAAGTGGGTACCAAACCAATGCGAGTTTCGGTAATTAGAAGAGGGTACCTTACTGAAAACCCGGCGGCAGACCCCGTCCATCCACAAATCATGTACCCCCCTCCCCGGGCCAAAGCGTCAACTTAGATGAGAAAATTAAGTTTGTTAAAAACGGTCGCATCGTTCTCATATTATCTCAAAATCCATCAAAACGGGCCTAAAAGTCCTTGATCAAATCTGGTAGAATTTAGCTTCACAGCAAGGCACAGCAACTATAAACCCTATCTGTTTATTTTATCGTTCAAACATGTTCAGCGTAAAATGTTGCGTCGTTTTGCCACCTTGTCCAGTCTCGTTCAGTCATGTTCAGCGATGTTGAGCGTTGTTCAGTTGATTTTGAAGGCAGTCAAAAATGTTTAGTGGACAAGATTAAATTTCTTTTGTTTGAAGATGTTGTGGGAAAGAGTTCAGTCGCAGTCGTTTTGCCACTTCACTCAACATTTGTCCAGTTTGCGCACGCGCTTTGCAATGAAAAAGTGGACGATTTCATTCACATCTTTTCATTCCAAGTTAAGCTATCCTCTATTGTCAACTCCTTCATGTTATTTACAATCATTCTCATTTATTCATACCTCTTGTCAAAAAACTTTCTTATTAATGTCATAATTTTGATGGCAGAATGAACGATATGAATAAAGCCGCAAACAAAATCAAAATAATATTTCTAGCTCCTTGCACGGGGGGGGGGGGTTCTCGGCCAAATTTTGGGTAGGGGTCTGCCGCGAGCATCTTCTAAAGGGTACCGTTGGCTAGACTAATTTTTACGAAAATGATACCCTTGGCTAGACCAATTTGACCATTGTTTGAACCAATTTTTAAGAAAATGGTACCCTTGGCTAGACCAATTTTGACCATTTTCTCGACCAATATTGCAAAATTTGTGCCAAATATGATGTCATGACCGTTCGCTAGACCAATATTGTCAGAAATGATACCCTTAGCTAGAGCGTTGCTGGCCAAAATTGCAAATAAGTATACCCTTGGCTAGACTAGAAGTCCGAAAAAGTATACCCTTGCTCGCGGCACATTCCCAGGTACCTTTACTATGGAAGAACCCCCCCCCCCCCTCCGTGGCTCCTTGGTGCTCCGTTTGGAGTTTGCCCAAGACTTCTCAAACTGAATTCTGGATCCAAAAAACTTTGCGCATTTCTGTTGCCCAGCAAATTTTCACTGGACAATTTTCAGTCGTTTTGCCACAACTTAAATTTTCTTGATGTTCAGTCAAAAACCAAAACACTTTGGGAAAATATGCCCAAATACCTGTCCATTCACCTGGTAGTTTTGGCTCTTGTCTTAGATTAATTTTTGTTATGAAAATATTTAGTTTCCTAAAACATCCGATTACCACCGCCACCACCCTATACCCTAACATTTTTATTGCATTTTTCATTGATAATTTTTTCCGACTTTTAGGAAGTAGATGTATCTTCAAATGCTCTCCTGGTGTCGAGAATCTGCGGTAGGCATGTGACAACAATAAAAACTCGCTTGGTACGTTTTAGCGTACTTTAAATGAAGAAAACAAGGGTTCTCATGTTGCAGAAGTCTCGTCACGTCTCATTGCTTTGCGTCTTTCTCAACCTGTCAATCACTGCTCCTTTGTTGCTAGGCTACGTTGTCCTTTCTTAGCGTCCGGGGAGGGGGAAAAACATCATTTTCCCACACTAGCTCCGCAGCTTCCCTTCCGGACCTTCTTCTCGTCTCTAATATACGTGTGCTAATGTACGTGTGCTTCTGTATTGCAGGACTTCCTTGCAATGAGCCATGTTTATATTATGCAAAGGTGAACACGATCAGGCGGGTGCAGTTACAGCCCGGAAGTGGCCTGGCAAATGTCGGCACAGCTATCGATACAGTATACAACAAGGGCCAGTATATTACTGCCTTAGCTCTGGACCGAGTAAATGGCCGGATGTTCTGGTACGATAGAGGAACCAGTATGATATACAAATCCTACCTTAATGGAACAGGGGCCCAAGTGTTGGTCAGATATGGAGTGACATTTTGTGAAGGCATTTCTTATGACTGGAGTGCAGACAATATCTACTGGACTGATAGTTGGCATGACCGAATCGAAGTTTCAAGCGTTGATGGGAAGAACAGAAAGGTTGTCGTCAATGGTGGAATGCTAAAGCCACGAGGGATCATTGTTGAGCCATTTGAAGGGTGAGCTCCTCGTTGACTTTCTTGTCTAAACTTCAACAGTCCTTAACAGTCCTCAAAATCAAAACGCTTTGGCATATTCTGCTAAAGTCACTGACGACCATAAACAATATTTGCTGATGTTGCAAAGGTCGAAATGTATTTAAAATATGGAACCACCCGCTATCCAGTTGTCAGCCTTTTAGAACAAGTCGTCTTTTCCTTTCTTTGAGGACGACTTGCGAAGGTTCCTTTCATTGGTGCAGAATGTTTTGCTGGTTGAAAACGACAGTTTCCTAGAAATTGGATAGACCAATTACATTTTTAACCATAGAGACGAAAACCACATTCACGCGATACCGATTCGATTTGAAAACAGTGAAAAATGTGACAGTTGCAAATTTGGATAACATTCACATGATAGCAGTAAAAATGTATAAAGCGTTAGAAAAGTTGCTGTTAACAAACTCATTGGAATCCCCCCGAAAATGTCTTGCTTAAAGAATTGTGCCTATATCTTAGGAATCGACTAGCCTCGTTTTGAAAGTGTCGAAAATTGTTCCATTTCCATCATTCTCGAGTGCTTAAGCGATGCCGTTTTTAAAATGTGCCGTTTAGAGTTCCGTTTTAAAATCTACCGGGTAAGTCAGAAAAAAGGATCCCCGCTTGGAAGGCCACTGCTCTATGAATATCAAAGCAATAATATTGAAAAATGTCTTGTTTTATTCCCAATATGTTCAATTAGGTTCAGTAATTTACCCGGCCTTAGTCGGCCATTCCTTTCCGTGGATATGGGTGATTTGCTGCAGAAAGCCCTTTCAAAAAACCTGCAAAAACGAACGAAAACAATGAGCACATTTTCCTTCATAAAATTGATGACACTCACATAAATTCATGTATTTTGTCCTCTTGGGAGAATGGAATCCCCCTGAATAGGTCATCAAAACCAAGGGAAGGACTTGTTCATCCTCCCAAGAGAATAGCACGTGCTAAAGCGTTCACAAGTCATTGCTGTAAGGTCATTGTAAGGCAGAAATGTTAGGGAAATTTGTTCATGATTTTGGGCACATTTTCAAGGTTTTTGAAGAGGCTTTCTCGAGAAAATCCCTCATAATTTCAGAATGGAGTGGCCGATTTCAGTCAGGTAAATTTTATAGTAGATTTGAACATTTCTAACATTAAACTATATATTTGCCAATATCATTATCTTGATATCCAGGTAGCCGTGACCTTTCAAACGCGGATTCTTTTTTCTGACTCACCCGGTACTGTTTTCAAAATCAGGCGGCAAAAGTGTGCCATTTTCGTGGCAACGGGAGGTTCTGTCACATTTTCACAATTTTCAGATCATGCCAGTATCGTGTGAGCACAGTTGAAGTTTGATGTTCGAGAGAATTTTCGTTTTGATATCAGCAATGGGGGTTTATCTCTTTGGAGTGCTACCGGGTGTCCCAAAAAAGTAATCCTGTTTAAAAAATCACCAAGAATTTTTTGTCAAAGCTTTGATAACATTTTCTTCTTGAGTTGTTTTGTCAAAGACCCAAAAATATTCATAGGTGATCAAATGTTTGCTTTTGATACAACAAGGTAGAAAAATTACACGCTTAAAAACCTTATTTTGAGCTATAGTTTTTAAGCAAAATCTTGCTAGAGAGTTAGAATTTTCAGTGCGCATTTCTTGTTGTCATTTATGAACAAACTAGAAGCTTTACACGCACAAAGAAATTGATCTGGTAATCATCAGTGCTTTTTCGTGGTATGATTCAAAACCAGGCAGCTCTAAAAAGAGCTTAATTTGCTAATTTTTAAACCAATTACAAGTTCAGGTATATCTTGGAAGATAATTTGGTCCTTGATCTACTACCCTGGGTACCAGCCTCTCTAACATAAGCACAGAGATCTCTGTTTTTATGCTAGAGAGTCTGGTACCCAGGGTATTGATCTACTTGACAAAAAAAATTGAAGATCGGCCGTGTAATCAAATTTTGGTGATTTTTCAAACGGGAGTACTTTTTTGGGACACCCGGTAGAACCCTTTTTCACATCTCCTTCTTGCTTTCAAATCTGTTTCCAAATTTCTCGTAGCATTTATTAATTTGAAAATGATTACATTAGAGGTGATCCGATAAATATGGTGTTTTATGGACATGCTCTCTTTTTGAGTGGCAGAAAACTGCCATATTTTACTTTCTAAACTAAATTTGATATGTGAAATTGTAGCTACTTTTTCAAGTGTCAGTGGGGTTACCGTTCAAACGAGAAAACATTAAATTCCTAGGCACTTTTTTCTCCATGGTTCTAGGATGCTTTGTTCTTGAGCTATCAACGGTCAAAGTTAGGAGTAGTTGTTGAGCCATTGAATCCTTGGCTCGAATGAGCTAAAAAGTCTTTAAGCGATAAATTAATCTTAACTTGCTATGATGTCTGCGAGACATTGCAGGCTGACTGAAGACTGTATTGTTGGTGCTATTGCATTGTAAGATGTTAAAAAGAGCACTAAGGGAGCACAATAGTCCTTGAAATGTAAAATTATCAGACCTCCTCCAGAGTCGATCTTGACCTACTCATTCATATTATCAGCAGTAAATCTTTGCTAGGACTATCTTCGAGCTTCAGAGAATCTTAGGATCTCATTTGATAAGCGCAAGAGTACTTCAGGAGCATATATAAAAACAAGGATTTCTCATCTACATAAAACTTAGAAGAAATCCTTAAATGCCAGAATTAATCAATATTTCCATGAAAAGAGTGTTTTACAAAGTTAGTTACTGTGGGGATGGATCTAAAGGATGGATTTTGAGAGAAGATTTAAACAATGAGCAGTTCTAGAGCAAAGGATCCTTATGTCCAAAGAGATATTCCTACTTTGCTTTAATCACATCGAGTGCATGATAACTGTTCGCTCTTCTTCTAATCTAATTGATTTTAAAGTTTATCTTTCCTGAAAGTTTCATTTCTACTTGTAACTGTTAGAAAGTTTTGAAGGACACCTTTGAAGGACACCTGTAAAGAATACCTCTGTAGGACAGGTTTAAAGCTCTGCAAATTTTGAGCTAAGAGCAACTTCAAATGCTGGAATAGCTTCTCTTAATTTGATGTATGTCCATGGGTTTCCTAATTTCTAAAAGAAGCATAGGCAATTTTTGTAACACATCTAACTGGTCTGTGGTCTTGAAGATTTTTGAAGACGTTAATAGGTTATTGTGTTTTAGGGACTACTTGCTCTCGAGCTACTCCCCTTTGGTCACTTAGACAAATGAGAAACAATTCACAAAACTGTTGTTTTGTCTTGGCAGCTAAAGGCCTGATTACATGGAACTGGCTGGCCCGGTTAAGCGGGCTGGCTCTCCTAAAAGGCCTGAGATGATCGAACGATTACATGGAGAAAGCCAGCCCGGGCTGTAAAATATTTGGCGCCATGATAGTATAATCTGTTCATAAATCGCATGCGTTGCAGAATTCTCAGCCCGCTTTGCCGGGCCAGCCTGGTCTGAAATCGATTACATGAGAAAAATGTGCAACTCTCAGCCCGTTTTGCCGGGCTAGCCCGGTAGGCAGCAGACGGGATCTCGGCTAACCGGGCCAGCCCGCTTGCCATATAATCGAAAATATGCGAAACATTGTAACTTCTATTAACCCCGGGATCTCGGGTGAAAACCTTCATCTCAGCTAACCGGGCTAGCCCGCTCCATGTAATCGGCCCCTTAGATGCTCCCAGACTGCTCATTTCTAACTAAAAACTACTCTTCGGAGCCTTTAGCGTTAACGAAGGTTCATGTTAAGTATTGAATTAGGTCTTACTCATCCTTGCTGGAGAAAGAGTACCTTGTGAGCGAAATGCCAAAATGACTCATATCTCACAAAGTACTCTAAAATTGCAATCCAATTTACTTTTATCTGGTTAAATCTGTTAAAATGCATATTTGGCCAAACTTTCATGCAAGATCATTACGTGTTGCTCCTTTGGTGCTCATTTTTGTGATTTTTTGACTTTCAAAATGACGGATTTTCTGCCAGTCAAAAAAACATGTCCTTATAAAAAAGATGTTTGCGTGTTATACCAGGTGACCCAAAAGAAAACTTTTCGAGCTAGATAGATCGCACATAGTTCCCTGAATGCAAATGCTTTGAACACAAAGCAGGTATCAGCATGTAGCTAAAGGCTCAGCTATTTCTTTAGATGTTGCTTGGTATGCCTACCGTTCGAAAAAGAAGTTTCAGAAATAATGTAATTCATTAATTTCTGTGACTATTTTCTTCTTTTCCAGTCCATGTTTTGGAAGATGTGAAATGGCTGAATTCCTAATTTACTTTGGAGAACGAAATTTGAATGAGGACCTGAGGTCAATCATTTTGCAAACAAAAAAATTTTCCAAGACGACTTCGAATCCATTGCTACGTTGAGTTTTCACAAAATTATGACTGGAAAATGATGGCGATTAAAAAAACTCAACTAAAAAAAAAAGGATCCGGGATGCAAATATTTTTTTGAATCTAATTTTTCAGATTTTTTCATAGCTTAAAATGACCATGCTGCAGCTCAAAGGATAGCTACGCCTTTCGACTAAACTGTGATGCAAAGCATTTTTCAATATCGTTTGATTTCAGAGATTTAGCTCGTGAAATGTTTTGGGTCACCCGGTACTCATAACTCTGAAGGCTTAAATTGCCTTCTTTGTAATTTGAAAATAAAATCAACTTAATCCTCGCTCTTTTAGATATCTCTTCTGGACAGAGTTGGGCACAAACCCGCGTATTGAGCGAGCAAAGTTAAACGGAGAAGATCGACGGGCAATCGCTACATCAAACGTCAGACTTCCCAGTGATGTTCAAATCGACTATACGAAGAAACGGCTTTACTGGATTGATGCTATAACAGATAAAGTAGAGTCATGTGATTATTCTGGAGCCAATCGCAAGATCGAGTCTGATGTTTCTTATTTTGGACAAATATTGATGCATCCATTTAGCATAGCGCTGTATGCACCAAAGTCATTGGTGTACTTTACGGACTGGTTTAGAAGTTGGGTACTGCATCAAACAACTGGACAGCAGAGCATACAAATTGTTATAAGGCATCTGGCCCAGTTTCAAGCTATTGGTCAAGTGAGGATTTTAGACAGATCTAGCCAACCACCAGGTAAGCGTAAAGTCAAATGCAATTCAAAACTCTAATGTCTTCACGGTGTCTCAAAAAATAGTAATCTCTTATTTGTTCAGTTGCAGTGGAGGAATAATAAATGCAGTGCATGATAATAAACGGGACAATTTAATTCACAGCTCCTTCACAGCAAATACTGGTGCATAGGATATACAGAGTGTCCCAAAAAATATGTGCGCCGTTTGAATGGCTACTGTGAGGGAGCCATCAATCTAATTTTCCCATTTTTTCAAATTTTTGCAAAGGAGAGACTTCAAGTTAAGAGTAAATCTAAAAAATAGTTCCTGATTTATGGAAAACAAAATTCAAAATCACTGGTTGTTTCAACGCCTGAAGATTTTATCTCCGTCCTTAACCCTATAATTTCAACTAGAATTTTGAATCAAATTGACTTCAGTTTCACGTTTATTTTTTTGGGACATCCTGTAGACTACCAGAGTTAGCGACCTCGTTTGAATCAATCGGACAAGTTGTTGCTAGTTCATGGCACAGGAAAGTCAAAGCGAGTGGTTGCTTCTGAAACAGCAGTACCTTTATTTTACAGCAATATCAAAATCAAGTAATTCCATGGGTTGTTAGACACTGCTGGTGTGCTTCTATGGAGGAGCACTGGATAATATGTATCTGCGGAGGAAATATTGTTTAGTACTGCGGAGGAGATATCGAAAGAACGAAGAAGAGAGAAGGAAGAGAGAAGATTTCGTTTTAATATTTTCGTTCTTTTGATATCTCCTCCGGAGTACTAAGCAATATTTCCTCCGCAGATACATATTATCCAGCGCCTCTCCACAGAAGCACACCAGCAGTGTCTAACTACCCATGGTAATTCTTGCAAGATACAGTCTTGACGTTGTATTTGAATTGTTTATACGCCACTGGCCAAAATTATCCGGCCACCCTGCATAAACCTTAACAATATAGTATTACTGTAATCGAGTACATCTGGTAAGGCTAATATTTTCTCACTCTCCATTTTTTTAGGTAAGTTTTTTCATGTAAATTCTGAAAATCAATGTTATTTTGCAAAAGTTTGCGCCATTTATTTGTGACGTCACAATGAAGTTTATGGAAAACTTAACATTCATGTCAGCAGCCGTGTCTACCCGTATGGACAAGATACGAAGCTCTTATTTACTGCATTTGATGCTGAATTTCTCTCTCTATAACATATCCAAAATGCCCTAAAATCCACTTTGAGGGAATGATTTCAGAAGATGCTTTATAAATTGCACTGGAAGCTTTGAAGCCGTAAAATTTTTACAAACAATTTTCAAACAATTTTTATATAGAATCAGTAATAATGATGAGAAAGATGTTGATGAGCAGATTCAAAAATGTACTTGCTTGCCATATTTGGTCAAGTTATTAATGTTTTATGAAAGTTTCAAATTTCAGAGTTTCCCAAGCAATAAAGTTATGATCGTTATTAGACTGATCGTTATTAGGACTTATTCGTCCTACATTTCGCTCGTTTTTTATATCTTTGATTTTAATCTTTTCGAATTCAATTCAATAAATAGGTAAAATAATTCTACTCAATAGATAAATAAGTAAACAGGCTTTATAATTGCGAGCGAAAACTAGGGACGAACTGTAATAAGTCTAGATTGTTATAAAATTCAGCAAAACTTTCTTTCGAAGTTGAATTTAGCGCAGTTTAGGTATGTTCTACAAAAAAGAATTCTGCATCGAATGGTGTAAATAAAAGCTTCACACCCTTATGCCCGTACGGGTAGACACAGCTGCTGACTTGACTGCTATTATTTTCGAGTTTTCTATAAACCTCATTGTGACGTCACAACTAAATGGCGCACGATTTCACGAAACAATATCGTTTTTCAAAAATCTTCAAATCTTCAAGAAAAACTGTCCCAACGCAATGGAGAATGACAAACTAGCCATATCAGATGCATTGGATAACAGGAAAGATTCATTTTGAAGGTTGATGCAGGGTGGCTGGATAATTTTGGCCAGTGGTGTACACATCAAAGGGTTAAAAGCTTTAATTCTGCTCAACACAACACCATGGACCATTTTTAGATAGGTCTTCCGTTCACATGAAAACGGCACATTTTTTGCCGGCAGATTTTGAAAACGGTAGATTTTGAAAATGGAACTCTAACCGGCACATTTTGAAAATGGCATCGTGTGAACACTCAAAAATGATGAAAACGGAACATTTTTAAACGCTTTCGAAATGAGGCTGATTGGCTTCTGCACGGAAATCGAGCCTCGTTCTCGTGGAGCTTGCAAAGAGTTCTCATCACAATTTCTGGCGTTTTCGAAATTTTGCCGGTATCGTGTGAACGCTAGCTCAAATTTTGCTACCGTTACATTTTGCACCGTTTCAAAATGTGCTGGCATCGTGTGAACGCAGCGTTAGTAACTGATTGACTGACTTGTCAGCGATCAAGGTGCCTGAACTTGGAGAAGCTATCAACTTGACACTAAGGGCATGTTCTCAAGAAAAATTTTCCGCCATTAGGGTATGTATTTCGCTGAAACAAGTCAGCGTTTAGGGTGAATATGTCAAACCTTTGTACGAGCATGATACTATAGGAAAATAGGAGTTGCCCCCCCCCCCCCCACGAGACGTAGTGCCATTTAGATGTCATAAAAATATTTATTTTAAATAGTTTTTCAGATTTGTTTACGCTGGGGGTTATTTTTTGGGGCCACCTGTTATATAAAGAGGGAGTCAATAAATGTGTAAGGTATCTGTCTCGCTATATATGTGGCTCAATACAACAGTTCGACAAACAGCCACAACTATGGAAACATTTTCAACTTTTCATATCGTATCAATTTTTTGACTTTAAAGTCCGATGCTAAAGATATAGTATGGCTGCCGTTTCTACTCTTTGCTGTTGAATTCGCAATGATAAAGTTTCAAATATGATTTTGATTTTGGTTGCAGCAACAAGTGCTTGTCTCCAGAACAATGGAAACTGCTCACATTTGTGCCTGAAGCTGAATGGACATGATTACACGTGCGCTTGCCCCGTTGGAACTGCACTGCAAAGCAGCTCACCCACGGCACAGCCAAGAAGAAACATATGTATTAAAGCAGATCTCGATTACCAAGGTTTCATAGTTGATGGTCATGGCAAGAAGATACTTCATTTTTCAAAATTCATTAATCAGTCGCAGCTGCAATTTGAGGCATTGAAGTTGCCTGAAGCGGGCATGCCCGTTGGCGTAGATTTTGACCAGAAAACTGGCACTTTATACTGGAGTGATGTCATATTAAACAAGGTGATTTAGTTTCTTAAGCCATGTTTTGAGCCTTTGAAACCAATAGTCTTTTTATATTAAAGGTTCTGCTCACAATTACTCGTAATCTTATGGCTGTCATTGTAAAACTTTAATCTATCAAAAGATCTTGAAAAACCAACTCACTCCAGATCTAGATGAGACCCTTTCAATCTTCATCTCTGCCTATAGAAAAGCATATGGCACGCAACATGTCTTGATAAGAATGATCGAAGAATGGAGAGCTAAACTTGACAATGATAACATTGTAGGAGCAATCCTGATGGATCTATCAAAAGCTTTTGATTGTATTCCACACGACCTGCTGATAGCCAAACTACATGCCTATGACTTGGATGAAAATGCTCTTGTTCTTATCTACCCTTACCTGAAACGGCGGAAACTGTAAGAATCAACATATAGCTCTTTCCAAACGATTCTATCAGGGGTACCTCAAGGCTCTGTTTTGGGCCCTATTCTGTTTAATGTTTACATAAATGATCTCTTTTTGTTTATCAAACAAGCAACACAGCATAATTATGCCGACGGTACTACTCTGGCTTATTTTTCAAAGACCTCGTTAGATTTGATTGGGGTACTTGAAGAAGAAGCTGGAGTTGCTTTGACTTGGCTAAAACAAAATCAAATGATTGCCAACCAAAAAAAGTTCCATGTACTCCTTATTAGAAAGAAACAAACAAATACTTGTGGAGAGAATATCAACATCCAAGGTAAAATGATCAAGTCGGAAGAAACGGTAAAGTTTTTAGGTATTCAGCTAGATTATGAGCTAAAATATTCTTGGGCCATCTTTTTAGGACCAATGTGGAACTGGAATTTCAACGAGTAGATTTCGAAGTAAATTGCTAGGCTTACCTTTTTAATGGTTTTTTTTCAGATTTATCAAATGAAAACAAATGGAAGTGGATTCAAAGTTATCCATGACAAAAAGATTGAGACTCCGGAAGGCATTGCAATTGATACTGTAACAGGCCTACTGTACTTTGCAGACTACAATCATGAGACCATTGAAGTCGTTAAATTGGACGGGACGATGAGCAAAATTTTGATAAGAACTGACCTGGTGAATCCGCGAGATGTTCAGCTGTATCATGAAAAAGGGTAGGTCTTCAGTCTTACTACTGGTGGAGTCAGAAAAGGCTTGAGACATTTTGCCAACTTTTATTGAAGCGATGTACTTCCCTCTTTATTGATTGCATAGGAACTTAGATGACTTAGATAGTACAATTCATTTGGTTTAAATCGGTCTTTCTGTACCATAATTACAAAGGATTTTAGTAAAATCTTATTTTGCAAGATTCTTAAAATTGGCTTTAGTTAAATCAATTTTCATGCAAGCGTGATCTTCTAAACCATGACAAACATACTGCTTCTGTGCCAAAAAATTGACAAGAGGCATGCATTGTTAAAGCACAATGGGAAAAACTATTGTTATTGCATCACTAAAGGAATGTTTATTTGATTTTCATTGTTATGAAGCAAAGACATATTCTAAAAACGATTGATAATGGAAAACGTGACCAATATTAACAAGCTGAATTTCTATACATAATTTGACCTTCTTTTGCACTACCATAATACTTCAAAAAACCAGATCTTGCTTGTTTTTTTCATCAAAATATGGCTTGTTACCACCCCTTGTTTTTTCTGACTCACCAGGTACTCGTACAGTGTGTCCAAATTACATCCCCAGGTTTGATTGGTTCTACAGAAAAGGAAAAGACCTACAGGATTTTGAAGTTTTGTCTCCTGAATGGATATACCCTAATTAGGATTTTGTTATTTCAAAACTGCAAAACTTTCAGGGCGTTTGGGTATTTCACAAACTTTGCTTTTACAAAGGCAAACAAGCAAAATGTAGAATTATTCTGAAAATTTTTCTTGCTTGAATCATCCTCAGCGAAATATATTTGAATTCAAAAACCATTAACTCGTTTCGCAGTTTGAGAGCAGGGAAATTCGAAAAAAATTTGTCTCGCTACCTTGCAATGTGGTTTAGGCCAAATTATTATTTATTATCATTTTATTTAAAGTTGGCAACTTACATAGCTAAATATAAAAAGAAATGCTAATTCAAGCCAACAAATTAATTACAATGATACAAGTAAATACAATGATACAAAATATATACAAGTAAATAGTCAATAAAATTACAAAATTCATAAAATCTATATATAAAATCTACAAGCAAGATGTATGAAACTATAAAAAGCC
The DNA here is from genome assembly GCA_039566865.1 of Aurelia coerulea. NCBI lineage: Eukaryota > Metazoa > Cnidaria > Scyphozoa > Semaeostomeae > Ulmaridae > Aurelia > Aurelia coerulea. The sequence goes on from CM076944.1 coordinate 23,352,443, forward strand.
GAGCCCTGGTAAGCCAACAAATTAATTACAATGATACAAGTAAATACAATGATACAAAATATATACAGGTAAATAGTCAATAAAATTACAAAATTCATAAAATCTATATATAAAATCTACAAGCAAGATGTATGAAACTATAAAAAGCCGAGCCCTGGTAAGCCAACAAATTAATTACAATGATACCAGTAAATACAATGATACAAAATATATACAAGTAAATAGTCAATGAAATTACAAAATTCACAAAATCTATACATAAAATCTACAAGCAAGATGTATGAAACTATAAAAAGCCGAGCCCTGGTAAGCCAACAAATTAATTACAATGATACCAGTAAATACAATGATACAAAATATATACAAGTAAATAGTCAATGAAATTACAAAATTCACAAAATCTATACATAAAATCTACAAGCAAGATGTATGAAACTATAAAAAGCCGAGCCCTGGTAAGCCAACAAATTAATTACAATGATACCAGTAAATACAATGATACAAAATATATACAAGTAAATAGTCAATGAAATTACAAAATTCACAAAATCTATATATAAAATCTACAAGCAAGATGTATGAAACTATAAAAAGCCGAGCCCTGGTAAGCCAACAAATTAATTACAATGATACAAGTAAATACAATGATACAGAATATATACAAGTAAATAGTCAATGAAATTACAAAATTCACAAAATCTATACATAAAATCTACAAGCAAGATGTATGAAACTATAAAAAGCCGAGCCCTGGTAAGCCAACAAATTAATTAAAATGATACCAGTAAATACAATGATACAAAATATATACAAGTAAATAGTCAATAAAATTACAAAATTCATAAAATCTATATATAAAATCTACAAGCAAGATGTATGAAACTATAAAAAGCCGAGCCCTGGTAAGCCAACAAATTAATTACAATGATACCAGTAAATACAATGATACAAAATATATACAAGTAAATAGTCAATGAAATTACAAAATTCACAAAATCTATACATAAAATCTACAAGCAAGATGTATGAAACTATAAAAAGCCGAGCCCTGGTAAGCCAACAAATTAATTACAATGATACCAGTAAATACAATGATACAAAATATATACAAGTAAATAGTCAATAAAATTACAAAATTCATAAAATCTATATATAAAATCTACAAGCAAGATGTATGAAACTATAAAAAGCCGAGCCCTGGTAAGCCAACAAATTAATTACAATGATACCAGTAAATACAATGATACAAAATATATACAAGTAAATAGTCAATAAAATTACAAAATTCATAAAATCTATATATAAAATCTACAAGCAAGATGTATGAAACTATAAAAAGCCGAGCCCTGGTAAGCCAACAAATTAATTACAATGACACAAGTAAATACAATGATACAAAATATATACAAGTAAATAGTCAATAAAATTACAAAATTCATAAAATCTATATATAAAATCTACAAGCAAGATGTATGAAACTATAAAAAGCCGAGCCCTGGTATGTATCGTTTGCAAAGTCTGCAGTCACAATCTACATTTTTCCAAAATTTTATTTTATTCTTGAATTGTTGCACAGAATTTGCATCTTTGATTTCCTGTGGAACGGACTGCCAAATACGCTGCCCTCTATATTGGACCGTTTCAGTACCATGATTAACAGTATTTACCTTTGGAACCATGAATGTATTTATATTTCTCAAATTATAGGCAGAACTTCTTTGAAGAAAGATCTCATTCATAAATGGGGGGTTTAGATTATTTATTGTTTTGAACATTTCAGTCATTAGCAACTGCATATTTTTCTCATGTACTGTTACAGATCTATCTTTTTCCAGCAAAGTTGCGAAACTAGAACTATAGTCTTTATATGCTATCCTCAGGGCTCTCTCGTGCAGCCTATTGATTTTGTTATTCATCTTTCTGCTATGAAACATCCAAACCAACGGACAGTATTGGAATTGGCTAGCCACAAATGCTCTCATTAAAAGTCTCAATTTATCAGTACCTAGATATGCCGACATCCGTGACAGAGCAAAGAGTTTGTTACCAGCCTTTTGACAAATATTACTTATGTGCTTTTCAAAGCTAAGATTTGCGTCAATTAAAACTCCTAACAGCTTCTCCTCCTTTGAATTAGTAACGGCACAGCTGCCTATATTTATGTTGACCTCTTGATTTAGACTTAGACTTAGGACTTAGGCCCTCTAGGACTTAGACTTTGGACTTAAGCCAAAGACTTAGGCCCTCGTAGAAGTACGTGAATATGAGTCTAATTAAGGGCCAATTTCAGGAATCCTGTGTATGTTTGCCATGGTTTAGAAGTGTGTGAAGATGAGTCTAGTTAAAGGCATTTTTCATGAATCCTGTGAAATACCATTTTAATCGTTCGAAGTTGTGGAACAGAAAAATCTATTTCGACCAAAAATTTCATATCTAAGTTAGCTTTTTTCCATGCAAAGAATTTGAAAGAAACAAATTTACATTGTGAGCTACATTACTATAAATTTTCAAATACCCCATAGTTTCTTTTACTCACCTGGTACATTAATCGCTTTTCATAATCCATGGAATACCAGAACAAGTTGTCAAATATCTCCAAATAACCTCTGGAAAATTTTGGTGCGAGGAACAGTTTTTAAACTGAAGTATTTACCGAAGTCGAAGAAATTTACTGCTGGAATCTGATGCATAGATCAAACTAGATACTTGCAAATGTTCAAACGCTTTTTTATCAACTGTTAACAGTTTTTTTGTTTCAATTACTCCAACAAGAATTCTGACCTTCTTCTTTTTTCCTTTTCAGCATTATGTTCTTCAGTGATTGGGGAACGTTGAATCCGAAAATTGAATCTGCATTTATGGATGGCACAAACAGACGCCGCATCATAAGAACTTCAGTTATTACACCCAGTGGCCTAGCCATAGATAAAATTGAGCAGCGCTTGTATTGGGCTGATATGACGCTTGATCGAATCGAATCATCAAACCTTGATGGCACCGACCGGAGAATTTTATTTGACCACGATGGCTTTGATCCAGCAGAGCCTTTTGAGTCAGTTACGGGTGAAATTCAGAGACCATACGGCGTCGCTATCCACCGAGACGAGGTATTTTGGAGTGACTGGGACCAACAGCAAATATATTCTGCAGACAAGAGAACTGGTGGTAACATCAATTTTATATCAGGAGGGCTAAGTAGACCCATGCAGCTGCATGTTTATTCAAAAGAAGTTGCGAAAGGTTGGTAGCTCTGTCGTTCTTTGAAATTGTTCTTTTACTGGATGGCCCAACATTGAAAGATTTCTTGAATACTGAAAGGTTCACGGTCCTCGCTGTTGTAATTTGTTAAAAGAGCTCAGTCTCTGTGGATTGTGAGCTGCATTTTTTACGGTGTTATTGGTAAGCTGCTGTCAGCTCTTTAGTGACATTTTAAGGCGTCCTGCTTTTCAGGAAACTATCGTTTGAAAAGCAGTGTGCGCAGGTGCGCAGTGTGCTGCTATTTGAAGTTTTATTTAATAACTAGCCCACACTACTTTTGCGCAAAATGGTAGCTCAAATTGCGAAGCTTTATCTTTGGAACACCGGGTATAATTATTGCTGGAGTGAAAACGATCATTTTGTCAATTACACTTAAAAAATCAGCTTTTCCGTGCATGGCCTCTGAATTTATGTATGTTTCCACGTGCAATAACGCATCAACGCTGTTAATTTGGCATTTATTGTGACCCAACTTCTATTCTTACCCACCGTGTTGTTTTATTTTATTTTCCACATGATTGCGAAAAAAAGGTTGATAATGTTGCTTTTCCCTTGTTCTTGCCTCCTTACAACTAAGATTGAATGACGCCATAGTATAAAGATAAAATAAGAGACGTCGAGAGAGTTCTCTTATTTTATCGTGATAGTATGAAATGAGAAGCATTGCTGCATAGAAGCTCAGGCACGAGAAACAGTTTTACTTTTATTTCAATAATGGTGGCATCCAAGCCAAGTTTTGAGAAGGCAAGAACAAAGGAAAGACAACATTATAGAGCGTTTTTCGAATCCCGTTGAAAGTTAAACAACTAGAATACAACTGGGGTCATAATATACAGGGTGTCCAAAAATGATGTATTATCGTTTGATTGCTTATTATATGTTTCTTTTTTTTTTTTTTTTTTTATATCAAAGTTAAAACTCAACAATATACAAATACAATATTCTGTGCCGTCCATAGCAGAAATAGACATGACGTCATCTGGTTCTAGCTATGAACGGCACTTGACAATTCCTTTAACAGCAATCTTATTAAGCACTTTGTGTACCATGGCACCATTCCATTTTGGCAGACGCTAGCATACGCCAGCTTAGTAGGTGAATTATTGTAAAACAAAAAAGGAAAAACAAACAAACAAACAAACAAACAAACAAAACAGAAATAAAGACAAAAACTAAAAACTATTCACTGGTGCAAAACTTGTGTAAAGATGGTTGGATGTGCGTCACCAATGACTGGTGCCATGGTTCACAAAGGGCTTACTCAAAACAAGACTAAACATAAATAAGAATAAGGGGTCGCCAATCGTCAGGTTTTCATCATGTTTCCGAAGAATTATTATATGTCCATAACCGATGAACCGATTTTCAAAAACTTTATTTTATCCGATTGCCGAAAGGCTAAATTGTATTTGAGGATGTCAGTTGTGGTTAAGGCCGATGTCTTCTTGTTAAAAGGAAGATCTATGAACCTGCTCAAATTCAAGCCTTATATGGCATGAAAAAGAAACGGTTTACTGTCCCAGTCAATATTTTAGATGTGATGCAAAAAGCTGAACTTATATGTCGTTCAGAGAATATACCGGGTGAACCAGAAAAATGTTCCCATTTTTGAAAATTCATAAAATCAAGAGTACTGGATGGATTGGAATGAATCAATGTTTGCTTGACAGCCAAAAGATCGAAGTATTTTTGTTATTTTTCTCGCCTTATTACAAGTATTGGAAACATTGGTAAATTCCCATTTAGAAAAACTTTGTCGTTGCAAAATGACTGAAAAAGGCCTAAAATACATGATCAAATCATAAAGGACCCCTCGCTCAGAACAACAGAGAAAAAGCAATTTCTCATGCGTGAGAGATAACGTCTGCACATTTATTGCCACGGGATTGAAAGTCTTTAGTAACTGTTTGAGAATCTATGTCTTATTACTCTTGAGAGAGGTGAAACGCCCCTGTGTATTATTCTGTGTGAGGAGAGTCCTAACGATTTGATCAAGTGTTTTAGGCCCTTTTTCAGTCATTTTGAAAACATGAAATTTTTGTAAAGGTGAATTTACCTATATTTGCAATGCTCGTAAGAAGATGAGAAAAATCACAAAAATACTTCGATCTTTTGGCTTCTAACTAAAATTTGAATCATTCAAATCCACGTAGTACTTGTGGTGCTACGAGTTTTCGAAAGTGGGAACTTTTTTCTGGCTCACCCGGTATGTCGATCAGAGAGTACGAATTCAGTTAATACTGAGTTCAGAGAATACGAATAGGAGATCAGCCTTTGTGTCACATCTAAAATGTTGACTTGAAAAATAGGCGTTTCTTTCTCATGCCATCTAAGGCCTGAATTGGAGCAGGTTTATCGATCTTCTTTTCAACATAAAAACGCGTGGTAAAACAACAACCAACATCTTAAAATACAATTTAGCCCTTAGGCAATCAAATAAAACAAAGTTTTTCGGCATTGGTTCATTGGTTATGGACATGTAAGCAATCAAACGATAATGCATCATTTTGGGACACCCAGTAGGCCATATCGCCGGTGCATCATAAACCGTGGTGTTTCTTCCCTGAGAGAATCTGATGAATTGTTTCTAATCACAAATATTTTCTTTGGCAGAACAAAAAAAGTTGTACTTCTTCGCACGAGCAATAAGTGGCCCTTCGACTGGTGTTTCTCATTCATGCTTCGCAAAGACCTGTAATGGCAATTTTACACAAGACCCAGCACCCTGTCCTAAAGGTTTTAAACAGTCACGATTCAGTGTCACATGCTCCAATTGCTCGGCACCCTTTGGTTTAGACAATATCCGATGCAAATGTGAAAATTGGATGAGCTGTGCACATCGTATTTACTCCAAGCTCTCGTGTCCAAAACAAAAACCATTCATGCAGTTCAAAGTTCGAGAATGTGTTATGGGTAAGATTTCACTTTTTTTAACGCAGTAATGTCACTGAATCGGCATGTAGGTAGATTTTACTGGGTGAGTAAAACAGGTATCGGTGTTTGAAAAACTGCATAATAAAGAGTAATCCATCAATTTCATTACCCTCCACACCATTTTTAGATGAAAAGTTAACTTATGCTGGATGAAAGACCAACAAATTTTATCAAATCTTCTCTAATTTGCTGCATATGAACGGTGACAACGAGTATAAACAGCCCCTAAGGTGGAACAAAATGTGTCCCTCGCTGGTGCATGGCTTTTCTTAGCTCGTCTCTTCCAAAAACAGCTTATACCCAAAATCACCAATAACGGCTGAACGATTCGACCAATTTTGATAATATGAATTTTGTTTCTGAGTCAAGCCTTCCACTATATATTGAGCCAAATAAGATTGATCTTAGAGGACTTTTTCTTGACTATATATTCTGACAAATGCTCACACTCTATTAACTAACTCTGTACCTTATTACCTCATAGTATGAGTATACTAGCGAGCCTGGCATTCGTTTTCTCTATACCCCATACCTACAGTGTGACCTAAAACTGTTGTCTGCAGCTCATGAAACCAGGGGCGGATCCAGACTACTGCGACTGCTGCTGAAGCAGTAGTCAGATTCTCATATCCTTGCTACTTATTAAGGTCCACGCCTATTTTCAAAAAACCACACCCAATTATTTCATATAACCTCGCCTTGGCAGTAGTCACGATATTTCCTGGATCCGCTCCTGGAAACTGTCTTGAAAATTTATCTGAATGCAGTATTTAGATAACATTTTAATTTGCAGGAAGTAAACCATAAAATACATCAATTTTGTAAAGATGAATACTTGTGTGCCTGAGTAGTGGTTATAGGTGATGCTTTGAGGATTTGTGCCAGTCATAGTGGAAACTGGATGACCTTGTGTCTTTTTCCGCTATGATTGGCACCGTTGAATTGTAGTTTAGCTTTTAAGATTTGGTAGAAAAAAAGAAAAAACAGGATTTTCCCCAAAACTACCGCCAAAGCAATTAATAGCAATAGCATCGCACTTACGCTTGTGCAACAGATTGTAACTAATTACTTTTTTGATTTACCAAGACATTTTACAGGCAGTCTGTCCCTTGTTGGTCGTAAAGGTATTTTGATTGGAGCTGAATTCAAGCATCGCGTTTCTATGACCTTGATTTCTTCAGATAAAGCTAGTTAGCGCACGCATGTGGAATATACAGGGAGCTTTTTAGGGGCTCCTTATCATCTTGACCTAATCTACGCAAGTTTACTGTTTGATGTAGTGGAACAGCATCTCCCAAGCGCGCATGGTTATGCAGATGACCATCAAATTTACCTTTCCTTCAAACCCACCGATCAAGTCTCACAAGATGACGCACTCCAGTCAATTCAGGCCTGTATATGTGACGTTAGAAAATGGATGCTTGCTAATAAGCTTAAAATCAATGATGGAAAGACAGAATTTATGATAATAGGGTCTAAGCACAACTTAAGCAAATTGAACATAAATTCTATACAGATTGGTGATGCTGAAGTGAAGCCAGTCTCATCCTTGAGAAACCTTGGTGCCATGATCGATGAAAACCTGTCCATGGAAAATCAAATAACGAAGACCTGCTCCACAGCTTTCTACCACATAAAAAATATCAGGCATATAAGAAAATATCTCGATTCGAAATCCACAGAGACAATGGTTCATGCATTCATTACTAATAAGCTCGATTACTGCAATAGCTTACTGTACGGTCTGCCAGAATGCCAAATACAAAAACTGCAATGCGTACAGAATGCTGCAGCAAGGATTGCAACTGGAATAAAAAAGTATGATCACATCACTCCCGCATTAAAGGAGCTGCATTGGCTACCTGTGCAACAAAGAATTGAATTCAAGATATTGCTGCTAACATACAAAGCGTTGAATAACATGGTTCCATCTTACATAGCGAATATGTTTTCTTTGCAAGCACAAACAAGATACTCTCTCAGGTCAAATGCATCTTTGCAGTTGAACATTCCAAGAAAGAAATATAAAACATGCGGAGACAGAGCATTTCCAGTCGCTGCTGCTACATTATGGAATCGTCTACCTTATGACATTCGAAGCTCGCATAACATTGATATTTTTAAATCTAGATTAAAAACGTTCTTATTTTCTATTGCTTTTCAAATGTAGATTTTTGTTTCTGGAACTTTTTTTACTTGTAAATATGGACATTATTTCTTTAATTTAGGTCTTACATATTGTACAGCGCTAAAGAATATATATTTAATAGATTTTGTCGCTATATAAAAATTATTATTATTATTATTATTATTATTATTATTATTATTATTATTATTATTATTATTATTATTATTATTATTATTATTATTATTATTATTATTATCTTGTTTTCATTCATCAAAGAAGGGACAGACTGCCTGAGAAATGTTTGCTCTGTTTCTTGTCGTGCTCAGCCTTTTAGAAATTTGATATTTTTCAGTTTCGGCTGTTTGTATTATATCATCTTTCACATGTCGATTTAAAATTTAAAGCATGATTTGAAATTTTGACTTAACATCAGTTATCAGTCTTGACTTTTATCAATTTTCATTGTTTATCGTGGCATGTTGAAAGTTGACAAGTTTTTGCTCAAACCTTGAAACCACAGCAATGACCCGAAAATGAGAACCAGAATGTTTTTGGCAGCTGGTATAGGTTCTCAATTAACGGAGAAGTCTGCTTTCACCAAAAGCAGGTTCCTAATTGAACCATTCAGAGATCTTAAAGACAACAGTGCAGTATTTTTAAAATATCAATGTGTCTGCAAGTTTCTTGAAAGTTTCGGAATAAATACATTTTTCTTTTGGATTCTTCATTTCGTTGTAGGAGGATCTTGAAAAGTTGGAAAGTTTGGTTTTTTGATAGAGCGCCAGACTAGTCCTAAATTTAGTAGTTTCTCTTTCTAGCGAAACCAGCCAGGTTCTCAAATGACTGGTTCTCGTTCAAGGGTTTATTGCTGGAGAAAAATCGACAAATTGTTTTGCTTTTTATCAATGAATTTATTTCTAATTCAGATGTGAATCCTGGACATTGTCCACCTGACAATTGTCCACTTGGATCTGTTCGCAATGACAATTGTACATCAGATGGCGATTGTTTTGCTTCACAGAAATGTTGTAATACAAGCTGTGGCATGAAATGCTTAACGAGCAATACCGTACCAGGTATGTATACCATAAAACTTGTACCCTACAAGGCACTCGGGCAAAATATAACTTCCATCTAATTCTACTTCCCATGAAAGTGCTGAAGCATAAGTTTTTTTAAAGGCAATGGACGAAGATCGATGGAAGTTGGCTTTTGTAACTTACCTAAAGAAATATGCATGTATGCCAATGATATCTTTTTTAAACGTAGTCAAACACATCTTCAAGTATCAAAACTCTACAATAGGGTCATTTCTAGCTCCGTCGATTACCTTGAGTTTGATACAATGTATTACCTTGAGTTTGATCATTGTTATACAGGCATACAGGGTGTCCCAAAAATATTGTGCCCGTTTGCCTGGAGATTGCGACAAAACGGCAAAAGATTGTCGCCAAATGTCCACAATGATGCTGCTCTTCAGATATTCGATTTAAGTTTGCTGCATGTCATCTCCATAAAAATCCGTTGAAAAGTAATGGAGCTATGACCTTCAGGAGACCAAATTTGCCCGATGACTGAAGCCAGTGGTTGGCCATTTTTTCTTACTATTTTGCAGCGATAAATAGCTTCATGGATGCAAAATGAAACAGCAGCCTCCAATGTCATAGCTCTTGTGAAAATTCCGATAATCCTCAGAGAGTTCCACTATGTCTGACCTCACAGAAACTATTTCTTACCTCACGTTGAGCTACTTATCACTGCAAATAGTAAAACAAAATCGCCGACCGCTGGTTTCAGACATCAGGCAGATTTGGTCTTCGGAAGGTCATAGCTCCATCATTTTTCAACAGATTTTTACGGGGATTGCAGCAATCTTTATTTGAACATCTGCAGAGCAACATTATATACAAGTTTAGCGACAATAGTTTGCCTTTTTTGCAATCTGCAGGCAAATGGGGTACAATTCTTTTTGGGACACCCTGTACATAATGATCCTAAAGCTTTTTTCGTTTAAGTTTCATAAATGTTCCCACTAACATTGACAGTGCTTGATGTTAGTAAAGCCTCTTAACGTGGAGGAAGTGGAGTGGCTGAGAGGCTGATACAGTTTCCTTTCCATCAGGTGACTAAAGTTAAGCTCGGTCGAGTGATGTCAGACTCTGGATGGGTGACTTCTTAGAGGCCTGACCTCGCAGCTAACCTTGCCGTGCTTTGGAAGGGACGCTAAGCTAGGAGTCCCTTGCCTGGATGCGGCATGCATAGTGGGCTTAAATTAGCTTTAAGTAGCTAGAAATACTTCCAGCCTACTGAAAAATAATTTACTGAAAAAAAACGAAGTTGCTTATCTACCGGGTGTCCCAAAAAAAAACATAACAGATTTGATGGGGACTAGCGATGAGAGGATAAGTCAAATCGATCCCAAATAAGTTTTGAAGTACTCTTCGATAGTTAACTTGAAGATTAATACCTCGTTTGTTGATATTAGCGCATCAAGAGTTGGAATATTAATCTTGAAAGCCAAAATTTGTGTCTATCTACAAACCAGAGCTTTTGGGTTTTGGCCTAAACTGCTAACGCGCTTGTTAGGGGAATCTCCTCAGTCAAAGACGTTTTTGGACAAGGATCGGTCCTTTGGGTACCTGTTTGAAAAGAACGTAAAAAACTGAAAACTAACAAACAAATTAATGAATACAGTCACCAAGGAATATTTTTCTCCAGTCAAAATGCATTTACAAAAGTACCCCAAGCAAAGCACGAATGAGCATTTTTTATGTTCTCTTGGGCATATACGATTGCTTGTTTCGTAATAATTTCGTGAGAGATGATGCAAAAAACATTTCATTCAAGCAATGATGATTGCAAGATAGTCTATGTGTTAAAACCTACGGGACTTATTTCGCTGATGAATAACTTTTCTCAGGCGGGTGTAATTTAAAGTTTTTGTAGAATCAAGAAACTGGTCTCTTCGGGGCTAAATTCTTTAATCTGATTGTAAAGTTCAGAGTCAGATTTCCACTAAAATGTGTTCCTAAGCACGAGGTTTCTTGTTTGTACTTTGCTATGATTGAGGAGATTCCACAACACAGCGAGTTAACAGCTTAGGCCAAACCCCAAAAGCTCTGGTTTGGAGTACGAGGCAAAATTGGACTTTTAAGATTAATATTTCAACTCGTGATGCACCAATATCAACAAATAAAGCATCAATCTTCAAGTTAACTATCTAAGAGTACTTCAAAACTTATCAGGGATTGATTCGACTTAAATTCTTATCGCTAGCCCCAATCAAATCTGTTACCTTTTTTTGGGACACCCGGTAGTGTAGCAAAGAATTTGAATAGGCAACCAAATTTGACACTAGAATAATGGGAAAATATGCATCTGATGGTTTCTGTTCAAATATAGCTAGCTGCCAATGTATCAAGCCTCGTGTTTGCCTATTGTTCAGTTTTTATGTAAAGGAGTGAAAATGAAAACAAGGTAGCCAAATCCAAGCCAAGAATTGTCTCAAATTTTTGCGTTGCTGCATATCTCAAGTGATATCTTATTTGAGATACATATTCGTATGAAGCATAGTTGGCGCTTTCTCTTATCAGCCAAAACTTATCGCATATCAGGGTCAGAAACGATTCGTTTCAGAGGCCCGCAAGTCTGGGCTACTGTTCCATAATTTATCAAAGATTCTACACCTCTTGCTGAATTTAAAAGAAAAATCAAATCTTGGTCTGGAAAAACCTGCCACTGCCGATTATGTAAAACTTTTGTTCCAAACTTAGGCGTTATCTGATTTTAACATTTATTGTTTTTATACTGAACGTATTTTTAAATTTTGTATATTTATTATATTGTAATTTTTAGTTGGCTTAAATTAGCTTTAGTACAGCCAACTTTTAAAGAAATTGATAATAATGATAATAATAATAATTCCATTCGGGCAGTTTGATCGCACTGAAGCCATCAATTTCGGGCAAGGATACTACTAAGCCCCCTAAACGTTGGGATCACCTACACCCGTATTGAGACACGCTTTGGTATAGCCTGCGTGCAGACTCTACTGATTCCCTGAAGAGAAGTGAGGTCACTTCTCTTCAGGGAATCAGTAGAGTCTGCACGCAGGCTAGCTTTGGTATAGCCAAGAACGCTGAATCTACAGGTTTTCCATACACAAGCAGATTCATTTTGATATTAGTTCGAATATTAGCATTTGTGATAAACGGCCAATTTGATGGCTGATAACCAACGTTTACAACCAGTGTACCTTAGATTTTCAGCTCTCTCTTGTTTGTTTGCAGAGACTCACCAATGCGAAATCAATAATGGAGGATGTAGCCATTTTTGTTTTCGAATTCCAAATAGTTTTGCTTGTGGGTGTCCAGATTACATGATGTTACAGCAAGCAGATAAAAAAACGTGTGTCAGTAGAGTAGGTAAGATTGAAGATTCCTTGGTTAGTTAAAAACCAATGTTCTTTAAAGGCAGATTTTCTTGGCAGCCTATTTTTCTTGTGGTCGTCTTAGCTACACGACTTTTCAGCAAGCAGATAGGATAGCTCTCTTCAGTAAAGTATGTAGAGTGACCTCTTGACGTTTTAGGTAGCTTTCCTCAGGAGGCCAATTTTATCTAAGGGCATGATTACATTGGAATTTTTCACTATAGGGCTGGAATTTCAGCCCTCCTACCTGGGGTGAAAAATGTTCTCGATTATATGGGTGTTTTCAACCCAGGGCTGAAATCTGTCGCCACATGTCAAGTTAGTTTTTTAATAGTGAAAACAGTTCAATATTTTGATGACGTCTTTGCAGCTGATGTAAAACAATAGGGATTAGGCGATTTTTAGGTGTGGCAATAAGGATTAAATTTTCATCCCTCCTTGAGCAAAGAGGGCTAAGATTTCAGCCCTATGCTGAGTTTCAACCAAGGGCTGAACATTTCTCAAGTTATAGAACAAAGCAATTTACAAGTCGTTCACCAGAGAGGGGAGCTGGAATTTCACCTCGTGTAAGCGGGCTGAAATCCCAGCCCTATGGTGAAAAATCGGGCCCTAAAAGTAGAGTTCATAGATAGGATATTAGACTATGAAATATGATATGAAAGAAAACCATAAAGGGAGTGTTTTTCCACCAGTTACTTTTCTTTGCCACTATTTTGATCTGACGTCTCATATTTCAGCAATAAGTACTCCCCGTGGAAGTAGCCCTCTGCCAAGTACCCATCGCCCACGACGGACCACTACAGCACGAATGACAAGTCCAAGGACCACCGCAGCACGAATGACAACTCCGAGAACCACCACCACCACCCCAGCACGAATGACCACTTCGAAAACCACCTCAGCACAAATGACGAGTCCACGTGCTTCAACTAGCCCGTGGAAGCTTAATATAACAACAACGCCTTCAAATCCATGTGCACCCAATCCATGTAAAAATGACGCATCATGCTCAAATCGGAACAATGCTGCAAAATGTCAATGTATCAATGGTTTCACTGGGCAATTTTGCGAAACACCGATGTGCTCGACGAGCTACTGCCAACACGGAGGTTCATGTCAAGTTGTTAAGGATCTGCGTACATGTCGATGTAATGCATTTTACACAGGAAAATATTGTGAGACTCATGTTGTCTGTTCACCAAACCCATGCCAACAAAATGGAAGTTGTATTGTTGTTGATGATGCAAATTTCCAATGCATTTGCCCCTCTGGGTATGCTGGTAAAGTTTGCCAGTTTGTCGACAAATGCAAAGTAAGTCGATGTCAAAATGGTGGAAACTGTCTGAATACTAATGCAGGTTTGTTGTTATTTATTTGCTTCTACAGCAGCATCTATGCCAGGCGCACCAAAAAATTTCTGGCGTTTCTCTTGTCTTCTTCGCTTACTCGTGGTCTGATTGGCCGTGAAAATGAGGCTTTTGCGGTTTCGCTCATGGGCCACGAGCATGCGGCCCAAGATGAAATTTGATTCCTGTGCTGTTTTTATCTATTTGCTTCTGCAGTATCATCTATGCCAGGCGCACCAAAATTTTCTGGCGTTTCTCTTGTCTTCTTCGCTTACTCGTGGTCTGATTGGCCGTGAAAATGAGGCTTTTGCGATTTCGCTCATGGGCCATGATCATGCGGCCCAAGATGAAATTTGATTCCTATGCTGCTGTTAGCTATTTGCTTCTACATTAGCATCTGAATTTTCAGGCGTTTGAAATCAATCGCAGTACTTAGATTACCAGATGGATTTGAATAGATCGAATATTTTATAGCAAAAAGGCTGAAGTATTTCACATTTTCCTGAGCAAAGAAAGAATGGCTAAAATCGACTTCCCTGTGAAATGGCTGAAAAAGAACTCAGAACACTTGATTAAATCGCAAGGAATCTCCCAGATAGAATAAGGTGCCAGGGCCGAGCCCACTAAGATAAGGCTCAAATCCTTACTGGTTGCCAGAGCATGCGGAAATCATCCAATTTCATGCTTGTTAGCCAATGAGATCACCGCTTTCTAGCCCCTGGAGACAAAATCGGTCGTTTGAGGTAAATTTTCTAGTACCCTCACTAAAACTGAAATGGATGCTAAAATACTTCAGTTATTTGCAATTTTTTTTGATAAATCAGTTGTGGGGATGTCCGTCCAGAGTTGTTTACATGTTTAGGCACATAGCTTGTTTGGGGCCGGAGCTGCGTTCATTTTCCGGTCGAAGAATATTTACCTTCGTTGAAATATCTATAGAAATCGCTACAAATGAGATATACAGATAAGAATTTCAGCAATTATGCATATTGACCTCAGCAATAACCCAAACCCCTTCACTGCTATCATATCTCAAAATTGGAGGCAATTTCTAATGATTTCTGGCAGAGATATCATTTTGGCCTAAGCTTGTCCTCGCTTAAAACCCATTCCATTGCACTTAAAAAGTTATGGCAAAATTCTAGAGCTGAATAATGCACTTACCCATGACTCAGGCACCAGTTTGACTTCGTTTGCCTTTTTTACATTAGCAAATTTTTATAAGAAACGACCAGTTGTGGGCGAATTGCAAAAACTTTTCTCGGTCCATATTTTTCTCTGCACAGTCTATCCGCTTCAAACAACAAACAGTGAACTTTGTATCATAAAAGTCTTGCATCACAAAACATTCCTATAGAACGATTCCATGCACCTTAACGAGGCACTCGTCAATTGTTTTCACGCATTTGGTTCAATCAGTCAATGCAAACAAGCAAAAGAGCAAAACCGGGTATCTTTTTTAGCGAACTCAAATCAATGTTTTGTTCTTTTTATGTTTTGCATTGATTGAAATAAGAACGAAAAGAACGAAATGCGTGAAAACAATTGACGAGTGCCTCGCTAAGGTGCATGGAATCGTTCTATAGGAATGTTTTGTGATGTGAGACTTTTATGATAAGTTCACTGTTTGTTGTTTGAAGCGGATAGACTGTGCAGAGAAAAATATGGACCGAGGAAAGTTTTTGCAATTCGCCCACAACTGGTCGTTTCTTATACAAATTTGCTAATGTAAAAACGGCAAACTAAGTCAAACTGGTGCCTGAGTCATGGGTAAGTGCATTATTCAGCTCTAGAATTTTACCATTACTTTTTAAGTGCAATGGAATGGGTTTTAAGCGAGGACAAGCTTAGGCCAAAATGATATCTCTGCCAGAAATCATTAGAAATTGCCTCCAATTTTGAGATATGATAGCAGTGAAGGAGTTTGGGTTATTGCTCAGGTCAGTATGCATATTCGCTGAAATTCTTATCTGTATATCTCATTTGTAGCGATTTCTATAGATATTTCAACGAAGGTAAATATTCTTCGACCGGAAAATGAACGCAGCTCCGGCCCATGTGCCTAAACATGTAAACAACTCTGGACGGACATCCCCACAACTGATTTATTAAAAAAAATTGCAAATAACTGAAGTATTTTAACATCCATTTCAGTTTTAGTGAGGGTACTAGAAAATTTACCTCAAACGACCGATTTTGTCTCCAGGGGCTAGAAAGCGGTGATCTCATTGGCTAACAAGCATGAAATTGGATGATTTCCGCATGCTCTGGCAACCAGTAAGGATTTGAGCCTTATCTTGAGCCCACTATCTTGGACCAAATTTCTGAACCATAGTGAATACTTTTCCTTGCATCTACATCTTCCAATGAATCTATTTTTCCTTGTACAGGTGCAACATGCATTTGTTTGAATGGCTACACTGGCTTATTATGCGAGGTACCACCTCCTTGTGCTAGTAACCCCTGTGGTGCAAATGGAGTATGCACAAACAATGGTGCAGGTTATACCTGCCAGTGCAGTTCAGGGTAAGATATTCCTGTCTTATTATGCGCATACTAACCGGTTTGTGTTGTACAGGAAAATATAAAGCCCGAGGTCGTAAAAGTACAGACCGAGCTTGCGAGGCCTGTGCAATAAGACCGAAGGCTTTATATTTTCCTGTACAACTACAAAACCGGTTAGTATGAGTTTTATTACCTGATAGCTTCTAATTTTGACTTATACCATTTAGTCAAACTCATTGTGTTACTGTTATGTCGTTTGAGTTCATTGTAAATCTCACAGGCAGAAATTAGTTGCTGTGGTGACAAAAACGCGTCCTTGTATCGTATTATACAAGGCTACGGGAAAACCGCGGGAAATGTGCGATTAGCCAATGGGATTGGCGGGATTATTGTATTGCCTCGTTTTTGAAACGTCAGTCAGGTAATAATGTACAGTAAAAACCCACATATAAGAACCTTGAAATCACCCTGAAAAGGTTCTTATGCATATGATACTGTTCTTGAAAATAGGATGCAAGGTTCTTAAATAGGTTCTTACCAAAAGAATTAAAGACAGATCTTCGGGACTTTAGGCTAAATATGAGAAAACAAGGTTTTCACGTACTCACTATCATGAGACAATTTTATAAAGAACAACCATATCTACCTGGTCTTATCTGTATCCAATCCATTCATAGTACAAGGAATTTTTTACATATGCTTTGTATCTACTTAAGTATTTTGCTAACTATCTTAAAACACTTTATCACATATTACCAACCAGTAGTTTACCTTTAACTTTTTTAAGATAAGAACCTTCCTTGAATTTCGGGATGAATAGGTTCTCCTGTAATGAGGTGAAATTAGAAAATTTTAGGCCATAGGTTCTTGTAAGTGGGCAACCTCGTACCCAGTGACAATGAAGGTTTTCCGTAAACTTCAACGCCTACATTGACCCTGGAGCCTGTTAGGCTATTCTGCAATTTGATTGGCTCTTTTCGAAACAAAAGAAGTTTCTCACCTTTGAAGCCCTGGCGTTCAGTCGAAATAAAGAACATTCGAATGGCTCTGGATACAATGAGTGGTGTTCGAACCATGGAATCTACATTTCGAAATTGTCGAATATGGGATTCGAAAGTACCTGCTGTCTGCCAAATTATGCTAATTATTCCGATCAAAAATTGACAAAATTTGTAAACCGGTCCCAAGGGTATCTGTTGAGGTCTAGCCTCCTATTGAAAACAACAGATACCCTTGGGAACGAGGTTGGTAAGTGGGTGGTTCTTATATTTTTTTTCTTTTATAATTCATCAATAGATATAAAGTTATACATGCACGCCCAGCATAGCTCTCATTCGGATTAACCGCTGACCAAGAGGCCTGCATTAAGTTTGAGCCTCGTATGCATGAACGCACGAGGGCTACTTTTTGCATTTTCTTGATTTGCGCCTTCACCGATTCGTTTCAAACATTCACCGGCAAGAAAAGGATGCCAATGAAGATTTAATGACAGCTAAACAATTTCGAGATCAAGATTAAACACTTAGGAGCGACACTACTGCAAGTACGTTCTTTATATCAACTTTCAAACAATGTTTTGATATATTTACTCAGCATCAATGAGACATGGCTTCCAGGTCTTTCAAGTGAAAAAGTGCGATCAGTCTGAAAAAAAAATATTTTTGAAGGGGATCGTCTGGCTCATACTGAAAGAACTTTTTACAGTAAACAGACAATAAATCGCACAATGCAACTGCGAAAACCACTTTTCAAAAACTCTGGTTTTTGAAATGTGGCGATATTTTAAAAACTTTGAAAGAAAGGCATGAGGCGGGAAATGGCTTCGAAGAGAAACATAGCAATCTGTCTGAAAAAATATACTTTTGAAGGGGATCGTCTCGCTCATACTGAAAGAACTTTTTACAGTAAATAGACAATAAATTGCACATTGCAACTGCGAAAACCACTTTTCAAAAACTCTGGTTTTTGAAATGTGATGATATTTTAAAAACCTTGATAGGATTGGCATGGAGTCGATAATGATTTCGAAGGTAAACACTTAAAGCCCTTAACAATCGGTCTGGAAGAAGTTATTCTTGAAGAGAATTGCCCGGCTCATACTTAACGAATTTTGTACAGTAAATAGACAACGAATTGCATTATGTAACTGCGAAAACCACTTTTCAAAAACTCTGGTTTTAAAAAAGTGGCGATATTTTAAAAAACTTGATAGGATTGGCATGTAGCCGATAATGATTTCGAAGGGAAACATTGATAGCCCAGAACATAGACCTGGAAAAGGTTATTTTTGAAGAGGATTGCCCCGCTCATACTTAACGAATTTTTTACAGTAAATAGACAACGAATTGCATAATGTAACTGCGAAAATGGCTTTTCAAAAACTCTGGTTTTAAAAAAGTGGCGATATTTCAAAAACGTCATTAGAAGAGGCATGGAGCGTAAAATTAGTTCGAAGGGACACATTGCAAGGCCTCAACAATCGGTCTGGAAAAAGTTGTTTTTGAAGAAAATTGCCTGGCTCATACTTGACGAACTTTTTACAGTAAATAGACAACGAATTGCGTAATGTAACTGCGAAAACCGTTTTTCAATAACTCTGGTTTTAGAAATGTGACGATATTTTGA
Organism: Aurelia coerulea; assembly: GCA_039566865.1. Classification (NCBI taxonomy): domain Eukaryota; kingdom Metazoa; phylum Cnidaria; class Scyphozoa; order Semaeostomeae; family Ulmaridae; genus Aurelia; species Aurelia coerulea. The sequence goes on from CM076944.1 coordinate 23,371,668, forward strand.
AAACTTCACGAGAAGAGGCATTGAGAAGAAAATTAGTTCGAAGGGAGACATTGCAAGGCCTCAACAATCGGTCTGGAAAAAGTTGTTTTTGAAGAAAATCGCCTGGCTCATACTTGACGAATTTTTTACAGTAAATAGACAACGAATTGCGTAATGTAACTGCGAAAACCGTTTTTCAATAACTCTGGTTTTAGAAATGTGACGATATTTTGAAAACTTTACGAGAAGAGATATTGAGAGGAAAATTAGTTCTAAGGGAGACATTGCAAGGCCTCAACAATCGGTCTGGAAAAAGTTGTTTTTGAAGAAAATCGCCTGGCTCATACTTGACGAATATTTTACAGTAAATAGACAACGAATTGCATAATGTAGCTGCGAAAACGGCTTTTCAAAAACTCTGGTTTTAGAAATGTAGCAATATTTCAAAAACGTCATTAGAAGAGGCATGGAATGGAGCGGAAAATGGCTTCGAAGAAAAACATTGGAAGGCCAGAACAATCGGTCTGGAAAAAGTTGGTTTTGAAGAAAATCGCCTGGCTCATACTTAACGAATTTTTTACAGTAAATAAACAACGAATTGCAGAATGCAACTATGAAAACCACTTTTCCAAAACTCTGGTTTCAGAAAAGTGGCGACATTTAAAAAAATATTGATAGAATAGGCATGGATAGGAAAATGATTTCGAAGGGAAACATTGGAGGGCTAGAACAATCGACCTAGAAAAAGTTATTTTGAAGAGGATCCCAGGCTCATACTGAGCAGCAAATAGACAACAAATTGTAAAAGGCAACTGTTAAAACCGCCTTTCAATAACTCTGGTTTTAGAAGTGTGGCAAAGTTAAAAGTGCGATTGTGGTTTTCGAATTTTTCTCTTCTGTATATTATTTACAATTGCACCAAAATTTTACCGAAATTGTTTAACTCCACCACATTTCGAAAACCAGAGTTTTTGAAAAGCGGTTTTCGCAATTGCATTATGCAATTCGTTGTTTATTTACTGTAAAAAATTCGTTAAGTATGAGCGGGGCGATCCTCTTCAAAAATAGCCTTTTCTAGGTCTATTGTTCTAGGCTATCAATGTTTCCCTTGGAAATCATTATCGGCTACATGCCAATCCTATCAAGGTTTTTTAAAATATCGCCACTTTTTTAAAACTAGAGTTTTTGAAAAGTGGTTTTCGCAGCTACATAATGCAATTCATTGTCTATTTACTGTACAAAATTCATTCAGTATGAGCCAGACAATCTCATTCAAAAATTGTTTTTCAAGGCTGATTGTTAGGCTGAAAAGGCCACAATAATCTGAAAACGATTGAGAAATAGTTGGCTCAATTTTTCCAATATTGAGAAGTTGTGCTGCTTGCATGAAAAGCCTAGAAACTTTTGTTAACTGCTGCTTTAATTTCCCAGGATTCTCAAGTCAAATATTTGTTGGCAGTTACAGTATTGACAATCTTAACAGAAGTTTTCTTAGATTTAACCGAAAGTTTCTGAGCAATTTCTTAATAAGTTACTAAAGAATGTCAATGTCTTATCGGTGGGGATCTCCTGAATCTTATTAAACATTTCGTTTAAAATTCCTACACAAAAAGGGGCAAACTTGAGATGTTTGGGAGGGGGGAACTGCCCCTCAATTCTCGCAAAAAGGGCGGAATCTGTAGTAGCAAATACGATGGATTTCTTGGCAATTTCAGGCCTGAGTTGGGAACTTTACTATTCTCTCTCCCCAGCGATTTGAAAACTGAATGTCCTTTACCCTACTCTAGTTTCTTCATTGTTTTGGTTAATCTAAGAGTTGAGAGTTTTCTAAAACTTCCTATGAAAAATGTGTGCAGTATTGGAATGATCTGCAAGGACTAAAGAGGTCTTTTTGTGAAGGCTCTGTGAAACCTTTTAGCAACATGCATTTTGATCACCAAGCTAGGGATATTTGTATGACTGTATCAGCAGACCTCAGACGGAGGCGGAGCTCTTGAATGACAACAAAATCTGTTGTAGATTAGATAATAGGGAATGTCGAGAAGATTGACATGTTTCTCAAAGTTGGATTGTATCCATATTGAAGTGTTTTTTGAAACAATCATCGACGAAGACTTAGACTTAGACTTGTTCGCGTACATAAACAGAACTTTATAGCCATTGTTTTGGTCCAAAAGCAAGCACTGTCGTCTGTGTTTCATCGGGCCGTGCACTGCAATGGCTTCACCCAAAAGTACCTGCTAAACTCGCTTTTATTCCAGCAAAAGACAGCGTCGTATCAGAAGCTCAACAGAGGGAATAAATTCTAACAAAGTTTTTAGCAGTAGCTTAGTGAGCCTTTTTCTTTTCTTACCGATAATGACGCATGTCCCTAATTAATTACTGCCCCTTGCCTTCCCCCAATTGGCCTACCTTTGTTAAGTCGTATAAAAATTTGAAGTTCCCCGTGGACGAGCAGCACAAATCTTCCCTTGCTTGCGGCACAATATGTTGCAAAGTTTGGATGCAAATGTCAGAAGACTCCTCCATGCGAGTCGGGCATATCTTTCAACACTTTTATCCATAAATGCAGCAACCGGCAGTACAACGTTATTGGCGTTTTCACTCTCCTTTCTGATGCAAACCTTTGCTTAGGCCAAAAGACGCACAGCGAAGTTGTGGTTACGTGATTGCCCACCGACATCCCTTAAGATCTTTGCGCATGCTCATGCGAATGAGAGCTATGCTTGCACGCCCGACAACACCTTTCTCGAGGAGTTCAGCCTCGCTTTGATGCCCCTATACAAATGTATAGGAAAATGACCGGAAGTGAATATTTTCGTCGACTTTGAACGTTTCATGCAGTGATGCGGTGTGATTTTTCCGCGTTAATTTAATCTTAAAAGGTAGTGAATTTATCTAAGAAATGTTTAAAACTAAAATCGTTTTGATTTAAACTTCCCGGTAAACTCCACGCAATTTGACAGGAGTGATGGTCTTATTTTAAGAGATTTTCATCCGTATTTGGGCAAATTTTTCGAATTCATTGTCTTTGTTGAAGTAAAAAGCGCCTTGAAAGCCATGACATTTAGAAAATCTCGTAGATCGTAGAAATTGTTTTGAAGCGGCGTGGTCTGCTTGCTGCTTGCTTTCAAGAAAACCCTTTAATTCTGATAGGAAACGAAGCAATAAACCAATATGCAGAGCACTAGCGATCCTTTTACTGCCAGTGAAGGACAAGAGATGCTTTCATGTTTTCAAATAATTCTCCAACCCGCCAGAAAGAAAGAGACAAGAAGAAGCAGCTTCCAACGAAAGAACTCGGATATTTATGGATCAAGAACTAAAACCGTTTTGTTTATGATGGCATATGTCTTTGATGGACCAATGGATAGCAAATTATAGAAAATATGTTATTTGTACTGGGCAAGTTCCTCTCAATGATGGAGCAACTCAATGCAGTCTGGAAATCTTCTCTTGTTGGCTCTAAAAACTCACAGACAAGGAAGATAGGGAAGGATGCTGTCTATTGAAATTTCAATGACTATTTCTGAATGGACAACGGCAATAACTGCTTTTTGGTAATTTTCAGAAACTCATGAATAAGCATGGCATTTCACCTACAGGGTGAAACGGGCGAGCTTTGTCTTTGTCTTTGCAAACAATTGTCTTTGCAGATCAAATTCAGAATAAGTTTCAGACTGTTTCAGAATTGGAAGCATTAAAATTTCGATTTTGTGATGATTCAATTGCTATTATCTTACCATCTTCCTATCATCAGAGTAAAATCATCAGAGTATCAATTATTGGATTACTCAATTTTTTTTATATATCATAATATTGTTTTTCATTGAATGCTTTGTTTGCAACAGTCATGTTCCATCAGTTATGCATCAGTCTTCAGGCATCAGGCATTGAAAAAGCAAGAATTGCAGTCTTTTGTGGTTGTTGTCAAATGCTGCTTCAAGGTTGGGCTTGATTGGTAAAGGATAATCTTGTTCTGTTTGGGTCCTAAAATAAAACAGAGACAATATTATTTCCTCCTACTAAAACTGTTTGCTGCATAGCAAATTTCACTTTGTCTCATAGAGAATTGCATGTACAAAAAAGAGCAGCAAACCAAAATAGGAGATGCCTTTGCAAACTTAAATCAGAGCAACAATACCCTGCTCAAGAAAAAGAAAACAGATTTAAAGGCAAATAATTGCAGTAAACTATCGTTTTTATAGGCAAAATAATCAAAGCTGATAATTTTTTGTACAAGGTAGCCTTGGTAACATTGTTTTAGTAAGCAAATCTCCTATTTCTAGGTCAGAGCTTCCCCATTAGTCTTGAAGAAAATAAGCAACAATGCAACTTTATGTTTGTTTACAGTTAGGCCAAACCCGACGAAAAGTTCTCTGAGAGCAAAGTCAAAGTTTTGTTATTATTTTCATTGCTCTGGTGGCCAAAACAGCTAGCAAGTACTCTAAAATACTTTCATTTCTGAAAACATCAGATTAAGTTCGAAAGTGATACATTCAACCAAGGTTAACGTTTGTTTTCTGACTAAAAAGCAGACAAGTTTGTGAAAGGAAGCAAGTAAAGTTAACGAAGATTAGATGGTCATGGCTCTCGAGGAAAAATTGCCTTTGAAAATTGTGGGAAACCGGCAAAGGCTACAGCAAAACAGGCAACATTCCTACAAACTAGATGCTTACAGCTATTGCGTTATATCTCCAAAATGAGAATTCCTGTCTTAGTTTAGAAAATATTGGAGTTTGAAAAAATTTTGGTTAAATTTAGGCCAACAAAAGTTCATTTTCTTGAAACTGCAAGCCGAAGTTCAAGACGAGAAAAAGACAAGTTTATTTCGTCAACAATTGGCGAAAGGTGGCAAAATAGGACAAAACGACATCGAGGAATCCAAAACTCTCAACAAAATTTCATGAAACAAAGGAAAAACGTTAAATTTATGATAAAGTCTGCTTACCTGCTGTGCTGAATCCCAAGTTTGTAAACAGAGTTGTCCACGGCCTTTGAAAAATATGAAAAACCAAGAAGCTCTGAGTCCAAAATGCTCAAAGAACTTGAAAGAGCGAAGATACAGCTATTGCGTTATATCTCGATATTTTGCTTTGGGGCACTTGGGACGCCTGCTGACGCCATTTATCACAAAATTTTACTTTCGCGCCACAGCTTTCTTGCAAAAGAGGCCGGAAGGGACGTCAGAATTCAGGCTTGGTGTTGTCGGGCGTGTACATGGTATATTGTACCAAAAACTAAATCTACGAAGATAACATAACAAAACAGCAACAGCGAATTTAAAACAATTAATCGTAAGCTAAAGTAATCAGTTGTTAATCTGGAGGCGCAGGGGTTAAGTTGAGTTTGGAACGGATGTTCGAAATATCATGGATATGAGATATTAGATCCAAAATAAGTTTAAGGGTTGGGGTTCATGAAAACGAATTGGAGGAGATCTTGGTTACCTAATAGCTTGGTACTTGGGAATAGGTCATAACATTTTAGTAGGAAATTTGATCTTTGGGGTTCATACTGGGTGCATTCGAAAATAAAATGTGTTTCGTCTTCAATTTGGTTATTGCTACAAAATTTACAGAGTCTATTTTCCCTTGGTATGATTGGTCTGTGGTGTCTGCCTTTTTCAATCTCTAGGTCATGATCACTAGTTCGTAATTTGGTAACTAAAATTCTTTCATTGCGAGTTGGTGCTGAGGTAAGGTATGGTTCAAAGGAAATGTCTTTCTTAATATTAGTAAGAAATTTACTTTTGCCTGTTTCTTGAATTCGGGATTTCCATACTCTCTTATAAGATAATTTCATGGTACTTTTTACTTGATTTTTTGTCACCTTTAAAATATTAGGTGAATTAGTTGAGGCTTCAATATTATTCAGATGTGTAGTAAAGTTAATATTACTATCTAACTCGTTATTTGTAATTAATGCTTGATAAACTAAACTGTTTTGGGGCATACTTTTTATGTGTTGCAGGAAGGAAATATATCTACAGTCTATTGTAGTTTTTAATGGATATCTTCCAAGTTCACCTCGAACCAAATTATTGGTAGTGGATCTGTTTACTCCAAGGATATGTTTACAGAATGATAGGTGTGCTTTTTCGATAGGGTTACTGTCCCATTTTTCATAATCAAGATAACCGAATGCTCCCCAAACCTCAGAGCAATACAGGAGGATAGGGGAAATTACAGAGTCAAATAATTTTAAAGCAGCCCATACTGGTAATCGTTTTATAGCATGTTTATTATTGAGAGCATAAATCGCTCGTTTGGCTTTGTTACTGAGGATGTTGAAAGCGGGATTGAGGGAACCAGCAGAGTTTATGGTTATTCCTAGGTATTCATATTCATTAACATTTTCGAGTATTTTATCGTTAATAAAGAAAGAATCTTTTTTGTTCACTCTGCATTTTTTCTGGAATACGTGGGTTTTTACTGTGGTGTAAAACCGTGTTTTCAGAGACCTCAAACAGATCTCCTTGGCATACCGGAAAACGAGGACCTGGGACTCAGGACCCAGGACCCAGGACCCAGGACCCAGGACCCAGGACCTGAAAATGGCATGAGAACACGATAAGGAGGCTTGCTACGATAAAGAGGCGAATAAACAATCACACAGCCTCGTTTTCGTTTGCACGATATGACGTCACTTCACTCAAATTGCTTATTTGAATATGTAATTTCACAAGAAGATGACGAGAAATCGTGGAAAAAAGTATTATACATCATTCATTGCAGTATTATCTTGTATTTTATCATCAATCATACCAACCCCGGACTTGTCCTTTAAAACCGAAGAGACAATGGCTTGGCATAGGTGAGGTAAGAATTTTCTGAGAAATGTCAAAGCTTCCATTTTAGCACTGGCAAAAATGGAATCAGGGGATACATTTTACGCCAAAGTAATGGGTGCATCTTCAAAAATTTTCCTCCTGCTCCGATGTAGCTATAGAAAAAATGTCACGAACCATAAATGTTTTCTTGCCACAAATGGCAAGCATGATGTTGGGAGATGCTTTCTAAGCCAAAGTAAAAGATGTTTCTACAAAAATTTTCCTTGTGGTCTACTTTATTGGATAACTGTCACAAAACTATCAAAGTTTCCTTGTCGCTATTGGTAGCATGATGTTGGGAGGTGCATTTTCAGCCAAAGTAAAGGGTTTGTCCCAAAAAATTTCCTAACGGCTTCGCCCCCAGGCCCTCTCATTTCAATACCCCCACTTAATTTACCCTGGCCAAGCCACTGTGGTGGCATCCATAAAATTTGATTTTAGAGGGTCTGGTACCCAGGGTACTCCTCTTTAAATCACACCGGCAATTTTAGCAATTTTAGTAACTGACTTGTCAGTGATTATGGTACCTGAAATTGAGAAGCTCTATTCGGACGCGGGAAATGGTATGTTCTGCAGAAAATTTTCCGCGAATAGGGTATGTATTTCGCTTGAACAGGTCGGCGTTTAGGGTGCATATGTTAAACTTTGTATGAGCATGATAGAAAAGTATAGAAGATTGTAGAGACCATGTACCTCCCATCGGCGTAGGGGGAGATAAAATTTGGGGGGCTGCCCGATAAAAAGTCCATTGTTTGAGAAAATTTTGCCCGACTTGAGGCGGATTTCTGCCCGATTATGGCTGATTTTTGCAAATTATATTTTCAAGCAGACCCAAACTTGGTCCATCTCCTGGGCCCTGGGCCCTTGGGTCTTTGGGTCCTGCCTTATGGTCCTTGGTCCTCGTTTTCCGGTATGCCGATCTCCTTCAACATGTTGATGAAAATTTTGCTGTATATTGGTATGAGTTTTATTTTCCAAATCGTATTTATTGGTTTGAAGATCAAATTTCTAAATCGTAAAGCAGATGAGAAATTGACTTGTGCTGGATACCATATCGTAGGCATTCATGGACTATGGTTTTCTTGAAAATTATTATGCGATACCTCCATATGGACAATAATGCACCGTTGATGTGGCCTTTGTTATGATCAAAATTACATTTTTACTCACTGTGTTGTTTCTCTTCCACGGGATTGCGAGATAATGTTGCTATTCCTTCGTTCTTCTCTCGTCACAGCAAGGAATTGAATGCCGCCATTAATCAAATATAGTTAAAACGGTTGGAGCTCCTACGCAGCGATACGTCTCATTTCAAACTTATTTCAATAATAACGGCATTCAATTCCTTGCTGTGACGAGAGAAGAACGAAGGAATTATAGCAACATTATCAAGCTTTACTCGCAATCCTGTGGAAGAAAAACCACACAATGGGTAAAAATACAATTTTGATCATAATATAGGCCACATCAACAATGCATTATTGCCCAGGATACCTCTAGAGATTAAGGTGGCTTTAAGTTTTGTTCAAAAATTTCTTAAAATAAAAAGAAGAAAACTACGCTGATTCTGAAAAAGTTGAAGATTTCAGAGAATTCCAACTGTAGAATTGCATTGAAATAGCTACACGTTTCGTTGAAGCCATTCAGTTTGAAAAAGGAGGTCGCAAAATTTGACACAAACCTTTTAAAGATTTGGAACATGTGCTCTAAACAGCTAAATGAAGAAGTTAAAAGAACAACAACACGAGCCATTTTGCCGCACCTTATTCTGGGAAGCATATGAGTCAAATCTTTCGATAGGGCACAGGGAAACCCGCAAATCTTCCAATTTCACGCTTATAAGCCAATAATATCGTTGTATTCCGATCACATGACTGAAAATAAGGCTTTCGAGATAAATTTTCGAGTACCTTCACGAAAATAAAAATGGATATTCGAGTAATAAAGATACAGAGCTGGTTTTACCACGAATCGATTCGAGAGGCCCCACTCCACATTTGTTTTTCTGCATTTGGTTAAAATCTCATCAGGGATCGGCGTTACATCGAATTTCATTCCTTCGAAAATTGGCCTATGTTCAATAATTCTTCAGGAACGCTACAAATAAGATATAGCTTTCAAAATTTCACATGTTACGTGAAATATGTCCAGGAATAGCACGAAAGTATTTGTTTGTGTGATTTTCGAAAATCCTAGACGAATTAAAGCTATTTGCTGCGAATAACGCTAATGGGCCTACCTTCACCCGCAGCAGAATCCCAGTAATCGGCATTAAATCAGTCTCTTTCGCAGTAATAACCAGCGGATATGTTAACGAATAACTTCACCACAAATTCAATTTCTTTCCACCATTTTATCATCGATAATTTCGATAAAATGTGACAAGACTTCACAGCCTCTGCAGCAAACCGTCCAACTACCGTCGATTCAAAGTTTTCTTGTTGCAAACACCAGGAAAGCTTGCATAAAACAAAAGGTTGTGCAAGGCTCAGATCTCCCATATGACACAGAAAATTGTTACCTTTGATAATAGATTGTACACCTTTGAGAATAAATTGCAGGGAACATTTCTTTACACAAATTATGTACTTTTCCGATGTGACAAAGAAATTTGCGATCTTGGAGAAATGTTTTATTTTCTCTTTATTTTGCAACGATAGAATGCCTTTAGGAGTTTGCAATCTATTCTCAAAGGTATCATTTTGCTGTGTCATATGGGAGACCTAAGTCTTGCAAAACCTTTTGTTTCATGCAAGTCTTGCAAGACTTCCAACGTGTTTGCAACAAGAAAACTTTCAATCGACGGTAGTTGGACGGTTTGCTGCAGAGGCTGTAAAGTCTTGTCACATTTTATCGAAATTATCGATTATAATATGGTGGAAAGAAATTGGATTTGTGGTGAAGTTATTAGTTAATGTATCCGCTGGTTATTATTGCGAAAAAGAGTGATTTAATGCCGATTACTGGGATTCTGCTGCGGGTGAAGGTAGGCCCATTAGCTTTCATCGCAGCCAATAGCTTTAATTCACCAAGGATTTCGAAAATCACAAAAACAAATATTTTCATATTATTCCTGGACATAATTCACGTAACATGTGAAATTTTGAAAGCTATATCTTATTTGTAGCGTTCCTGAAGAATTCTTCAACATAGACCAATTTTCGAAGGAATGAAAGTCGATGTAACGCCGATCCCTGACGAGATTTTAACCAAATGCAGAAAAACAAATGTGGAGTGGGGCCTCTCGAATCGATTCGTGGTAAAACCAGCTCTGTATCTTTATTACTCGAATATCCATTTTTATTTTCGTGAAGGTACTCGAAAATTTATCTCGAAAGCCTTGTTTTCAGTCATGTGATCGGAATACGACGATATCATTGGCTTATAAGCGTGAAATTGGAAGATTTGCGGGTTTCCCTGTGCCCTATTGAAAGATTTGACTCATATGCTATTCTGGGACTGATATCGCTTTTCCGAAATTTGTTCCAGGACAGTTAATGAAATTTTTCCTTGGCAATCCTTATTTTTTCCCTCAAGGTAGACCACCTGGGGGTGTGGAGGTAGGCAGAATTTCACTGAAATGTTAGACATTTCGGCGCTCTTGTTTTACTGTATGGTTCCCATTTTTTTTAGGTATTCAGGTGAAAACTGTCAGTCGTATGATTACTGCATAAACAACCAATGCCGCGAGAGTCGCCAATGCGTCACTGGGCCTAGTGGATACACATGTTCTTGCGATATTGCATATACTGGACTATACTGCAAGACCAGAATCAACTATTGCACCGGCAGCAGCTGTCAAAATGGTGGATCATGTGTCAATGGTTTACAAAATGCTACATGTAACTGTATCGAGACATTCGTTGGAAGCCAATGCGAGCTTGATTACCGTGAGTTTTATCAATATTGCCTTATCGTTACAGGGAGGAACAGACGTGGTTGAATTTGCCATGTACTAAAAACTCGAGGAATGGGGGATATCTTGGTAAGTTGGTGGCAAGGACACATGCCACTTTTTGGGGTACCTTTTGGAAAACGTTCCAGAATTGTAGGTGTCATTTTCGGAAAAATTCCGGAATTATGGGTCCTGTTCTGGAGATTTACAAACGTATACAAATTACAGTAAATGTTTCATAATCTGCATAATCAGTGTCCAGAGATTTATTAGATTTACGGAACTATGACCCTACAATTACTAAAATTGCAGAATTTCGGGAAAATAACTTTTTTTTTTATATACTCCCTAAAATCAACTACATTTAACAGATAAACTAAACATAAGATAGAGTGTGCCACTCACAGTGAAAATGGACACATGGTCATCGAGTTCCCACTGTGAATAGCACTTACAATAGATAATTAATAAATAGTATAGTTTATCAACACAACATTACCACAAAAAACACTACATGACGAAGACGTAAACGAATGACGAACGAATGACGAAGACGTAAACGAATGGGCGCTGCGATTTACTCAAAGATTTAAGGTAACTCTGCCCCCATCCCAACCAGAGCAGAGAGCAGAGCCACCCTAACTGAATCTTTTTGTTGCTTTAAATATGCCATCAACGCTTCTAAAATTATACGATTTGCAACAACGGTTAGGTTGTTGCTTCCAAACAGTAACAGTTGGCATAAGGATTTTGAATCCATTGATGTAATATCAATACCGGGAATGTCAGAAAGTTGACCAAGGAGATCTCTTCGCATCGTGTCAAAAATAAATAATATGAAATAATAGGAAAATAATAGGTGAAGAGACCAAAATCCAAAATAAGATATTGAACTCGCCACTTTTCGCGTGTGGATTAAACGTTTACGTGGATCTTTCTATTCTTTGTTGGGTAAATATCAATAAACATTTCAGAGAGATGTTTATCCGCCAATATTTATCAGGAATATACGTTTGCAAACTGAACTCATCTGATTATGATTGCTATTAATCTTCTCTGTTGTACTGTGGAAGTAACGGATTGAAGGAGATCCCTTGATAAACCTCGTACACTTCCGTAATAAATCCTGACAGTCTTCAAATCTAAAAAAATCTCGAAAGAATCTGAAAATCTTCAGAAAAATAAGAGAGATTTTCAAAATCCCAAAATTTCGTAGGCTGTTTTTGTACTGATTTGTCCCTCATAGGAGATGGGCATGGATGGGCCTCCCCTAGGTACCAGACTCTCTACTCTAAAAATAGAGTCTCGTACCCAGGGTAGGATGGACCTTGGCCAATAAAAGTAACTCTAAAGGTAGACAAGATTCTGAAACACTTTCTGAATGCAAGATTTTGATGAGGTATATTTGGTACTAAATACGACATAGAATAACCTTAGAGATCAGTTCATTGTCAGCTGTAGTTACAGAGAAATTAGCGTTTGAAAAAGGATGGTCATAAAAGCTACTGTAACAACTAGACATCAAACGTTTGTTGCATTCTTTCCACATCTATGCACATATTTTTTGTTAAGATACTCGCAACATTGCAAGTTACTGCCAATGAAGGCGATGTGTTTAGGATACTGATCAAATTTGTCAAAATTTAGAAATTTCCGTTTCTACGATGAAATCTAGTTACTTATGGTATCCTACTAAAAATTGCATTCTGTTATTCAACAGTGCGAAGATCGATTTAAAAATCCCTCTTGTTGCTACTAGACATTGGGAAAACCGTTACTTGCTCAAAAATTATTCAAGAAGTTAAGAAATGTGTCGATGGGTGATTGCTGATGATTAGTAATTTTGTTACAGTGCTTCTTGCGACTGTATTTTTTCAAAACCTTATATCTCTCTAATTACAGCACACAATGAATTAATTTTCACTGAATAAATGTAGCGTACGTTTTAGTTAGTGTCACATGAATTTCAGAAAAATTTGTATTCAGAAAACTTCTCAGGCATTTGTAGTGAGGACCCGGTGACCACGCGTCTTTCCTCGCTACAAATGCCATAGCATTAACTTGTTGTTTTTTAGATTTTAGATTTATAAAAAAAGGGATTTTTTCGTTGCTGGTTACTTTTTTGTTTGGACAACTCATTATAACGGTCTATGTCTTCGAGGTTTCTTCAGTGAACAATAAGACGAAGAAAGATATATTACTGTTGAACTGGTTGTTATCTTGTGAAAATCCATTCAAATACCTTAGCATATTGTTTACTGAGCATTGAAGTGAAGATGTTGAGTTGGATGCGAGGAGCCCAGATTAATTTGATTTACTTTTTATAGGAGCAAACATTTTGGTTGTGACGTTTGCATCTACTCCATCTTCAAGGGTAAGACCATATTCTTTACCTTTACCAACTTTGTCATGAGCATTGAATCTTGTCGTTAGTAATCAGTTTTCCTGTAATAATAATAATAATAATAATAATAATAATAATAATAATAATAATAATAATAATAATAATAATAATAATAATAGCCAAGTCTCCATTTCGGAGCAGTTACCCACAGTTGAATGTGAATAACACTGGCCACCTTCTGCAGGGATATTGCAGGAACTGTTCGACATGTCTGTTGATGCTAGTTAATGCCTTGAATTTTTTGACAAGCAAGTCTCACTCATTCTAAATTCATTTGAAATATTTACATTCCCACAAGAGCTCAATATATTCATCCTGGGTTCCACATCTCAAGCAAAGAGTATTTCTAAGTTTCCCCTTATATTTCGCTTTCATTTCAACCATGTGTAGCTTAACTTTAAGCAACAGAGGTCCTTTTTTTTTACATTTGACATATTCTTTCATTTCATAGTTCTTTCAGTTCTTTCACTAGCGCAATAGGTAGCTGCAAAAATTCATAAAGTTTGATTGCCATAGACCTCCTCCTCACTGCTGAGTTATTATAAAAAATTTACTATTTGCCCCCCCCCCCCCCGACCAAAATAGGGTTAACACTTTTTCGCATACGGTATGGTTGGATTAGCCATATATATATTTCACGGTATAATATGGCATATTTTCAGCAGTTAGGTCTTTCAAAACATTGAGTCATTTCAAATTATTTCATTCCAAATGATTGTTTTGACTGACCATTTTGACGATTGTCATTTGGACAGCAAGATTTTATTCATTGATCTACTACTAAAGCAGAGTTTTGCTGTGCGTAAAAATGGCAAGGTTTGCTTGGTTGAGAAGGCAGGAAAGGGCTGAGAAATCAAGTGGGTCCTTCCAGAAATTGAAACATTATTTGTATCAATATTACTTTATTTTCACCGGAGAAGTCTCACGAAATTCCCAGACTCTAAGGTTCTACACACCCGAGATTCCTTGAGAGGCCCGGGGTGAGCAGTTTGGTAGCTGCAGTGTTGTTGTAGTTGTTATGGTTATGTATATATGTATAGGTTAGACTGTTAGTTAGGACACACGTGATTTCTGAATACAACTGTAGCCCCTAGGGAAAAGGTCAGTAAATGAGAAAACTCCGAGCTCATTTTAGCATTCATTGTGAGCAACAAGCAGTGCACGGTAATAAAATTGACCTACCCCTCTTCCCTCAGGGACAGTTCGCACGATGATCCTACTTTCCTTGGCAGCTAAGCCCCCTTCACTGTCTGTATCTTAGTGGCCTGGTAGGAAGGGAGACGGATCCGGTGAGAATACGTTGGTATTTACCGTGCAATAACAATTTTTTCTCTTTAAAAATAGCCTTGAATAGCAGCTTCATGGTAATAAACGAAGGATTGCAACAGTAGACACTACTGTAATATGTGGAAAGAAAACTGTTAACACCACTGTAAAAGAATAACAACTAAGTTAACCTGTTTGTAGGGAGAACCTGTTTCGTCGCACACTCGTCAGTTTGGTTCATGCTAAGAACAATTACAAATACAAACAAGCTGATTTAACGCCAGAAGAACAAAAGGACAATCTAGAACCACGTGACAATAATACATAATACCCAACCCATTTTGCTTTTAGTTAACATCAGAAGTCATCCAGTCTACCCTGGCAACTCAGTACACATCATATTGTAAAACTATCAATTGCAAATCAAATCAAGTCACTGCTAGAAAGAGAAGGTAGGTCTTTGAGGATTAATTCTGGTACATAATCCTACAAATTTAGAATGATTGTTTGTTTTAAATTGAAATGACGTGTATTCAGGTACAATACGACATCAAATTTCCTCATATAACCTGCAGTAGCTGCAGAAATGAAATTGAAAAATATGGTCAAATTTTCAGCATGGTAAAACTTTCCTTATCCTTGTCGAAGCTACTTACAACGCTAACCACGGGCAGTAGGAAACGCTGAATTTAGAAAGAGCTTTACGGGTGATACATCGAGTTATTCCTATCCTAATATATCATTCCATTCGTGATCTATCGACTTGTTTTCCTTCTGTGTCTACCTTTCCTGGGAAGGTGCCATTTTAATCCGATTGACATGACCTCAAGGGAAGGTAGACAGAGAAGGAAAACAAGTCGATATATCACGAATGGAATGATATATTAGGATAGGAATAACTCGATGTATCACCCGTAAAACTCTTTCTAAATGCAGCGTTTCCTATCGCCCGTGCGTTAACCAGCGAGTGTGATCTCGTTGGTGTTTAGTTACTGCTCTTTGAGAATTATCCACAGGGAATGTAATATACTAATTAATAGAGCTTACATGATGTTGTGCAAATGATTATTTCTTTCGTAAAATGTCTAATACTCTCAACGTACACTCAGTAACGAGACTGTGTCGTTTGAGTGATACTGTTAAGAGTTCTTTTTTACTGTAGCTGAAAAATGTCTTGACGTTCCAACATTGATCCCAAATTTGTGTCCAATCAAGGACCATTGTTTTGTCTTTGTGCGATAATTGTCAAATCGATCGATCGCTAACATTTTGCTTTTCTTAGCGAAATGTTTGACCTACCTGGCATTGTAAAAGGTGGTAATACTATGGGGTACATGATTTTGAAGGGAACTAAAGCTAACAAGACCTTGTGAGACCAAGCTATGGCCAGATCCTATCAAATTGTTTAATATCGTAACCGTGGAGCAAGTGATATCAAACGTTAACGTAACAAAGCTTAAGATTGTATGTTTCATTCCATAGGACAATCATAGATCCAGTCGTGATTAACAAGGAAGACATCATAATTGTTAATGGCTACCCAAAGCTGATAGGAAACTCTCAAACTGAAGTGCAATACACTGTAAAAGCAACTGCTGATGGGAAAACATTCCTGCTACCCCCGAGCATCATTCAGCAGGGATTCGAGTCTTCCAAGGCATCATTGGAGAGTGCGCTAAGAGTTAAAGTCTCGAAGGTTCAACTGCTTAGCAGTAAGAGAACGGCAAAACCACTGAGCAAATCGCCTGAAAATAAGAGTGGATTAGTTGCTGGCATTCTTGTGGTCATATTATGCTTGATATTTATGGGCATCGTTGCTACTTTCTACATTCGGAGGAGAAGGTTAACCGTTAATTTTCTTTCTATTTTCTTGTTTATTTTTAGCGGCATTGTGCCGCCAGCGTTTTTGAAATGGATATTAGCATCTAGATCTTTTGCTCGATATTTGCTGGTAGTCATAACTAAGAAGGTTGTTAGCTATTGTACTATTCTTGGCAAAATTCTTCCCTTGCCTAAAAAATCAAGGTTCCCTTTTAACGACAGTCACCAGGGGTTACCAAAACACTGTGACTTTTTGTTTACGAAAAACACTCCGAGCACTATGCAGGCACACCATAACCTTATGTACCAAAGAAAAGTATTTGATAGATCTATTCAATACAAGATGTGTTTGGTTTACTTATTTGAGACCAATGTTTCTCTCAGTGCGGTCTACAGTGTGAATCTGCTCTGTAATAGTCTGAACGTTTTATTTCAGAAAACAACAAAACGAAAATGGAGGCTTCAATGCTTTTGACAATGTGATGTATCGTTCGAATACCGACCTTCAAACAAAACAGGAACCAAACGTTGAAATACAACAACGGCAACAACAACATGCTTCATCGCAGCGAAATGGTAGTCGCAAAAATCCTCTTGAATTCAACAACGCGATTTATGATGGGAGAAAGGCGTATTCTGAAATGATGAGCGTCGATTTACCGACAGATGCCACAGCAGCCAAGGCTCCCAACCCTATTCCCATTGAATCAAGGCAGGGAATGACAGGACTAGTTAACCCCTATGCAGAGCTCCCAGAATGCGAGAAGCAACCTCCTCATGTGGTGACGACATGTGCAACAACGATTGCATCGCCGAAATGTACCCTCCCGTCGATCGATGTACTGCACAATGCCCCTCCTTTGCCAAAGAAGAGACCTTTGCCAGACATTCACAGGCGCGATGACAGTGAGCTCGAAATGCCTTCAGTTGTTCAAGTGCAGTCAGTTAAGAGAGACTCAGTCGATGGCCTGAGTGGGTTCGCGAATCCATGCGCATCTGTTGATGATGATTTGTTCTCTGAAGATGACACGCGAGAAATGGCCGGTTCTATCGAAGATTATATGGATACTGAAGATGGAATTGATGAGCCACATCATTACATGAGCGTTGCAGATCTCAACCTGGCTGGTGCTGTTGCAACTGAACCTGGTGAAATTACAGATCCTCAAATCGATAAACAAAATGCTAAAAGAAACAATTGGGTAAATGTTGAAGACGAGAGTTCTGCTTGAACAGCTTGAGATACTCCGTTGCTAGTATATTTCGGTTAACGTACATGTATGTATATAGCTAGCTCTATTAGAGAAGATTCACAGTTTTGGTGGCATTAATGCATTTTGTAAGTGTACATTCCAATGTTCTAAGTTATTTATATGTTGGCATAAAACCTGTTCTAATTCCAAAATGCGGTGCAACTTATTCGACTGTTTTTGCTTGCCTTTTATAAGGGGTACTAAGTATGCCCCGCTTGTATTATTTTGATTCCCAGTAGAGAGATGGCATTGTTGAAAATCTATTTTAAGTTGTTTACAACAATGTTTTTGCACGTTTTAATAGACGATTGCGCTAAAGATGGCGACGAGGATTTTTTACCAAGATGCATTGCTTTCTAATTAAGATTTTTTAACGATCCTATAGGAATTCGATTAAAGAACGCACTGTATCTTGGTAAGAAATTCCTCGCCGCCATCTTTAGCGTAATCGTCTATTAAGATTCTTTAACGATTAAACAATTAACATAGCAATTCGATTAAAGAACGCACTGCATCTTGGTAAGAGATTCCTCGCCGCCATCTTTAGCGCAATCGACTATTGCCATCGGTCCATCGGTCTGTAAGGGCGATAGCTACGAGCATATCTTGCAATGAAAAGTCATGCAAATCATAAATGATTGTGGGCGTATTCTTTTGGGCATCTGAAATCTCGGATGTCTTCTGAAAACGGAAGACTTTGCAGAGAAAAATGTCAGTTACCAAAAGAATCCTCAGGGAGTTGGCAGACTTCGCAGAGATAAATCCCAAAAGAATACACATTCTGAAAACGGTAGAGTTGGCAGACTTCGCAGAGATACATCCCCAAAGAATACACATTCTGAAAACGGTAGAGTTGGCAGACTTCGCAGAGATACATCCCCAAAGAATACACATTCTGAAAACGGTAGAGTTGGCAGACTTCGCAGAGATAAATCCCAAAAGAATACACATTCTGAAAACGGTAGAGTTGGCAGACTTCGCAGAGATACATCCCCAAAGAATACACATTCTGAAAACGGTAGAGTTGGCAGACTTCGCAGAGATAAATCCCAAAAGAATACACATTCTGAAAACGGTAGAGTTGGCAGACTTCGCAGAGATAAATGCCAAAAGAATACACATTCTGAAAACGGTAGAGTTGGCAGACTTCGCAGAGATAAATCCCAATGGAATACACATTCTGAAAACGGTAGAGTTGGCCGACTTCGCAGAGATAAATCCCAAAAGAATACACATTCTGAAAACGGTAGAGTTGGCAGACTTCGCAGAGATAAATCCCAAAAGATTCTGAAAGTATGAGAAAACAGAATTTACAATATTTCTTTGTATTTTCAAATGTTTTTGTAAACTTTTTCATTTACGAAACAAGGCTCTTTGTGATATCTCAGAACTCTACCAGCTTCAAAAGCTGAAGGTTTCCAAGGCCTCAGAAGTCTACCGTTTTCAAAGACCGTCAAAGAGTGCGTCAAAAATCTCCCAGAAGTGTCCAGAAAACAGAATGACCAAAAGAATGGTCTTTCGTAGAAATGATCTGAATTCTGCGAAGTCCACCGTTTTTCGGTAGAATGACATCAGAGGAGTGGGATTGTAGCTCCCATCAACTCTACCGTTTTCAGAAGATGCCCAAAAGAATACGCCCTTACAATATGATGTTGCTTTCTCCATTTTTGGCTTGACGTCTTAACCATCAAGGAGCTTAATTTGTCAAACGAAAGAAATGCTTTTTAAAACCTCCTGCGATCAAAGCTTAAAGCTAACAATTAATCCAAAGATTCGAGAATACTTTACAGGACATTTCTATTAGATTGTCGTATTTTTAAGGTGTTTTAAATATTTATTGACACGAAACCACTTTGATGTAGAAAGTAATAGCATAGTAATAGAAAATGATGTATTTTGCATTTGTTTTAACGAGTTTAGTGTAGAAACCATAGAAATACCGGGTGTCCCAAAAAACGCAACAGATTCAAAAAATTCTGACCGAAGCTGTTTCAAATTAATGATCAAATGATTATTTTTATCTAAATCTGCAATGATTAGATTAAATTTTGATACATTTTTCAGAATTTTTGGTGACTTGATTCAAGAGTTAAAAATCAACAAACTTCAAATTTGCTGTCAGGGCAAAACCAGAGCTACCAGCATTAGTGTAAAGTATACCGTAATGTTAAAAGAATGGCAACAGCTGAAACTTTACATGAATTCATTAACAATCACACAGCTTCATTAAGAAGCTGTAACAAAGGGATCTCTTACAGATTCATGAGTTATCCATTCTTGAGGGAGCTTTCAGTGTTCATTTATAATTGAAAGTATAAATCTAATAATGGCCTAGTAGTTATTTAGAAAAAGCAAGCAACATTATGGACACTTAAGAAGCATGGCAGTTTTTTGACAGAAATCTTTGTCAGCAATTCGTTGCAGTTACAGGGATTGTCATGGTTTACAATTTGACATTATGATTCATCATTGTTAATGCAGCAGATCTGGTGTTGACCTGGGGTCAAATTTGAAGTTTGCTGATTTTTAACTCTACAACCAAGTCACCAAAAATACTGAAAAATATATCAAAATTAAACTTAATTACTGCAGATTTGAAGAAAAATGATTGTTGGATAGTGATTATGAAACAATTTGCAGTAGAATTTTTCAAATCTGTTGCGTTTTTTTGGACACCCGTTATGGTAGAAACTATTTATCAAGCAATGGCGGTATTTTATGCTTGGAGCATTTTTTGAAATCATAGAAAATAAGACTACGTTTGTACTATACCGGTACCGGTACATTTTTGATCCGATCAAGGGCCCTAGGACGAAATTAACGTAAATAAAAGATCACACGTGATACCAGAATTGTGTTTGGCTGTTTCTTTGTTGATTATTCCCTTGGCTTTGCTTTTCAAACGAGACATAAGCTCCTTGTTTTATCAAATTGAAATCCAACCGTTTTGGCTTGCTTCGCTTGCGTTGGTCGCCATTTGCAATTTTGAAAACCAAACGAAAGTGAGGTGGAGGCCAAGTTGCGTTCACACGATACTGGCAAAACTGTAAAAAGTGAACGATTTCACGGAAAACGGCACATTTTTGCAGCAGATTTTGAAAACGGTAGATTTTGAAAACCGGTACATTTTGAAAACGGCATCGTGTGAACACTCGAAAACGATAAAAACGGAGTGTTGTTCGGTGCAAGGCTGGACGATTCTTAAGGTCAAGGTTTCTTTGGTATAACAAGTTTGTTACTGTCAACTTTTCTATCGTTATCAAATTGTGCCGGTATCGTTTGAACGTAGTCTTAGCATAGTTAATGGTCTAAGCTTGTATTGTATTTGCTGAGTGCTTTCTTGTCGTCCTAACGAGAATGGGGAAGCAATTTATCTGATACACTGTGTCTGCATTTGTCAAAATTGTGCGAAATGTTAACCAGATTTATGAAACGAACAGACTTCAGGCCCTGTTACACCAAGAGCTTTTACGTGAAGCTTGCAAGCAACGCCATTGCAAGTAAGTTTCACGTGAACGCTCATCGTGTAACAGGGCCTTTAAGCAGACAAATTTCGATCTCACCGCATTATCAGCTGCAGCAGAAATAGCATCTTTATCATCTTTAGCATCTTTAAATCGGTGTAAAAAGGTGAGTGTAAAATCCCTTGTGGTATTTCTTCTGATTGAATGGCTTGAAAGAAACTTCTTTTCTATGATTCCAGCGTTAGACTTTCAGAAATAGCGTATTTTATATTTAGACTCATTTGAGGACGTGATGCTAAATTTTGCACATCGTCAACCAGAAAAGTGACAGACTTTAGCTTGATACAATTTTGTGGACATCCCAATAAACTATGGTTGTTTTTAAATTGTTTCATATTGGCTCAATTAAGAGTTATGATGGTTTTAAGTTTGATTGGAAGTTTTTCTTGGATTGTTGAAAAAGAATAGAAACAGTGTAATTCTGAAAATATTGCAGTTTTCAGAAAAGCCCAATGGTAGAATTATAGCAAAATAAGTAAAATTTCTTTGGTGCCATTAAATTCAAAGTTAAATAGATCATTGAATTTTACTCAAACCTTTTTTAAGAGTGGGAGCCCATGCTAGCAGGAATAATTTGGGTGAAATGATACCGTGGTAGTTTTGATTACACCAGATATACTGATAAGCTGATTGAGACGGATAAATTTATCGCACATATAAGCAGTATCAAGCAAATAGTCCAATGAATGATGTTGAAAGAAATAACGAAACATTGTACGTAGTGCACTCAAGAGCGCGCGTTTCTTCACAAATTCTGTGCAATAAAATCAAAGAGTCAAAGAGTGCTGTTTTCGCCGGACTAAAATGTGTGTGAATATTTTTGCTTTTAAAGCAAAACACCAACTGTAAAAGGTATGATATTTTGAAAACGGTCGTGGTTCATAAAAAACCTAGATTTTAGATTCTGAATTCTCAGGGTCATGAAAAGGAAACTGTCAAAGATGGATCCTACTTCCTACAGCCCAACAAGGACAGCTTTCGTAACACAATAGCATCAGCTCTTTTTTTATTGATATCCAGGCCCGGGGGGGGGGTGGTACTTGACTAGAGAAGTGACGGCGGTGTGTTGAAAACTTCTCTGCACCCTGTCGCATAAAAATGGGCCAAAAGTATACCCTGTCGCATAAAAATTTGCCTCTCAAATACAGAATAGAACACAATTTTTGCTTGTGATACCCTGTCTCATAATTTTCGTACCTATTATGATACCCTGTCGCATAATTTTTACCGCAAAAGGACACCCTGTTGAGCAGCACATCCCGTCGGGTCCAGTATGGGAGTACCCTCTCCGGGTACGCAGGATACCCCAATTCAAAACGATCAGTGATTGTAGACAAAGAAAATTCTCTAAACATGTAGCAAGACAAACAAACCCGCAAAGGTTGCCCTGAAACTAGTAGGGCAAACTGTCGCATTGTGCACACGAAAGGTGGTTTTTAAGAGGAGTCATGAGTTTATGATAAAAGAAGAAGCATCAATCTAAATATTTGCCTGGCGGATATTGTTTATTTGCATCAGAAGCCAAGCTGAAAGCATTGATATTCTTGCATACATAGGGCTTGAATAAAACAATTACTACTCAGCTCCTGAATCAAATAATCAAAATCTGCCTGGCAAAACCTTAGATTTATCCTTCTTTTTCGTTATAAAATCGTGATTTCTCTTGAAAATTTCCTTTCGAGTGCACTAGGTGACATTTTTCACTGCTGGTTTAAGGACAACGTTCGCGGCTTTTTTTTAATTATTGATTGAGACGATTTCCTTTATCGGCAATCATTCATTGCTTTGAATTCCGGTGTCAGTCAAAAGCAACTGATGCTATTGTGTTACAAAGTCTGGCATCGTTCTACGGCCTGCATGCCTGCTTGCAAGTTACTTTGGCCTTTGCTCTTGGACTAAGCACAGTCGATGCACGTGTCGAACGAAAGTTCCTATTTATTTTGCGCCTGTCACTGGCATGAATTGTGTCCATTTTGCTTGAACTATTTCTAAAATTGTTTATATTTATATTATCAAGTATTATTTGAGCACTCGTCCAAGAGAATGTGTTTTAGACATTTTTACATTATTATTGATTAATGGTAGAGATGTACACTTGCTTAAGATTTCAATATGATATGTATTTCCTTTTCTGCTTTCAAACTGATTGTACTTTGAATTCGAAGAAAAACTTCTGAGTTTCAAGTGAAAATCGCAACTGGCCTGGTAGTGATATGGAGTACCTTTCCAAAGGTTTCGTGGTCTCAGATCAATTGGTCAAACTCATTCTCAGAAGCCACGTGATCTGGAAGGTGAAGAAAAACTGGGCATACAGCTGGCTCTACTGCGTAAGGTGGTCAGTATTTTGACAACAGCCAGCTATCCATTCTGATTTGGAACTGCAATTAAAGGACAAGTCCGGGGTTGGAATAATTGTTCATAAAATGAAAGATTACAATGTTGTGAATGGTGTGTAGTAGTTTTTTCCAGCCTTCTGTCTTTTCTCTGCGAAATTGTGTATTTAGATCTGTGAAATGAGCTTAATGACGTCATTATTCATGACGTAATTTCGCCCATTTCGCCTTCGACCTGAACGAGGCTGTTTCCTTGTGGAACTCTCAAGTAATTTCCGACGTCACAATCGAACCTCCATATCGAGGCTAGCCATTTTATCGCGTTTTCAAAATGGCGACGACATTGGGCCTAACTCACGAAAAAGTTAGTGCACTTTGTAGAATTTTCGAATATGCACAATATTGATAGAAGCTCTAACGCCACTCTATCAAACCTCGTGTATAAAAAATAACGTAGGATAGAAAAATTTGTAGAATAGCTAAAAGGTCTATTGTAGAAACCCCGGACTTGTCCTTTAAATGTTCTGCAAGTTGCTGGTTGCTCTAGGGATGATTTTTCACTCTTCTTATTCGGAGGAATGGGCGAATGTTACGAATCTAAGGCCTTCTTGGTAATAGGTAGTAGGAAGCCTGCGTGCAGACTATACCCAAGGAAACGATACACAGGCTGGATAATAGCAGACCAACTCTCCAGTCAAAATCTGCAGCTTTGGGTTTTCAAATACTTATCATGAATCTGGGCCTAGAAATGCCTTCAAAATCTGAATAGACCATTTGAAAGAGGTTTGGGACAGCGCCCTACTTTTCTGGAAGATGGCGAATACGAGGGAATCTTTTCCACGATGCTGAACTGGAGTTGCAGTGTGAGATGTTGTGGACAAAATGTGGAATTTAACTCCCGTTACATGGTTCATAAAAGACCAGAAAGGCTTCCGCATGAAAACAAATACTTGCCTACCACATCAACGCAATTTTTAGCACTTTTTACTACGGGGAGATGTTTATTTCTTGAATTGTTTCTGCGAAGTTTGGACTTCATGATCATGACATTGATGACGAAGGCTTCTGATTTGATCAGATAAATTTTGGATTTCTGACGTTTTAGTGGAGCTTATTCTCCATAAATTGCAGGAATACGAACAGTCGTGCATGTCAAAAACTGCCAAGAAGCAAACAAAGATTTTCATACTTTCTCCAATGCTGAAGCTACCAGGGCCTTTCTAAATCAAGTCAACTGAAGAATCAACAGTTTCTTCGATCTTCCAATTTCTGTGAGTGCGTTTATTGACAAAGTTTGGCTTGTATGATGTTTCAAAAGAAAGCACTTCTCTGTGCATATTCATAAGATAAGGCAAGCAGCTTAATTTGTTCTCATTAATATTTGTAAAACTTTTGCTCCGACTGAAAAAATCGAACGCAAACTGCAACTTAAAATTGCGCCTCTCGGCCAATATGTCCAAAACAACATGTGTGCCTCCAAGCAAACAACGTACTTCAACAAATCTTTGACTTGGCATCTGTTCCACATTGTGTGATTAAAAAGCGACAGCATTTCTTCATATTTTCGCTCTAATATTTATAAATGATCCGTCGCAAACCAGTTTTCTTTTTATTTGATCCCGAGAAGCAGAGAACGAATTGACGAATACATATTTTATCACAAATATTTTCCCGCCAAAGTATCTCCTTTCGGGGCTAAAAGAGCATAAGAGACCCTTGCCTCCATTTGCCTCCATACGTTTGTACCAAGCTCCATTTATTCATAAAAAAATCTAACTTTGGCAAGTAATGATCATGCAATCCCAATTCGTCGAACTCGAAGAAATAAAGGTTCCGTTGTAAACAATGTTAAACATCACTTAAATGTGATAAGCAATTCTTTATTTTTATCAAGTTGCAAGCCTTTGTAATCCCTTCTGGTCCACCAATTGCATAGAAACTAGAGTTAAATTCGCTTTTTCCTGCATTTCTTCGCCCACTGCAACTGTATTTCAACATTTGCAGTGAGAAGGGGATTCCCCTTCGCAGATAATCTGCTATCTTCCAGAAAAGTAGCGCACCGTCCCAGACCTCTTTGAAAAGGTCTATTCACACAGAGTTAGACACACATACAGCGCAAACAAATATATGATTTTGCAGCTTTTTGATTTTCGTGTGCACCTTGCGTTTTCTAACCACCTCATCCGCATTAGCATAGTATTCAATGTTGCAAGTTCGAGTTTCGTTCGAGATTCAGTAACTTCAGTGCATACAGTAATGCAGAGATACGTCATACAAAGGAAAATACATAAATAAAAAGATACTATACATACAATATAATGATACTGTATACTGTACATTTGTTTGGGGAAATTCCGCTCCCCACCCCAACGAGCGTGGGAAACCGTTCCCCCATGCCCCCAAGCAACCATCAATCACCCGGGAGCCAACCGGCCCTCCGAAACCCAGGAATGTTCCACAGGATCCCAAAAGACCAACCTGCCCCAGAACAATCAACAGTGACCCAGAGAAAAGGATCGAGAACCGGCTGACCGCACGTTATATTGCTGAGACAGAAATGGATGCCTCCGACGACGGGGGGGGGCCATGCCCCCCCCCCAATTTTTTGCAAATCATGCCGTTCTGAATGGCAGCTCATCATGTTGTGCTGTGGTAATTTTTTCTTTATATAGTTTGCCCCCCCCCACTTTTCAGATCTGGTCGGGGCCTTGGAAATTCCAGGCAATTTGGTTCTTCGATTAGAAGACTGTATGTCTTTTGGCAGATGGTATCATTTGGCACTTACAGCTGCCATTCTCAAAATAAACGTTTCTTTTGCATTCAATGCTGCTGCTGAGACTCGATTTTTTTGAGAGATGCCTTTATTGTTTTTAGTTCATCAAGGATCAGAATTAAATGTTCACTTTGCGTTGGTGGATGTGTTACTGCCATTTCGATCGCTTTTTCTTGCTTTCCTGACAATGAATAGAGACAAGTTTGAATTAGTAAGATGACAGATTACATCAATATTATAATCGTAACTTAATTTAACTTAAAGACAAATGAGGGAGATACCAGGCAACTTAGGTGGATGTTGATAGATAATTTTTAGGTGAAAATAATTTTTGGTCAAAATGTGTTTTTACCATAGAGGTATACTTTCACCCTTTGTCTCTCAAATAAACCCATCTAGAAACTTGGGAGAATATTTCATTGGTGCAAACTTGATGATTTAAAGTGGGTAGTCATTATTTTACCTCCTTAGCAACGGTTGCTATGTGCAAATTTTCCACCCTAAAACTTTTGTGAGTCCCCATATGCAACTCAAACCCCCTTCATTGCCCTCCTTCTTTCGTCCCATTTTACATGAAGTACTTGCATCACTGTTAAGGTGGTTCTGTCCTTGCTAACATAAACTAATTCATCAAACAAATATGTATCTTTGATCAAGAGTAGGAGGATTTTTGGAAAGAAGAAACGAGAAGAAATGGTTGAATTACAGTGGCGTCGTGGCCGGGGGGGGCCAGGGGGGGCCATGGCCCCCCCTGTGAAAATGTTGTCGGAAAATTCGTCAGTTTTCCACTCTTGTCGGAAAACCGAAAAAAATTGAATTAATCTATTTTCTTTACATAGCTACTTTATGGTAATCGAAATGTGTACATGACATATCGCTTTTTCGGTCGCGAAAACGCAGTTTTTGATGAAAAAGTAGGTCTTTCGGCAAAAAACTAGGTCTTTCGTTCGCTTTTCTGCAAAAAATTCCTTTTTCAATCGATAGAAAGGTGTGTATTCTATTGGAAAAATAGACACAATAGGCGCAAAATTTTCGGACGAAGAAATTTCAGACAAATGCTTTCGGTCAAAACATTCCTGGACTTTTCCCCGAAAATTCGGTCGTTTTACCTTCATTTTGGTGGTTAAAAACGATAAATTTACAATTCATTTTGCACGCTTCATATACTTAAAAATTGTCATGCATTTATGGTTTGTGCATTAAGCTTTCAATGAGTTGCTCGTCAGAATTTGCACAAGTGAATATTGTTGAGGAAGATGGAAATGATTACTAAGATGGAACTACTTTCAGTTTCTGTGAACGGATGCTTATGGAAATGAAGATTTATATCAAGGTATCACGTTGTTATCTAAAATTTGAAAACGATCTATTTTTCAGTGCTTTTGAGGTCCTTTTTTCGAAATTTCCCATGAAAAACAAACAGTAGATTCTTCAAAATAGGGGCGTTTTGCAACGATCTAAAGGGCGTGGTCACAGACAAATTTCCCGGAGGCAAGCCCCCGGACCCCCAGTTTTCCTCCCTCCTTGCGCATCTACCTTCAGCCTCACCCCCAACACCAATCACGTCTCGACAACAGCCTCACCTCCAACAAGAATCGCCTCTTAACAGGACTGCTGTGTCCCTTTGAAAAATTCTTCGCTATTATGGAACATTTATATGACAAAAGTTCTGAGACATTTTGCCACTTTTTATACGTTATATTCCTGCTTCATTTCTGTCGGAAAAATGTGTCTTTGTCGGAAAATTCTGACCCTTGGCCCCCCCTAAAATCATGCTCCCACGACGCCACTGTTGAATTAGCTGCAGTTTGCACACCTACTCCGGGTAGCTAAAGCTTAGGCCATGAAGAAGCACAAGGCTTTCCTGCTCTCCACCAACAGATCTGAATTGAAGAGCAACAGGAGCTGCCCCAGAAAGCAGAGAACAGCATTTAATAAGAATTCTGTCACTGTATTATAGATGAACATAAGATGGTAGAGAGGCAGCACAGGCTGGGTCATCCTGGCTCAGATTCCTGGTGTAAATATCAACAAGATATGACAGCAAATACTAATACATACATAAGAAGAAGGCGCTTACAAAACATGAGGAAACAGATAAGTGTTGGTACACAGTATCTATGAGGTGGCTTTGGAACTGGAAAGTACCAGAGGTTGAGAAGAAAATGCTAATAAGAATTAACACAAAAACATTAGCAAGAGGACAAGATCATGCAGTAGTGAAATAACAAAACAAGCCAAGGAACCAGAAAATCCAGGTATTGACATTGAGATTGTTGACAAAAATAAAATACAAGTCTATGTCCATGAGAAGAAACATTCTCAAAACATTATATCTTAAACTATGTGGTATTTGACATTACATTTCAATTCCAAACCTTAAAGGTTTATAACTGAAACAAAATACTTGACATTCTGCAGTCTTGCCAAAAGTACATGCCACAAAAGTGCGTCTTGATGTCTCAAAAACTTTAATCGGGTTTTACTCAAAATGTGAAATTTGAACTTTAAGAATCAATTTCTCAGGAATTATTTGTCCAATTATGATAAAACTTGGTCAGAATACAAAATCAAGTGCAGGCAAGAGGATGAGTAGACAATTTCCTCATATGTGTAATCCGCTGACCGGTATCGAGGAAAAACAGTTTTTTCTAAGTTGCCATAGCAACAGTTGCTATGGGAACTTTTCCTCTGCTCATCCAAGAGAACTTTTCATGTTTGATCATCTGATCATCAAATAATGTCCAATCATGAACCCTGGGGACTTTAAACCTTTCTCATACATATGAATGCAGTATTCTGTTCCGGTCTGTAAAATACACCAAAACCAAATTTTATTCAAACTAACATAATGATATGTACCACTTTCTATTTTTCTTCAAATTTGGAAAGTTTCAGCTGGTAAATATGTCCTGTTTATCAGTTATGCAATAATATCCCCAAGTGATGATTTTTTAAGTTTACTATCTACATCCACCTTACGTTAGAGGCCTGGGCAATGTAAATATAGCCTATTGTATTCGATGATCTTGAGGGATTATCAAATCAATTGAACAAATGAAGTCATGCAACCGTCTTTGGTTTTATTTTCAAACCAAACGCTTATCTTTCATTTGTCGTTAACATGAAATTAATTTTCATTGTAAAAAATTGACACGAACAATACGAAATGTAACAAAAAAAAGGAAGTTTCAAGATTCTTTGTGTATTGCAATTTTCATGATTCTTCAAACGTGCTGGTAACAAGGAGCACGTGTATTGCTTTTGATTTTAAACCATGCGGCATAGGATGCCTTGAAAACTGGCTGGCAAACTCCATTGCATACGAAAAAGAGGTGTTTGCGAAGAAAGGAAAAGAGTATCTACCAAAAGATAGATAATAAATCAATAGTTTTATATGCCGAACATTAAGACTTTGCTTCCATTGCTTTGTTTTCAAACAGGGACCGCGGAGCCGGGGGGGCTGGGGGGGCTTTAGCCCCCCCAATAATTTTCAAGATAAAGTTTTTCGATTTCTAGAAATCATGTTAAAATGAGCTCAGCAACTTCTTTTGAAACGTGAAACGGTGTGTGCAAATATGATTCAGAAAGAGTAGGTGGCCACTTTGGCTTGATGAAAAATAAGAACTTTTTGAGGCATTGGATCTCATTGTCGAAGCAATCAATGAGAGGTTCAACCAGCCCAGCTTTATTTCTTCCCAGAATCTTGAATCTCTTCTCGTTAACTTCGTTTATGCAAGCGACGTTTCGTCTGAAATGAAATACGTCGAGGAGAATTATGCCGACGACGTAAAACTTTCACTTTTGTTACCACAGCTTGAAATATTCAAACTTTTAGTGAAAGATGTGAAGATAGATTGCTTTCATGATATCTGGAGGTTTTTGAAACAAATTCCAGTTGCTCAAAGATTGCTAATAAGTGAAATTGTCCAAATTTTTAAACTGCTGAGTGTCAATCCTGCAACAAGTGCAACTGGTGAGCGATCATTCTCTTTAGCAAGGCGTCTAAAAACTTGGCTTCGCTCAAGAATGTCCCAAAAAAGGTTCAACAACTTAGCAATTCTTCACAATCACAAACAAAGGACAGACAGAATATACAATATCGTAGTTGCAACTATTTTCATCAATAGAAATGAGAACAGGATACGAAATTTTGGGAATTTTCAGTAAAATGTTGATTCATTGATGATACAAACTTACTCAGAATAAACAATGTTCGCGTTTTTAGGTTCTGTTATGTTTAAAATGCTCAACTCTGAAAGTATGACAGCGTTATGTTATATTACCGTATTATCTATTTCTTAACTGAAATAATTCCAAGAGATATTTAACTTCGACATAAGACTAAAGCATAGCGTTCCTTTAGGCCTTTTCCTTTATACCAAAAGATGCTGCGTGTGGTCCCCGAGCCTTCGCTATCAAATGTTAGACGTACTATAGACTGCAAACTATTTTCCACTTTTATGGCGATTTACAGCAGGATTTAGTGGTTAAATATGCTGCAATGAATATCTTTTTCCGGGCGTTTCTTGGCATGTAAAGGGCGTTGGTCACATTTATAGCCAAAGTAGAGGGCGTGGTCAGGAAAATTTTTCTGGGGGCTTCGCCCCCAGACCCCCTCACGTGTTCTCCCTACTTTTTAGCCCCCCCCAATCGAAATTAAGCTCCGCGGTCCCTGAAAATCTCCGCCACTGTTGGTTTTCTTTCGGCCTGTTGAATCAAGAGTTTACAATTTATGACTTGGCAAAAGAAAGCCTTTTTATACAGGTAGTATCCATTGCTTTTTATTGACAGCGATATGCAATCGCCACTCTACGGAAAGAACGAATCATGGTCGCAGCCTGCGCGCTCAAAATGCTGGATGAAAAACTGCTACGAGAGAAAGGTACGTCTCTCATCTTTGATCAAGAAGTTTATCAACTTACTTTTTCGTAGCTGCTTAAAATCAATTTTCAATTCAAGCCTTGCATTTTTTAAACTTTCTGTGCATTTTATTTGAATCATAGGCTAGCCGATCAAAAGTAGGCCTAGACTTTTAATTTGTTCAGCAATAGTCTGAATTCAATGTTTTGTTCGGACTAGACCTCTAAGTTGACTTGTGCAAAGCACATTGATCTTGACTAAATTGTGAATAATAAACTTCTGGAAAATAGAGGGACTGCAGCTGAGGGCGAGATTGGAAAATATAATGTGTGGCATGGCAGCCACCTTGCTCGCCTGTGTTGATGCATCATTTCACAGAATGAGATTGGTTGGTAAGGGAAATTTCTCCAACAAAATGAACTCTTTGAGTGCAGTAATAGCCCAATGACGTTCCCATCAAAATTACAAAAAGCTCTTTGTTAGCATTTTTTCAAGATTAAGTTTTCTAAGAACGCAGCTGATCAGTCAAGTAGAACAACAATCGAAGAGTTTTCAAGAAACCAATAAATTTTCCCACCCAGTACTGAAAATCATGGGTACCAAAGGTTTTTGCAGTTTCTCCGCATCCTTCTTACATGTTCGTTGTATTCATTGATAGGTAACTTCCCAAGCATTTCGTGAGTTTTACCAGAATACAGCGCCAGTATCGAATTACCTTCTCAGACAAAATAAACAAGTTTTTTGAGCAGTATCCAAGTTCTCAGTCGAGGTTCTTACTGGTTTAGTTCTTAGTTGAATTCTTGAAAAGAGTTTCTTATTAACAAGCACTGTTTAATCATGCTGAAAACGGATTACACAGTACTACGATGACCAAAAATTTAAGAAACTCTAGTACTACGCTCAAGAACATTAAGAAACTCTAAAACGTTATATCTGTATGTCTCTCTTATTCTATGTCTCTCTAACAAAGGTGCCTCCGTCTTTTCTTGACAACTGCAAAATTGGTAAACATGTGCATGGCTTCTTCTTGATGACAATGTCAATGCAAAATGGAAGCCCTTTCTCGAGAAGAAGGCTCAACTTCGAACAATACCGCAATTTTAGGCCCAAACAAATAAGAAACTAATTAAGAAACTTTTACTACTAAAACACCGAAATTTTCATGCGAAATTAAGAAACTTTTAGTACCAAATGCTGATGCAAAAACAATTTAACATGTACAAAACAAGGGCAGATTTTGTAAGACGATATCATCATTGCTTTTCATAGAAACCAAAATACAAAGGAATTAGCGATTGCAGACAAAGGAAACTCTCTCTCAACCAGTAATTAAAAACAAACAAAGCCGCAAAAGTTGCTCTAAAACAAAGGTAGCTAGCTCGCTCGTTGTGCATTTCAGAAACGGTTTTTATGAGCAAACATGGGTCTATATCGAAAAAAGAAGAATGTAGCTAAACATCTGCCTCAGGCATTTTAGTTGTGTGGTTCAGAATGTGAGCAGTAAATGTTTTAATTACACCCAAAAAATATGAGAATTGAACTGCGTCCCAATCCGCTTTTCCACGAGCTTTTATACCTCTTGACTCAATCAACAAGGACAGATTTCGTTTTGAACCAATCAGCGTGTTTGTTTACATCGGTGAGGTTAACCAATCACACTACGTAATCTAACATCACGTGACGCACTGCGATTTTGCGGAAATTCAGAAGCTGTGGGGATGAATACAGAAATACCTCCCCCCAAAAACTGGCGATGTGCAAAGGGATTTTTGACAAATCATGAATGTTTTTACATTTTCTGTTAGACTATAAGCTTGCCGAAAATTCTACCATCTCGGATTTTGATATTCAACTCAGATCGAGAGAAATCTATGTTTGAATAACGCCCTAAAATCAAGGCAACGACTAATGTTGTAGGTTCGGCAGAAAGATATTCCTTGAAGGACTACTTCAGTCTGTTGCACAAAGGCAACAAATATTGATTCGTAGACCACATTAAACCAGTCTCCATGAAATTTTCAGTGCTGCATAACATTCAAAAGGGGCAATATCTTCCATGATACCGAGCACGGTACCATCTTCTGAAGCACTATAATCACATTCTAAAGGGCCAAAGCTCAACAAGAGACCCCTACCAATAATATCAAAAATAAAATGTAAATCACAAGATACTCACCAATTCTTCATTTAATATGATGAACCAAAACTGGATAAGTCCAAAAGTCTATAGGTTGCAAGCGACACAAACGAATTTAAAAAGAATAAACCCAATCGATGATTTCCCGAGGTTTGAACAGCACAGTCTTCACTGTGCTACAGTGTTGATGAAATGTCTACGACATTCAAATTCTGAGCTGAAATGACACAAAACTGATAATGTCTGAAAAAATAGCATTTGTTTGCACAAACAAGTCGATTTCTTATCCTTAGATAATTCTTTTTCAGTTTATCGAGAGAAAAGTTGGGAAATTGACAACAGTCTAGATTTTGATGAAGGGGTCCGGTCACATGAAAGTGAAACTCATTTATTCTCCTGCAGTTTCAGACATTGTATAATGGAGAGGTGAACATTGGAGGAAATATGAGGCTTTCATAGGGGATCCTTGCTCCCCATTAAAAAGCAGCAAGTCTCTTAATGTTGCCCAGATATTCTGTCTTCCTTGCTCTCAGGATCACGGATCTTTCTCGTTCATGATCCTTGTTAGCACTGGCTGAAATTCACGTTTCTAGTAAGGGAGGAGGGGGGGCGGACGTCGTGAAAATCATCAACGTTTCCAGCTCAAGCCTAGGACATCTTACGAATCGATCTTGT
Organism: Aurelia coerulea; assembly: GCA_039566865.1. Lineage (NCBI taxonomy): Eukaryota > Metazoa > Cnidaria > Scyphozoa > Semaeostomeae > Ulmaridae > Aurelia > Aurelia coerulea. The sequence goes on from CM076944.1 coordinate 23,405,423, forward strand.
TTGCAAATTTTTCCAATTGCTGTACAGAATTGGAGAATATGGGCTGGAGAGGGGGGGGGGGCACGTATGTTTCTTTACAAGAAACTAAGGCTTTGGGCCATTTTGCCACCAAAAGTTTCTTAAGCGCGTTTCTTATGGTTTTAATGCCGGAAGTGTAGAGTTGATTTAGATTTGTCAAAGGGCTCCCAAATTACTTAGCAAGATATAAAAACAAGTAAATAACATAATTTGCACTCAAAATAATGTCCAAACACTTGCTATAACTCTACACTGTCAAAAAAGTTTTGAGTGCGATGGGAAAATTAAAAATGCAAATTGCAAAAGTCCTTTAGCATTTTAAATTCAGGTAGGGTTGTTTCTTAACTTTTGAATAATTGAGCCTACCCTTTCTTATAAGCGGTTTCTTATGAAAGAAATACGTGTAATTGCCTCCAAATCCTTCACAATTTTTGCCCCTGTTGTTTAGGTCCTGCTCGTTTGTTCCCAAAACCGCTATCAGAAATTCAAATGTTTCTCGTTTCATACCAGATACCACTTCCATAAATGTCTTTGCTTGCATGAAGAAAGAATGGCGATCGAGACTGTTCTGAAAATTGACCAAATGTAGACAAAAAGCGACGAATGGATCTCTCCCCTCCCTGAGACAGTGGTTGAGTAGTTTGAGTGGTTGCTTGTTTCCATCTTTTAAACGCTTTCGAAGGCATGGCCATGTTGCCCCATTTCTTAGAACTGCTAAAATATCTACGGAACCTTCTTTTTGGGAACTGCTTTCAAAGCAAATAACAACCAACAGTTTTTTGGATGTGGAAAAGGCAAGAGCATATCGTAAGATATCCTAAAAGTGCAGGAGAATAAATGAGTTTCACATTTCATTTGACCTGACCCCTTCATCAAAATCTAGACTGTTGTCAATTTCCCAACTTTTCTCTCGATAAACTGAAAAAGAATTATCTAAGGATAAGAAATCGACTTGTTTGTGCAAACAAATGCTATTTTTTCAGACATTATCAGTTTTGTGTCATTTCAGCTCAGAATTTGAATGTCGTAGACATTTCATCAACACTGTAGCACAGTGAAGACTGTGCTGTTCAAACCTCGGGAAATCATCGATTGGGTTTATTCTTTTTAAATTCGTTTGTGTCGCTTGCAACCTATAGACTTTTGGACTTATCCAGTTTTGGTTCATCATATTAAATGAAGAATTGGTGAGTATCTTGTGATTTACATTTTATTTTTGATATTATTGGTAGGGGTCTCTTGTTGAGCTTTGGCCCTTTAGAATGTGATTATAGTGCTTCAGAAGATGGTACCGTGCTCGGTATCATGGAAGATATTGCCCCTTTTGAATGTTATGCAGCACTGAAAATTTCATGGAGACTGGTTTAATGTGGTCTACGAATCAATATTTGTTGCCTTTGTGCAACAGACTGAAGTAGTCCTTCAAGGAATATCTTTCTGCCGAACCTACAACATTAGTCGTTGCCTTGATTTTAGGGCGTTATTCAAACATAGATTTCTGTCGATCTGAGTTGAATATCAAAATCTGAGATGGTAGAATTTTCGGCAAGCTTATAGTCTAACAGAAAATGTAAAAACATTCATGATTTGTCAAAAATCCCTTTGCACATCGCCAGTTTTTGGGGGGAGGTATTTCTGTATTCATCCCCACAGCTTCTGAATTTCCGCAAAATCGCAGTGCGTCACGTGATGTTAGATTACGTAGTGTGATTGGTTAACCTCACCGATGTAAACAAACACGCTGATTGGTTCAAAACGAAATCTGTCCTTGTTGACTCAATCAGCATATCAGATCTTTTAATCTTTTATCATATAAAACGAATGAACAAATCTGCCAGCGTAACATAATTGCTTGCGGTCATATCAAGGCACATAGTGACATAACAATGCCTTCACAGAATTTGGCAGCGCAGAGAAAAGAGAACAACTACTCATGCTTTATGCAGTTTTGTATAGTGCCGTGCAAATATGGTTCCATGCAGTAAAAACTCACATAAAATAACATTTGATTCTCTGTAACAGGCTGAAATGGCTCCACACATTTATGTTGTTGTTTTTATACACAGTAGAAGGTGCTTAATTGCTTAATTGGCAAAGATTCAGCCTGAAGGTTCTTGAAAAGCAGATTCTTTAACCCTATTGTGGTCGGGCTATTTTGGTCAAAGGGGGGGGGGGTAATAACTCTTGACTCGTAACAGGCAGAGCAACCAGATTTGGTGTGCTAATAGCCCTATGTAATAGCCTTACGTCAGGATTTTTCTTTGTATGGTCGAGAAGAGTGGCAAAATTGGTCAAAATCAGGAAAATGCGATTAAATCGAATTTGAAGCCCAATTTCCACCCAAGCATGCTAATTATGATAAAATACAACGAATAACACTAGTCTAGAAAAGAAGCTTGCAAAATACTGGAATTTTTTGTTACTTTGTTCGCGAAAAGTGTGATTCTTGAAATTGTGATTTTGACAGGGTCTGTCCCCAAATATGGTCTCCCTCCCCCTCATTGGTCAAAATAATTCGATGAAACTTTGCTGGCACTAGCACAATAGGTAGCTGCGAAAAGTCATAAAGTTTGATTGCCATAGACCTCGTCATTGCTGAGATATCAGAAAAAATCTATTAGGGGGGGGGGGGGGCAAATGTGCTCCCCTTCGACCAAAATAAGGTTAAAGCAGGTTTTTAACTGCAGTGAAAGCTCAAGTTCTTTTTCCATAACTTACTTTTAGTGTTCGTCTTTTTCGATCAGCATATTTCATCAATGTTTGTTCCAGACACATAATGTACTTTGCTGATTCTGGAAATTTCTCTTTATCCTTCAAAAGGTAAAGCATTGTAACATTCTGTTGCTTTTTTATCGGGACCCCAATGCTCAGATGTCTTTTGAAAAGCGTTTCTTGATAATACGCGGCAACATTGGTTTCTAACAATGCTCCCACAACATCTAATGATTCTGCCCGTTTCAACGCTTCCTCGTTAGTGTTAACCACTGCAAAATATAATGATGATAACTTTTTTATTGACAACTGTAGATTAACCCTATTTCACCTGGGGGGGGCATTATGGCCCCCATCAACCAAACATTGATATACAGCTCTTTGACGATATGAGACAGAATGCTGGTACCAACTGACTGTTCCTAGAATTCAATGCTCTACAAGATTCTACAAATTTTGTTTTAATTATATGAGTCATGTGACCATTAAATGCCCTTATTTGGAGAGATGTCACAAAAGAAAAACACTAAATTGCTTCTAGTTTGGCCAATCCTCGTTCGATTTTGTCTCAATTATTGCCATTGAACTGCTCTCATTAAAAGTTTTCATATGATATATACCGGGTGTCCCAAAATTATGTATTATCGTTTGATTGCTTTATCGTTTGATATGTCCATAACCGATGAACCAATTTTCAAAAACTAGTAAAACCACAACCAACATCTTAAAATTAAATTTAGGTTTAGGCAATCAAATAAAACAAAGTGTTTGAAAATCGGTTCATTGGTAATGGACATGTAAGCAATCAAACAATAATACATCATTTTGGGATACCCGGTAGTTTGCTAATTTTCATTAATGTTCATAGTTCTTTAGATATATGACGTAATACGTCATTGTTTGAATAGGTGTGTAAAAAAGTAAAATTTAATGTGTTATTTTGTGAGCAATTATGATGTTGTACAAGAGTATTAACCTTTTATAAGAATAAAGTTAGTTTTCGCTAAAATATAGGACATTTTTGCAGTTACCATACATAACCTTATTGCAGACTGGCCACAACATATCTAGTTACCTAGCAACGAGTCACGTGACTAATTAAACTTTAATTACTTAATTAGAATTACGATAGATTGATGATACTGTGTACCAACTTGCAACTTCATAACTATCGGTTTTGGAAATAATTAGGGGGGGGGGCATAATGGCCCCCCCCCTCCAGGTGAGGAGTGTATCAAAAGAGCCCAGGTGAAATAGGGTTAAACTGTGATTACCCTCACACGCTGTAGGTGTTTGTCTGCACAGTCATGAAAAGAATAACGTTTAGGTAAAATAAAAGGCTTTGGTATGCGTTTCATGACTGTGCAGACACATATTCATGTAATGCATTACGTTTCAGGTGAGTACACTTTCGCACAAGGGACACTTAAACATATTACACCACCATGACCTGAAAACGACAGAAAACTTGACAGTAATAAACTCGTTGCAATCTCCGCAACAATGAGACGAGAAGTTTCTTTCTTTTTTATATTGATTTGAAATGATTTCAAAACCACAAGTCATCTGGTCTCTACTATGGCTGGCACTTACAATTCAACTATACTAGATATAAAGAAAATGAACAAAAATAAACACATAAAGGGAGACGGGTTGCTGCTTTGTGTTATGACATGATATACTAGTTGAGTCGAAAATGCCCGCCGACGTTTTGACCGACGGCTAGAAGTTTACCATTCAGAAATGTATCTAAGTCCAAAGAATCGATCAACCTTTCCGAAACCGTCGAAACATATTCCGTTTTCGTCATTTAAGAGCGTTCACATGATGCCTTTTTCAAATTTTACCGGTTAGACATCTGTTTTCAAGTTCTGCCGTTTTCAAGTCATTCCGGCAAGAATGTTCCTTTTTATTTCAATGGGAAGCATATCCGTAACATTTTCATTCCGTTTTAAAATTGTTTGAAAAACTCAATCATGAAAATGTCAATACCATGGCTCTTTGGCAAGTAGATTAACGACATTGCTGAAAGACAACCGGGTGAACCAGAAAAAAGTTCCCACCTTTGAAAATTCATAGCATCAAGAGTACTTGATGGATTGGAATGAGTCAGTATTTGCTTGAGAGCCAAAAGATCGAAGTATGTTTGTGATTATACGAGCACTGGAAAAATTGGTAAATTCAAGATTACAAAAATTTTTGGTTGCAAAATGACTGTAAAAGGCCTAAAATACTTGCTCAAATCATAAAGGACTCCTCGCTCAGAACAACAGAGAAAATTCAATTTCTCATAGGTGAGAGATATCGTCTGCACATTTATTGCCATGGGATTGAACATCTTCAGTATCTGTTTGAGAATCTATGTCTTATAACTCTTGAGAGAAGTGAAACGCCCCTGGGTATTGTTCTGTATGGGGAGTGTCCTAACGATTTGATCAAGTGTTTTGGGCCCTTTTTCAGTCATTTTGCAACCATGAAATTTTTGTAAGTTGAGTTCACCTATATTTGCAGTGTTCATAAGAAGACGAGAAAAATCACAAAAATACTTCGGCCTTTTGGCTTTTAACTAAAATTCGAATTATTCAAATCCATGAAGTACTTGCGGTGCTACGAATTTTCGAAAGTGGGAACTTATTTCTGGCTCACCCGGTATAGCTCAGAAGAAGAGAAGGTTTTGTAATGTATCATTTCATAAGAAGAGAAATCTTTTTATCATTATTAGATATATTTAGATCATTGATAAGAGAAACAATTTTTCGTCATCTAATTTTGGTGGTTCTTTAAACGGAACAACTTATTTGGGACACCTAGTCCGCTATAAAATTTGCTTCCATACTAGGTAAAGCGTTCAGTACTATGTACGCCTTAGATAAAGGATTCTTGGTAATAAACTCACCAATTTAACATTAGAATTAGAAACTAAAGAAATTGTTAACTCCAGTAGAGGAAAAACAGCCAAATTAACCGGTAACTAGGGAGAAAACTGTTAAATCCTGCAAGAGAAACAATCAATTGACCTGAAACCCTGACAGGAGAGAAAATAAGTTAATAGTTGCAATAAAGAGCAACGTTGAATAACTAAAAACATATTTCGTCGCAAACTCATCAGTTGCTCTTTCTATAAACTATCTTTCCTTTTTGGGTTTCAGGTTAATTCGTTGTTTCTCTTGTAGGATTTAACAGTTTCCCTCTAGTTATAGGTTAATTAACATCCACAGGTTACGCATTATGTCCAATGCTGCGTTTGTGAGTTTATTACGCTGGGTCCATTTGTTATGGCTATTTCTAGATTCGTGTCATTTGTTCAAAAGGGATAACTGGATGTATTTTGAAAAACTAACTAACAGACGCCTCGAACAAGCAGTTGTCTTAATTTTCAAGAAGAAATGAGAAATCACTCTCAATAGCATATCTTACCAACTGGCTCGCCTCTTTTTTCTTTAACGTAGGAAGCTTCGAGAGTGCCATTTAATGTCACAACCTTGAAACACAATAATAATTTACAAAGAAGCAGCGAAAGTGCTCAAAATTACCGTTACAAAGCGAGTATTGTTACCTACATAACACAGTCATTAAGAGTTTGTTTGATTGGTACCAATTATGAAAACAGTAGACTTGTTACACTCCGGCCAGGCGGAGAATGCGGGAATTGTCCCCCGACGGGGAAATTTATGAAAACAGGTTGACTCGGTCAATTTTGGGGTGCTGAGTTCGAAAATCGTTTTGTATACAGGCAATGGGTGGGGCCTTTAGCCTCGTCTTCAGTAACGAAATGCGTTTGACTAAATGATGTAAGTCAAAATTAGAAGCTATCAGGTAATAAAACTCATACTAGCCGGTTTCAGTAGATCTGCCCTAAAACTGGTTCATGATTATCTTTCAAATAGGAAACAGTGAGTTAAGGTCAATGAGTCATTCAGTTTCTGGTAGGAATCAATTAAGGGTGTACCACAAGGCTCTGTGTTGGGGCCCCCCTTATTTAATGCATTCATAAACGACCTTTTCTTTTTTGGTGGAAGAGATTGAGATTTGCAATTACGCCGATGACACGACTATCTATATGTGCTGTCGTGAACTAGAACATATAGTTTCTTGCCTTGATCCAGATGCTCAAAGGCTCTCTTAGTGGTTTCTTGATAATAGTGCGAAGCTGTATGCTGACAAATGTAATCTTTTGACTTTTGGAAAGAAAACACTGGCGTATCAGTGCATATTGGTGCAACTACGATACCAGAATCTGTTGAAGAAAAGCTTTCGGATGTAACATGGATAAGAACCTTGATTTAAAAAATCATGTAGACATCACATACTTTGTAGAAAGGCTGGACTGGAGTTGCATGCACTTGCACGTATTTCAAACTATGTGGATGTCGAGAAACTGAGGGTTATGATGAACGCTTTCGTTATTTCTCAAATTAGCTATTGTCCAATTTGTGGATGTTCCATGATAGGTCAGTTAATAGGAAAATAAGCAAGATCCACGAGAGAGCTTTGAGAATGGCATACAAAGATAGCTGTTCAAATTTCGAGGAATTACTGACGAAGGCAAACACAGTGTCTATTCTTCAAGAAAGTTTACAGTTGCTTGCTACTGAAATTTTTAAAATTCGAAGGAATCTCAATCCAAGTTTCATGAATCAATTGCAAATCAATTCTCGCATACTTAGGGCCTAAATGAAACAATTACTGCTCAGCACCTTAATCAAATAAACAAAATACCCCAGGCAGATCTTTAGATTCATCCCTCTTCTTTTGTTCGTGACTTCTCCTCAAAACACCATTCACGTGATCAAGGCAACAGTTTGCCCTACTGGCTTCAGGGCATATTTGGGGCCTTGTTTTGAATTAAGAGATGAGAGAATTACCTTTGCATATATTTACAATTGCTTTGAAGGAAATTTTTGTTTTGAAATAATTTCTTTCGCGAGTTCCAAATCACGCATGCTTGCAGAATCCCATTGCGAACGAATAGATATCAATGAGAGCAACTAGTAGCCTGTTAACAGGCCTATTTTTGAAAATTTGTTTGAACAGTTATCCACCTTGGCCTGAGCTAATACACATCCAGGTTTATTTTCCCAAGTCAGAAATTTCTAATAGATAGTTGCTTAGCTAGAGGTACAGGTCTATTGTAGAATCTATTAAAGAGTATATCTGGGGTAGGGGTATAAACGGTATATTTAGTTGTGTTGAATCTAGCAGTTGAGTATTTATTTAGTTGTTTAGTTGGCTGTGTATGAAGACCTCGCCAATTCACCTATAAGTGACTCTTTTTTGTATTAATTCTCCAGAAAATTAAATGGTAGGTAATTTATTTTCATTTTAAAAACACATGTCCTTTGATTAAGCAAAACTCAGAACTTCAATCGCTAATGGCTTGAATTCCAGTGTCATGTCAATCAAGAAGTAACTTTCGCTATTCGTGTAACATAACTTGTGTCGTTGTTGGCTTAATGCAGCTACTAAAATACCATAAAGTTTATGCTGACAGCAGGAGGAGCTGAAAATAGAAAAATTGGAATCAACGTCATAGCAAATTACCTTCTTAGCCGCTATTTCAGAAGTAGGGTTGAGACTACTTGTTAGCATTGCAGTAAATCCGGACATTAGCGCAGCACTCATGAATAACCAAAGCAAACCAATGCAGCGACCAATTTTACTTTTCGGAGTTTTATCACCATACCTTGTGAAGAGAGGGAAATGTGCTATAGCAAATTTTTGGATTTTTGAAACTCAGTTCATAAATTACAAATCTAAAATGTTCGAAAATAATACTCCTCTGTAATGACCATTCAAAGGCGTTTAATTTTGATGGGGTACACAATACTTTGCTAGATGCGTGGATCAAATTTCCAAAAAGCATTGGAACATCCAATAGAATTCTAATTGATATTGACAATGTCCCTCTTTGACATGAACTACTTGGTTAGAAATTTCAAGAAAGGAAAACTAGCCATAAATATCTCTAACTGAACTGAATTCGTAATTTTCTCAGATGTAGTAAGTCCTTTCTGAATCTATATTGATGAAAGGCACCCTGACTGATATACCGGTTGTGTCAATAAAAAGAATCCCCTTTTGAAAGATCACGGCTCCTTAGATATCAAGCTGTTGATATTGTTAGATATATAGTTTAATAGTAAACATATTCAAATTCATTTTAAAATTTACCTGACTGAAATCGGCCACTCCGTTCTGAAATTATGAGGGATTTTCTCAATAATACCAATTCAAGACACCTTCATAACGTGCCGAAAATTAAGAACAAAGTTCCCTAACATTTTTGCCTCATACTTGCCTTATTGCAATGACTTCTGCAAGCATTACTTAGCACGTGCTATCCTCGTGAGAGGATGAAAAAGTCTTCCCCCTGGTATAAATAGCCTATTCGGGGGATTCCGTTCTCCAAGGACAAAATACATGAATAAATGCGAATGTTATCATTTTTAGGAATGAAAACAAAAGAAAATTTGCTCATTGTTTACACTCATTTTTGCAGGTTTTTGGAAGAGGGCTTTCTGGAGAAAATCTCCCATATCCACGGGAAGGAATGGCCGATTAATGCCGGGTAAGTTACTGAACCTTGCTGAGCCTAATTGAACATATTGGCAATAAAACAAGACAGTTTTCAATATCATTGCTTTGATATTCATGGAGCAGTGGCCTTCCAAACGGGGATTTTTTTGACTCACCCTGTATCTACCAACTGGTTGCTCCTTAGGCTACGTAAAATTTACCCCAACATATTAATTCAACTAGACATTAAAGGATAATTGCACCTACTACTGGGTGTCCCAAAATGATGTATTACTGTTTGATTGCTCACTTGTCCATAACCAATGAACCGATTTTCAAAAAAATTGTTTATTTGATTGCATAAAGGCTGAATAGACCATTTGCCAATTAAGAAAAAATTCCGACAGCCCTAGTAACAGTCGGAATCCGGGGAGTCCTCTCCATTACAGTATAATCGGCAAGCCGACCCGGCTCGATTTTCTGACCCGAAGCTGCATTTGGAGCCGATGCTCGATGGTTACTCAGCTAATTTCAAAACAGAAACAAATGTACAAGAGATAATTCGTTTGTGAGTCTTATCACGAATTTGGGGTTCAATATTGCCTCCAGGGGCGAAGCGCGGGGGCCGCGAAAATTGGGAAAAATTTTTGGCCTACCCCATTTTGGCTAGACTGATTGCAAGTTCGTAGTTATTGCTATTGATAGGCTGATGGACGCTATAACTACGACTCATGGCCGTAACTCCGATATGGAAACCATAGCAACGCTGTTGAAAAGGCGACTAATGGCGGTGGGCCTAAATTGTCAGCTCAATCGTCAGATAATAAAACGCCTCAAAATTCAAGTTTTGAGTGACGTTAGCAATGAACAAAAGTCACAAGTATTCGCAAATGTTTCTTTAATATAAGAATTGACAAACCTTTCAGTTTCAACAAGAATTTCCTGATTTTGAAGGCAATCTTCATCTAGCAATAGTGCACGCAAACAGAGCACAGCTCCTGAAATACTCCAACTGCCGAAAAGAGGCCATTAACCTCGTTTCAAAGGGCACAGAAAAATCTGTGCGCGCATTGTTTATTTTCGTCCCACTTTTTGATGTGAAAGTCCATAAGTCCCAGTTTGAGCAAAAGTATATATTGTTGTTGTTGTTGTCATTGCTGTTACTGTTGTTGTTGCGATAACTGGGACTATTTCGTGAGTCTAGGCCGTAACTCCGTTTTGCGAGGGGTAAACGGCCTCGGCATGACAAAAATCGACGAGAATCGGTATTCTTTCACTGAAACACTTTTAATCTTGGGAAAATCAAAGCTGTGGGGAAAATCACGAAAATTTCTACTTAGGCCCTTTTTCCTCCCAAATGGATCGTGCTCGTTTTCCTACTAAATGCACTCACTAACTCCAGATTAATGATTAAATACCTTAAAAAGGGTTGAAATAAGGTCCTCCAAAAGTTTGTTTTCAGTTTCTCGATTTATCCACTTCAGAATCAGCCCAAGACGATCGGCCAGTTTTCGTTGATTTTTCAACATTTTCTCCCAAGTTTTGGACTATTACATTTGAAGTAAGGGGTCAAATCAGCTGATCGTTTGTTTATGTGCCCTACACATCGAATAAGATATTCTGAAGTGGAGAGGATTCCCCGATGTTACTAGGGCTGTCGGAATTGGCCGCGCTCGCCTCAATCCCTTTTTCTTAATTGGCAAATGGTCTATTGTATTTTAAGATGTTGGTTGTGGTTTTACCACGGCGTTTTCATGTCGAAAAGCAGATTGATAAAATTTCTCAAATTCAAGCCTAAGATGGCATGATAAAGAAACGGCCTATTTTTCCAGTCAACATTTTAGATGTGATACAAAAAGCTGAACTCGTATTCGTACTCTCTGAACTCAGCGTTAACTGAATTGTATTCTCTGAACGCCATATATTCTATGAACGTCATTTAAGTTCAGTATTTTGCATCACATCTAAAATGTTGACTGGGAAAGAAAGCAATTTCTTTTTTATGCCATCTGAGGCTTGAATTTGAGCATGTTTATCGATCTTCTTTTCGACATGAAGAAATTGGCCTAAACCACAGCCAATATCCTCAAAAACAATTTAGCATTTCGGCAAATCGGATAAATAAAGTTTTTGAAAATCGGCTCATTTGTTATGGACATATAAGCAATCAAGCGATAATACATCATTTTGGGACGCCCAGTATAATCACAATTTTTTTCCTGGAAATTTTGTTGACATGTTACAAAGGGTTTTGCAGTTGTTTTGCAAAAACAGATCATCTCTAATTAACTACTTAAAAGCGTCAGGGAAGCGAAAACGGCATGCCATACAGATGGCACACAGATGTTCTTGTTGACATTCACCATCGAAAAAAATGTCGAAAATCAATTGCTCTACATATGAATCATTTCATTGGCTAATTCTATGTTTTTTAAATATCATGGCTATCATTTATGCTAGGAGAAGGTCATAAGAATGTTGGCAGGAGGGAATGCGATTGACCATTGTTTATTTAGACTTAAAGGACAAATCCGGGGTTGGAATGATTGTTGATAAAATGAAAGATTACAATGTTGTGAATGGTGAGTAGTACTTTTTTCCAACCTTTCTCTGCGAGATTGCGTATTTCAATCTGCGAAATTAGTGAAATGATGTCATCATTTATGACGTCATTTCACTCACTTCACCTTCGACATGAATGAGGCTGCCAAATATGTTGATGCTCACAACTTCTAAATGGATATAGAATGCGGACATGACGGGCCTATTGGCGACAACTTTAATAAATAATTGCGTAAGAATTAAAAAGTACAATTAAAGATTATTGCTCTCAGTTAAACGTGCACCGAAGCCAAAAACACAGAAAAAGAAAATGATAAAAAATGGACACACAGAATGCTCGAAGAAAATAAAATGAATCGAGGAATAAAAGGTGGCCCGCATGAGGATCGTACACACGACCTTCAGATGATAAGAATGACGCGCTACCAACCGTGCCAAATTGAACCTGCAATGTTTTTTCTAAAACTCTCTTGTAGTTTCCGACGTCACAATCGAGCGTCCAAACCGAGGGAAGCCTTCTTAGCGCATACTCTTACAAGATGGCGACGACATTGGGCCTAACTTACGAAAACTGTTGTACGAATTTACAACAGAAAGAGATCTCCAAACTTGGAAAGAACTCACAATCGTTGCTCGGCAGTTGGTAAGGTTGCTGTTTGACATTAATTGTAGAAACCCCGGACTTCTCCTTTAACTTACTGCTTTTGATTAGTCATTACACAGTTTGATAAATTACCAATTTTAACAAAGATTTAAAGGATAGGAAATGTTTGTTCGCTCTTGCTTCATTAGAAATTCATCAGTTTATCTTGAATCAATCACTTTTCCGATCAAGCAAAGAAGAAATGGTACACAAGGATTGAGGATTCTACAGTACTAGGAAGTAAAAGCGCTCGCTTCGCTCGAGCTTCAACTTTCCTGGCTCCTGCAGAGAGAATCTGAAGTATAGTCAGTGTTGATAGTCTTTAAACCTTAAAAAAATGTAGCTATCCCAAAACCTATTACCGTATGTTTATGCACGCATGATATGATGCACGATGTGCAAGTGCTTGAGGTAGACTTGTTAGTTGGTTAGTTAGTCAACATAGAAGTGTCGATTGAATACCGGATTGCTGGTGCTTCACACTTTCTGTGAACTTTGCATTAGCTATTTTCACTATCTTTGTTTCTCTGATTTTCACTGGCTGTTTACCTTTAATAGTATCGTTACCCTAGGGGTATAAACTCCCTTGTATTCCTGTGTGTTAGTGTGCCTTCGGTTTGAACCTTTTCTTGTGCGAAGGCACGCTAACACACAGGAATACAAGGTGAGTTAGATGCGAATGGCCAAAACAACATGGTTAGGCCAAGCTGAGTTGAAGACACGAGTTGAGACGAAACAAAGAAGACAACAAAGCACGGTAAATAAACTTTTAATCAAAAGATGGGTGTCCTAACATCGTTGGTGATGAATACAAAACGCAACAACTCCATGAATTATGAAACAGAGAAAGGTGTTCATAAACTGGAGTTTAAACAATTTCCAGCTCCTTGTCATTAATGGCTCCACAAGATTAGATTTGATCAACCTTTATGACACCCGAATCTTTGTAACATACACGGTACAAGTGATATTATGATTAATAAAAACTTACCCCACGGTTGTCATGGTAACAGCTGCAAACCAGATAGCGTCCCAAACACCAAGTAGCAGGCCCGTACGAAAGTCTCCACCTTTCTTATGCAAATGTCTTTCCTAGAAGGAGGAATATAAGATACTGCACTAATACAAAGGAGAGAGGAAGCAACAATTAAATCAAAAATACAATTAAAATTCTTATGGGGTGCATGGCTGAGCAGCTTATACAGTTTCCATCAGGTGACTAAAGTTAAGCTTGGTCTCGTGAGGTCAAAATCCGGATGGGTGACCTTCCAGAGGCCTGACCAAGTAACTCCGCCGTCAGGGGCTGCGCCAGTCCTGAAAAAGTGGGCTGGGGGTGGACATGGTATAGAAGTGATTTCCAAAAGGTATACCTTATGTTTCTACATTGTTTCTGCTTTAGAAAAAATGCCGACCTGAGAAAAAACTAGGGGTCCCATGCCTGGGTGCGACATGCATAGTATGCCTAGATTAACTTTAAATAGCTAGAAATATTTTTCTATTCGATATGAAATTTTTTACAAACAAACTACTTAAAACACTACGTACGAGCTACTTGCTACTTTACTACACTACAAGGGCGATACCACGGAGTGCAAGAGACCATGACAACTCCGCAGTCATTAACATGGAGAACGTGTAACTAAACTAAACTAAAATTAAATGTACAGCTACGAAAAATACTCAGGAGCAATTTCTACTGATAAATACTAAGGTTCGTTTCACATTGTATGTCGAGCTAACTTTGGGCAATCAGGTCTTTTTCACAAGAATGGGTGAACTGGAGATTCGATTATCAAATTAGAATGGATTTGTGCTGGAGTAGATTTAGGATGGATTTGTAACATCCAATGTGAAACAAACCTACAGCAAATCTTTCCAGCATACTTAGATAAATTAATGAATGAATTAATGAATGAACTAAATACAACAACTTTGTGGCATGTCGGAACGTCAGAAGCACTTGAGGCAGAGGCCACAACACTGCATAAAATATTTGTCAAAAATTTGTCTTCTTACGGAAATTTCAAGGGCATACTTTGCATAAAAGAGACGTCAGAAGCCATAAAATGTTGGGAAAATTGGCTGAACAGTACCAGAAATTCTGCAAGAACATATGAAATTTTATGCCGACCAGCTAAGTCCCAGAAATTTGGCTTTCTCTGGGGTTTGTTCCATAGCAAATAAAGGACTCATAGAGGCTACTTTAAAATTCATTCACGCAACAAAGCGCATTTGATTTCGACGGCAACCCCCAGTTCATGGACACATCCTCCATTTTGTCAATGTAATCTTGATTTGTTTAGTTAACTGTTTAGTTTAGTTTAGTTTAGTTTAGTTTAGTTTAGTTTAGTTTAGTTTAGTTTAGTTTAGTTTAGTTTAGTTTAGTTTAGTTATATGTAAATGGTTGCAGGGTTGAATTCCTTTTCCTTTCTCCCTGTGGGTGGGGGGGGGGGGCTCTGGTAGTTATTGTATTTTTATGATATTATGAAAAAACCGGGTTGGCTTATTTCTGTTCCCAGAGCATAAGTAGGCTAAAGAATTTTAGAGTACTTGACAACCTCGGGTCTGTATTTGGCTTTATTTATTTTTTCTATTTTTACTTTCTTAGGCACGGTAGCCCCATCAGTCCTAAAGAACTGCTTTTCAGGGGGCTTCAAGGATTTGTACTTTATATTCCATTGAAATTTTTACAAGATAAGTTACTTAGTACGCAACTTACTACTTACTCTAAGAAACACTGCAAGAACGATACATCGGGGAGCAACAGACTATGACAACCACGTGGCCATTAACAGAGAAAGCTACAGGGTGAGTCGGAAAAAATGTACAGTCTAGATTCTTCTTAGATGCTCTGTATGCTCATTAGAACTGACTTGTAGCTGATACAGAGACCGGTTCCCAAACCAATCGGGCTGACTCAATGGCCATTTTCAAAAGCGCTGCATGCTTAAGATTCGGATCACGGAATCATGGAATTATTGTTTTAGTTGTTGTTGCTGATGTGATCAGTAATCATCAAACGAGTAAAAAAATATGCAATGAATGGTACTTCCTATCGAAGGAATCAAAGAGTTGACAAGAATAGAAATCAAATCATACTTATATATTATCATTATTGGCAATCAGTTAAAGGCAGTCTGTCACGCATCTGATTGGATGATAATGATAATATAAAGGATAGGAGAATTGAATGGCGGCCGATCCTACTGACTTTCTAGGAACGTAGAATGTGATAAAGAATTCGTTCCTTCTGAAAACAAAGATGAACCGCCACCATTGCTTATTCTTCTTGAAAACTCAGACCAAATAGGTCTCGCTTTCAAAGGGAGGTTTGTGAGTGAGAATAAGAAAAGAGGAGCAAAATCGATTGGCTATAAAATAATTTGCTATTATTTTTGCTGGAATGCTCCAATTATATTAGGAGCAAACGTTTCCGCTCCAAAATTCCAATTTGAGACACTCTTTGGCAACTAGTCCCTCGTTGAGCTGGCCATCAGCAACAACAACAGCGAAATTGAGGGACTAGTGTAACTAGTCTACCTCCCGTCCGCATTGCTCCCATCCAAAGAGCCACCCAACCGATTCGCGTAATTTGGTAAGGTTTTATCGATATGTCGAAAAGTTCTCGAGGGTTTGGATTTGGACTGATTACAAGTTCGAAGTTATCGCTATTGATAGACCGATGGACGCTCAAACTACGACTCATTGACATTCACATTGTAAATTTGGACGAAATTGTTTCCCCCGATTTCATGTCCGGATATGGAAACCATAACAACACTGTACGAAAAGCTGAGTGATCCAGGCAGTGGCGGATAGGCCTAAGTTGTCGGCTCAAGATGATAGAATGCCTCAACATTCAAGCTTTCAGTGATGTTTGTTGGCCATGAACCAAAGCCAGAAGTATCCAGATGAAGCTTTCCTCAATCCAATAATCAAAAAACCTTTTACTTTTACAAAAAGTTCCTCATTTTGAAGACCAGTTGTTGTTGTTGCTGTTGTTGTCATGAGTCTAGGCTTAAGGTAACTCTGCTTTCCGCTCTAGTGCACAGCGAGATGCCGTTTCGCAAAACCACGCTCCTCAGAAAACAGTTAATTTCTCCCATATTATTCCGTCTATCGAAAAGCGATAAAAAGGATGTTGTTCTGTATAATCTGGGCAATCAAAAGATATATAAATCGCAATGTTTCCGTCAACCCTGGCTTCGCAAATCCTTGCTCAAATCTTTTTGCTGATTTCAGAAAAGTGGATTTACCTCTAAAACTACTCGAAAAAGTTTCGATTTTTTTTCGCTCCATCATTAGCTAAGTAGTTGATCTACAACTTTGCCAAGTCTGATTGAAAAAGCTAGGCTAGATTTCCTGCAATTGAATTTTACATTTCTGTTTACTTTTCGACATCGAAGGGGCAAAGCGTCGGTCAACAGTTTTGCCCATGCAGAACGATTTGAACGCCAGTAGAATGTTTTTGCAAAAAAATTCATTCTTGATCTAAGATCTATGCTCATTGTGGACTCTAAAAAGAAATTGATAATCTGTGAATGCTTACGAAAGTCTCGAAAGGCACCCAAAGCATGGTTTCGTGAAGTTGCTGGTAAAAATCAGTAATTCTTAATCAATAGATGCAAATGATACTTTTACAAGCGCACTAAGGATGTCTTTTGAGACCTGCGTATGGCATTCCCAAAATATGACGTTCATTTGTTTGCCAATGGAAAAGTTTCTGAAAGTTATTTCAAGCCTGAGCTTTTGCAAGCGTGCTTCATAGTATGGTAATCTGTTGACCAAGGTTTCTCCATTTTGCTGTCGAAAAGTAAACAGAAATACGAAATTCGATTGCAGGAAATCTAGCCTAGCTTTTTCAATCAGATTTGGCAAAGTTGTAGGTCAACAACCTAGCTAAAGATGGAACGAAAAAAAATCGAATATTTTTCGAGTAGTTTTGGAGATAAATCCACTTTTCTGAAATTAGCAAAAATATTTGAACTAGGATTTGCGAAACCAGGGTTGAAGGAAACATTGCGATTTATACATCTTTCGATTGCCCAGATTATACAGAACAACATCATTTTTACCGCTTTTCGATAGACCGAATAATATGGGAGAATTTAACTGTTTTCTGAGGAGAGTACTTTTGAGAAACGGCATTTCGCTGTGCACTAGAGCGGAAAGCTGAGTTACCTTAATTGACTCGGGAACGTTTTGGTTCCATATTGAATATATATTATTCATAAGTTCACTTCAATCAATGCAGCTAATTGATTCAAAGAATTTCTTACTATCTACCAAAATGAATCACTTGATTTATAGTTATCATTGGTTTGGTGCCATATTGAATTTATACATCTTTTATAATTTCACTTCTTTTACAGTCAAATCAGAAGAGGCGTGTACCATGTAAATTCGAAGATTATTTGAAAATAGATTTTCATTATTGAATGATAATAAAAATATTGCTTTATTGTTTGCCTTCGTTTTATTCCAATATTGCTTCCGTTGGGCAGAGCATAGTGGATTACAGTAGGAGTTCTTTCGTCTGGAAACTACAACGAATTAAAGCATTCAAGGATTTTGTACCGTGGCTGATTTGGAAAATATGCCGCTATTTTCGAAAAACGCGGCAAAAATTGCGGTGAAATGTGCGGCCGCACGTTATAAAACGCGGCCCCACATTGTAACATGCGGCCACACGCCAAAAGATGTGGCCGCATATATAATCTTAATAGTTTGTAGTTTTAGTCCGCAGTTTATACATGTGGTCGGTATTTCATCAAGTTGGGGCATATAAGATACGGCAAAAATGGCGGTGAAATGTGCGGCAACACATTATAAAGTGCGGCCGCATCATATAATGTGCGGCCACATTTTACAATGTGTGGCCGCATACTTTACCGCCAATTTTGCCGAGTTTTGTCGATCCAATTTTCAGTTTCCCGCCGATAATCTTAAACTGCTTGCAGAAACGCTACACGCAGTTCTTTAGGCAAATTTTGAAATGTAATAAACTTCACAATCCCAATCAAATGATAGGTAAAAGCCGACGGGTGTAGCCGAATGGGACCTTCAGTGATCAGTATGATACAAAATTTCTATGAAAAGAAAATTACTTCTGCAGGACTTAAGAGATTGCTTGCAAACAACACCATGATTTCTGTCAGAACGTCTTTAAGATTTCCAGGCAGAAATATGCATATGTCCCCCATCTATGGAAACAATGAACAAACGTACTCGGTTAATTTAGCAAGGCAATGACATCAAAATTATGAGGCAGGGGCTCCCTCCCTTTCACAAATGCTTTCTGTCTGCTCTCAGGCTTTTTATATTTCTTTACAAAGGCACAGCTCCATAGAACGCACTTTATAAATTACTGATTGCACAACACAAGGAAATACCTTCTCTGAGGTACTTTGCAGACCACGAGGGACAAATTCTTCGTTGAAAAGTGCGGCCGCATTTTTACAAAAACGCGGCTAAAATCACGGTAAAACATGCGGCCGCATGTTACAATGTGGGGCCGCGTTTTATAACATGCGGCCGCACATTTCACCGTAATTTTGTACAAACTATGAACATTATATATGCGGCCGCATCTTGCAACGTGCCAATTTTACCGCCATTTTTGCCGCGTTTTTCGAAAATGGCGGCATATTTTCCAAATCAGCCACGGTAATTTTGTCATGCAAAGGAAACAAAATTGAATGAAGTTACGATTTTATTTTGAATATTTAAAACATAGGTGGTACGCTTCTTCCGCTTTGAATAGGTAATGCAACCTGTTAGTTCAAGAATCCCTTATCATCTACCAAAATGAATCACTTGACTAGTATCAATAGTTTGGTGCCATATTCAGGGCCGTCGCTAGAGATATCAAGCTAGGGGGGTGCAAGCTCTCAATTTGCCGACTGGTGGGCGTGGCTTTTGAGCGTGGATTTTTTTTGTCACATACACATAGTTCTTGTTGAGAGGCTCAAGTTCCTCTCCATTGAGAAAAACCCTTCACGAGGGGCTCTAACATGATACACGAGAAGCCAACTTGTTTCACTAATTGAAACTTCTCGTTAGCTTTGGAGATATCTAACACTGAATTTAGATCAGCGGCGTGGCCAGGGTAAATTAAGTGGGGGGGAATGTAAATAAGCGGGTCTAGGGGCGAAGCCCCAAGGAACATTTTTGGGGCCACGCCCTTTACTTTGGCTTAGAATGCATCTCCTAATATCATGCTTGCTTTTAGCGACGAGGAAACCTTGATCTTTTTGTAACAGTTATCCTATGAATCAGAGCACGAGGAAAGTTTTTGAAGAAATATCCTTTACTTTGGCTTAGAATGCCTCTCCCAATATCATGCTTGCCTTTAGCAACGAGGAAACCTTGATCGTTTTGTAACAGTTATCCTATGCGAATCAGAGCAAGAGGAAAATCTTTGAAGAAATATCCTTTACTTTGGCTCAGAATGCATCTCCCAAATCATGCTTGCCTCTAGCGACAGAGAAACCTTGATCGTTTTGTGACAGTTGTCCTATGAATCAGAGCACGAGGAAAATTTTTGAAGAAATATCCTTCACTTTGGCTTAGAATGCCTCTCCCAATATCATGCTTGCCTTTAGCGACGAGGAAACCTTGATCGTTTTGTAACAGTTATCCTATGAATCAGACACGAGGAAAACATTTGAAGAAACATCCTTTACTTTGGCTTAGAATTCATCTCCTAATAACATGCTTGCCTTTAGCGACAAGGAAACCTTGATCGTTGTGACAATTATGCTATAAATCAGAGCACGAGGAAAATTTTTGAAGAAGGATCCTTTACTTTGGCTTAGAATGCATCTCCCAATGTCATGCTTGCCAGTGGTAAAATGGAAGATTTGATATTTCTCGGAAAATTCTTACCCAACCTATACCCAGCTATTTTCTCCTCGGTTTTAGAGGAATCTCGAGGACCATCTTTCGACAAAAGTGGGGGGGGGGCAATTGCCCCCCATACCCCCCCCCCCGTGGCCACGCCACTTATTTAGATATTGTTCTGGTAAGAAGGTACCAAATAGGCTCCCGAATTTCCGTTACCTTTTCAGCCAAATTCCTGATTCCCGTCAGGCCCGTAACGGAACGATATTCATATCGGGGAGGGGGGGGGGCAGGAATTTGATGAGAGCTTAGCAAGTAAAAACGGGGGTCCGGGGGCTCGGCCCCTGGAAAACTCTTCATGACCACGCCCTTTAGATCGTTAGAAAGCACCCCATTTTAGAAGAATTTGCCTTTTAAAGAAACAATGGATCGTGACTGATAAGGGTCTTTCCCGGAAAATTTTGAAAATAGGAGTTCAATTTCACGAGGATATAAATCATTTTTGAATTGCATAATAATATGAAACTTGAAAGTGATAGCTTGATGCATTCTGGTAACTTCCTCGAATACAAATAAGTTTGAATCTTCATTTCCAAGAGCTTGGCTTTCACAGCCTTTTTCGTGTACAAATAGTAAACGGACTGCAGCAAATTATTGGGGGGGGGGGGGCTGAAGCGCCCCAGCCCGTCAGGACTGTTTACCGAATTCCCGCTGTCTTTCCTACAGTACATCAAAACCTAGATTCATCATTTTCACGATGTTTGATCGTACCCGGAGAAGCATTCCCTCTGCTTTTGACTAGAATTATTATTCAGTTTAAGCAAGATATCATAAAGAACTTTATAACATCTTGGTTTAACATTATGTAGGTCTATTTTTTTTATCGTAATTTAACATTCATCCTCTTCTAGAGCAGTTCATGATGAGGGACTTTAATGTGCGATCAAATGCAATGGGCAGCGTCGTGGCCAGTGCAAATTAAGGGGGAGGGTATTAAAATGAAGGGGTCTGGGGGCGAAGCTCCCAGCTGAAAGCTTTTGATGAAATGCCCTCTACTTTGGCTTAGAACACTTCTAGCGATCCAACATCAGTGGTGCTAAATTTGAAAATTTTGTAACAGGTAATCTTACAAATTATAACATCCCCAGAAAACTTTTTGAGTAAACGCAGTTTTCTTTGGCTTAGAATGCCAATTTGTAACAATTATCTATGAATCTATGAATCACAACATTCAGGAAAATTTTTGTGCAAACGCATTTTTACCTTATCCTAGAACGATACTAACAATCCATCTGCCTGCCCCCATAATGGATGACTTGACAATTACATGATAGTTCGTGTGGAATAATTTTCAAACACTAACCTTTACTTAAAATGACTCTGCCAGACAACATCCAGCATTTCCCAGAAAAAGTCTTACCCTTCCCTACCTATACCCAACTACTTTCTCTTCATTTTGAAAGAACCTCGAGGACCATCTTTTGACAACCCCATCCGTGGCCACGCAACTGCCGAAATGAGGCACATCATGTGAGGCTGAAGCAATGAATCTAGCTCCAGTTTTTCAATATGGGCCAATCCAAGATAAGGCTCAAATCCTTACTGGTTGTCAAAGCATGCGGAAATCATCCAATTTCATGCTTGTCAGCCAATGAGATCACCGCTTTCTAGCCCTTGGAGACAAAATCGGTCGTTTGAGGTAAATTTTCTAGTACCCTCACTAAAACTGAAATGGATGCTAAAATACTTCAATTATTCGCAATTTTATTTGATAAATCAGTTGTGGGGATGTCCGTCCAAAGTTGTTTACATGTTTAGGCAAATAGCTTGTTCGGGGCCGGAGCTGCGTTCATTTTCCGGTCGAAGAATATCTGAAATATCTATAGAAATCGCTACAAATAAGATATACAGATAAGAATTTCAGCAATTATGCATACTGACCTCAGCAATAACCCAAACTCCTTTACTACTATCATATCTCAAAATTGGAGGCAATTTCTAATGATTTCTGGCAGAGATATCATTTGGGCCTAAGCTTGTCCTCGCTTAAAACTCATTCCATTGCACTTAAAAAGTAATGGTAAAATTCTAGAGCTGAATAATGCACTTACCCATGACTCAGGCACCAGTTTGACTTCGTTTGCCTTTTTTACATTAGCAAATTTTTATAAGAAACGACCAGTTGTGGGTGAATTGCAAAAACTTTCATCGGTCCATATTTTTATCTGCACAGTCTCTCCGCTTCAAACAACAAACAGTGAACTTTGTATCATAAAAGTCTTGCATCACAAAACATTCCTATAGAACGATTCCATGCGCCTTAGCGAGGCACTCGTGAATTGTTTTCACGCATTTGGTTCAATCAGTCAATGCAAACAAACAAAAGAGCAAAACCGGGTATCTTTTTTAGCGAACTCAAATCAATGTTTTGTTCTTTTTATGTTTTGCATTGATTGAAATAAGAACGAAAAGAACGAAATGCGTGAATACAATTCACGAGTGCCTCGCTAAAGCGCATGGAATCGTTCAAAAGGAATGTTCTGTGATGCAAGACTTTTATGATAGAATGTCAAAGTTCAATGTTTGTAGTTTGAAGCGGACAATCTGCGCAGAGAAAAATATGGACCGAGGAAAGTTTTTGCAATTCGCCCACAACTGGTAGTTCCTTACAAAAATTTGGCAAATTAAAGAAGGCAAACGAAGTCAAACTGGTGTCTGAGTCATGGGTAAGCGCATTATCTAGCTCAAGAATTTTACCATTACTTTTTAAGTGGAATGGAATGAGTTTCAAGCGAGGACAAGCTTAGGCCCAAATGATGTCTCTACCAGAAATCGTTAGAAATTGCCTCCAATTTTGAGATATGATAGCAGTGAAAGAGTTTGGGTTATTGCTCAGGTCAGTATGCATAATCGCTGAAATTCTTATCTGTATATCTCATTTGTAGCGATTTCTATAGATATTTCAACGAAGGTCAATATTCTTCGACCGGAAAATAAACGCAGCTCCGGCCCCAAACAAGCTGTGTGCCTAAACATGTAAACAACTCTGGACGGACATCCCTGCAACTGATTTATAAAAAAAAATTGCAAATAACTGAAGTATTTTAGCATCCATTTCAGTTTTAGTGAGGGTACTAGAAAATTTACCTCAAACGACCGATTTTGTCTCCAGGGGCTAGAAAGCCGTGATCTCATTGGCTGACAAGCATGAAATTGGATGATTTCCGCATGCTCTGACAACCAGTAAGGATTTGAGCCTTATCTTGGCCAATCCTGCTTCCCGAAAGCTGTTGCCAAATTGAAAAATCTGACGATTCTCGGCTCACAATTCCAAAAAAGCGGCGATTCCTGATTCCCGAAAATCACATTGGTTACCCTCTGGTAAGGGAATGTCTGTTCCTTGGTGCCTGGACAGTTATAGAAAATGTGATAACGACAGAGCTTCACAGAAATGTTAGATAAAAAGCAATAAGGCTATAAAAAATGTTGGTTCTCGTAATCTAAACGACGAGCCGAAATTCTGCTAAGCAAAATTAACGTTAACGAACTTTGTATTGTGACGTAACGTAACTTGGCAAGGCTGAACTGCTCTTGTTCAGGAATTTGCCGACTGAGTGTAACTTTTACTGGATTTGCCGACTGAGATTTGGCCAGGGGGGGTTGCCGCACCCCCAGCACCCCCAATGTAGCTACGGCCCTGGCCATATTGAATGTTAAGTGGCTTATTAAACATTTTCTATTTCATAGCATCTGTTTCTATGTACACAAACTGAATCGCTTCATTCATTGTCAACAGATAGGTTCTATGTTATCAAATTGAAGATAGAAAGAAATACAAATATTAATTTCATATTGTTCACCTAATGCTTAAGTAGCAATTGCGTGTACTTTTATGTGATGGGTGGCCCGTGGCTTGCTCGGGGAGTCATTGCGCGAAGGCCACACACCCGCGGATTCGTATCTAACTCCACTCAATTCCTTCACTTGAAGCCTGGATTTGATTTGTCATAGCCTCTTTTATGCATTCAAAGAATCGATAAAAGAATTTTCGAATCGGTTGGGTGGCTCTTTGGGTGCAACGGGTGGTAAATTTGTCCAGATTCATCTGAGAGTATTTGTTTCTTTCCATTTAATGGCCACTTGGTAGATCAGTGTTTTGTGGAGTAATTTATAAGTAGCATAAAAAGTAACTTGTCTCGTAAAAATACCTAATTTAATACATATGAAAAGTGGAATAACTTGGGTCACAAGTTATTTTTCATGAAATCAAAAGATTACATTACCCGCAGCCCCCACAGCCATTTCAGGTATGCCACTAATAGACTGAAGGCTGGATTTAAAATCTTTTACAAGCAACTTAGTAGCTCTATCTTTATTTGTTGGTCATGGTGTAAAAATAACGCTTTACTTATTCTGACACCTTTTAGTAGTATTCTAAAGCGATTTGAAAGTAGTTCAGCAGTACAACGAGTGTTGCTTGATGTACGGGATATCCCAAAAATAAAAAATGATGTATTAGTGTTTGAAAAATCCACAAGATTGGCTCAGCTACGTCACTTCAAATCTTATTCTTGTTCAGTTTTATTCGAAGGCCAAACCATTTGTGGCAATAACGAAACTTATGGAAAATTATGCGAAAGACTGTGAAAGTATAGTTTTCAAGTCCATATTTTGAGCTTTCAGCTGTAGAGAACATCGTAAATCTTGCTCAGGACACTAAATCTAATAATTTCTCGTTGACTTTTGATTCGCACATGATCATAAGATTAGTTTCTAGCGCGATCAACCTCGTTAAAGAAATCGAAGGGAAAACAGGATCTATCTGCTTAAAATCGCGTGCAAGTTTGTAGCATGCTTGAAAACCAGCTTGCTGATAAAATTTCAAAATTTCACTGACTGACAGTTGTTGATTGCTCAATCTAATTTTCTAAAACTAATTTTATCTTTCATGCAACGCCTGAAAGAGGTAATTCAGTGGCGTTTGTTCAAAATTGGGCTGCTTCGTGAGCCCTCCGCTGGAACGAGGGACAATGAAGCGCGAGCGAAGAGAGCGCTTTTACTTCCTGGTCTCAATGCAAGATCTCTACAATTACTGGGTGAGTGAGGGATGGCTCAGAAATTTCACTCAATTGCCACTCCTTGCAGCAGACGGAATAACTTTAGATATTAAAAATAATTCAATAAAAATCGTGCTTTTTCAGAGATATAAGTGCATTTTTGTAGCAGTCTTTTTATCAAGTCTTCAAGTCTTACCAAGTTATCTTATTTCAATTTTCAAAACAATGAAAGTGAGTGCAGTAGTCCTATAGGGAAAATAAGATGCAACATGTGTGTTGCATGGTCAAATGCATAAGTTGTATATTTGTCGGAATTTGAATATTTCTTCGTGCTAAGGCAGAAGCTGTCCAACTTAACTAATTTGTATATATATTCGAAAAACATTCTCAAGAAGGAAAATGTTTTAAAGATTAAAAAGAAGTGTTAAAAGCAATTGCCTGATGAATTTATGAACAAGGGACTTCTTAAAACACTAAAATACCGGTTTAATACCGACAGCTGCGTCGGCGGTATCTAAGTGTTATTGACAAGACCGATAACACATGACACCATCTATCTTTGAATTTCAAACCAAAATAATTATTTTCACAGCTTTCATTCATCGGCTTTTTATCGCGTATTAAGCGGTTTCCCATGAAGCATGCAATAGTTGTGCATCTTTTTGCGGTACTACAGGTTCAGGTTAGCTAAGAGGATTTTAAAACAGGCAACCCTTTCCTTTAAAGCAGGCAACTACGCTTGAAGAGTTCAGAAACACAATGTATTTAATATACCTTTGAATTACCATAAATGATTCACAAAACAAGGTTCAAAGTTTCAAAATTTGCTGGAGTTCAACTTGAGATTTATTTGAAATTATACCTATTTCTGGTACAGTTACGCTTCTGATGATAGTGATTGTATCAAACCATTTCTCAAGAAAACCAGGCTAATACTGAACACGGGAACAGTTCAATTTGGACCGTACCAAAATAGATAGGTTCAAGTCTTGCGTTGACATGGGACCCGCTAGAGGTGTTCCAAACAGAACTGTTAACCGTACCATATTGGAGCCACTAATCTCGATCCCGCTTGGAAACGTTCCCAAAATGGTCTCGGGGATGGTTCAGTTCCAATCTGAAGGTTGGTAGTTGGGGTCCCTGCGCTGCTGAACCTGCTACAAAGTGTGAGGAGAGTCGCCAACTCTCTGTAATTCCAGGCTATCGGGATCACGAGATGTGGTTACATCGAGAGAAAGGACCAGGACGCTACTTAGAGAAGCTCAGCTTCTCAGCGTCGTAAAACTAGGTAGAAATGTAAATAAAGAAGAAGAAATGGTCTCGTGAAAACAAATGGAACCGTTCCGAGTGTAGGCGGCTAGGAAATGATCAACCTGAAGGTAAATTATAATTATTCTTCAAAAGCGTGACAGTGTTTTCTTACTCACACAGCAGTAAAATTGTCAAGTCAATGGAAAGCATTATGAACTTTCGTACTGTTGCTGGTGTTCATAATGAATCCGTGTGTTCCGTTCTTGTGTTTGCTCATGTATCATCTTTATAAATGATCAAAAATCTTTTTAAGTTTTGTTCATTGCAAAGGCAGCATTTGAAATTTAAAAAACTAAGGGAAAGCAACTTACAGCTATCCATATGATTATTCCAACGTTGATCATGATCAAGCAAATGATTACCAAAAACACTTTGGTATTATTGAAGCCATTTACAGTCAGTCGATACAAATTTGTACTCAGGAAGGAATTCGAAACCATTGTCATACCAGGAGAAACTGCAAAACCAACTTCTTTGGTTAGATACCTCTTCTCAAAATTTGAGTAATGGTATGCCGGAAAGTACAGTCTGAATGCTGTGCTGTTGGCATGATTGTAGAAATCCAAGGTGTTTACATGGTTCATGAAATCATCATAGCCACTAAAATTCCTTCCATAAGTGACACCAGAACTGTTGCAAGCATGCTGCGATACCAGCTCAAAGGTTTTGACAAGGCCATCGATCTTGCCTTCGGAATTTTTATGGATGTATGGCGGGCTATGCCACCATATTACCTCAACATTTAAGGCATCTATACAATTTCTTGTCAGCATTGATAGTGCAGCTATAAACAGCAGTCCTATATACATCAGCTTCATGGCTGCAGACAGACTGTAGACGATCGCTTAATAGCGTGACTGTTTTTAAGTAGCAG
The DNA here is from genome assembly GCA_039566865.1 of Aurelia coerulea. Taxonomy (NCBI): domain Eukaryota; kingdom Metazoa; phylum Cnidaria; class Scyphozoa; order Semaeostomeae; family Ulmaridae; genus Aurelia; species Aurelia coerulea. Next base: position 23,432,958 of record CM076944.1, read on the forward strand.
CTCTTACGAGTACGGGTGACTGTATTCAAGACATTTCATTCCATTGCTGCTCAAGATGAAACAAATGTTGGTTTTTCTCAAAAGGATGATCTACTTTTTGCTAAATATCTTGACTCTTTGATAAATTAAACCAACATAAACTTCAACAAGCAATTCATCATTATTTGCTTCCTTATGCAAGTTCAGCTTTTGCCTGTTTGTTTATTAATAACCTCTGAACATGCTTGTATCACGCAGGGTTCGTAACGAAATTCTATCACAAGCTGGCTGTCTGCAATATGTACTGAACAAAGAAACTTCAACATAGACCGATTTGGATTATGCAAATACTAAGCGGTATTGTGTTGTGCATGAAAGATAAAGCCCGAGGTCGTAGAAAATGCAGACCGAGCTTACAACGTTCATGCATTAAAGGGAATTGACACCCAATTGACATAGTTAAAAGCTGACCCAGACCAAGTTAAAAATATAATCCATTGCATTTTATGATTTTGACACGTGCCGGGGTGTGCGCGCGTTTTTAGCCCATTTATAACCCCTTATAGCAACTACGAGATATAGCTATGCCTATTCCCTTAAGACCGAGGGCTTTATATTTTCCTCTAAAACAACAAAATCTGTAGTTGTAGCATGAGTTTGGTAATAATAATAATAATATGATAGCAATAATGAAAGACATATATTCTGCTACCTATCTACACGTCTTTAAGGCGCATTACGTAATTTTCATGAACCAACAGAGTGATATTACGTAAAGTATCACTAGGAATGTAAAATTTATTGCAGCGAATAGCTTATTGAAACTATTCGCAGGACATTAGATAAGAAAGGTGTTGATGGTATGATTTTGATGGACTTATCAAAGGCATTCGATTGCATAATTTACTTATTGCTAAATTAAATGCGTATGGTTTTGGTCTGCCGGGTCTCAGATTGATAGCAATTACCTCTCAGATAAAAAGCAGAGAGTAAAGGTTGGCTCAACATATAGTGACTGGTTACAAGCAAAAACTGATGTCCCCCAGGGCTCTGTGTTAGGGCCCTTACTATTCAATATTTTTCTCAATGATTTCATCTACATCGTCGAGCATTCGGAGGTGTACAATTTTGCTGATGATAATATCATTTTTTCTTGTGATGACACTTTGGAAGTGTGGCTTCAAACCTAGAAGAAGATATGTCTCAAGCGATCTCTTGGTTCAAAACTAATCAAATGGTAGCCAATCCATCAAAATTTTAAGTTATGCTACTCGGTTTGAGGACAAATTATAATATTGTTCTCTATATTGGAAATGTATCTATTGATATTGTCAGCAGTGTCAAGTTATTGGGGATTAAGATAGACTCGAGACTAAAATTCGACCAACATGTGGCAAAATTATGTCAAAAAGCAAACAAAAAGATCAGTGCCTTCTGTAGAGTTGAAATGTAAGATACATTGTCATTTCGAAAAATATTCAAAACTTCTTAAAAGTCCAACAGTAGATAAATAGGTAAGTAGCTAAAGTTTCTTTCAAGCCATTCAACTAGAACAAATAAGTCATATAATTTTATAAATTTAAAGGCAGAAACACCGCAACACGACAAAAAACAACAGCAAATATGATTAATTTAATTTTTGCCAATATTTCGTCCTGAATGCAGCCCTGAAGAAGTCCTGCATGGCAGGACGAAATATTGACAAAAATTAAATTGATCATATTTGCTGTTGTTTTTTGTCGTGTTGCGGTGTTTCTGCCTTTAAATTTATTCATTTTTTCGTCATCGCAAGCATCTTCGGATCCGGCAATCGACGTTGGTATCGTGGCCTTTATTTTTTAAAATTATATAACTCACCTTTTTATGCTGATTTAAAGATTTGGAGCTTATGCTAGCCTCCGCCGACTTTCTCGGAGGAGCTTATTGGGATTGGATAAAACACAAGAACTGCAATGCATCGCTCGAAAGGTATTTATACATGCAGCGTTCTTTTGGCAATCAAAACAATAATGGCTACAGTCAAATTCAATCAGGTGATTGGCATTGCTTCGAAATCAAACAATATTTATATCTTGAATAATCAAACTACGTAATTTGAATCCGTAATGTGAAGGCTACAATCTTCTATCCAGCATAGAAATCAAATACTACCACCGATTTTTGCTCCTGGCTCATGGCCGAAAACCTCAAAAGCCTCCTTTTGACGGACCAATCAGACGGCAAATAAGCGAAGAAGACAAAAGAAACCCGTGAAGATATTTCTAAATTTCACCTTTCTTCGTAAAACGCAACCAGGGCAAAAGACTGCTTGCAATTTCCCGAATCTTTTTGAAGAAATCTGCTCTCCAGAAGTTTGGGTATACCAGCTCGGCTGCTGGTTGAAATATTCCCAGGTTTCAAGGAGTTATGGACAATGCAAAAAGATAAAGGCAAAAAGGAGGATAACACAGAAACTTCCAAACCTTTTAGTAGAGTTTTTCAATTCACATAGAACCCGCAGGGACATTGAATCTTGAACTAAAAGAAACTATGGCAGAAAGACAGCAGCAAGAAAAACTGAAAACCAAGATTTTTGGCGCTTTTAGGTTAGGTTCTTACAACAATCACTATTGTTATCACGTTTGTCTCCCCGCCAGAATTTCTATTGTTCAAGGCTCAGTGCCAGTGCCTTATCGGTTTGTGTCTGAATTGGAGATGCAATAACTCCTCCAAGCTTGGTGATATTTCTCGCAGGTGCTTCCGAGACAGGACTTTAGTCTCTTGTATCCATGCAGTACCTTGCACAGCAGGGACCAGGGGCGGATCCAGCCCAAAGTTGAAGGGGGGGGGGCAACTTGCAAAGAGGGCGCCAAAAACACAACAGGAAGTAATCGCACCGAAGGTGCACGAAAATTTTTTGGACACTTTTTAAAGAAAATTCTTTGATTTACTACTAAATAACGCCTCGATTTATATGTTTCCCCCATATCTAAATCGAAACAGTTAGAAAATTATGCGTAGTTTTAATTAAGAGTAGGGATGAGGGGCGCTTTTCTCGCCAAAACAGGGGCGCCAAGCTGACTTTTCATCATGAAGGTGGGGGGGGGGGGCAATTTTCCCACTTGCCCCCCCTAAATCCGCCACTGGCAGGGACTTATAAAAAGATGACCCTGCTTAGACCCATTCTCAGCTATCACCTCGCAGAAAAGGAATTCAGGAAAATACCCATTCTATAACATATAAGCATATAACATATAAGCATATAAACGTATATAAAGCTTAGAATAAACCATTTAAAACCCCTTTTTAGCCAAATATGAACAAAACTAAACTTTATGACAGTTGGTGTCTAAAATTCTCTAAAACTCATCAAAATAATACTGACAGTGACATTGAAGAAATTGTGCCCCATTTGAGCATGGGCAACAGGAGACATAATGAGTTGAATTTGTAATTAACCAAAAATGGGAACTTACTAGAGTTCTTTTTGTCGTTTTCTAATCTTGCAGTTATACTGCCCGAATCTTATTTACCAAGCCTATACAACCGACTGCCAACTTGAATGAATTTTCGCCCCCCCGCAGCAATCTGGCGAAAATCGACGCTTCAAGCAGAATGGCGGTTAAAGAGGACTCTCGACCTGTGTTGCGGATTGTGCTGGCTTGAAAAATGCGTCCGATCAAGAAAACGACAAAGAAGAACTTGAGTAAGTTGTCGTTATATCTTAACAGCGGAATGAGCGGAATGAGTTAACAACATAACATAGTAAAATCACGATGAAAGTAGCTTCACTTCAAATCACTCATGATTTGAGTGGGTGCTTTGGCGGAACTGTAAAATTATTGCATAGGAAATGCTTCAACTTAGAGTTTGAGCCCTTGTTTGGGTCAATTTGATGCAAGTAAGTGGCTGCAGATTTATGGCATAGGAAAGACTAATCAATTGCTTACTTCAAAAATATTGGTTACTTCGAAAGGGTTCTAGAGTTGAATCTAACTTTTTTTTCTGCAATCTTAACCCTATCAGAGGCCTAGGGTATTTTTTTTTTATACATTCTGCTAAAAATTTACAATACATATTTACTTAATTACTATACTTACAAACTACTCTACTCTACTACAAGGACAAGACCACGGGGAGCAATAACTATGTCTACCCACGTGGGTATTTAGATAAAGAAAAAAATCGAAAAAAGACACGAAACTACAGGTAACTACAACAAAAATGAGAAAACGTTTACTTAAAAGGGACGAGGTGGTTAAATATGACTTGTTACCGAGTTTTAGATTTCTAATCAAACCGACCAGTTTTATGGATAAAGCAGAGAGTTAACAAGAGTATATCTTTATTGATACCATCGGGAAAATCTTTATCACCATACAATAAAATCTGCATTAGAAATTCGTTCGAAAGATTTGTATGTCCAAGTGGTGGTAATAAAGCAGAAACACCAGCGAGAAGATCTCTACGTGGTACTTCAAAAGAAGGGCAGAGCAACAAAAAGTGTTCCGTATCCTCAATGCCATCGTTGGTAGGGCACATTGGGTTTAAAGTATCCCTGAAATTGTGTTTGAATTTGTGAAAATTTAATTTACTAAGACCAACCCTAAGTTGGGTAAGATATGATAATCCTGTCGGATCATGTATCCGAAAGACAGATTTTGGAAGGGGACGAATTTTGGATAGCAGCTTTGTTTTAAAAGCAGCAATAGAAGGTGCAAGTCTAATTTCTGGATCAAGCTTATTCCATTCAGATAGACAGTGAGGATAGAGGCTGGATTTAAATTTATCAGTCCTTGTTCGTATTCGCCCGATGGCATCCTGATTGCGAAGAGTGTATCTGGACTGCCGCTGTGGTGGTATTGGATCCGTTGTATATTCAGGAGTCAGATTATTCATGAAAATAAAACAAGGCGCCTGCTCCACCTACGGGAGCTTAGCGATTCCCAGCCAAGCTCGGCATACAGCTTTTCTCTCGACGTACCCTTCCATGTTCCTGATACAGCTAAAGCAGCAGAATACTGAACAGACTCTAGCTTCTCCATGAGACTTGGCAAAGTTACATTGCCACTAAATTCACATACTTTAGGAGGGATATGGTAAATAACGTCCCCGTAATCCAGGTGGGGTCGAACATAGAGCTTATATAATTCGTTCAGCGTGTGTCTTGGGAGATACCTGGAGAGATATTTCAGCAGACCGATACTCTTACGTGATTTAGTGATGGCTGCTTTGATATGAGCAGAGAAGGACAATTTTGAATCAAGAAAGAGCCCTAAGTGTTTATGCTCATCTACTTTCTTCACAGGTGTGTTGTTAAAAAGTATCACTGGATGGTCAATTTTATTTCTTTTCGTCGAAAATATTATTTCAACAGCTTGCTTTTGTAGATCAGGATTAAACGACATCCTCCAGTCATGAGCCCACTTCTTTATCAACTCTAAGTCATGGTTCATATCGTTTGCAGCTGTATTGGAGATTTTGACGACCGTAAATAACGACGATCTGCGAAAAGTTTGACATTACACTTCAAGTTTTCCGTTAGATCATTAATGTACACAAGAAAAAACAATGGTCCTAGAATAGAACCCTGTGGTACTCCTGCCGAAATATCTCCCCAGACAGAACATTTTCCGTTCAGAACAGTTCGCTGTTTTCGATCCTTAAGAAAGCTTTGAATAAGAGAAAGGAGTTGCCCTGAAACTCCACATCGTCTAAGTTTATATACAAGACCATCATGCCATACCCTGTCAAAGGCCTTGGAAATATCAAGATAACCAGAATGAACTTCAAGCGGGGGATTACAGTCGAATGCTTTAAAGATGGTGTGCGATATCGAGATTAGTTGATTGATTGTCGATTCACCTGGACGAAAACCTGATTGATTTGGATTTAATAGCTCACACGAGACAAGGTGCGAGTATAAAGAATCGTAAATTAGCTTTGCAAGAATTTTCCCAAAAATAGGGAGTAGAGAATTTGGACGGTAGTTACTTTTCACATTTTTCTCATTCTTTTTGTGCACAGGCACAACATTTGCACATTTCCATATTTGGGGGAAAAGAACACACCTCAAACAATTTGTGAATATTATCTTAAGCGGAACCACTAATGCAGCATCACTTAATTTTATCATTCTCACAGATATTTCATCCCAGCCATGTGCCTTATTAGAATTAAGTGATCTTATAATATTCAGTATCTTTTCATCAGAAATAGCGAAGTCGTTTATAAGAGTAGTAGCTACTGGAGGACTAGGACTAGGGTATTTGATGCTCTAGGAAGACTAGGGGGGGGCTGATTCAGCCCCCCTGTCTTATTTCCGTTCTGAATGATGTAGAGCCTTGAAACTTAGCATGTGCATAGAGCATCATGAGCTGAACCCAAAAATGAAGTCTATTTTTAGTTATGTCACGTTACATGCTCATGACGTCACAAAGGCAATAAGGGTATGGGTCTAATTTTAGTGTATTTTATGGCTAAATAGCTTTTGCTTTGCAAAGAAAAAATTATAAAAAGTGATGACGTCATCACACAGGAATTCGAAGAATGTGCGCATGCGTACAGCCAAAATACGCACAATCGTATGTTTAAATTACAAACAAATTATGCAGTTGGGTAGAGGATCAAAAGTAGCATATATTCCTGCAATTTCATTGTTTTCTTGCATTTGATGTAGATTTTATTAGGATTCATTGAAAATTTGCACAGACATCTCTCAAAAATTGATTCCGTTTACCCCTTGGAATGAATTAATTTTTTCTAAAAAGTTCATTTTCGATTATAAGAAGGATAAAAACCAAAAGTCAGAAAGTTTCAGCGTTGTAAATGCACTTGGTAAAAATCCACAGGAGAAAAGCCGCAAGGAGGGTGATTCAGCTCCCCTCCCTAGGCTTGATAGGGTTAAAAGGGTTCATAGTGTTGACTCTGACCCTTTTACACATGTTGAAAAATGTTTGAGTACAATGCCAGGCATTTTTTCAAAACTACTTAATCTTTATATGGCTGGGGAATAAATCAAAAGGAGCTGTTTTGAAGCAATCACCTATTTTGCTTCTCCTGTGTCATATATCAGCAATCACTTGTCAAACTGAATCAAACAAATATTTCAAAGTCTAAGCTGCAGCCTATCCTATTCAATTGTGTACAAAAAGTAACAATTAACCCTATCCAGACTAGCCCTCCCCCCCCTTAATAAATTTTCTCCAGACAGCTCGTTGAGTATCTGTAGAATACGTCTAGTGTAGCGTCTAGTGTTTTTGTGACTTAGTTTGTATCTAGGAGACATCCTTTCATATCAATTTCAAAAACTTTGCTAGTGATTCAGGGGGTCAACTTATAACTTTAAATTGAGTGCTCCGCGAAATAAATTCCTTTTAAGTCATAACTCTTGAACCACTGGCTCCATGAAAATGAAACAAACATTGCTGAAATTGTCTGGAAACTTGATGACGTCATCAATAATTGGTTGTGGTGCATGCAGTGCCTGCGTACTTATGAAAAACCACGTTAATGACCTAAAAAGATCCGACCCCTTTCCAGGGAATGGGCCATTGTGTATTGCCCGACTTTCCTGAACAATGCTAACCTTTAACTTTGGTGATTGGCTCAGGGAAATCAAATTTCCGGCGGGAGCAATACACCTGCCTCGCGGATGGAAGAAAGAACCGCCAGGAGGAAGGAAGATTTAGTCAAGGAAAGAGAAAAAAGACGAAGTAACTATAAAAATATAAACAAAATAAATGGTGCGGGAGGGTGGGCGATGAAATTCCAGTATGTAGATCTTCCTTGTTCTCGCTGTCGAGCGACCTGAGGAGTGCACACGGAAATGGATGCCACACCTATTCTCTAAAAATCCCACAATCCCTAGGGATCCCATGATTGGCTAATATAAACAACTACTTTTGACGTCATTAACTCAGGTTAAACAAGTCTAACCCTCATTTAATGACCTAAAAAGATCCGACCCCTTTCCAGGGAATGGGCCATTGTGTATTGCCCGACTTTCCTGAACAATGCTAACCTTTAACTTTGGTGATTGGCTCAGGGAAATCAAATTTCCGGCCACAGAACACGAGGCGTGTTCCCCCACCAATCACCACTAATATTTCTGTACCAAACCCCTTACCTAAATCTTATGTCAGGAGGGAGGTAAAAAATAAAATAAAATAAAATAGAATAGAATAAAAAGTTGCGGACAGAAAAGTGAAAAGTAAAGCGCAGAAGTGACAGGTAGGAGACGAAGGAGATAGAGAACGTGGCCAAAATAACGTGGCCAAAAATCATGAACGTGGCCAAGCGTGGCCAAAAATTGTGAACGTGGCCAAAATAACGTGGCCAAAAATTGTGAACGTGGCCAAAATAACGTGGCCAAACATTGTGAACGTGACCAAAATAACGTGGCCAAAAATTATGAACGTGGCCAAAATAACGTGACCAAAACTTGTGAACGTGGCCAAAATAACGTGGCCAAAAATTGTGAACGTGGCCAAAATAACGTGACCAAAAATTGTGAACGTGGCCAAAATAACGTGGCCAAAAATTGTGAACGTGGCCAAAATAACGTGGCCAAAAATGGTGAACGTGGCCAAAATAACGTGGCCAAAATTGTGAACGTGGCCAAAATAACGTGGCCAAAAATTGTGAACTTGGCCAAAATAACGTGGCCAAAAATTGTGAACGCGCCCAAAATAACGTGGCCAACAATTGTGAACGTGGCCAAAGTAACGTGGCCAAAAATTGTGAACGTGGCCAAAATAACGTGGCCAAAAATTGTGAACGTGGCCAAAATAACGTGACCAAAAATTGTGAACGTGGCCAAAATAACGTGGCCAAAAATTGTGAACGTGGCCAAAATAACGTGGCCAAAAATTGTGAACGTGGCCAAAATAACGTGGCCAAAAATTGTGAACGTGGCCAAAATAACGTGACCAAAAATTTTGAACGTGGCCCAGAATAACGTGACCAAAAATTATGAACGTGGCCAAAATAACGTGGCCAAAATTGTGAACGTGGCCAAAATAACGTGGCCAAAAATTGTGAACGTGGCCAAAATAACGTGGCCAAAACTTGTGAACGTGGCCAAAATTACGTGGCCAAAAATTGTGAACGTGGCCAAAATAACGTGACCAAAAATTGTGAACGTGGCCCAAAATAACGTGACCAAAAATTGTGAACGTGGCCAAAATAACGTGGCCAAAAATTGTGAACGTGGCCAAAATAACGTGGCCAAAACTTGTGAACGTGGCCAAAATAACGTGGCCAAAAATTGTGAACGTGGCCAAAATAACGTGACCAAAAATTGTGAACGTGGCCCAAAATAACGTGGCCAAAAATTGTGAACGTGGCCAAAATAACGTGACCAAAAATTTTGAACGTGGCCCAGAATAACGTGACCAAAAATTATGAACGTGGCCAAAATAACGTGGCCAAAATTGTGAACGTGGCCAAAATAACGTGGCCAAAAATTGTGAACGTGGCCAAAATAACGTGGCCAAAACTTGTGAACGTGGCCAAAATAACGTGGCCAAAAATTGTGAACGTGGCCAAAATAACGTGACCAAAAATTGTGAACGTGGCCCAAAATAACGCGGCCAAAAATTGTGAACGTGGCCAAAAATTATAAACGTGGCCAAAAATTATGAACGTGACCCAAAAAATAACGTGACCAAAATTATAAGCGTGACCAAAATTATGAATGTGGCCAAAATTATGAACGCGACCAAATGAATAAGGCTAAACATTGTGAACGAGGCCAAATTAAATAACGTGGCCAAAAAAATTGGACGTGCGTGGCCAAAATAACGCGGATAAAACCATGAAGGTGGCAAAATAACGCGGCCAAAAAATTATATGAACGTGGAAAAAATAGCATGACCAAACAATTATGAAGGTGGCCGAAACAGCGTTGCCAAAAAGCCAGTAACGTGGCCACGAAAATCGTCGCCAACAATAAAAAAATTATGCACGAGGCCAAAATAACGAGGCCAAGAATTGTGAAGGAGGCCAAGGGCTCCAAATTTTTCCATAACCTCTTGTCTGCTCATAGTGTCCGGAGCACTTGGATGGTCTATGTTTTGATTCGAATTGCCACAAAATTGTATGAACGTGGTCCAAAAAACGTGGCCAAAAAATGATTAGCAGGGCCTAAGCCCGTGAGGGGGGGCGGAGCACACCCCCTAGAAAGCCATTTGTCGGAAATTTCACTCCAGCTAAGATCCTCCGAATAGAAGAATAAGGGGCTCCAAATTTTTTCATAACCTCTTGCCTGCACATAGGGACAGGGGGCACTGGGAGGGTCGATATATTGAATTCGAATTTTGATCATCTGCCATGAAGTTTGGTACCCAAAATTCTCTATAAAGTGTCTTAAATTCTTGCGACATAATAACAAAAACTTGCCAAAAATTGGAGTCAAACCGGTCTAATAACAATGGCACGAGGTAAATAAAAGGAAGATTGGAAAGTTCTCACCAAATTCAGGCAAAAAACTGGCAGTGAAATACTTCTCTAAAGTAAACCGCCCTCAAACAGCCACCCGGAAATGCAGGCAACAGTCAGGCCAGAAACCCTCTCCAAGCAGAGGACACGTCCAGAGAACACGGAGATATAACCGGACACTTGTCGATAACACGTCCAGAGCGATCTTGAAATACCAACAAGGAGTGCTGTTGAATCTTCGTTAAAAACTCTCCAAATCTCGATGAAATTCCAGTATGTAGATCTTCCTTGTTCTCGCTGTCGAGCGACCTGAGGAGTGCACACGGAAATGGATGCCACACCTATTCTCTAAAAATCCCACAATCCCTAGGGATCCCATGATTGGCTAATATAAACAACTACTTTTGACGTCATTAACTCAGGTTAAACAAGTCTAACCCTCATTTAGACTTTAGTTTTCGAAAGGGGGGCAATATTTTATGATGCAGTAGGTCTCTATATAAAATTAGCGATTTGCTATTTTTTTAAGCAATTTTTAATCAAATTTAGACAAAATTGCTCCTTTTTGTATACAAAATAAATGCTGACATCAGCAAAAATATTAATGTTACCGAGCAAAAATTTCAAAATAAGAATTACAAGGATATAATCCTTCTATCCTTCAAATCTCATATCAATATGCCTTATCGATTTGGAGATAGAATGTGACAAGTTTCATGTGGTTTTTACACCCAATTTAGCAAAATTTGCGGACGTCAGTACTTGACCACGTGACATAAACAAAAACAACGTTATCTTGTTTGCCGTATCGTGCTTGCTACCTGTGCCAAGTTTCAAGTCTCTAGCATTTATGTATTTTAGTATGAAAATGTTTTTTAGTTTCAAAAAGCCTTATAGTTTGGATAGGGTTAAAGCTATCACTCCAAGCAAAGCATCAGCCACACTGGAGCAAAGGTTAGAAGACTACGAAGGTTACGAAAGTTATATAATGAAGTGAATGACGAATGACCTAAGCTATTTGGTGTAGTCCATAAATAGACAGAGTTCAAAAGTGAAACCTTCCTTCGGACGCAAAATTCGTGCGTTTCTCACTATGTTGCTCGTTTTGGTCAAGTCAAAATAACCAGAATTTTCGAACTCTTCCTGTTGTCGTTTATAGCCTTATATTCATGGTTGCTGTTTTGCCAAAATAACTCACAATTTTTTATGACATTAACAAGCAATATACCTTCCTCTGGCTCACAGCTGTGGAGTCGAGACTCAGATGTGGGAAAAATGTGTGAAGCCACGAAGCAGCTCTGCAGGAAGCGAAGCTTGTTTGTCTGGAATGAAGAGAATGGGGGAAAGATAGAAAGCGGAATAGAAAGGAAAGAAAAGAAAGGTAACGAGAAAGGGAGGAAAGAAGAGATGAAAGGAAAAGGAAAGAGAGAAAAAAGGAAAGGGGAAGAACGAAGGATGAAAAGAGATAGGATGAAAGAGAAAACAAAGATTGAAAATGTAGATATTATTAAAGGGAAAGGAAAGGAAAACAGTATTTGGGTTATGCCCTGTCCATTTACAGTTGTGGGGTCGAAGGAGGCTACGAAGAAAATTGATAAAACAATGAAAAGAAAAATTTTAGTTTGACATTGCTTCGCAAGAAGTCAAATGTTTTTCCCACCACTGCGCGAGACTTATTCTGGACTTTGTAAATGGGACAAAGGAAAACCCACACGAGTCATAGTTTCTTTTGGTTTTTCTCTTTTTACCACGCGTTGGATTATCTAATACAATGAATTGACTATTCAAAACCTACGAGATCGCTTGTGAACGTCAGGGACCGCGCAGCGGCTTCAAAGTGGGGGGGGGGGCGGCTGAACGGCGAGCGAAGCGAGCAAGAATAGGGTTCCGGGGGCTGGCCCCCGAAAAATTTTTTGAGACCACGCGCTTTAGAACGTTGGAAAACGCCCTTTTCAATAAAAGGCTTGCCTCTTAATACGTCGATATTTATACTGTATACAGTTTGGTTCAAAAAAGATTTCAATTACAAAGAGACATCGTTACAGCCAACAAAATTAACAGCCAAGCCTTCTCAACTCTAAAAACTATTACCACTGAGAGCAAATGTGCCAAAGTTGGATGCCTATTCTAATTTTTAACCAAATCGTTAGCAATTTCTAAGAGGGACATCGTGTTTGCTCGTTGATTATGAAAGCTCAATATCGCTAGACTGTTAGAAATTGCTTGCTTCATTTTTGAATAAAATCAGGTTTTGAGACAACTAGCCATTGAGAAGGTCTCTCAGCAAATGCAGCAGTTGCGTGTATGAAAATAGTGAAAATTCCATATTTGTGAAAATTTTCAGACCTATCTTTGAAAAAAGTGGGGGGGGGGCTTTAGCCCCCCTAGCCCAATGGCTGCGCGGTCCCTGGTGAACGTCCTTCGAAATTTTTAGACAGAGGTGCTCTTCGTGTTCTGGTTGTTCGGATTCAACTGTCTATCATGTTTGTTTACTCTCTTCTTACAGCATCGTTTAAGCAATGACTTATGACAGCCAAATGCAACGTAAATAAAGCTGCCTTGAAATGATACAATAACATTAAAGATAAACTGCATTGCAGTATTATCAACAAACGGGCCAATGAGCCCAAACAGCCATCCAAGACCAAACAGGACTGATAATTTTAAGGTTAGAGCAGTGATGACGACTTTCTTTCGTGCAGACTCTCCATTGCTATTCTGTGCAAGTTCTCTGTGGCTTGCCTTTTCCATGGCCTTCAACTTACAGATGGTAACCACCATGAGCAGTGTGTTAATAAGCAACATTAGTAGGATTGGGATTGTGAATGTGATCAGATTCGCCCAGAATTTAACAATGAAGCATTTTCCTTGATAGCCATACCCCGTATAATCACTCTTAGGTATTCCAAGGAAGACGCAAACAAGGACGATGGTCGTGCATGGGATGCAGACGCCTATCACGTATCTCTTGAATCTTTTCTTCTTTGTTGCTTGACGAACCAGTTTCAATTTTGTAAAAGTTATGAACAGGTCATAAGAAATAACAGACATCCATGAGAAACTCATCAGCAACGACCAGTGCAAAAAAACGGCACTTATTTTGCAGTAGACAATGGTATCGCTGAAGAAAACTGTGGTCAGTTGAAGCACGTGAGCCAAGCAAAGGAAGATTGACAGACAAATTACATTTTTATCCATCAAGGAGAATTCTGGTTTCACGATGAAGTAAGTTCCAATAAGCGCAACAAGGCAGACAATACTGCAAGAGTTACCAATTATATTCAAAAGGACTAATGATTTTGATGATTTAGCAGATTCATATAAAATCAAAAGTCGTTTTGAAGTGTTTTTCCAAGTTTCTTTAATATCTGTAACGTTTCGTGGTAAAGTGCCAATAATTGTTACGTTCTCCTTTAAATTCTTATGGACGATCTTCGAATTGTTTTTGGATGACACAAAATTCTGTCGTTTGTTCGTATTTCGAACAGGGGCTTTAGATTGCTTCACTTCAGGATAGAAGCTAGGAGCATTAGGTGGTTCAAGGAAAATAGAACCATCTGAAGGACCAGCAGGACCAATGTGACAAGTCAGCTCTAAGGGATCAAAATATCCACCTCTTTTGGCACAGTCTATCTCGTGTGTGTTGATGACCGTTTTTGCAATAACGTTGATTGCAATAAAGAAATAGTTGCTTGGCACTGGGGGCACTGGTATCCATTCTCCTCTATGACCTATGGGACCTTTAGGGCCTTTAGGCCCAGTTGGAGGCAAGATATTTGACTTATTGGTCTCGTTGCTGAATATATTCGTGGTTGAAGGCAAGCTTGTGGGATGTCTAGTGCTTGCTGTACTTTGAATGCCTGTAGTGCTTACCATTGTGATCGGATCAGTAGAAATGCTGGACCCTTTTCGCTTATTGATGTTCTGCCTAAACAAAGAATAACCACAACTAACTTCAAGACCTCGAATTCTGCTGCTGTAAACATTACACAACGGCGATACATCCCATAATGGATCGGTGCCCCTTGTGCAATTTGTTTTGAAAAAGCTGTCATATATCAATAAACAGAACTGTCGTCGCATGCTGATATTCAACTTTCCATCTTGGGTTGTTAAGTTTTTGAAGATGGATAGTGACACATTTATCAAATTTGGAAAAAGTTTATTCAAGTTGTGTCCAGCTACAGGGTCTAAGTTATCGTTTATAACATATTCCAATTGAGTTTTTATCAAATTTGTGTCATTAAAGGCTTCAGTACCCTCGACTGAGGCATGGCAAACGAGCAGGCTGAGTAAAATGAGCAACATCTTACTTGTGATATAATGAAACTGCAGGGTGAAACCAACTGAACGTAGCCTTTCGGTAGAGTGAAGTCAAATTACTTTTCGACGAGCGTGGCCATTCGAAACAGCAATGTCAAAATTTCCAAGTTATCAAAACATGCCTTTGATGACGCATGAGCTTGATTCTGAGAGATAGCCGACTTGCCAGTATCGTCCTCGTTGTCTGCTAGACTTTGCTCAAACCAAGCCATCCAACGAAGGCAGCAGTGAAGTCTTTCAAGATCAGCATATGTCTCAATCATATAGACCTTTCCACTGTTGACGTCACACACCTTTGAGCGCGCAATGCATTCTTTATCAAAGTGACCGCAATGCAGTTTCAACAGGATTGCAAAAAACTTGATCATAGGCGTAGGCGTAGGCGTAGAAGGCCGGGGCTGGGGGGGGCCTAGCATTTGATGGAAAAATTTGCAAAAATCAACCATAATTGGGTAGAAATCCGCCTAAGTCAGGAAAAGTCTTCGTAAACAGGCTTTCTTTATCGGGCAGCCCCCAAACTTGATCTTCCCGTAACGCTTATTAACTTGATGCTCTAGTTTTCTGAAAACGATTTCAATGTGCAGAATATTTCGCAACACCGGCCAATCTAACTGAATTCAATTTACTCAAAATAAAAGTCGATCGATGACGCAAATTTAATCGTGCAAAACACACCCATCATTGTATTCGCGACCATTTTCACGTGACATCAAAGTTTCCATTGTCCTGCGATAATTGACGTCGTTTTACTCATCTGTACCACTATTTTCCAGAATGCGGCTTCGTGGTAAAAACTCACTCCAAACCAACTCATCCATAATTCAACCTCAAAATCCTGTTTCGTTTTATGTAGTATAATTTTATCCTGCTTTCACTCCACATTAGCGTGAGTCGACCAAATATCGTTAATTTATTTTCAAAATTGTTCACTTTAATTTGCTTCAGTTTGCGGGTTTGCATTGCATCTGACTGCCAACAGCTTATGAAGGTGGCTTTCCCCTACGCTGAGTTAAAATAAATATATTCGAAAACATACCGGGTGAGTCAAAAACCGTATGCAACGTTTGACAGATGTTAGAAGAAAAGCTTTCCTTTGAAGCTTTTCTCATAACTTTAAGTTCATTTTTCCTTTCCGAAATGACAGTTTAGCCTAAAGTAGTATTTCTCCATTTGCCAGAAAGCGGTAAGGTGCTCAGCATCGAGGAGAGTGCATAATTACAATCCACACTTCCCGTATCATGATTGATTACAGTAGAAGCCCGCAAAAAAGAACCTATAATTTCTTGAGGCAGCCTGAATGAGGTTCTTGATTGACTGATGCCATACTCAAGTACAGCCTGTAAGGTTCTTAAAAAAAGGTGCTTATAGTTGGTACAGTGCAAATGTGTTTTAATACATGCCAGTGCATTCCTTCTGTGAATTGAATAGTTGTTCCATATTGAATAGTTGTTGAATAGTTGTTTGATAAAGTTTACATCATGAATTTTTTTGCAGTTTTCAAATAAAGTACCATCTATTAAACTATTACATAAGAACCTTTACAAATTTCAGCCTCTTGTGGGTTCTTGTTTAAAAAGTTTTACTCGTGGAATTTTAGCCTCAAGGTTCTCATAAAACTAGGTTCTTTTATGCGGGTTTCTACTGTAATGATAATGACTGAGCTTAGAAAAACATTATTTTTAGCTACTTTTCGGCAATACCTGGTTATAGATAAAGATTGTGCATTAAAGGGTCTGTTTCAGCCAGCATTCATTACACGTGCCGTTTGTTGATGTTCCTTTGTTGTCCGCCATTTTCATGGCCCATGAAAATGGCGGACAACAAAGGAACATCAACAAACGGCACGTGCAAGGAATGCTGGATGAAACAGACCCTTTAACTACATTGTAAATTATGAAGAAATTCTCGAAAAGGATTTAAATTCTCAGCCAGACAATATGGAGTTGGTTTTTCAAATCGATTATTTACTTTTAGTTCTTGGATACGATATCTTAGACAGTGTGCACTCTTTCTGATTTGCTAAGTAGTTTTAACGGCTGAGCAAAATTTAATTGATTGCTGCTCTACATAACGGGTGAGTCAGAAGAACGTGGGATGTTTGACAACCCATGTGTTGCTGAAAAACACCTTAGATCCTATTTTCTTGAAGTTCCATACTGCAGAAAAATATCAAATTATAAGATCAAATTAGTTCTAGCGATTTAGTTTGTTAAGTTCAGTCTTTCTTTTCATATTTATTTGTGCTTTGTGATTTTGTGATGTAGCTATTTTGGTGCATGCTTTTAAAAAGTTTCTGCTTTCTGGTGATAACAATTATCGGAAATGGCCTCAAGGGCAACAAAATGAACAATAATCGCCTTTCTTGTTCTGCTTCAAAATAATGCATGCCCTGCTGTAATGTTTTGGTAGGGAAATGAGCCTATACTCGGATATCTGTAATTTCACAGATGATATCACCATATACTCGTGTGGGTTGGAGCTGCAAGAAATTGTAACTAATTTGGAAAATGATCTCAGTAGATTATTCGAATGCTTTACAAACAATGGATTGGTTGCAAACCCAAAAAAATTCCAGCTAATGTTCCTGGGCTTGAAAGGGCAGAAAGGATTGTCACTTAACATCGTGGAAAACAAATTATCTGCAACAGATCATGTTAAATTGATAAGGATTCAAATTGACAGCAAATTAAAGCTTAACAAACAAGTTAAAAATGCCGATGTATTAGATTCTAGGGAATTTTCGGGCGTGTTATAAATTATTGAGTTATAGAGTTGCGAAGGGAAATGTTGCTCCTCTGTTTTATAAAGCACATTCTTGTGTTCATGTCTTAGGCCTTAAATGTTTTGTATCAATTTTTCATTTTTGGTTTTTCACCACGGTGTCAGGCTTGTTAAATCAGTTTTTGTTGTCATAGGAGGGCTAAGCCTCAAATGCCATGTTTGTCAGATCAGGCTAGTTAGGCCAATTTATGAATGTGCCAACATTGTATACCGGGTGAGCCAGAGAAAAGTTCCCACTTTCGAAAATTCATAGCACCACAAGTACTTTGTGGATTTGAATGATTCAAATTCTAGTTAAAAGCCGAAAGATCGAAGTATTTTTGTGATTTTTCTCGTCTTCATACAAGCACTGCAGATATGAGTAAATCCAGCTTTACAAAAATTTCATGGCTGCAAAATGACTGAAAAGGGCCTAAAGCACTTGATCAAATCATTAGGATGCTCCTCACACAGAACAATATACACAGGCGTTCCACCTCTCTCAAGAGTCATAAGGCATAGATTTTTAAATAGATACTGAAGATTTTAAATCCCATGGAAATAGATGTGCAGACGATATCTCTCACCCATGAGAAATTGCATTTTCTCTATTGTTCTGAGCGAGGAGTCCGTTATGATTTGATCAAGCATTTTAGGCCTTTTTCAGTCATTTTGCAAGCATCAAGTTTTTGTAAACTTGAATTTATAAAGTTTTCCAGTGCTCGTAAGAACGTGAGAAAAATCACGAAAATAATTCAATCTTTTGGCTGTCCAGCAAATATTTATTCATTCTGTTCCTTTCAGTACTCTCGATGCTATGAAATTTCAAAAATGGGAACTTTTTTCTGGCTCACCCGGTATATCTTGTGTTCACATGATTGTGTTCATTTTCTAAGGAAGACCAAGCCTCAAATGCAAATCATTCCTGGCTATTCATATTTTTCTTGCCGTCATTAGCATAGCCGTCAAATCTTTTCTTTTGTCCAAAGCTCCCGTGGGGTTCTGACTCACGCTCTGATCAGATCGCATTTTCTCCTATGATTGACCAATCAGGTGCCGCCGTTGTGTTTACTTCCGCGTTTCGCAGCAAAACTTAGGCCATTTTCGGCCGTTTTGATCACTCTCCGGAAAAAATCATTGCACGATCGGATAAATCGAATTTCGTCAAAATTTCCATTGGAGAAGATTCTCCATGCTTTGGACCATAACTGTTTTCTGTATGGCTTTGCGATCACTAAAGATAGCAGAATTGTGGCATTTTTAAGCTCAATGAAGTCATTCATCGGTTACAGACTCTATGATTAGCAAATAGAAGAGTAGAAAACTTAAAACCTGAAGAAAAACTAGTGCATGCACATACCTCAGATGGATTTAATAACAAACATCCACTTTTTCTGCCGCGATCTACAGCGAGTTTCACCAGCAAATAACACAGTCAACAAAAATGGGCGCGAGAACTTGAATTATCGGCTACATGCAATCGTCGAATGACAACATCCCATTCCAATGAACAGATATATGAATAAATCAACGGTGAATAACGAATACATGAACTTGCCATGCCGAAGATTATGGGAGTAGCTGTACGTCCACTCTGGCCCAGAAAGAACAATTTCGTGATGTCTTTTTCGATAAACCATCTATGGATAAACCCATAGGCGTAGGAGATAGGGGGCAAAGGGGGGCTGCAGCCCCCCCAACGTCAGAAAAATTTGCAAAAATCAGCCATAATCGGGCGGAAATCCGCCTCAAGTCGGGCAAAATTTTCTCAAACAATGGATTTTTTGTCGGGCAGCCCCCCCAAATTTTATCTTCCCCTACGCCGATGGATAAACCGTGCCACCATTCCTTTATCCAACTGCGGCTATCGTTGCCAGATGGAAACCTGCAATAATATTACCAGAACGATGTACGAATTGATCGGTCACATCCCATCTTTTATTGCAAGAAAAACGTCTATCGTCTTATGGTCTAGCAGCTTCATGAAACAGAACGGAAATGCTAGGTTTAGTGTTCTAACGAATATGAATAACAAGAAGAAATGTACATCTTGTTTCATAACGAGTAAAATAGATCGATCTTTTTGACATTTGAAATATTATTTATAGAAACTCCTCATGTCAATTTCACATTTTGGGCGGATATCATAAAAAATATTTTATCTTTTAGAAGTCTTTCACTAGAAAATCACCCCTTCACAGTCAAGCAACACAGTAGCATCAAAGCAAAATTGGGCAGTTTGCAAACTCATTGCCCATTCATGGAAGAGCAACCCTATTTTTTGTAAAATTCTACAACTTTGATCCAATAAAGAAAGCTCCTCAAAATTCTCATTTTCTGCGTACAAAATGTTTCGTAAGAGTTTCTTAAAAATTCCCTCAAATTTCTATCGGTGGTGTAGGATCTCTGGGATCTCCTGTGCCTTCGATAAAAATTGTGCGGCAAATTATGAAATCATGCCACAGTTTAGATCACATACGAAATCTCATGTAAGAAGTTACCAAACGAAAAGTGAAATTAATAAGTTTCAGTTTCCAAAATGTTATATTTACTTTAGGTCCTTTAGGCTTGATTATAATAGAAAAGTTTCTTGTAAGGTTCCCAAATTTTCAAAATTCCAACTATCTTGAACCAATGAATTGTTAAAAACGAAATAATAACAAAAATTAGTACTTTTTAGTAATAGTTGAGTTGGTAATGCAATTTCTGGTTGAAAACATTTTTTGCAACTCATAACTTACTTTGAAAAAGTTTCTTAAATTTGAAATGACCTTTCATCGCTTCTTATAGAGTTTCTTAATTTACGGAAGAGGCAGCAACGGTTTCCTTCAAGCAGTTTCCTGCAGAAAAAGTGCATGCAGTTGCATTGATAGAGGTCAACTATCATAGGAAAAAATTTCAAGAAACTGAACTCTCAGGTCACCTAGAAATAAGATCTTGGATAGTGGAACAAATTAATTTCACTTTTCATTTAGAAATTTCTTACATGAGACTTCGTACGTGATATAAACTGTGACATGATTTCATAATTTGCCGCACAATTTTTATCGAAGGCACAGGAGATCCCAGAGATCCTACACCACCGATAGAAATTTGAGGGAACTTTTAAGAAACTCTTACGAAACATTTTGTGCTCAGAAAAAGAGAATTTTGAGGAGCTTTCTTTATTGGATCAAAGTTGCAGAATCTTAAAAAATAAGGTTGTTCTTCCATGAATGGGCAATGAGTTTGCAAACTGCCCAACTTTGTTTTGATGCTACTGTGTTGCTTGACTGTGAAGGGGTGATTTTCTAACGAAGGACTTCTAAAAGATAAGATATTTTTCATGATATCTGCACAAATGTGAAATTGACATGAGGAGTTTCTATAAATAATATTTCAAATGTCAAAAAGATCGATCTATTTTACTCGTTATGAAACAAGATGTACATTTCTTCTTGTTATTCATATTCGTAAGAACACTAAACCTAGCATTTCCGTTCTGTTTCATGAAGCTGCTAGACCATAAGACGATAGACATTTTTCTTGCAATAAAAGATGGGATGTGACCGATCAATTCGTACATCGTTTTGGTAATGTTATTGCAGGTTTCCATCTGGCAACGATAGCTGCAGTTGGATAAAGGAATGGTGGCACGGTTTATCCATAGATGGTTTATCGAAAAAGACATCACAAAATTGTTCTTTCTGGGCCAGAGTGGACGTACAGCTACTCCCATAATCTTCGGCATGGCAAGTTCATGTATTCGTTATTCACCGTTGATTTATTCATATATCTGTTCATTGGAATTGGATGTTGCTCTCACTCGACGATGGCATGTAGCCGATAATTCAAGTTCTCGCGCCCATTTTTGTTGACTGTGTTATTTGCTGGTGAAACTCGCTGTAGATCGCGGCAGAAAAAGTGGATGTTTGTTATTAAATCCATCTGACGTATGTGCATGCACTAGTTCTTCTTCAGGTTTTAAGTTTTCTACTCTTCTATTTGCTAATCATAGAGTCTGTAACCGATGAATGACTTCATTGAGCTTAAAAATGCCACAATTCTGCTATCTTTAGTGATCGCAAAGCCATACAGAAAACAGTTATGGTCCAAAGCATGGAGAATCTTCTCCAATGGAAATTTTGACGAAATTCGATTTATCCGATCGTGCAATGATTTTTTCCGGAGAGTGATCAAAACGGCCTAAAGTGGCCTAAGTTTTGCTGCGAAACGCGGAAGTAAATACAACGGCGGCACCTGATTGGTCAGTCATAGGAGAAAATGCGATCTGATCACAGCGTGAGTCAGAACCCCACGGGAGCTTTGGACAAAAGAAAAGATTTGACGGCTATGCTGCCGTCATTAGTTTTCATTCCTTTGTGTTTCATATTTATAACAAAAGTCAAGGACCATCATGATATGTTGACTTTATCAGTTTATTTGTTTGGTTTACTGAAACAATAATACACAAAATTGTGGTACTGAAGTAATGAAATGATGAAAAGGTAAATTAAATATACCGGGTGTCCCAAAAAGAAGTTCCGACGTTTGACAGGGCACATAGAAAAATCTTTTTCTTCTGGCAATTTCTTTTCATTCTAGATACATGCTAGATATTTCAACTTACAGTTTGGCATATCGTAGGAAGAAATTAGTAATCTGAAAATGGAGTTATGAGCTCTAACATTTCACTTTCATGTTCAAGGCAAAACCAGAGAGATTATTACGCCTTCCTGCTTCGTGATGGTGGGGACTCCCTTGATCAGCAACACAGAAAATGAGTTGACAATTTGTTCATTCCCTTGACGTCCCGAGCGGGCAGAAATTTTACTCACAAGAGAAAACGCTGCTTTGTAATTGAATAAAATTTAGATTCAAATCATTTTTGATTGTGTAAATTAACCTAAGGTGTCAAGGATTGAAACAGATAGGTCTCGGGAAAACTGTTTGCTGCTGTTATTGTTGCCTTGTGCCAATTGGGACTTCCAAATGGGAATTTAACTATTTAACGGTTTCACGGCACGGAATAGAATAAACTGTCATTTTTCCCCGAGACCTATTAGATTCGATTTTCAGGCCTTACTTCAAATATGCTCAATGAGTGGAACTCTTTCACGTGTCGTCAAGGCAATGAAAGAAAGTGTAAACCTAGCTTTTGTGTTGCTCGTCCGGAGTTTCCCCCTCCACCATGATGATGCAGGAAGGCGAACAAATCTCTCTGGTTTTGCCTTCAACATGAAGATGCGATGTTAGGACTAATAACTCCATCTTCAGATTACTGATTTCTTCCTACGATATGCCAAACTGTATGTTGAATTGTCGAGCATGTACCTAGACTGAAAAGAAATTGCTAGATAACGAACTTTTTCGTCTGCGTTCAATCAAACGCCGGAACTTTTTTTGGGACACCTGGTAGGTATGAATTATTCACCATCTTAGCGCCACTCCAAGGCAGCCCAAGCAAGCCCTTGAAACGAAGCACTGCACAGCAAGCTGCGGGCTAGCGTTTTTTGCAAATGTTAAGCCTTTTTGAGGTACAATTGTCAACTGATCCTTCCGTTAGAAGCATTTCGGGATTTAAGGAAGCATTTCGGGATTCAAAACCAGTATCCTTTCCAGGCTAAATACGTATATTTCTTGAGAGCAGGCATCAAAAATTTGCAACGTGGTTATTTTATCGATGATCTATTGCCTTTGATCTGGCTATTCTGCAATAAAGGTGAATACAAAGAGATTGAGCGCGCACACACACACACATGTGCTCTTCGGATCTTCTACAAAAAATACAACTGATCCATTGAAACATTGCTCACTCGAAATGGCAGCTTTAGCATACATGTTAGAAACTTGCAGAAAATTAATGAAAAACATCTACAAGTCAATGAATCATCTTAATCCACCGCTTGTATGGGAATTTCATGACAAGAAGCATGTAATTTATAATCTAAGGATACAAAATCTTTGCAAACTACCACAAATAAAGACACAGGGCTTTGGGCAAGAATCACTGCCTTTAGGGGGAGTTTCGTCTGGAACACCCTCGATGATAGTGTCAAAAGTGAGCCAATGTTTTCGGCTTTCAAAAACAGGATTAAATACTGGGCTGGAGACAAATGCACCAGGAAAATAAGCCGCTAATCTTTATGTAAAGTATTTTTTGTAAATCTTTGGTATGAATTAGTACCGGGTGTCCCATAAAAAGTACTCCGGTTTGAAAAATCACCAAAAATTGATTATCAAACCTTTGATGAAATGAAACGCGCTCCTCGTTGTTTTGAAGATCTGAAAAGGCTGCAAATCGATATCGATCCCTTGTTTTTGACGACTTTTTGAAGATTTCAAGCATGCCCCTTTTCTCATAATCCTTAATTCAGGAAGTTAATCGTGATGAAAAAGATTGCGAAAAATGCTTATTATGTAGGCTAGTCTTCTAGCGACAGAACAACGTTTGAAGCATTTAAATCAGCCACTTACTTTTTTTTCTAAAACAGATTGCGTTGGGTCACTTTTTTGGGTCACCCGGTATATCTGTTAAAAATAGTTTAGAATTTTATGCATGCAAGAATATCAAATTATCGAAGGCCTACCTTAGGAATCTTGAACAGATATTATTGAAATCACTCGTAACGATTTCGACCAAATGAATTTTTGTATCTAAGCTAGCCTTTTTCTATGCAATGAAATTAGAAAAACCACTTTGTTGTGAAATAAATCGCATCACAAAATTGAGAAACACTACACATTCTTTCTGATTCACCTAGTAAGTAGGTGGTTGATTGTGTTTGTGCATACATTGGCTCTTTCAGATTCATTGTTAACCAAATCTGTAGCTATCGGTGGGATCTACTATTGTATCTTATTATCTCTTGTTGCTAGATACTTCTTGTACCAAATCGTCGAATACAAAGTTGGGCCACTTAGATGTTGTCGAATTAGTTTGTTGGGTGAATCCAAACACCAAGAGTGCTAGGTCATGCCACTTTATGTGTAATTCGAGTCAGCCCCTCCGCTTCCGAAAAGTGTCGAAACGAGAGCAAAGCGAGCACTTTTTACTTCTTAGTATTTACTGAAAATTGGGATTGGAATGGTGTCGGTAGATCTTGTGCAAGTTCTGAATCTGGTACATCTGGTAAGTGCGACTCGAACAAATAGGCAGGGACCACTAAGACTTAAGACTATGAAAAATAAAGACAGTGAAAATATCAATAGAATGTATCTTTCGAGCAATGAAAACTTTGCAGGAAACTCTTTGATTCTATTCAAAATCCTTCCAACTCTTTCAGTTTTTATTCTATTTTACAGGGTGAGTCTAAAAATTTAGCACATTTGGCGGGCTGTGGAATAAAACGTATGCGGCTGATATTCAAAACTTAAATGTTAATCTATCCGTCAAAGACTAACTTAGATGTAAAAATTTTGCTTGACTGCTTGGTAAAGTCACTCATTATTTAGACCCAGAAATTTGGAAAATGCTGGTAAGGAATTTATGGGGTAAGGGGAACGAGAATTCCACGTTCGAGTCTGGTCCATAATTTACTTGACATTGAAATTCAATGCAATTGTCAGTTACAGAAATAGAATTTTCAATGGCAAGTAACTCATGGACCATACCAGAATCGAACGAGGAATTCTCGTTCCGATACAACCCCTTACCTGCATTTGCCTAATTTACTGAATGTGCCAGCACTTCGTTTCCCAAACAAATGCTGTATATTCACTGTAGCAAAAATTTTGCTGAAATTGTAGTGCATGTGACATTTTGAATCATAACCAAATCAAGCATAAAAAAGACCTATCGACCAATAACGATCTAACGACTAATAACGAGTGATCAAATTACAGTGACGAGTGATCTGTCACAATTGGGTGTATCAATTGGACTACCACAAGTATGGAATGGACTGATCAATGGATCAAAGGGATAATGGACTTTGCGCACTATCAAGATAGGTTTCGTAGGTTGACTGAAATGCACTGAAGAGGATTTTTCTTCAGTTCTTTACCCTCCTTTGTCCTTTGAAATAAAATATTTAGCGTCACATCAGTTTTTTATAAGGACTCATATGCTATACCTTGTCTGCCTCGAATTGCGAAGGATATTCAAGTTATGTCTTTGGGAGAAAATGCGTCTATTTTTGACAGTCTCAAAAAAATTTGGGTATACTTAGTCCATAGTATGCCCAAAGGAGCAATTAGATAGGAGCAATTAGAACAAGGTATCACAGAAAGGGATGGCGAGGAGGTAAATACTGAACAAGGAGGGATTTCAAATTTATCTCAGAGATATTATGTAGTTTGACAAGCAGACACTAAATATCTATTTCAAAGGACAAAGGAGGCTAAGGAACTGAAGAAAAATCCTTTTCATAGATCCATTGGTCAGTCCATTCCATACTTGGGGTGGTCCGGCTGATACACCCATTGCTACAGATAACTCGTTACTGTAATTTGATCACTCGCTATTAGTCGTTAGGTCGTTATTGGTCGATAGGTTGTTCCTCGGTTTACAGGAACCCTAAAACAGGAATACTTACAGCCAGCCACATGATCATTCCAAGATTGATCATAATCACTGAAATCATCACCAATAATAATGGGCTCTTTTAATTATTAGTCGTTAGGTCATTATTGGTCGATAGGTTGTTCCTCGGTTTGCAGAAACCCTAAAACAGGAATACTTACAGCCAGCCACATGATCATTCCAAAATTGATCATAATCACTGAAATCATCACCAATAATAATGTGCCCTTTTAATTATTAGTCGTTAGGTCGTTATTGGTCGATAGGTTGTTCCTCGGTTTGCAGAAACCCTAAAACAGGAATACTTACAGCCAGCCACATGATCATTCCAAGATTGATCATAATCACTGAAATCATCACCAATAATAATGGGCCCTTTTAATTATTAGTCGTTAGGTCGTTATTGGTCGATAGGTTGTTCCTCGGTTTGCAGAAACCCTAAAACAGGAATACTTACAGCCAGCCACATGATCATTCCAAGATTGATCATAATCACTGAAATCATCACCAATAATAATGGGCCCTTTTAATTATTAGTCGTTAGGTCGTTATTGGTCGATAGGTTGTTCCTCGGTTTGCAGAAACCCTAAAACAGGAATACTTACAGCCATCCACATGATCATTCCAAAATTGATCATAATCACTGAAATCATCACCAATAATACTTTGGTATTGTTGAAACCATTTACAGCCAGTCGATATAAATTTGAGCTCAGGAATGAATTCGAAACCATTGTCATCCCGGGAGAATTAGCAAAACCAACTTCTTCCATTAAATACCTTTTATCGAGGTATGAGTCATGGTATGCTGGAAAGTAAAGTTTGAATGCCGTACTATTGGCATTACTGTCGACATGTAGCTTGTTTACATGGTCCATGAACTCATCATAGCCATCGAAACGTCTTCCATAGCTTATAGAATCACTGTCGCATTCATGCTGCGAAACTCCTTCAAAGGCAGATTTGACAAGGCCAGTGATTTCGCCTGTGGAATTCCTGTAGATATATGGCGGGCTATCCCACCATATCAGCTCTACATCTATGGCATTTATACAGTTTCTTGCAAGCATCGATAGTGCAAATACAAACAGAAATCCTCCACACAAGAGCTTCATAGTTTCATCATTTCACAACGACATCAGTTCAGGAATATAAGTTTGTTTATCTCAAGTGCACGATTCTACTTTACGCGCAAAACCTTGATACGTTGATCAACGAAATCAACACAGGCTATTTTATTCGATGTGAGATTCTGTATGGTTTGATTTTGTTATTCGCTATTCCAGCATTTTAGCCGTTGAATAATTCCTATCACACAGAGTTCATAATGATATCCAATCGAAGGTGGTTGTCTAAATAACACCCAACTGGGACTGTACTATACAAAGATTTAGATTTACAGGTGGAATCCCTCAAAATTGCGTCCTCACCACAGTGCGATTGTATTCTTTCCTATCTACTATTGAGAACCATACAAATGCTTTGATTTAAAAGTAAAGGGATTTTTCAGGTAATTCTAGTAGTTATTGGAATTATTTAGATTAGTTTTCTGAGGTTTTACTTGTGTAAAGGAAAACATGCTGCAAAAATTCGCTCATTTTGCGTTGCGTTGCTTTGATTTACCTTATTAGATAGACCATACCCGAATAATTGGAGTACTAGAATTTTCTGAGGTTTTACTGGTGTAAAGGAAAACATACTGCAAAAATTCGCTCATTTTGCGTTGCTTTGATTTACCTTATTGGATAGACCATACCCGAATGATTGGAGTACTAGAATTTCTTGCAAGAGCATTGGCTCGCATGAGTTGAATTTGCATAAGTCGGATTTTTCATAAGTCAGACAAAAAATATCAGGGCCCAGCTCCATTCGCACGAATTTCTCGTGCTAATTGTCATTTTGGCACCATTAGCAAACAAATTCTATGCTCACTTTGATA
This sequence comes from Aurelia coerulea, assembly GCA_039566865.1. Lineage (NCBI taxonomy): Eukaryota > Metazoa > Cnidaria > Scyphozoa > Semaeostomeae > Ulmaridae > Aurelia > Aurelia coerulea. Next base: position 23,460,881 of record CM076944.1, read on the forward strand.
TTCAAGATGGGAAATGAAATGATAAAACTGAAGATTAACCCATTATGATAGCCTCTCTTCCTCTAAGACAAATCTGACCCATCCTTGAGTCAGATAAAATCTGACTTATAAGTAAGTATCTATTTACCACTAAATAAAAGTAAAATTTACAATATTTTAAAACTAAAAGTATATACGTTACATTCTTATTAAAAATCAGCAAATACAGGTAAAAAGATCCTTAATTGGGGTGGCAGGGATAGCATTAAAAAGTTCAAATCGACCATATTTCGATAATGGTTCCCTAAGAAGAGGTGGTTGCTAAATGAAAGACATTGTATCGTCGGAAGGAAAGAAAAATAAAAGATGATATGAATAAAAATACAAAAATGCGTAGGTCGGACCCGCCTAAGGTTGGATTATTTCTCTCAGTGCGAAGAGCTCCGACGTATGCGAGTTTGACTGTAGGCAAGGTGTATTTGGATTTGGATAAAACGGGACAAAATCTCAATCGACGGCAATTTTTCGTCGCCTTCATGCTCCAATCAGAATATGGCTTAGACTGGCTACACAATCTTTGTATGCTCCTTAGAACTGACGTGTGACGTGCGTGGTGACGTGTCGGGCCATCAGCAACAACGACAACAACGAAATTGAGGGGCCAGTGTAGCTGGTCTAAATATGGCTGAGAGGAAGGCGTTTTTGCAATTAGCTATGTCTTGTAGAAACGTTGATCTAAGTACTCATTTTTATGGTAAAAAAGTTCTGGAAAACTGCTTTTAGAAGCTTTTTGGGCACTATGTTATCAGTATGAGGCTAATCTGTTTATGAGTCGTAGTTGTAGCCGTATCAGTTCAGTCAAAGAGCGAAACTATGATATGTATTGAGTCTATATTGTGATGAGAAAGAAGTCAGAAGTATGCAGAATGTTAATGTCAAAGCTCAACTCACACCTGAAACAATTCCTTGGATTTTTGTCACGAATGGCTGGCCCGGCTGGCCTTTGATAACGAGTGTGGACGGTCTTGAAACTTTTTTGAGGCAACGGTAAGAAGATCAATTCAAGTTTGAAGCTGAGCTTAAATGTCTCCAGCACAAAAATTCCCATGGTAAGAGAGCCCAAGACAGTAAGCAGGAAATTCATTTGGCAGCATTGATTTCGATCTTTTGACACTTCAAAAGATAACAAATATTTCGTCCCTTAATAAGAATTTAAGAAATTCTGCAACAAAGAATTACAGAAATAAACTTTCATGTTATTTGAAGCTCACATTCCCCCTGATTTCAAAACTGAAGTTTTAACTAATGCAGTTTTATTCTGTGTGTTCGAAGTAAAATGTTTCCTTAAACTTATATTCCCTCTTAGGTTTCGATCAAAGCAAATTTGCCACTTATTGCTTAACTTTTCTGCAGCACAAACTAAAATTGTTGGTGTGCAAGCGAAGCGAAGCGAGAACTTTTTCTTTCTACTTAAAGATCTCGTTTGAAGGCACGGTTGGAGTTATCTCCCTGGTATGACTTAATGGTTTCTGAACTTCGTTATCACATCATAAGAACCTACATATTTGCCAGTCAGTCTGGGTTCTTGTACTATGAATGAAATGGATTGATTCTTGCACCGGGTGCGCCAAAATAAACTATGCACGTTTGGCAGGCCACAATCAATCGTACACTGGACCGATTCTGAAGATTTATGGCTTAATCTTTAGCAGAAAGCCTGAATTAGATTCTAGGACTTATTGAAAATTTTTTCATTTTCATTTTCTAGGACTAGAAGCGAGTTTCTTAGAATTTTAGTTTTCGAATACATTGAAAACGATCAAAAAACATCGATCAAGTTTTCTAAAACATCGAGATGAATGGACAAAGAGAGAACTTGTTCGTCGTGATTTGGGATTTAGAAAACGACTAATTGTAATCCACCGTACGAGAGTTCGTAATAAACCCCCAAATCACCCTGAAAACGTTTTCTCTTGTTCGTTCATGTTGGGTCTTTTAAAATTTGATCGACGTTTTTTTATCGTTTTCAGTGCTTTCGAAAACTAAAACTTTAAGAAACTCGCTTCTAGCTCTAAAGGCTGAAAACGGAAATATTTGCAAAAAGTCCAAGAATCTAATTCAGGCTTTCTGCTAAAGATTAAGCCATAAACCTTCAAAATCGGTCCAGTGTACAATTTATTGTGGCCTGCCAAACGTGCATAGTTTATTTTGGCACACCCGGTAGCATGAAGGTCTAATTTGACAATTTCAGCCTGTAGGTTCTTAATCCACTAGGTTTTTATACGTGGGTGGTTACTGTACCCTCCGTGTTCTTCAAGGAAGAGCGCGAGACCAGTGTGAACTTGCGCTGAATACGCTACGTTTGAAGATTTTTCGAGCAAGCCATTATACCGACAAATCCATGCACAATTATATTCGGGGATATGATACAAATATTACTTCGCACAATCATTATCTTCCTTCAAATCAATTCTATTAAAAATGAAAAAATACGGAAAACAGAAAACAGCAAACAAAGTAAAGCAAAGCAAAATAAAGGGAACAGATTAGAAAAACTTATTTAGATATGCATTTCAATGTTTGAAGCTTGCTGAGCGATAAAATAATATCCATTGCAAAAATAAGATGCAAACAAAAACTTAATTCAAGAAAAAACTGCTGCAGGTGTTTTGATTATCGTCTTTCTTTCACATTTCAAAGAGCGCAGCGAAAACATTTCCATATATATATTTTTGAGTTTTAAGCCCTAGGGTATCGACAGTTGCAATCAGACTGAGATGACTAGCGAGCACCTGCAAAATCATCTACAAAATTAAGGTAAACACGTGTTTGAGAAGACCAAATTCTATACGATTTCCAAGGTACGATCACTCGGTAGAACGGAATTCTGTTTGAAAATCAAGTGTTTAATTAATCTCATTGTAGCATTTCAAGGTATTAGGGTAGGGTGGGGTAATGTGGGTCTAAAATGAGCAAAATCTCAAAATGGATAGCTGGTAAAACGAGACTAAAATGCAAAAACCTTTCAAAAGTTTCGTTTAATTGACATTCAGTGATTCTTCTTTCGTGAGAAAAAATCTCAGCTCTGACAAAGGCAGTTAAATATTTTTAAGAAATTTTCTCTTTTTGCAACTAAAATAGGCCCATTTTTTTCCGACAAGCGGGAAAAGTGGGTCTATTTTCAAAACGTGTACAAAATCGGAATGTGAAAGGCTAAATGGTTAAAAAATTAATGGACTTACATTTCCCAACTATTCTCTATTTAATAGAATCACAGTCTTTGCCTTTTATCGCAAGCAATCCCGTTCCCGCAACGAAAATAAAACTACGGTCATTATGCTGTGATCCACCATCGATGCGACCTGCAAGTCAGTGACCGACTTTGATAATAACAATCAAATAAAGATGTCTGCAGTATGTTTTCTCCAATTTACTGGTTGCAAGAGAGCAACTGCAGTAATAGGAAACCCGTTTTCGCATTTTAGACAGAAAACAACGTGGCAAGATGAATGCAAGTGCGAAAATTTTAAGCAATTCAAGGCTTCGTTGAATTTGAATTATGGCTGAATTCTCAGTAGGCCCACTTTACCCCGTAGACCCACATTACCCCACCCTACCCTATTGTTCATTCATTTATCGACCGGGTGCACCAAAAACGTTCACACGCTCGAACAATTGCACGGTAGTACCGCGAATATTGCTTGGATTTGAATGAATCGAGTTTTGATTAATAGAAGAAGTATTTTTTGTGATGATAAATAGAAAAACCACGAATATTCACATAGTCACGATTCAGTCTGCCACTGTATCATAAGAATTAGTCCTTTCCACAAGTCGCTCGAAATTTCTCCAAAACTTGCAAAAAAAATTTCCTGAAAAAGTTGCCCAAACGTTGCTCATTCATCGCCATTCATTCAAGGTCAGGTGTCACACAAACGTATGAATGGCATACCGCGAATAACAATTCGGTCGTTTTTCAGTCAGTCTCGCATAAGTCGGATCTCTTCAGACTGACAAAAACAATCCGCAGTAGCAGCGTGGGGAATACTCTCCTAACAGAAACCTGCAATGAGGACAGATAATGTTACAATAGGATTCGCTATTTTTTATAGACACCTAGACACGAAGCAATTTGTGACTGCAAACAAAGGGAATTCCATGCCCGGTTGGTCAAGTCATAAACTAAGACAAAGAAAACCGCAATAAATTGCCCTGAAACCAAGGTCGCTAGCTCGCTTGTTTTGCATGCCGGAACTGGTTTTCAAGAGCAAACATGAGCACATATCGAGAGAACAAGGAAATTTCTAAACTTCTGCCTCGAGATTTCTATTTTTTTTGGTACAGAAGCTAAAGCAGTAAGTGTCCTAATCATACCTAAAAGGTACGAGAATTAAATCGCCTCCCAATTGGCTTCTGCACCAAATAAATAAAGTGCCCGAAGCAATGATTAGATATATCCTTCCTCTTTCGATATGTGCTCATGCTTGCTCCTAAAAAACCATTTCTGGCATGCACAAAGAGCGAGCTAGCAGCCTGGGTTTTGCAGCTTGCATTGTTTTTGTTCAGGACTTGACCAACCGGGCATGGAATTCTCTTTGTCGGCAATCACGAATCGCTTTTGTATCTAGAAGTCAATAAAAAATTGCAAATCATATCGTAACATTATCTGTCCTTGTTGAAACCTGCAACATAACATGTACGTGTTAAAAACTACTGTGATAAATGCTGTGATATATGCTGCTATTGTCCGGATGCATGGGTATAAAAACAATACATGAATTTACTCAAAACAAGGTGGCTTCATGTTTTCATTGCTGTAGCAAGCGGTATTAAGGGTTATCATATAGAAGCTGCAAAGCATGAAATAAAATTTGATTTTCTACTAGACATGTTAGATCGGCAAATGTATTTATGTACATAAACGTTAAATATGACCAATTTCTCGCTAACAAATGTACAACACTAATACAGTTCCCAGTACAATATATTAATTACATATTTCTAACGAGAAAAGTTTGCCATCCAGCTAAGGTGCAACTGGGAGTCTATTCTTTCATGTGCAAAATTTTTGGGGTCTGCCTTTGCTAATCTAGAAAAAGCACTTGCGTTCTGCTTCAACGATAGTTAAAATTTCAGTTGGAGACTTACATTTGACGTCAAAGCTAAAGCACAGAATTAAAGGGGCTCCGTCGCCAAACTGTAAACAGATCTGATAACATCGCATGCACGTGTCCATTGTTCTCCATTGTCTTTTGTCTTCTGTAGTTGGTTTAGTGGTTTCATCCAAGCCACCAGAAAATGATCGTTTAAACTCCACTTATATCCAAGCAATCGTAAAGGATATGAATGTTTGGTTTTTTCCATTGTGAAGTACAAAGATTTATCTTCAAAGCGATGCTTTCATTTTTGAAAAAAACAGGTAAGCGTCCGTGTGATGTTGCGCATCAAAAACTGCAAAAGCATTGTTTCAACTGAAATTTGGAGACAGAGCCCCTGTAAAGTCTGTTTTGGACGTCCTGACACCTGGGTCTGTTGTTGTGACGGGTAACGGGGAGCGTAACGAAGGCAAATGGCTTAAACCGCAACATTGGCATATAGAAATATGTCAGATATAATGCAATTCGCTACACTTTTCTCTGCGATACGATGTTTGGGTCTCATGACATTTGAAATGCACATTTGCTTCTTGTTAAACGTAATGGCAATACGGTTGCTGTGTATGTGGCATAGTAATGATACTGCCTCGAATGTAAATTTTCATACAAACAGGATATACACAATTTATTCAAACGTGGCATCAAAACAAACCCTTTAAACTTGGTCGTAGAGCTTCGTCAGCAAAAGGCCGTGAAAATAGATTTAGTTTGGACAATGCACTAAAGCTACACAGAAGCACAGCTAGAAACTGACAGACCATCGCATCGTTGGCAAGAGGCTCCTCTGTTTAAAGAGAAATTGTCACCCAGGGCCCTTTGCAGGCACGTTGACATTTTTGAGTTTCTGAAAGTCAGATTTGGCCTAAGCGGAAACCATAGATCAGTATGTGTACAGACTGTAGTTCAGTATTTGCACTGACTGAGCAACTAAACAATTTGTATCAGATGCACCACTGCAGTGTGTGGATCCATGGTTTCCATTTCTACTCAGGCCAAATTTGACTTTCAAACAGTCAGAAACTTCAGCTTGCCCGCAAATGACCATGGGGGACAATCGCTCTTCAAGAATTCCTTGTTCCTAGCTCGAGAAAACTTCCCCAGGGAAAACCACATATCGGTACCAGTAAGAAGATGCTACAAGACGCACCCCCTAGTGCATGTTCATATAAATTCATTGCTCATTGCACAGACTATTTAACTAAAGCAAAAGCCAATGAAACCATTGATCCGATTGATCCGATTAGGTACCCCTGGCAAAGATTCATTTTTTCTCTTTTGGTCCGGGGCTTACTGGCGCTTGATTAATGCAAACCGCATTGATTAACGGGGAAAATATCCCACCTTCCAGGCTACAAGCTGTCAAGTGGGATGAAATCTGCGTGTGTTTATATGAAGAAGTTCATCTTACCTTCCAGCTTTTCATCCCACTAGCCACCATTCATATGGGAAAATCCCATCCCACTTCTGCAAGATCCCATCTCTCGTAGAATGTGATCTCATCTGAACGGGATGGCTTGTCTTCCATATAAACGCAAGATGGAAATTACAAAGAATCGTATAAATGGTAGAATCTCCCCTATCAGTTCACTGCCTAGAAGGTTGACTGTGGGTGGGAGGATTTCCCCCATATAAACAGGCCCTAAATTCGAGGGGTGTATCTTTACCCCAAGAAGCGTTTGGAGATTTCTATCAGATAAAATGATTTCTACATAAATTTTCGCGGATTTCTCAACAAGATGTCTAGGGATTTCTTTTTTCGCTCGGTCTAATCGGATCAATAGGGTAGTAGGGGAAGCACTTGATTTTCTAATCACATGTGGTGGATCCATCGGCTTCGTTGAAATAATTAATTGTGGATTTTAAGAGAATTAGTGATTGATGAAGTGCTATCTAGATACTCCACCAATCATGTCTCTTATTTTCTCATCGTTTCTTATTATGTTCGACTTCACTGAGCTGATTCGATCAACCTAGAATGAAAGTAACAGGTCACGAGTTAATAAAAATCTTGGTATCAGCATTAATTCTATATACTGGGTGAGAAATAAAATTTGACGCATTTGGTGGGCTGTGGAAAAAATATACGTGGCCGATAATCAAAACTAAAATGTTAATCTATCAGTTAAACACTAACTTAGATGAGAACATTTTGTTTGGTAAAATCATTCATCTTTTAGGTTCATTTAGAAATCAGAGAAATGCTGGCATGAAATGAAATGAAGTGATGTAAAGGGCTTTGTATGGGAACGAGAATTGCACCTTTAATTCTAGTCCATGATTTATTTGCCATAGGAATTTAAATTGGCCAGAATCGAACGTGTGGAATTCTCGTTCCCATACAAACCCTTTACCAGCATTTTCTCGTTTCCGGTTCTAAAAGGCAAATGATTTTAGCAACAAAATTCTGGTAAAATTTTTATATATTATCTTGAATAACGCAAAATGGCACAAGTGGGGTCACTATAAACACATACTTTTCTGAAATTAGAGCATGTTGAGCAGATGAAAATACCTTTGGTTCATTTGTCCCACCTGTGGCATTTGGAAATTTTAGCTGTTAAACATTTTATCTGACAGTTCCCGTAGCCCTACCAATTTTGCGCAAGACTTTGGCAGTGGCATTTTTATAATGTTGACATCATAATGTAAACAACGAATACATTTGTGAATCGAGCTTGTTTCCAGCTATCTAACTCTACCTTAGCTGGCAATAATCGTGAGATATTCAAGGGTTGGGAAGCTATTTAATCTCTGTGACGCAAAAATTTGTCATCTCTGCCTGCCAAATACATTATATAGTTTAAAACCTTTGAAAAGGATTTCAATCGAAAATGAAATCTTAATTTCAATTTTATGCAAGAAAAGTATTTTCTGATCCCTTTCTGACTATTTAGGATTTCTAGTTTTCATGTCAGCAAGTCGTCATGCTTCGAAGTCCTATTTCCTTATGACCCCCAAATTGTGTCCATTGGGAAAAGTGAAAGTGAAAGTAATCGGTCGAATGGCGTGTGTTTTTCCAGACTCATATCGGGAGAGCCACAAAATATTTCCCACTTTTGAAAATTCATAGTACCAATAGTGCATGATGGATTAGAATGAATTGAATCGTGCTGGATAGCAGAAAGAAAGAAATAACTGTGCCCAACGAATGAGGGTATAGAGGACACGGAGCACTTTCTGTTGTTTTGCCCTTCATTTGTTATTCAACGCAGAAGCGTCGTGGCTGGGGGGGGCAGGGGGGGGGGGGCACGTGCCCCCCTAGCGTCTGAAATTCGTATATTTGTCGGAAATTCGGATCTTTGGTCGGAAATTCGGAAATTTTAAGGAAATTCGGAAATTTTTCCGAAATTTTTCATCTGCATGAATTGAAGCCTAGTAGCTACTATCACGACCCTATTTACTAATTGATTTTTAACAAGAGGGGCATTTTCCAACAGTCTGAGGGAGGTCATATAAAAAAATTTCCTAGGTGCCAGAGCCTTTGTTTGTCGAGATATGGTCCTCGGGATTCCTTTTAAAACCGAAGAGAAAATAGCTGGATATAGGTTGGGTAAGAATTTTCTGAGAAAGGTCAAATCTTCTATTTTAGCACTGGTAAATATGGAATCAAGGGGCGTACTTTAAGCCAAAGTAAAGGACGTTTCTTCAAAAATTTTCCTCGCGCTCCGATTTATAGGAGAACTGTGACGAAGCTATCAAGGTTTCCTTGTCGCTAATGGCAAGCATGATATTGGGAGATACATTCTAAGCCAAAGTAAAGAGTGTGGCCCCAAAAATTTTCCATTTCAATGCTCCAACCTACTTAATTTACCCTGGCCACGGCACTGATTGTGGTACGCTCTATTCCCATACAGTTATAGCGAACTAATCTATATTATTGCTTCAATTGAATGCCAGATCAGTGTCTTGCTCTCTCTGTCTAAAAATCATTTTTGTAACCAAACTGCGCATGCGCATGATGACGTCATTAGTTTTGACGTCATCATTCGTCGGAAAATCAGCAAGTTGTGCCCCCCCTGTCAATTGGTACCCACGACGCCCCTGATTCAACGACGAGATCTTCTCGCTGGAGTTTCGGTAGTATTACGACCATTTGTAGAAATCAATAGCCTTTCTAGCGACGTTAATAAAAGTATACTCGAACTGACTTTAGATTTCATCCACAAAACAGGTCGGTTTGTTTAAGATAAGTCAAACCTTTGTTTCACGCCACACAGCCACAAAGTCCTTTTCTTTTTGTTTCTATTTCCGTTTGTTTGTATTTATCGGTAACCATCGTTTTATATGTAGCTGTTTTTGTAAATGTAGATTTTAGGTGTAACCTTAGTTAAATGTTCTCTATGTAATGAACCTGGGATAAGTCATGGGTTCTTGCTTCCCGGGTTATCATCCCTGTTATGTAGTTAAGTAGTTTGTAAGTATAGTCTTAAGCACCTCATTCTTGTAAATCTTTATATTGAATATATAAAAAAAAAAATAACTTCTTGATAGATCTTACATCTTTATGAGCACTGGAAATATAGGTAAGCTCCACTTTACGAAAATGTTATGGTTGCGAAATGCCTGAAAATGGCTTAAACAGCTTGATCAAATCATAAAGAGACCGCTTACACAGATAAATAAGGAAGTACAATTTCTATGGGTGATAGAGATCTTCAGCACATTAATTACTATGGGATCGAAAATCTTCATTATTTGCTTTAAAAATCTATTTTTTATAACTCTTGAGAGAAATGAAAAGCTTTGTGTATAGTTATGTGTGAAGAGATTCCTCATAATTTTATCAAGTGTTTTAGATCCTCTTCAGGTATTCGCAACCAAGAAATTTTCGCAAAGTCGAATTTACCAATACATCGAGTGCTCATAAAAACGCGAGAAAAATCTGTTATTTCCTATTATGTATTTAGATTGTACATTTTCGGGTTTTATCTTTTCCTTTGTACAAGGTGATTTGGAAAACATCTTATGCATAAAATTGAAAACTTTACCATGTTCAGATAATGAAAATGAAATGAACTGAAGAACTCTTGGTGCTACGACTTTTCGAATGTGGGACTATTTTTCTGTCTCTCCCGGTATATGATCCGCAAAACATTTGCAAATTATTTGGGAAAGTAGGTAGTGTAGTATATCATATCCTTAAATGGTCAATCATATACTGTAGACTTCAATACTTTTCTTCTGAAAATGCCTAAAAATTGCAAAAATTACAAGAATTGAAAAGAGGGATAAAGAGAAAATCTCACCATATCTGTAATTTCTAACTCTAATTCACCCAGCTGTGCATGGAGTGGCTCAATTTCACTTTCCGTTATGCTGAAACAAGAATACCTTAATTTCAGATTCTACATAGAATCGTCAACGACCAGCCAAGCATTGTCAACAAGGTGCAAATGACCTATATATTACCCAGCTATGCAGACAGAGATGCGTCGGGGCCTGGATTCCATGGGAATTTTCACAATAAGGCTGGGAATTCAACCCTCCTACCTGAGGTGACAATATTATGGATTACATGGAGGTTTCCAACCCAGGGCTCAAAACTAGCTGCTGCGTGTCAAGTTAGTTTTATGATTGTGAGGACGGTCCGTGCATCTGATGCAAGACAATAGAGCTTAGCAATAATTAGGTGTGACAATAAGGATTAAAGTTTCATCCATGGTAGTGGAAAGAGTGTTGCAATTCCAGCCCTATGGTGAGTTTCAATCCAGAACTGAAAATTTCCCATGTAATCGACGAAAGCAATTTACAAGTCGTGCACCAGGAATGGAACTAGAATTTCGTGGAACTGAATTTCATCTTGGGTAGGAGGGCTGAAATCCCAGCCCTATGATAAAAATTCCCAGGTAATCAGGCCCTTAGAACACTCAAAAACGCTTACTTGCATTATATCTACTTTCTATCGTTTCAGAATAACATATGACGAGATTCTTGAAGGTGAATAAGTACGAATAAAAACACTTATGTAACTATTTCAAGGTACTCTTCTGTGTTGCACATACAACATTTAGATGAGGTTAGCTTACGCCATGTATTTGCCGCAAATAACACAGTGACATTTCGTTTCACAAACCGCTGACCACTCAAAATCACCAGTCTCGCAGCTAGATTTCAAAACGAGCGAGACAACTGGCCTAGATAGGTCGTGCATCGGCTTCTGCATTCTAGCGTGAGCTCATCCGTTCGCAGTTAAATCCACTATTTGATTTTGATGGAAGAAAGGTTGGCGAACATCGGGAGACATCAATCGACGAAATTTTCGGATTAAAAAGCACTGTTCGAAGACTTCTTGTGGCCATGAAAAAATGGCCTAATTCGTACGCAGATTCCTGTTGATCAAAGAGGATATTTCTCCAAAACTACACCGTGCCACATCAAGAACTTTACAGGAGTCCTTGCCAAGGATGTCAGGAACATGACCTATCAGGTGGGTTATTCACTGTTTTTTGCGTTGCGACGTTATTCTAGGTTTTTTGGACACTACTCTAGAACCATGTTAGGTAAGTAACAGAAGGAACCATTTCTTCTATATTTTGTTTGTATTGAAATACTCAAGCTGGAAGTCTGGCATTTGTTTATATTGATAAAACTACCTATGGACAATTGATATTCAGAAGCTCACATTCGTGAGTGGTCGGAAAGGCAGGTAAAATGTTATTTATCAAACTGCAGTCTAAAATGGTTCTACGGTCGTCATCTGAAATTGCCAATTTTGAGGCATTTATTTCTCCAAATCGGCACCGTGCCACATCACCAAACTTTGCCAGTGCACTTGCAATGTCTTCAGTAACAGTATGCCAGTGTCGGTATATGCACTGTTTTTTGCGTTAAACGTCAATATTCATCTTTTTAGGGGAAGGTTTTGTTTACATCGTCAACGATTTGGGCAAGGAAAAGCTTTGTCCTTTAACAATCACATACGGGGCAAGTGCTGCATGTCATGTGTTATGAGAAGCAGCTACTTCAGTACCCGATACATCGTGTACAAGGGGATTTTTGTACTTAATGTCATAAGATTTACAATAAAATCCAACTATTTACGTCTTTTTAGACAAAATGCAAGAAGTAACGAATCCTCAAATTAACAGTCAGAAATTTACCCACATTCCTATTTGATGCAAAAACATGTGCAAATTGCTTGATGCATTGCTGAGGGCAATGTGTCATTGTAGTTTTAATTCCACTTTATATGAAGGGGGTCAGGAATGCTGGAAAGGGGGCATAGGGGTGACTGCCCTTGCTGCCATCTGAGAAATGACCTGACTATGTTATTTTCTATTGTTTTGCCTTGTCCAACTAACTTTTGGCATCCCTGAATAGGTATTAATGTGAAAAGGGTGACAATTGTTTGCAAAATGGCTTATTCTTTTGTCTTGCAGATTCATGCACCTTCAATGCACAGAAAATATGAAGTGATATTTTGCTTGCATATCCTTCACCCATCCAACTTGGTTAGCTTTTATACATAGATGGCATAGAGATGTAAAAACAGCAATGGACTATACAGCAGATGTTAACAGTTGCAGTTAAGATATTTCAGGGCTGTAGGATGCATCTTGAACTTGGGGGGCACAGCACATCAAGGGAGTTTTTCATCAAGCTAAAGAGACACTTCCTAAAGTGAAAAGGCACTCTTTTGTTTATTGCAAAATCTCAAGAAAGGGTGGCATGTGCCCCCAGTGCCTCCTGGTTTCTACATCACTGAGAGGTTTAAAAGAAAGAACATTTCATGAACATTTTTAGCATCATTTGCAGAAGTACACAGTATTATTGCAGGATATCTTTAGTTAGATAACTGTATTTTAATTCTGAGAGGTGTTTTCAAGTTGCTTTCACTGAATTTTTCTGTTTTTATTTGTGTGTGTATCTGTGCAGAATGATGGTTTTATTTTCAATAAAATTCTATTCTCATAAGAAACAAAGGCCCTTCCAAGAAATTAAGAAACTCTACTAGTAGCAGTTATCAGAGGCAATGTTGGAAATTGAGGTACCTTTCAAGTTTTGTTATTCCTGGAAAATCATTCTAACAAAAAGTGTTAGATCGAACTGGATTAATTGACAGATTTCTGATTGCAAAACTAATCAACGAATTTCACTATTTTTCTAGAAAAGCATTGAAGGACTTGTGTAGTGAGTCTAGTACTGCCCTTACAAGTATGACAATTTGCCTTTGCCTTGCCTCGATGTATCAGGCTCGCAAAAGATAAGATGCCTCTGCTTCAAACCGAGTGTGCGTGCGCATAAAAAACGAAAAAACCCCATGTTGCCGCAAATGATACAAGGTATACGTTGAAACAGTACGAAGATGGGCTACCTTTGTTCAGCCTTCAGGGCCAATGAATATTTCTTATTTTCTTTCTTCCATACTTCGAATTCTTTTTGCATGCTATCGATGTCCTCCTGTTGTGAAGAATAAAAAGATCATTTGCCTTTTTTCTTTAAGCTTCTCTTGTAGGTAATTTCTCAAGCAACAAATTAAAAGAACTGAAGCCTTGAAAGATGCCCTTAACGACAAATTACGTGTCAACCAAAAAAAAATGATACTAACGGCTGAGCAAAAAATAATCCCTGTTTCAAAGGCAACTGCTCCCTAGATATCAAGGCAATAATATTGACGAGCAATTTATTCAGTAAAAATAAACAAGTAAATTATTAATAATTGTGCTATGAACAGTGCATTGTTATGTACAAAGTTATGCAGTAGTGGACATCTTAAAATCCGTTTTCCAGACTGAAATCGGCTACAGTAAGAACCCGCAAAATAGAAACCACTTTATAACAAACCTCAGGCTGATTTTTTCGAAAAATGGCGCCTTCATATAAGAAACTTCTCAGCCTGATTTCTGGAAGGTTTCTTATAAGAGGAACCCAAATAAATTCATATTTAATGATCTTTGTTAAAATCAGGTGATTTTTTACAGATTTTATCCAAAAGCATCTCTATCTGTATACTTGGTATGTACGATGTGGTTGAGTAATTTTAGAAGTAACAAGAACATACCGTTTGATAGAATTTGCTCTGGGTTTGTTTAAATATTTAAGTTGAAATCACTGAAGATTTCTTAACAATGTGACAAGAAACCTTTCAGCCTGTTTCCAGATTAATGACCTTTTAAAAAGAAACTAAACAGGCTGTTTTGAAAAAACAGGTTTCTATTTTGCGGTTCTTACTGTATTCCGTTCTGAAATTATGAGGGATTTTCTCAAGAAAGCCCTTGCAAGAAACCTTTAAACAGGCCTAATTTCATGACCAAATTTTTTACCTTAATGCAACTATTTTTGCATGCTTTAGCAAGTGTTATCCCTTTGGGGGATGAACGTGTCACCCATGGGAGCATAACAACACCATTCCCGGCGATTTCATCCTCCCAAGTGCTTAAACTTAACGGAGTGTCCGATTTCAGTCTGATAAATTTGAAAATGGATATCAACATGTCCACCATTAAATAATTAATTTGCTAATATTATCGTCTTTATATCCAGGGAGCAATGGCCTTTTAAAAATAGGACTGTCTTTTTCATTCATCCGATACTGTTACAAAACCAGCCCTTGTAATGCTAGCGGTACCATAATAAAGGTAAGAGCTAAATGTCAAAATCGGTTTTTCCATTAAACCTGCTTATAACAGCGAAGTTACAATAATCAAAAACCTTATATATAGCAAGCATAACTAAAATAAATTGGTATAAACCAGCTCATGTGCTGTCTTGAAATAAACAAGACGACCAGGTAAGTGAAAAATCTTTTAAAATCATTTAATTAGAAACGTCTACCAATGTCTAAATCTCCTTTTGAGTTCTTGCATCAAAATCAGCAAAATTCAGCGATTAATGTTATGCTAGCCTTTATACTTTTTTGTCAAGTTTAGTGAGCAACCTAGTTTTGAGACAAAGTAACTTTGAAAACCATAAAATTCAAAAAGTCTACAGGGCGCCCCCAAAAACATACTGTACCCTGTTTGAAAAATGACAAAAATTTGATTACAGTGCCAATATATAAATTTCTATTTTTGGCGAGTGGATCAAAGACCAAATTTTTCTCCCATGTATAGCTGACCTTGTGACTGGTTTTAGAATTAGGAAAGGTAGCTATTTTTAGGGCTGCCGGGTATTGACAAAAATACTGCAAAAGAACTGATAAGTACCAGATTAAAGTGAATGACCTGACATATATAGCGCTTGTCTATTAATAGGACAATGAAACTCCTAATCCCTTCATTGTTTTCTTTAGCCTTGTTTTCTTTCACCATGCACTGGATTATCAAATACAAAATACTATTTATAAACCTATGAGATCTCATCTTTTAACTCAGGTTATTCACTTTAATTTCTTTCTCATCAATCAATTTCTCATACAGGGCGGCAATGCGACGAAGTTGGATTGATCTGGCTTTTCTGCGTGTGCCGCATCGAAGGATTACCGCAAGTGTAAATTCGGTCTTAGTCTTATCATAGTAGTGTAACGTTAATTTACTTTGCAAAGCATTAGTAACTTTGTGATATTGTGAGTGGAGGCAACTCGATAACGTGATGCTTTTTGCCTCCACCTCAACAATTATGAAATTTGGGTTTTGTTTTTTGTCCTTTTAAAATTTAGTGATATTAAAAAAATTAATTTCTTTCTCACGTGATATGAAACCGAGACAAAATCAGATCCAAACGCATTATAGAAAAACTGGCTCTATGTATGCAAAAACAACTGAGGTCTGCCTCAAATTAGACGTCACATGAAAATGCCCGCAAATAAAACAAATTAAAGATTTGTATGAGCCCTTTTGCGTTTTCGCAAATCTCATGTGGCATCTAATTTGCGACAGGCTGTAAATTTGCAGTGCATTGTGAATGATTTTTAATTAAATAAGAAATAAAATTAATTTTCATACCTGAAGATAATCCATGATTTTGCCAAGAGGATGAGCACTTCGACATAAAGTTTGTATGCTATTTCGTAGTTTTTCAATCTATTAAAGAAATCAAAAGTGTATTACCTGATGATACTAAGAAATATCAGAGATATCAGAGCTTACACATGAATTTCAAGGTAAATCAACGGAGTTAAAATTGGCGATAACCAGAGAGAGCGGGCACTCTAAACAAATATCTTCTTTTACATTTGATGTACCTCAATTATGTTTTTGCCTTCTTTTGTTCTATTTTTACACTAGATCGTGCTATTTCCGTTCACATAATGTCAATCAAATCTGTTAAAACAAATAGCCTGTTTAAAATCGCAAAAATCCTAAACCCAATAATAATATTGCGTTGGTTTTATATTGATGTCCTCTCTGCGGCCTCCCTTGCAATTACAGTATTTAATATAAATTTCTATCGAATCTTTCAGTTCTATAATGGGTAAACTAAGGCACTGCTTGGTTGCGATACTAGCCTACAACGCTACCTGCTAAATTTGCATCAACAGAATATCGTTTGACTATTCATAACTCTTTGAGAACTTTCACAGAGCCTCCCTTTGCGTCTCAATAAAAATCTACTGGAAATTCATACTGGCTGAGAACAGAGGAAAGTATCCGATTAACATTGATCAGGAAGGGTTACCCTTACCCGCATCTTCAATTCAAATCAAAGCACCTTTTCCGTGGAGGCATGAAACATGATTTTTCATTTCATGATCAAAATAACTTGCATTCAAGATGAAAATAACTTACCTCTTTTTGAGCAATTTCCTTCTCTTTCTTCCTTGTTGCGTCGATTATGACAGGTTTTTCCTGGAAGGAAGTCAAAATGATGCAACGGGGAATACAATCGTATGAAAAGTACTATTAATACTCTATCATAGGAATAAAGATTGCTAGCTAGCGCCTTTCCGGTGCCTATTTATATTCTGCCGATGCAAATCTTCACGTCAAATTAGTTTAATGAAACAAATACATTACATTCGATCTACCAAGAAAAACAATTAAACTCTGGGGCATTACCATTTCAAGAAACGTGGACCTTGGACTTGGAGCTAAACCTCTATAACTTCAACTCTCAAAAGAGACAGATTCGTGTGAGTTCACAAGTTATCGAGATATCCCTAGATCTACCCATATGTAAGCTGACGGGATATGCTTAAATTGTAGCAAGGAATTAAGTTCTGAATCGTATTCCCAACCTTTTAAATGCTATTTTTGCTTATAAATAAGCACCCCGAGAAAACTGGACTGGCCATATGCACCCAGTACATTCCCTGAAAATGCCCATACCAACATTCTTTAAAACAAAATGTAAATTTCGGCGCTGCGTACCCCCTTCAATCACAGATTAGTGAAAGTTTTTACTTCTAAAAAGGGTAATGCTCATTCGAAGAACTGGATCATAAATGTACCGGGTGTCCTGGAAAAAAGTTGGGTCCAGTGACGAGAATGCTCTTCAAGCAATTGCTAACTGATTTAAACATGTTCTCCAATAATTGACTTGAACTTGTATACCTCGTTTGTGATATTGATGCTTCGAATGCTGAAATATTAATGTTTAGAGCCCAAATTTCTTGTCACCTTCAAACCCGATATTTGGTGTTTTGGCCTCAGGAAATTCTTGAAGCACAGCAAATAAATCAATATCCTTGATGAAATGTAAAAAAAAAACCTAGGTCATATCATATCCTGTTTGATAGAAGTCATCAATTGTGCAGTTTCATGATTTCTTTTAATTTCAGCTTTCAATGTCGATGTGCTTCGAGAATTTGCAGGCCAAAAGGCCAAAGCTCTGGTTTGAGGAGGATGCAAATTTGAGCTTGGGGTCTGTTTCCGGGAGCTGGGGCTCAAAGTTACGAATTTTCGCGCATGCTTGCGCAGTTTCTGCTTTGTCATTCAATTCAACTGTCGAGGAACATTTAATCTTCGAGAGTGATTAGCCATTATTAAAGCTAAATTCAAGTCGCTAGATCCAACCAAATCTACAGTCATTTTTCTGGGAAAGCCGGTATGATCGCCATTGAGGTATGGTTAGAATTTGAAGATGAAATTGGGTTCTGCTAGCTATCAAAAAAGGAAAAAAGGAAAGTGTTGAGCAAACCTTATTTTGAAGTCCTTTTGATTGTACAATTTCCGCCTCTTTCTTACTGTCCAGCATTTTCGTCACCAAGCTTCCTGTTCAGAGGAAAGAAGTGGTATTTGAAAGGGGAGGTTACGATAATGGATAAAAATCAACTTCTTTGCATAAAGGGTGTTCCAATAAAGTTTCAAGATATCTGTTAAACTATCCCAAATTGATGACAATGCAAACGAGCTCCAAAATAGCTCAATCCTGACCGTTAAACCCTGAATTCACTTTTGCAGTGAAATTGGTAGAGAACGTACTGAGTTTTTCGCTTTAAAGGCAGCGTTTGTACGAGGTTTCTCAATAATCGTAGAATGTGTTTCATTTGATTCATATCATTTGTTAGACAAATCCATTAGATTAATAAAGACATTTCGATATAATCATTAAGTTAAGGGGCATGAGGCAAAAAATGGATAAGTCTCAAATAATTTTTCTGAACTTTTTCGAATCGTCCACAATTCATTATCAACACATAAAATTAGGGGCTAAACAAGCTATTTATACTCAACGTGGAATTATCAAGATAGAAGCAAAAACACCTAGAAATCATGTAATTTAATTGTCAGAGGAGAGAAACAACGAGTAAGAAGTATCTAGGAAAAACTACTAAAGACAGAGCGGAATCGATGACTGTTGGGAATTGAGTGAAGGCCGATCTCATGCTATTAATAAACTTTCAAAATTAGTAAATCAAACAAAGTAAATAAATCAAGTCATTTCTCAATAACTTGAAATGAAAGTTGCTTCTTGCTACGTATGTTGGGATTTGAAATGTTTCGATTCTTTGCAATATTTCAACAAAAAAATGGACCTTTTAGCTATTCTACAAAAGAGCTTGGATCGTGCGTTATTTTGATACATTTTTATGCGCGAGGTTCGATCGAACGGCGTTAGAGCTATTGTGCATATTCGAAAATTCTACAACATGTAGCAAAATATCGTTCGATTCAGATTCTTTTTAGAATAGCTACAAGGTCTACTGACGAGAAGCAAGGCTATAGAGAAAATCCTCTTCTTCAACAGGGAAGTTTCATTGTTCTTAAAATTATGGACAAGTAGCTGGTTTTCAGCTGTGACAATCCAAAGCATCAATTCGATTATTGCGTAGAATAAAAAATAAGCATTAATCCTCAGTCATCTAATTGGACTGGACAAGTATGATGCCATCACAATGTTAATGTTTTATCCTCCATCACAGTACTTTGATTCTAAACAAAAATTTTTCAACGACAGACAACAAATAAAACAATTGGAAAAGACTTTCTAGATCAAATTTAAGAATCTGATTTGAAAAGCTACAGCTTGATTTCATGAACGTTCTTCATTAAACAAGGACCGAAAAAAGTAGGTTCTTATATATGCAGGTTTTCACTGTACTTTAAGTTTGATGCTTTTTGCGAACATCAGACATCAGAATTAGGATCCAAGCGAAATACTTGAAACAGGTGTAATATGATTTAAAGAAACCTACTTACCATGTTGACCATCATCAAGTTCCAATTGACTGTCTGTGGTGTTCTTCAAAAGAGAAATTGTTACAAATCACATTTCGTCATAAAAGAAATTGGTTTAAACAGCAAGTACACATCTCTCGAATCTTTTTTACCGCAAAATTTAGCGCATCCAACGAGCCTCATTCAATTTCACGTCTTAAACATGCAAGGATTTTGATAGCAACGAGAATTTAATCAATTACATTTTCTCGTGATGAACTAAAGTTAATCAATGATAACATAATACTTCTTGATCTAATCAATCAATTTCAAAGAGTTAACTGCAAAACTATTGCTATGTTGTAGGTCAATCGACTCTTTGAATTTCTTTATTGTCAGGTAAAGCAGAAGAATTTAAGGACGTGTTAAGATGGCGAAACAGTGTCAAAGGATCTAGTATGGAACGCCATGACTGCCTTAAGTCATGCACTAACATTGCATTGCGTCACTTTATCATTGCCTTATGTCATGGTCTTATTGGACTATGGCAATTAATCATTCAATTTGGTCATAGTTCTTTGTGTGCATTTGATGCATCACCGTGTGCAGCCTTACCTCTACAAGGTATTCTTCATTCGGTGCATTATCTTCAACAACAAATAAATCATCATCATCATCATCTTGATCTTTTGCATTATCTACTATCACTGCATTCATTTGCTTTCCTGATCCCAACCTGAGATTGAGAGATCGATATATGAATAAGATGATTCATTCAGAATTCACAACATTTCACTGTCAGTATTTTCATCTCTTTGTATCAGGTGAGTCAAAAAAGTTAACACCTTTGGCGGGCTGTGGAAGAAAAAGTACGCGGCTGATATCCAAAGCTGACATGTTAATCTATCAGTCAAAGACTAACTTAGATGTTAATCTTTCTAGCGAAAATTCCATATTCGATTTTGGTACATAATTTACATGATTTAATTTAAATTCTATTTCTGAACTGACAATTGTATTCAGTTTCAAAGGCAGGTAAATGATGGACCGGAATTGAACATGGATTTCTCATTCCCATACAAACCCCTAACCAGTATTTTCCTGATTGATGAGTCTAAAATGATAAGTGATTTTACCAAGCAAAGTTTCCCATCCAAATTAGCCTTTAAATCTGATTAAATGTTCAGTTGATTAGCATTTTGCAGCTGTGCGTTGCAATGCAAGTTTTGAAACATGAATTTCAAAAAACAGGTTAATAGTATCAAGACACCCATATCGAAAGTTGCCGAGTGCCTCAACTTTTGATGCGAACAATTGACTGTTCTTAAATAATCGTAGGTCCTAGGCAAATCACCAACTTTGATTCAAAATAGATGACACTTAGCTTGGAAAAATACGAATTTTTAGTGTTTCTTTTCCTTGTAAATTCTGTTTCACATCAGATGGTCAGGCATTTTACTTACCTAAATCTACTCCAAACGAGTTGCACTCGTTGCATCAACAAATTCATCACAACACTGACCTGACATCTGGAGTGAAACTGAATCTAGTATAGTATCCTTTAATTTATAAATGTTCGTAGTGTGACTGTATACGGTTTAACGTTTCACGTTTTTAGATATTGGCCATGGGGTAGTCATAGTCTTTCGCTCCCCATGGTATCGTACCTGTAGTGTCGTATAGTAATTAGAATTAGGTATAGTAGAATGTAAAGTATCTTGTAAAATTTAATATTTGAATAAAAAAAAAATACGAATTACCACAATTCAGGATCAAATTCACTTTTTGCAAATTGAGTTAAAATTCAACTGCATTTCTCGAATTTCATTCAAGTCCTGATTATGAATTTTTGCAGCGGTTTGGAGAAGCCTCTAGATTATCGTTTAAACTTACATCTGACTCACCAGAGTTAATAGAATAAGACAATCTTATCAATTGAAATGGCTGCAATTTTCCAACCAAAGAAATTTCGTCTCAATACTAGAAAATTTAAACAAATTATTTGCAGTACAAATTTAAAAATAGCCTTAAATAACGGCCTCATCGTAATAAACCTACAAACGCAACACTAAACACAGTAATCTGTGGAAGCAAAGCTGTTAGGTCCTGTAATAGAACTGGCTAATGCGCGACAAAACGCATTTTTGGTTATTCGACGCTGCTCTTTATTGCAGCTATTATCTTGTTTTCTCTCCTTTCAGGGTTTCAGATGAAGGCCCGTTTACACGATACCGTTTTCATTTCACATTGGATTGGGGGTGACAAGCCGATACGAAAATTGTTCTGTTTACACAACACCATTTTCGTTTCAAATCGAATTGGGGTTCTGTTCACTTGGAAACACTTTGTCTTGTGCTGTGTAGGATTCACCTCTGCTTTACCACCCACTGTGCAGTGCACCAGATCAATAGGAGGCTCATAGAATTGATGAAGAGGTTCCGTTTTGAGATGATACTGGATTCGACCGTTTACACGACATCGGACTCATTTCATGCCACTTTCAGAGCGTTTTCATTTGAAAACGCGAAAACGGTATGCAGAATATCGGATTGGTGCGTTCTTGTTGCGTAAACAGAAGGCCAATCCGATATGAAATGAAAACGGTCTCGTGTAAACAGAGGGCCAATCCGGTACAAAACCAATCTGGCATGAAACGAAAACGGTATCGTGTAAACGGGGCCTAATTCGTTGTTTTCTTCCAGGATTTAAAAGTTTTTCTCCCTAGTTACTGGTCAATTTAGTAATCATACTTTAACAGCAGTTAAAAGTTTTCTTTCTACAGATTACAGTGTCTAATGTTTAATGCTGCGTTTGTGGGTTTATTACGATGGGTTTATTACGTTATCTAAGGCAGTTTTTTTTTTCAATTTTAGGAGCAAAAAATCAAGTTACTTTTTTACCGACACCATTCTAAATACGAGTACAGTTTAAAATTGCGTCAACTGAGTCAGATCTAACGATTGGCATTCAATGACTGACTCCCGGAGGTTCACAAAATCTGCCATCGAAATCTTAAATGCGTTGAGCAACCATACCTTGGTTCAGCAGCTTGTATTTCATCGCTTCTTTTAATCTTCGGTGGAGCCGGTCTGGCACTGCTCGGTCGAGCTGCTCGTCTCCTGTAGAAGAAGAAAAGAAAGGTATAAAAATACTCGCATGAAGAAAGCGGACAGAGGTGCAATACCACGATACCAGGATTGCCTAAACGGCAGCTGCGCTGGCCCTCTTTGCTACCATCACCCACAATAGTTCTTTTTATTCTCTTGATAAGAATTTTGGGTGGAGCGTCCAAATCTGGTAAACTCTGAGAAGGATAACGAAAGCATGACCTACGATCGCACGTTCTCAGTAGATACACTGCTATCTGTGGCGGGAAGTTGCTTCGGATCTCCGAACACTTTCCAGAGAGATAATAAACGACAATTTTGCTGAGATTGAGTCACGGATGTTATGGTTTATACACAGGCAAGATTTGTATTCACCTTTTAGCCTTGTTTCTCAATACTTTCATTCTTTGTTAGCTGGCTTTGTTGTGTAACGTAACGAGCACTGTAATATTGATATGACTACGTCTAGCATTAGATCAAAGCTATTGTTAAACTTACACTCCAGATGATTGACGTATATTTGCATCTTCTTCAATCAATTTTTGGTCATCTTGTTTTTGTGCTTGCGATATCGTGTTTGCAACTGTTTCCAAAAGTAGATAATAAGAGTATTAGGACATCAAATAGCTTTCTCTTAAGCTCGTATTATTAGAAAAAGCATAGGGGGACCAAACTGTGTCTCACTTTTGAGAATGATTGCGTGGTCCTAAATTTAATGTTTGAATGAATCTCAAAACGAGGCCAGGGGGCGAAGAGCAAACCTATTTTATTAATCATTCTGACGCTAAGACACGCAAAGGAAATCTGAGACACTATCTGCTAGATTAAGGTGTTTAAAATGCGAAAATGTTATTGAGGTTTATATGGAGCTTATCTGGGGGGTACAGGGAGGTTATAGAAGGGGGAAGGTCCAATTTTTACGTTTTCGGGTGTATAGCGCACAGTTCTTGAATATTTGTATTCTTTTTTGCTCATAAATACTCTCCATTTAATGACGAATCGAATTATGTATATATAGGTTATACGTGTTATGTCGCGTGTGTGACAATCAAGGGAGAAAATACTGAGAGTGGTCAATTAGGGGTACTGTAACCTTGAGAAAAATACTTGAAAACTGTTTAGAAACCTAAAAAAATAAGTTTAAATACAAGCATCCAGACCATTACAAAGCGAAAATTACATTTGAGCAAAAAGTCAAGAACGACTGTTGGACATAAATAATGGAAACTTTCGTACGATAATAATCAGAGGATAAAAATCTTAGATGACAACCGAAAGATTCAAAGGGATTGCATTATAGTGCTATATGGTAATTTCATTAATAAATCTAAACAAGGTCAGACTGTAATCCTTATGCATCCGATGAAAAGATTATCAAGAGCAAAACACCTTTGCGATCAGAGTATTGGATTAATTTCTGCAGTTTATGCGGAAATATCTAAGCCACCTGTTCTGTTCTTATCAGCTTCTTTCTCATAAAAAATTGCTCTCGTAATGCACCTTGACGGCTGATTATATGAGAGTATTCAGCCAGTTTTTAACTGTAACAGGGCTAAAATTTGCATCGATTATATGCTGGTTTGAGCCGAGGCTGAAATCCATATTTTGCGAGGTAAATCATTTCAAAATGGCATGAACATGCTGCAGTAATTATAGCCCGGTTGATACCGTAGAAGCTCTGTTCAGCCCCCGGGGGCTTATTTTTGGACACTTTTTAGTTCTTTTACACCACATTTTGCGGTTTAAACATACAATTTAACGAACTAAATACATGAATACGACACAGTTTTATCTCAAACCATATCCAAATTAACAAGCAAACTTACTTAGCTCAATAAATGGAAAATCTTTGGTAACCGTTGGAATTTGATATAATGGGGGGGGGGCTTAACAGAAAGGGGGGCTTAATAGAGCTTTTACGGTAATTATGATTTGCGATTGCCGTAAAAAAGCCGCAACATAGAACCCAGTTTTTGCAAAGCAGCCTGTTAAGTTTCTTATTAAAAGGGTATTAATCTGGAAACAGGCTGAAAGGTTTCTTATCACATGGTTAAGAAACCTTCAGCGATTTCAACTGAAATCTTTCAAGAAACACTGAACAAACACTATCCAGCAGTATGTTCCTGTTACCTAGAATTCTCTCTAAATTTACTCAACCATAGCATACATTCCAAGTATGAATTGTCTTACGGTATTTGGTAGAAGTTATAACATATAATTTGGTAAATTTTTCGACAAATGGAAAAATGGAAAAAGAGTGGCGAGAGCGAGACCCGAACTCGCGACCTTCTGCATTCTAGGCAGACGATCTACCAACTGAGCTATCTCAGCCACACTTATACAGCAAGTGGGCTTCATTGATATCCAGATTAGTGTGGTGACGTAACCTGTATAATGTCTAGCCCACGCGACTCAATGTCCCAAACGCAGACCGGCTCTATGCCCTCGACGCAACCCTGACAGAATTACGTCACCTTAACGTCACCCTTTTCCCTTCCATTGTCTTACGGTATTTGGTAGAAGTTATAACATATAATTTGGTAAATTTTTCGACAAATGGAAAAATGGAAAAAGAGTGGCGAGAGCGAGACCCGAACTCGCGACCTTCTGCATTCTAGGCAGACGATCTACCAACTGAGCTATCTCGGCCACACTTATACAGCAAGTGGGCTTCATTGATTATAATGTCTAGCCCACGCGACTCAATGTTATAACTTCTACCAAATACCGTAAGACAATGGAAGGGAAAAGGGTGACGTTAAGGTGACGTAATTCTGTCAGGGTTGCGTCGAGGGCATAGAGCCGGTCTGCGTTTGGGACATTGAGTCGCGTGGGCTAGACATTATACAGGTTACGTCACCACACTAATCTGGATATCAATGAAGCCCACTTGCTGTATAAGTGTGGCCGAGATAGCTCAGTTGGTAGATCGTCTGCCTAGAATGCAGAAGGTCGCGAGTTCGGGTCTCGCTCTCGCCACTCTTTTTCCATTTTTCCATTTGTCGAAAAATTTACCAAATTATATGTTATAACTTCTACCAAATTCCAAGTATGAATGAAGATGCTTTGCATGAAATCTCTAAAAAATGTTTAGCATCTGATTTTAACAAATTATTAAATGTGAATTTATTTGGGATATTCCTACAAGAAACCTTCCTAAAATCAGGCTAAGAGGTTTCTTATATGAGGCCATAATTCCTAAAAAAAACCAGCCTGGGGTTTTTTATAAAGTGGTTTCTATTTTGCTGGTTCTTACTGTGTATGGAAATTTTCAGTCCGTTTAATTCAGCAGAAAATCCAAGCCTGTTTGTCAAATGCGAGCTGAAATTTAAAAGCGGCACACCGGGCTGAAACTTTTATCATGTAGCCACGCATTTGTTTTTGCAAAGCTTTGACCGTAACACCGGGCTGATGTTTTAGCCCAACTAAGGTTACAACGCTAGTGTAATCAAGCCCTTATCTTAGCTGATCCAGGCACAGTTATCTTTCTCTTACTTGACTTATCGTCTCCAATCTGTCATTATTTATCCTAGCAATCAAACAGTATCACCTTCTTTTGAGATTAATCTTCGCTTATCTTTTATTAATTCCCTAGAAGCTGGTTCTCTTACGTCACTTCCAGTCTTACTTATGTCATCAAGCAGCATAAATTTCTAGCATTCTTAAAGCCCTAAACAAATATTGAAACTCTAAAAAGATAACAAATCACACCCATACACACAGACCACTTAAGATTAAAATTCTACTTCATTCGTACAGTTTAAAGAGAAATTTCTTTCAATTATTCGACCAGTTATAAATCCAACTTATCGCATATCTAGTATTTTAGGTACAAGATTATCAACGCTAGGCCCCGTCTTCAGTTTAGTGTCCCAAATGAACATCGTTTCAGACATTCATTTGACAGTTTTACTCCAGTCTGCACTTGTGATTTACGAGGGGCAATTCACTCCTAAAAAATCTCGTACACTGTTGGCAAAAATCCTTTTGTTTTCAAGAAATATCCATCAAAAATCTGTAAAAATCCTTTTGTTCTAAACAATCTCGTACGCTTTTTAGAATGAGTGATTTGCCCCTCGGTGATTTAGCCAATAAGGATAACGAACATTTCCTCCTGCACACCCTTCAGTATCACATCCTCATTTGAATTTCTTCAGCCAGTTCTCTGATATCCCAGGAATTGATTTGGTTTGCCTTGATGACAAATCCCAATGCAACCTTCTTCTACATGAGAGCCCCTGTTGTACCATTATCAAAAATAACATCATTCTAGAGTCCACTATATCCATTATCAAAAACGAGGGTCGGTGTGATAAGGGATTAATGGAATCAAAACACAAGTAGAGGTTAGCCTTTCTTTTTTAAAGGTCCATCTCTACATAGATCTTGGTGCAGTCTGGAAAATCACATCACCAATCATCGATTCAGTCCGCAAATCAGCGACGTAGGAACCAGGGGGCAATAAACAACGAAGTGCCCGTTTTATTCTCAGGAATTGCCCCTTCAGCTTAATAAAAAAGTGCGCTTGAAGTGTCGTGCCCCTTCCTAAGTTTGAGATGCTTTCTATACGTCCCTGCAGCAAATTCTTGTTTCTGTGGAATCTTCTGACATCTGTTATGTACAATAGTTTCCTTATTTTCTTCAGCTAAAACTGTATTTAAAGTTGAAAATTTTAAGTACCATCCATAGCCAGAACTCCGTCACTCTGTGCCTTTTTTGGCTATGGATGGTAAATTGTTGTATTGCAAGTATTGCGTTTTAGCTTCAATGATACATATACATATATACCGGGTGTCCCAAAATGATGTATTATCGTTTGATTGCTTATATGTCCATAACCGATGAACCGATTTTCAAAAACTGGTAAAACCACAACCAACATGCAATTTAGCCTTTAGGCAATCAAATAAAACAAAGTGTTTGAAAATCGGTTCAATGGTTATAGATATGTAAGCAATCAAACAATAATACATCATTTTGGGAGACCCGGTATATTCTTATATGAAAAGAGAAAAATAGATCACGTTCACTCACCATCGCTTGGGGATTCGTCGTCTTTGTCTGGATGAAAAGATGGAACATTTCATTACAACGGCAGCATTAAAAAATAAATAGGGAAAGCCACTCTTCAAAATAAGGATAGTCCATAGTTATAACAAAATTTTTCTGTTAAATATTATAGGGAAAGCTTCATGTAAGTAAGCCATGCTAGAATACATACCGGGTGTCCCAAAAAATGTATACGGGTTTGGTTGATTCCAGCGATGTGAATTTAGCTTCAATCAATGTCTAATCACTCTATAAATGTTCTTCGATAGTTAACTTGAATATAGGTACCTCGTTTGTTGGTATTGGTGCCTTGAGAGTAGACATGTTAATCTTGAAAGCTCAAATTGCCTCTTCCTGCAAACCAGAGCTTTAGCCTTTTGCTGGCCTGAGCAAATTCTTAAGGCACAGCATATAAATCAAGGATAGCCTTGATAAAATGTGAACAATATTAGATCTTGTGTTATTCTGTTTTCCAGAAGTCATCCCCAGTCCCCAATTGGGCAATTTCTTAATTTGTCATTAATTTCAGTTCTTAATTTTGATGTGCTTCAGGAACTTGCTTAGGCCAAAAGGCCAAAGCTCTGGTTTGCAGGTCAATGTAAAATTGAGCTTTCAAAATTGATATTTCCGCTCTCAAAGCACCAATACCTACAAACGCAGTATCTATGTTCAAGTTAACTATCGAGGAACAATTTGAAAGTGATTAGCCATTGATTAAAGCTAAATTCACATCGCTGGAGTCAACCAAATCTGTCCCATACACTTTTTGGGACACCTGGTAGTCAAAGTGATGTTCCTCAGATAAATGGCCTGTTTTGCCGGAATGACGTTTTGGCCAATATGGCGAGAAAGACTGAATACTACACTATAATCACGAACATTTTCTGTCGCAAAAATCTAAGGCTTGGTACCAATTAAGCTCAGATGTCAAACATGCACCCTCCCTTCTGACTTTCAAAAAGAGGCTGATCAAGAAAGTGTAGAGGGTTGCTTTTTTATTTTCATTTTGATTTAAGTCACGTTAATCTGTTAAGGACATGTCTATTGTATATTTATTATTCAGACAAATTGGATAACTAAATTTGGACATTAGGTTTTTAATTGGTAGTATTCTGAACAGCCCTCTCTTCTATAAAGCAGTCTCTACGTGACTGACGGGGCTACCGTGGCTAAATGATGAAATGAAATGAAAAAGTCGTCTTGCGTTATCTATATCTCATACTTCGCTAAACAAAGGCCCCTTTTACAGTTTGGCTTCCGCTTCAAATCTTTTTCAGACAGTCTGAAATTTCAGCGTGACCGCAAAGGACACAGGGCCCTGGGTGGCGACAATAGCTCTTTTAGTGTTTCCCTACCACCTCACGAAAATTCAAGTCACCCACATTCCTGTAGTAAATTCCCATAACAAGTTATACCTGAATGCGTCTGCTTTTTTGATAACAATATCAATGTGATCAACGCTTCACCATCAAACTTTATACCCGGTGAACCAGAAAAAAGTTCCCACTTTTGAAAATTCATAGCATCAAGAGTACTGGATGGATTGAAATGAATCAATATTTGCTTGAAAGCCAATAGATCGAAGTATTTTTGGGATTATTCTCACCTTCTTACAAGCACTGGAAAAATTGGTAGATTCAAGATTACAAAAACGTGTTGGTTGCAAGATGACTGAAAAAGGCCTAAAATACTTGATCAAATCATAAAGGACTCCTCGCTCAGAACAACAGAGAAAATTTAATTGCTCATGGGCGAGAGATATCGTCTGCACATTTATTGCCATGGGATTGAACATCTTTAGTATCTGTTTGAGAATCTATGTCTTATAACTCTTGAGAGAAGTGAAACGCCCCTGCGTATTGTTCTGTGTGAGGAGAGTCCTAACGATTTGATCAAGTGTTTTAGGCCCTTTTTCAGTCATTTTGCAACCATGCAATTTTTGTAAGTTGAATTCACCTATATTTGCAGTGTTCGTAAGAAGACGAGAAAAATCACAAAAATACTTCGACCTTTTGGCTTTTAACTACAATGTGAATCATTCAAATCCAGGAAGTACTTGCGGTGCTACGAATTTTTGAAAGTGGGAACTTTTTTCTGGCTCACCCGGTAGGAAAATCTTTTAATAATCAAAGCCGGTGAGGGAGCTTTTAGGGCATATGTAAAGGGAATCGACATGGTTGAAAGCTGGCCCAGGCCA
The DNA here is from genome assembly GCA_039566865.1 of Aurelia coerulea. Lineage (NCBI taxonomy): Eukaryota > Metazoa > Cnidaria > Scyphozoa > Semaeostomeae > Ulmaridae > Aurelia > Aurelia coerulea. The sequence goes on from CM076944.1 coordinate 23,490,846, forward strand.
AGTTAAAAATATAATGTATTGTATTTCAACACTCTGACACATGCAGTATCATTGTGTGGCTAAAGAAACAATGGGTGTTTGGGCGTTTTTATAGCCTATCTATAGCGGCTAGAAGATATAGCTATGTCTATTCCTTCCTTTTAAAGTTTTGGGATTCTTAAAATCTCGTAACAGGAGAGACAAGAATGGTAACATTATTTGGTACCTGCTTCGCTATTTGTTGGTCGTCTCCTCTGCCCTTTTGCGGAAGATGGCCTTTGCATATTTCTTTTATCTTCACTGTCGTCCTGAAAAAAATATTATTAGCAAATGCGACTTAATAAGCGAAGCAAGTTGAAAAAAGTCCTCTTAATATAAAGAATACTTCGTCCGCTTTTTTAAAGAAGTTAATTCGGCAAAATTTTATGGATGTTTTGAATTCGTGAGATCTTTGGCACGCTTTACTGACAAAACAACAGGATAGGAGACCATTCTCTGAACTATCTTCTACGGATACAACATAAGGTTGTAACAAAAATAATGCGTTGATGTTAAAAATGCATTTGAAAAACGTTTCCGTCAGAAATGTACAAATAGCGTTAGTTCAGAAGGGTTTACTAGTTCAAAATTTTTGTATTCAACGCTATTTAAGAAAGCAATGTGTGGTGGCACAAGTTTCTGAGAAAGGATTTTCAACGGAAAACCTTGCTTACAGATACGAGAATTTACAGTTACAGATTAACATGTGAAAAAAGTACCCGTTAAGCCAAATAAAGAAATTCATACGAGAACTAAAGAACTTAAGCCAGCTGTCCATCTCAATGGACTCCAGCAAAAAAATTCGAAAATCACTAAAATAACTTCAACGACATATTCAGGGCGATATTGCACTTTGCTGAAGGTAAAACGTCGCTTGCAAAACGGCTCGAAAAATTTTTGGTGCCACGTATAAACAGCGATCCTTTTCTATACCTATATCGCCTAAGACCATACCACCATCAATGCACCAGTTCTCTTCCGATCACCGAAACTAAGCATGGTAGGTGAAAATGCTAAAGAACAAACAACATGAAACACGACCCTCTGGAAGAACAGCACATTTTTTTTATCATATGTCATTTATTTTTAATTAGAAAAAGCTGTATTAGGTTTTTAGCTGAAGGGGTTTCGTGTATAAATAATAATAATGCATGTAATGAATGCGTGTAGGACCACGTCGGTACCTGGTTGGGTGACGGCCTGGGAACATCCGGTGTTGTAGGACTTCATTTTGCCAAAAATTGTTGTTTTTGTTTTTTGCAGTAGATTGCATTGCAGACTGCTGTCATGGTCAACTTTCGTTCCGCGGAAGAGGAACAGGGACCGCGGAGCATAATTTCGATTGGGGGGGCTAAAAAGGCAGGATGAACTCTGAGTGGGTCTGGGTGCGAAGCCCCCAGAAAAATTTACCTGACTACGCCCTCTGCTTTGGTTATAAATGCGACCAACGCCCTTTTCATGCCAAGAAACACACGGGAAAAGATATTCATTTGTAGCTTATTTAACCACTAAATGCTACTGTAAATCGCCATAAACATGGAAAATAGTTTGCAGTTTATAGTACGTCTAACATTTGATAGCGAAGGCTCGGGGACCACGCAGCATTTTTTGGTATAAAGGGAAAGGCCTAAAGGAACATTATGCTTTAGTCTTATACCGAAGTTAGAAATCTCTTGGAAATATTTCATTTTAAGAATTGGATAATCTGGTAACATAACATTACGCTGCTATACATTCAGAGTTAAACATTTTAACACAACAGAACGAAATAATGCGAACATAAGTATTTCTGAGTAAGTTTGTATCATCAATGAATCTATATTTTAATAAAATTTCCCAAAAATTCGTATCCTGTTCTCGTTTCTATTGATGAAAATCGTTGCAACTTCGATATTGCTTATTCTGTCTCTCCTTTGTTTGTGATTATGAAAAATTATTACATTGTTGATCCTTTTTGGGACATTCTTGTGCGAAGCCAAGTTTTTAGACGCCTTGCTAAAGAGAATGATCGCTCGGTAGTTTACGAATTTGGCCAATTTCACTCATTCGCAATCTTTGAGCAACTGGAATTTATCTTAAAAACATCCAGATATCATGAAAGCAATCTATCTTTACATCTTTTACTGAAAGTTTGAATATTTCAAGCTGCGGTAACACAAGGTAACAATAGTGAAATGTGTATGATGTTGGCATCAATTTCCTCGAAGTATTTCATTTGAGACGAAATATCGATTGCATTAACGAAGTTAACCAGAAAAAATTCAAGGTCATTTGAAGAAATAAAGCTGGGCAGATTGAACCTCTCATTGATTAGTGCCTCAACGAGAGCTTTGATATGACTCAAAGTAAATTCTTCTGTACTAATCCTGTTCTGTTGTAGGAAACTCAATGACGCCGTACCTATTTCAAAACTGACCGGTACTCAAAAAACTAGAAAATCCAAACACCATCCCTTGGAAATTATTGAGGGGGGCTGAACGAAATTATTAAGGGGGGCCGGCTTCACGGTCCCAGAAGAGGAAGAATCGAGCCAGAGAGCTTTCCTAAATTTCTTGCCAATTTATATGAGTGAAGAAGAAGATAAAAGTTGAAATATTGAAACCACCAACAAGCATGAAGTCAAGAAAGAATGAATTGTTCCAGCCGACACAGAAAGAGGGCAAGTTGATCAGTTTTCGGTCCAAAGACACTCGACACTTATCAAGTAGAATTCGAACATCAAGAAAAGAACTTCTGAGTCATAAACTGACGGTGACTTTGCATTTGATTGAGACCAGTCGCTGAAAAACGGCTTGGAAGTTTATTGTGGCGATGCGTAAAATAACAACGGCTTCAAAGTTTGTTGGTGCCATGAATAAGTAGAGATCCTTTTCTTCCACTGTTGCCTACGACCATACCACCATGAATACACCGGTTCTCGTCCGATCACCGAAGTTAAGCATGGTAGGGCCGGGTCAGTACCTGGATGGGTGACCGCCTGGGAACACCCGGTGTTGTAGGCCTTCATTTTGCCAAAAATTGCTGTTTTGCTTTTTGCAGTAGATTGCATTGCAGACTGCTTTCATACTCAACTTTCATTCGGCGGAAGAGGAAGACTCGAGCCAGAGAGCTTTCCTCAATTTCTTGCCCATTTACATGAGTGAAGAAGAAGATAAAAGTTGAAAAATTGAAACCACCAACAAGCATGAAGTCAAGAAAGAATGAATTGTTCCAGCCGACACAGAAAGAGGGCAAGTTGATCAGTTATCGGTCCAAAAACACTCAACACTTATCAAGTAGAATTCGAACATCAAGAAAAGAACTTCTGAGCCATAAACTGACGGTGACTTTGCATTTGATGGAGACCAGTCGCTGAAAAACGGCTTGGAAGTTTATTGTGGCGATGCGTAAAATAACAACGGCTTCAAAGTTTGTTGGTGCCATGAATAAGTAGAGATCTTTTTCTTCCACTGTTGCCTACGACCATACCACCATGAATACACCGGTTCTCGTCTGATCACCGAAGTTAAGCATGGTAGGGCCGGGTCAGTACCTGCATGGGTGACCGCCTGGGAACACCCGGTGTTGTAGGCCTTCATTTTGCCAAAAATTGCTGTTTTGCTTTTTGCAGTAGATTGCATTGCAGACTGCTTTCATACTCAACTTTCATTCGGCGGAAGAGGAAGACTCGAGCCAGAGAGCTTTCCTCAATTTCTTGCCAATTTATATGAGTGAAGAAGAAGATAAAAGTTGAAACATTGAAACCACCAACAAGCATGAAGTCAAGAAAGAATGAATTGTTCCAGCGCAGCCGACACAGAAAGAGAGCAAGTTGATCAGTTATCGGTCCAAAAACACTCAACACTTATCAAGTAGAATTCGAACATCAAGAAAAGAACTTCTGAGCCATAAACTGACGGTGACTTTGCATTTGATGGAGACAAGTCGCTGAAAAACGGCTTGGAAGTTTATTGTGGCGATGCGTAAAATAACAACGGCTTCAAAGTTTGTTGGTGCCATGAATAAGTAGAGATCTTTTTCTTCCACTGTTGCCTACGACCATACCACCATGAATACACCGGTTCTCGTCCGATCACCGAAGTTAAGCATGGTAGGGCCGGGTCAGTACCTGGATGGGTGACCGCCTGGGAACACCCGGTGTTGTAGGCCTTCATTTTGCCAAAAATTGCTGTTTTTGCTTTTTGCAGTAGATTGCATTGCAGACTGCTTTCATACTCAACTTTCATTCGGCGGAAGAGGAAGACTCGAGCCAGAGAGCTTTCCTCAATTTCTTGCCAATTTCTATGAGTGAAGAAGAAGATAAAAGTTGAAAAATTGAAACCACCAACAAGCATGAAGTCAAGAAAGAATGAATTGTTCCAGCCGACACAGAAAGAGGGCAAGTTGATCAGTTTTCGGTCCAAAGACACTCGACACTTATCAAGTAGAATTCGAACATCAAGAAAAGAACTTCTGAGCCATAAACTGACGGTGACTTTGCATTTGATGGAGACCAGTCGCTGAAAAACGGCTTGGAAGTTTATTGTGGCGATGCGTAAAATAACAACGGCTTCAAAGTTTGTTGGTGCCATGAATAAGTAGAGATCTTTTTCTTCCACTGTTGCCTACGACCATACCACCATGAATACACCGGTTCTCGTCCGATCACCGAAGTTAAGCATGGTAGGGCCGGGTCAGTACCTGCATGGGTGACCGCCTGGGAACACCCGGTGTTGTAGGCCTTCATTTTGCCAAAAATTGCTGGTTTGCTTTTTGCAGTAGATTGAATTGCAGACTGCTTTCATACTCAACTTTCATTCGGCGGAAGAGGAAGACTCGAGCCAGAGAGCTTTCCTCAATTTCTTGCCAATTTATATGAGTGAAGAAGAAGATAAAAGTTGAAACATTGAAACCACCAACAAGCATGAAGTCAAGAAAGAATGAATTGTTCCAGCGCAGCCGACACAGAAAGAGAGCAAGTTGATCAGTTATCGGTCCAAAAACACTCAACACTTATCAAGTAGAATTCGAACATCAAGAAAAGAACTTCTGAGCCATAAACTGACGGTGACTTTGCATTTGATGGAGACAAGTCAATGAAAAACGGCTTGAAAGTTTATTGCGGCGATGGTAAATTAAAAACGGCTTCAAAGTTTGTTGGTGCCACGGATTAGTAGAGATCTTTTTCTTCCACTGTCGCCTACGACCATACCACCATGAATACACCGGTTCTCGTCCGATCACCGAAGTTAAGCATGGTAGGGCCGGGTCAGTACCTGGATGGGTGACCGCCTGGGAACACCCGGTGTTGTAGGCCTTCATTTTGCCAAAAATTGCTGTTTTTGCTTTTTGCAGTAGATTGCATTGCAGACTGCTTTCATACTCAACTTTCATTCGGCGGAAGAGGAAGACTCGAGCCAGAGAGCTTTCCTCAATTTCTTGCCCAATTTCTATGAGTGAAGAAGAAGATAAAAGTTGAAAAATTGAAACCACCAACAAGCATGAAGTCAAGAAGGAATGAATTGTTCCAGCCGACACAGAAAGAGAGCAAGTTGATCAGTTTTCGGTCCAAAGACACTCGACACTTATCAAGTAGAATTCGAACATCAAGAAAAGAACTTCTGAGCCACAAACTGACGGTGACTTTGCATTTGATGGAGACAAGTCGCTGAAAAACGGCTTGGAAGTTTATTGTGGCGATGCGTAAAATAACAACGGCTTCAAAGTTTGTTGGTGCCATGAATAAGTAGAGATCTTTTTCTTCCACTGTCGCCTACGACCATACCACCATGAATACACCGGTTCTCGTCCGATCACCGAAGTTAAGCATGGTAGGGCCGGGTCAGTACCTGCATGGGTGACCGCCTGGGAACACCCGGTGTTGTAGGCCTTCATTTTGCCAAAAATTGCTGTTTTGCTTTTTGCAGTAGATTGCATTGCAGACTGCTTTCATACTCAACTTTCATTCGGCGGAAGAGGAAGACTCGAGCCAGAGAGCTTTCCTCAATTTCTTGCCAATTTATATGAGTGAAGAAGAAGATAAAAGTTGAAACATTGAAACCACCAACAAGCATGAAGTCAAGAAAGAATGAATTGTTCCAGCGCAGCCGACACAGAAAGAGAGCAAGTTGATCAGTTATCGGTCCAAAAACACTCAACACTTATCAAGTAGAATTCGAACATCAAGAAAAGAACTTCTGAGCCATAAACTGACGGTGACTTTGCATTTGATGGAGACCAGTCGCTGAAAAACGGCTTGGAAGTTTATTGTGGCGATGCGTAAAATAACAACGGCTTCAAAGTTTGTTGGTGCCATGAATAAGTAGAGATCTTTTTCTTCCACTGTTGCCTACGACCATACCACCATGAATACACCGGTTCTCGTCCGATCACCGAAGTTAAGCATGGTAGGGCCGGGTCAGTACCTGCATGGGTGACCGCCTGGGAACACCCGGTGTTGTAGGCCTTCATTTTGCCAAAAATTGCTGTTTTGCTTTTTGCAGTAGATTGAATTGCAGACTGCTTTCATACTCAACTTTCATTCGCCGGAAGAGGAAGACTCGAGCAAGAGAGCTTTCCTCAATTTCTTGCCAATTTATATGAGTGAAGAAGAAGATAAAAGTTGAAACATTGAAACCATCAACAAGCATGAAGTCAAGAAAGAATGAATTGTTCTAGCGCAGCCGACACAGAAAGAGAGCAAGTTGATCAGTTATCGGTCCAAAGACACTCAACACTTATCAAGTAGAATTCGAACATCAAGAAAAGAACTTCTGAGCCATAAACTGACGGTGACTTTGCATTTGATGGAGACCAGTCGCTGAAAAACGGCTTGGAAGTTTATTGTGGCGATGAGTAAAATAACTACGGCTTCAAAGTTTGTTGGTGCCATGAATAAGTAGAGATCTTTTTCTTCCACTGTTGCCTACGACCATACCACCATGAATACACCGGTTCTCGTCCGATCACCGAAGTTAAGCATGGTAGGGCCGGGTCAGTACCTGCATGGGTGACCGCCTGGGAACACCCGGTGTTGTAGGCCTTCATTTTGCCAAAAATTGCTGTTTTTGCTTTTTGCAGTAGTTTGCATTGCAGACTGCTTTCATACTCAACTTTCATTCGGCGGAAGAGGAAGACTCGAGCCAGAGAGCTTTCCTCAATTTCTTGCCAATTTCTATGAGTGAAGAAGAAGATAAAAGTTGAAAAATTGAAACCACCAACAAGCATGAAGTCAAGAAGGAATGAATTGTTCCAGCCGACACAGAAAGAGAGCAAGTTGATCAGTTTTCGGTCCAAAGACACTCAACACTTATCAAGTAGAATTCGAACATCAAGAAAAGAACTTCTGAGCCACAAACTGACGGTGACTTTGCATTTGATGGAGACAAGTCGCTGAAAAACGGCTTGGAAGTTTATTGTGGCGATGCGTAAAATAACAACGGCTTCAAAGTTTGTTGGTGCCATGAATAAGTAGAGATCTTTTTCTTCCACTGTCGCCTACGACCATACCACCATGAATACACCGGTTCTCGTCCGATCACCGAAGTTAAGCATGGTAGGGCCGGGTCAGTACCTGGATGGGTGACCGCCTGGGAACACCCGGTGTTGTAGGCCTTCATTTTGCCAAAAATTGCTGTTTTTGCTTTTTGCAGTAGATTGCATTGCAGACTGCTTTCATACTCAACTTTCATTCGGCGGAAGAGGAAGACTCGAGCCAGAGAGCTTTCCTCAATTTCTTGCCAATTTCTATGAGTGAAGAAGAAGATAAAAGTTGAAAAATTGAAACCACCAACAAGCATGAAGTCAAGAAGGAATGAATTGTTCCAGCCGACACAGAAAGAGAGCAAGTTGATCAGTTTTCGGTCCAAAGACACTCAACACTTATCAAGTAGAATTCGAACATCAAGAAAAGAACTTCTGAGCCACAAACTGACGGTGACTTTGCATTTGATGGAGACAAGTCGCTGAAAAACGGCTTGGAAGTTTATTGTGGCGATGCGTAAAATAACAACGGCTTCAAAGTTTGTTGGTGCCATGAATAAGTAGAGATCTTTTTCTTCCACTGTCGCCTACGACCATACCACCATGAATACACCGGTTCTCGTCCGATCACCGAAGTTAAGCATGGTAGGGCCGGGTCAGTACCTGGATGGGTGACCGCCTGGGAACACCCGGTGTTGTAGGCCTTCATTTTGCCAAAAATTGCTGTTTTTGCTTTTTGCAGTTGCATTGCATTGCAGACTGCTTTCATACTCAACTTTCATTCGGCGGAAGAGGAAGACTCGAGCCAGAGAGCTTTCCTCAATTTTCTTGCCAATTTCTATGCGTGAAGAAGAAGATAAAAGTTGAAAAATTGAAACCACCAACAAGCATGAAGTCAAGAAGGAATGAATTGTTCCAGCCGACACAGAAAGAGAGCAAGTTGATCAGTTTTCGGTCCAAAGACACTCGACACTTATCAAGTAGAATTCGAACATCAAGAAAAGAACTTCTGAGCCACAAACTGACGGTGACTTTGCATTTGATGGAGACAAGTCGCTGAAAAACGGCTTGGAAGTTTATTGTGGCGATGCGTAAAATAACAACGGCTTCAAAGTTTGTTGGTGCCATGAATAAGTAGAGATCTTTTTCTTCCACTGTCGCCTACGACCATACCACCATGAATACACCGGTTCTCGTCCGATCACCGAAGTTAAGCATGGTAGGGCCGGGTCAGTACCTGGATGGGTGACCGCCTGGGAACACCCGGTGTTGTAGGCCTTCATTTTGCCAAAAATTGCTGTTTTTGCTTTTTGCAGTAGATTGCATTGCAGACTGCTTTCATACTCAACTTTCATTCGGCGGAAGAGGAAGACTCGAGCCAGAGAGCTTTCCTCAATTTCTTGCCAATTTCTATGAGTGAAGAAGAAGATAAAAGTTGAAAAATTGAAACCACCAACAAGCATGAAGTCAAGAAGGAATGAATTGTTCCAGCCGACACAGAAAGAGAGCAAGTTGATCAGTTTTCGGTCCAAAGACACTCGACACTTATCAAGTAGAATTCGAACATCAAGAAAAGAACTTCTGAGCCACAAACTGACGGTGACTTTGCATTTGATGGAGACAAGTCGCTGAAAAACGGCTTGGAAGTTTATTGTGGCGATGCGTAAAATAACAACGGCTTCAAAGTTTGTTGGTGCCATGAATAAGTAGAGATCTTTTTCTTCCACTGTCGCCTACGACCATACCACCATGAATACACCGGTTCTCGTCCGATCACCGAAGTTAAGCATGGTAGGGCCGGGTCAGTACCTGGATGGGTGACCGCCTGGGAACACCCGGTGTTGTAGGCCTTCATTTTGCCAAAAATTGCTGTTTTTGCTTTTTGCAGTAGATTGCATTGCAGACTGCTTTCATACTCAACTTTCATTCGGCGGAAGAGGAAGACTCGAGCCAGAGAGCTTTCCTCAATTTCTTGCCAATTTCTATGAGTGAAGAAGAAGATAAAAGTTGAAAAATTGAAACCACCAACAAGCATGAAGTCAAGAAGGAATGAATTGTTCCAGCCGACACAGAAAGAGAGCAAGTTGATCAGTTTTCGGTCCAAAGACACTCAACACTTATCAAGTAGAATTCGAACATCAAGAAAAGAACTTCTGAGCCACAAACTGACGGTGACTTTGCATTTGATGGAGACAAGTCGCTGAAAAACGGCTTGGAAGTTTATTGTGGCGATGCGTAAAATAACAACGGCTTCAAAGTTTGTTGGTGCCATGAATAAGTAGAGATCTTTTTCTTCCACTGTCGCCTACGACCATACCACCATGAATACACCGGTTCTCGTCCGATCACCGAAGTTAAGCATGGTAGGGCCGGGTCAGTACCTGGATGGGTGACCGCCTGGGAACACCCGGTGTTGTAGGCCTTCATTTTGCCAAAAATTGCTGTTTTTGCTTTTTGCAGTAGCATTGCATTGCAGACTGCTTTCATACTCAACTTTCATTCGGCGGAAGAGGAAGACTCGAGCCAGAGAGCTTTCCTCAATTTCTTGCCCAATTTCTATGAGTGAAGAAGAAGATAAAAGTTGAAAAATTGAAACCACCAACAAGCATGAAGTCAAGAAGGAATGAATTGTTCCAGCCGACACAGAAAGAGAGCAAGTTGATCAGTTTTCGGTCCAAAGACACTCGACACTTATCAAGTAGAATTCGAACATCAAGAAAAGAACTTCTGAGCCACAAACTGACGGTGACTTTGCATTTGATGGAGACCAGTCGCTGAAAAACGGCTTGGAAGTTTATTGTGGCGATGCGTAAAATAACAACGGCTTCAAAGTTTGTTGGTGCCATGTATAAGTAGAGATCTTTTTCTTCCACTGTTGCCTACGACCATACCACCATGAATACACCGGTTCTCGTCCGATCACCGAAGTTAAGCATGGTAGGGCCGGGTCAGTACCTGCATGGGTGACCGCCTGGGAACACCCGGTGTTTAGTCGTTTTTCGTTTTCTTAGTAAAACACGTATCTAACATGGGTACCACGTATGTAAAGCACGTATGTAACACGGGTCAGACAAACAAAGGAGAATAGAGTTAATAAATACAGTAAGTACATTTGCTTAGCAAGAATTATTAAAAAAATTTGTTCACTATTACTTCTATTTTTCAAGAATTAATAAAAGGGGGGGTTGGAATAAAAGTGGGGGGGTTGGAAAATTTTTCAAAAATTAATAAGCGGGGGGGGACGATTATTCGGTACTTGAGAGTAGGCCTTCATTTTGCCAAAAATTGCTGTTTTGCTTTTTGCAGTAGATTGAATTGCAGACTGCTTTCATACTCAACTTTCATTCGGCGGAAGAGGAAGACTCGAGCCAGAGAGCTTTCCTCAATTTCTTGCCAATTTATATGAGTGAAGAAGAAGATAAAAGTTGAAACATTGAAACCACCAACAAGCATGAAGTCAAGAAAGAATGAATTGTTCCAGCGCAGCCGACACAGAAAGAGAGCAAGTTGATCAGTTATCGGTCCAAAAACACTCAACACTTATCAAGTAGAATTCGAACATCAAGAAAAGAACTTCTGAGCCATAAACTGACGGTGACTTTGCATTTGATGGAGACCAGTCGCTGAAAAACGGCTTGGAAGTTTATTGTGGCGATGCGTAAAATAACAACGGCTTCAAAGTTTGTTGGTGCCATGAATAAGTAGAGATCTTTTTCTTCCACTGTTGCCTACGACCATACCACCATGAATACACCGGTTCTCGTCCGATCACCGAAGTTAAGCATGGTAGGGCCGGGTCAGTACCTGGATGGGTGACCGCCTGGGAACACCTGGTGTTGTAGGCCTTCATTTTGCCAAAAATTGCTCTTTCTGCTTTTTGCAGTAGACTGCATTGCAGACTGCTTTCATACTCAACTTTCATTCGGCGGAAGAGGAAGACTCGAGCCAGAGAGCTTTCCTCAATTTCTTGCCCATTTATATGAGTGAAGAAGAAGATAAAAGTTGAAAAATTGAAACCACCAACAAGCATGAAGTCAAGAAAGAATGAATTGTTCCAGCCGACACAGAAAGAGGGCAAGTTGATCAGTTTTCGGTCCAAAGACACTCGACACTTATCAAGTAGAATTCGAACATCAAGAAAAGAACTTCTGAGCCATAAACTGACGGTGACTTTGCATTTGATGGAGACCAGTCGCTGAAAAACGGCTTGGAAGTTTATTGTGGCGATGCGTAAAATAACAACGGCTTCAAAGTTTGTTGGTGCCATGAATAAGTAGAGATCTTTTTCTTCCACTGTTGCCTACGACCATACCACCATGAATACACCGGTTCTCGTCCGATCACCGAAGTTAAGCATGGTAGGGCCGGGTCAGTACCTGGATGGGTGACCGCCTGGGAACACCCGGTGTTGTAGGCCTTCATTTTGCCAAAAATTGCTGTTTTGCTTTTTGCAGTAGATTGCATTGCAGACTGCTTTCATACTCAACTTTCATTCGGCGGAAGAGGAAGACTCGAGCCAGAGAGCTTTCCTCAATTTCTTGCCAATTTATATGAGTGAAGAAGAAGATAAAAGTTGAAACATTGAAACCACCAACAAGCATGAAGTCAAGAAAGAATGAATTGTTCCAGCGCAGCCGACACAGAAAGAGAGCAAGTTGATCAGTTATCGGTCCAAAAACACTCAACACTTATCAAGTAGAATTCGAACATCAAGAAAAGAACTTCTGAGCCATAAACTGACGGTGACTTTGCATTTGATGGAGACCAGTCGCTGAAAAACGGCTTGGAAGTTTATTGTGGCGATGCGTAAAATAACAACGGCTTCAAAGTTTGTTGGTGCCATGAATGAGTAGAGATCTTTTTCTTCCACTGTTGCCTACGACCATACCACCATGAATACACCGGTTCTCGTCCGATCACCGAAGTTAAGCATGGTAGGGCCGGGTCAGTACCTGCATGGGTGACCGCCTGGGAACACCCGGTGTTGTAGGCCTTCATTTTGCCAAAAATTGCTGTTTTGCTTTTTGCAGTAGATTGAATTGCAGACTGCTTTCATACTCAACTTTCATTCGGCGGAAGAGGAAGACTCGAGCCAGAGAGCTTTCCTCAATTTCTTGCCAATTTATATGAGTGAAGAAGAAGATAAAAGTTGAAACATTGAAACCACCAACAAGCATGAAGTCAAGAAAGAATGAATTGTTCCAGCGCAGCCGACACAGAAAGAGAGCAAGTTGATCAGTTATCGGTCCAAAAACACTCAACACTTATCAAGTAGAATTCGAACATCAAGAAAAGAACTTCTGAGCCATAAACTGACGGTGACTTTGCATTTGATGGAGACCAGTCGCTGAAAAACGGCTTGGAAGTTTATTGTGGCGATGCGTAAAATAACAACGGCTTCAAAGTTTGTTGGTGCCATGAATAAGTAGAGATCTTTTTCTTCCACTGTTGCCTACGACCATACCACCATGAATACACCGGTTCTCGTCCGATCACCGAAGTTAAGCATGGTAGGGCCGGGTCAGTACCTGCATGGGTGACCGCCTGGGAACACCCGGTGTTGTAGGCCTTCATTTTGCCAAAAATAGCTGTTTTGCTTTTTGCAGTAGATTGAATTGCAGACTGCTTTCATACTCAACTTTCATTCGCCGGAAGAGGAAGACTCGAGCAAGAGAGCTTTCCTCAATTTCTTGCCAATTTATATGAGTGAAGAAGAAGATAAAAGTTGAAACATTGAAACCATCAACAAGCATGAAGTCAAGAAAGAATGAATTGTTCTAGCGCAGCCGACACAGAAAGAGAGCAAGTTGATCAGTTATCGGTCCAAAGACACTCAACACTTATCAAGTAGAATTCGAACATCAAGAAAAGAACTTCTGAGCCATAAACTGACGGTGACTTTGCATTTGATGGAGACCAGTCGCTGAAAAACGGCTTGGAAGTTTATTGTGGCGATGAGTAAAATAACTACGGCTTCAAAGTTTGTTGGTGCCATGAATAAGTAGAGATCTTTTTCTTCCACTGTTGCCTACGACCATACCACCATGAATACACCGGTTCTCGTCCGATCACCGAAGTTAAGCATGGTAGGGCCGGGTCAGTACCTGCATGGGTGACCGCCTGGGAACACCCGGTGTTGTAGGCCTTCATTTTGCCAAAAATTGCTGTTTTTGCTTTTTGCAGTAGATTGCATTGCAGACTGCTTTCATACTCAACTTTCATTCGGCGGAAGAGGAAGACTCGAGCCAGAGAGCTTTCTTCAATTTCTTGCCCATTTATATGAGTGAAGAAGAAGATAAAAGTTGAAAAATTGAAACCACCAACAAGCATGAAGTCAAGAAAGAATGAATTGTTCCAGCCGACACAGAAAGAGGGCAAGTTGATCAGTTTTCGGTCCAAAGACACTCAACACTTATCAAGTAGAATTCGAACATCAAGAAAAGAACTTCTGAGCCATGAACTGACGGTGACTTTGCATTTGATGGAGACCAGTCGCTGAAAAACGGCTTGGAAGTTTATTGTGGCGATGCGTAAAATAACAACGGCTTCAAAGTTTGTTGGTGCCATGAATAAGTAGAGATCTTTTTCTTCCACTGTTGCCTACGACCATACCACCATGAATACACCGGTTCTCGTCCGATCACCGAAGTTAAGCATGGTAGGGCCGGGTCAGTACCTGCATGGGTGACCGCCTGGGAACACCCGGTGTTGTAGGCCTTCATTTTGCCAAAAATTGCTGTTTTTGCTTTTTGCAGTAGATTGCATTGCAGACTGCTTTCATACTCAACTTTCATTCGGCGGAAGAGGAAGACTCGAGCCAGAGAGCTTTCTTCAATTTCTTGCCCATTTATATGAGTGAAGAAGAAGATAAAAGTTGAAAAATTGAAACCACCAACAAGCATGAAGTCAAAAAAGAATGAATTGTTCCAGCCGACACAGAAAGAGGGCAAGTTGATCAGTTTTCGGTCCAAAGACACTCAACACTTATCAAGTAGAATTCGAACATCAAGAAAAGAACTTCTGAGCCATAAACTGACGGTGACTTTGCATTTGATGGAGACCAGTCGCTGAAAAACGGCTTGGAAGTTTATTGTGGCGATGCGTAAAATAACAACGGCTTCAAAGTTTGTTGGTGCCATGAATAAGTAGAGATCTTTTTCTTCCACTGTTGCCTACGACCATACCACCATGAATACACCGGTTCTCGTCCGATCACCGAAGTTAAGCATGGTAGGGCCGGGTCAGTACCTGCATGGGTGACCGCCTGGGAACACCCGGTGTTGTAGGCCTTCATTTTGCCAAAAATTGCTCTTTTTGCTTTTTGCAGTAGATTGCATTGCAGACTGCTTTCATACTCAACTTTCATTCGGCGGAAGAGGAAGACTCGAGCCAGAGAGCTTTCTTCAATTTCTTGCCCATTTATATGAGTGAAGAAGAAGATAAAAGTTGAAAAATTGAAACCACCAACAAGCATGAAGTCAAAAAAGAATGAATTGTTCCAGCCGACACAGAAAGAGGGCAAGTTGATCAGTTTTCGGTCCAAAGACACTCAACACTTATCAAGTAGAATTCGAACATCAAGAAAAGAACTTCTGAGCCATAAACTGACGGTGACTTTGCATTTGATGGAGACCAGTCGCTGAAAAACGGCTTGGAAGTTTATTGTGGCGATGCGTAAAATAACAACGGCTTCAAAGTTTGTTGGTGCCATGAATAAGTAGAGATCTTTTTCTTCCACTGTTGCCTACGACCATACCACCATGAATACACCGGTTCTCGTCCGATCACCGAAGTTAAGCATGGTAGGGCCGGGTCAGTACCTGCATGGGTGACCGCCTGGGAACACCCGGTGTTGTAGGCCTTCATTTTGCCAAAAATTGCTGTTTTGCTTTTTGCAGTAGATTGCATTGCAGACTGCTTTCATACTCAACTTTCATTCGGCGGAAGAGGAAGACTCGAGCCAGAGAGCTTTCCTCAATTTCTTGCCAATTTATATGAGTGAAGAAGAAGATAAAAGTTGAAACATTGAAACCACCAACAAGCATGAAGTCAAGAAAGAATGAATTGTTCCAGCGCAGCCGACACAGAAAGAGAGCAAGTTGATCAGTTATCGGTCCAAAAACACTCAACACTTATCAAGTAGAATTCGAACATCAAGAAAAGAACTTCTGAGCCATAAACTGACGGTGACTTTGCATTTGATGGAGACCAGTCGCTAAAAAACGGCTTGGAAGTTTATTGTGGCGATGCGTAAAATAACTACGGCTTCAAAGTTTGTTGGTGCCATGAATAAGTAGAGATCTTTTTCTTCCACTGTTGCCTACGACCATACCACCATGAATACACCGGTTCTCGTCCGATCACCGAAGTTAAGCATGGTAGGGCCGGGTCAGTACCTGGATGGGTGACCGCCTGGGAACACCTGGTGTTGTAGGCCTTCATTTTGCCAAAAATTGCTCTTTCTGCTTTTTGCAGTAGACTGCATTGCAGACTGCTTTCATACTCAACTTTCATTCGGCGGAAGAGGAAGACTCGAGCCAGAGAGCTTTCCTCAATTTCTTGCCCATTTATATGAGTGAAGAAGAAGATAAAAGTTGAAAAATTGAAACCACCAACAAGCATGAAGTCAAGAAAGAATGAATTGTTCCAGCCGACACAGAAAGAGGGCAAGTTGATCAGTTTTCGTTCCAAAGACACTCGACACTTATCAAGTAGAATTCGAACATCAAGAAAAGAACTTCTGAGCCATAAACTGACGGTGACTTTGCATTTGATGGAGACCAGTCGCTGAAAAAACGGCTTGGAAGTTTATTGTGGCGATGCGTAAAATAACAACGGCTTCAAAGTTTGTTGGTGCCATGAATAAGTAGAGATCTTTTTCTTCCACTGTTGCCTACGACCATACCACCATGAATACACCGGTTCTCGTCCGATCACCGAAGTTAAGCATGGTAGGGCCGGGTCAGTACCTGCATGGGTGACCGCCTGGGAACACCCGGTGTTGTAGGCCTTCATTTTGCCAAAAATTGCTGTTTTGCTTTTTGCAGTAGATTGCATTGCAGACTGCTTTCATACTCAACTTTCATTCGGCGGAAGAGGAAGACTCGAGCCAGAGAGCTTTCCTCAATTTCTTGCCAATTTATATGAGTGAAGAAGAAGATAAAAGTTGAAACATTGAAACCACCAACAAGCATGAAGTCAAGAAAGAATGAATTGTTCCAGCGCAGCCGACACAGAAAGAGAGCAAGTTGATCAGTTATCGGTCCAAAAACACTCAACACTTATCAAGTAGAATTCGAACATCAAGAAAAGAACTTCTGAGCCATAAACTGACGGTGACTTTGCATTTGATGGAGACCAGTCGCTGAAAAACGGCTTGGAAGTTTATTGTGGCGATGCGTAAAATAACAACGGCTTCAAAGTGTGTTGGTGCCATGAATAAGTAGAGATCTTTTTCTTCCACTGTTGCCTACGACCATACCACCATGAATACACCGGTTCTCGTCCGATCACCGAAATTAAGCATGGTAGGGCCGGGTCAGTACCTGGATGGGTGACCGCCTGGGAACACCCGGTGTTGTAGGCCTTTATTTTGCCAAAAATTGCTCTTTTTGCTTTTTGCAGTAGATTGCATTGCAGACTGCTTTCATACTCAACTTTCATTCGGCGGAAGAGGAAGACTCAAGCCAGAGAGCTTTCCTCAATTTCTTGCCCATTTATATGAGTGAAGAAGAAGATAAAAGTTGAAAAATTGAAACCACCAACAAGCATGAAGTCAAGAAAGAATGAATTGTTCCAGCCGACACAGAAAGGGGGCAAGTTGATCAGTTTTCGGTCCAAAGACACTCGACACTTATCAAGTAGAATTCGAACATCAAGAAAAGAACTTCTGAGCCATAAACTGACGGTGACTTTGCATTTGATGGAGACCAGTCGCTGAAAAACGGCTTGGAAGTTTATTGTGGCGATGCGTAAAATAACAACGGCTTCAAAGTTTGTTGGTGCCATGAATAAGTAGAGATCTTTTTCTTCCACTGTTGCCTACGACCATACCACCATGAATACACCGGTTCTCGTCCGATCACCGAAGTTAAGCATGGTAGGGCCGGGTCAGTACCTGCATGGGTGACCGCCTGGGAACACCCGGTGTTGTAGGCCTTCATTTTGCCAAAAATTGCTGTTTTGCTTTTGCAGTAGATTGAATTGCAGACTGCTTTCATACTCAACTTTCATTCGGCGGAAGAGGAAGACTCGAGCCAGAGAGCTTTCCTCAATTTCTTGCCAATTTATATGAGTGAAGAAGAAGATAAAAGTTGAAACATTGAAACCACCAACAAGCATGAAGTCAAGAAAGAATGAATTGTTCCAGCGCAGCCGACACAGAAAGAGAGCAAGTTGATCAGTAATCGGTCCAAAAACACTCAACACTTATCAAGTAGAATTCGAACATCAAGAAAAGAACTTCTGAGCCATAAACTGACGGTGACTTTGCATTTGACGGAGACCAGTCGCTGAAAAACGGCTTGGAAGTTTATTGTGGCGATGCGTAAAATAACAACGGCTTCAAAGTTTGTTGGTGCCATGAATAAGTAGAGATCTTTTTCTTCCACTGTTGCCTACGACCATACCACCATGAATACACCGGTTCTCGTCCGATCACCGAAGTTAAGCATGGTAGGGCCGGGTCAGTACCTGGATGGGTGACCGCCTGGGAACACCCGGTGTTGTAGGCCTTCATTATGCCAAAAATTGCTGTTTTTGCTTTTTGCAGTAGATTGCATTGCAGACTGCTTTCATACTCAACTTTCATTCGGCGGAAGAGGAAGACTCGAGCCAGAGAGCTTTCCTCAATTTCTTGCCCATTTATATAAGTGAAGAAGAAGATAAAAGTTGAAAAATTGAAACCACCAACAAGCATGAAGTCAAGAAAGAATGAATCGTTCCAGCCGACACAGAAAGAGGGCAAGTTGATCAGTTTTCGGTCCAAAGACACTCGACACTTATCAAGTAGAATTCGAACATCAAGAAAAGAACTTCTGAGCCATAAACTGACGGTGACTTTGCATTTGATGGAGACCAGTCGCTGAAAAACGGCTTGGAAGTTTATTGTGGCGATGCGTAAATTTAACAACGGCTTCAAAGTTTGTTGGTGCCATGAATAAGTAGAGATCTTTTTCTTCCACTGTTGCCTACGACCATACCACCATGAATACACCGGTTCTCGTCCGATCACCGAAGTTAAGCATGGTAGGGCCGGGTCAGTACCTGCATGGGTGACCGCCTGGGAACACCCGGTGTTGTAGGCCTTCATTTTGCCAAAAATTGCTGTTTTGCTTTTTGCAGTAGATTGAATTGCAGACTGCTTTCATACTCAACTTTCATTCGCCGGAAGAGGAAGACTCGAGCCAGAGAGCTTTCCTCAATTTCTTGCCAATTTATATGAGTGAAGAAGAAGATAAAAGTTGAAACATTGAAACCACCAACAAGCATGAAGTCAAGAAAGAATGAATTGTTCCAGCGCAGCCGACACAGAAAGAGAGCAAGTTGATCAGTTATCGGTCCAAAAACACTCGACACTTATCAAGTAGAATTCGAACATCAAGAAAAGAACTTCTGAGCCATAAACTGACGGTGACTTTGCATTTGATGGAGACCAGTCGCTGAAAAACGGCTTGGAAGTTTATTGTGGCGATGCGTAAATTTAACAACGGCTTCAAAGTTTGTTGGTGCCATGAATAAGTAGAGATCTTTTTCTTCCACTGTTGCCTACGACCATACCACCATGAATACACCGGTTCTCGTCCGATCACCGAAGTTAAGCATGGTAGGGCCGGGTCAGTACCTGCATGGGTGACCGCCTGGGAACACCCGGTGTTGTAGGCCTTCATTTTGCCAAAAATTGCTGTTTTGCTTTTTGCAGTAGATTGAATTGCAGACTGCTTTCATACTCAACTTTCATTCGGCGGAAGAGGAAGACTCGAGCCAGAGAGCTTTCCTCAATTTCTTGCCAATTTATATGAGTGAAGAAGAAGATAAAAGTTGAAACATTGAAACCACCAACAACAACAAGCATGAAGTCAAGAAAGAATGAATTGTTCCAGCGCAGCCGACACAGAAAGAGAGCAAGTTGATCAGTTATCGGTCCAAAAACACTAAACACTTATCAAGTAGAATTCGAACATCAAGAAAAGAACTTCTGAGCCATAAACTGACGGTGACTTTGCATTTGATGGAGACCAGTCGCTGAAAAACGGCTTGGAAGTTTATTGTGGCGATGCGTAAAATAACAACGGCTTCAAAGTTTGTTGGTGCCATGAATAAGTAGAGATCTTTTTCTTCCACTGTTGCCTACGACCATACCACCATGAATACACCGGTTCTCGTCCGATCACCGAAGTTAAGCATGGTAGGGCCGGGTCAGTACCTGCATGGGTGACCGCCTGGGAACACCCGGTGTTGTAGGCCTTCATTTTGCCAAAAATTGCTGTTTTGCTTTTTGCAGTAGATTGAATTGCAGACTGCTTTCATACTCAACTTTCATTCGCCGGAAGAGGAAGACTCGAGCAAGAGAGCTTTCCTCAATTTCTTGCCAATTTATATGAGTGAAGAAGAAGATAAAAGTTGAAACATTGAAACCATCAACAAGCATGAAGTCAAGAAAGAATGAATTGTTCTAGCGCAGCCGACACAGAAAGAGAGCAAGTTGATCAGTTATCGGTCCAAAGACACTCAACACTTATCAAGTAGAATTCGAACATCAAGAAAAGAACTTCTGAGCCATAAACTGACGGTGACTTTGCATTTGATGGAGACCAGTCGCTGAAAAACGGCTTGGAAGTTTATTGTGGCGATGCGTAAAATAACAACGGCTTCAAAGTTTGTTGGTGCCATGAATAAGTAGAGATCTTTTTCTTCCACTGTTGCCTACGACCATACCACCATGAATACACCGGTTCTCGTCCGATCACCGAAGTTAAGCATGGTAGGGCCGGGTCAGTACCTGGATGGGTGACCGCCTGGGAACACCCGGTGTTGTAGGCCTTCATTTTGCCAAAAATTGCTCTTTCTGCTTTTTGCAGTAGATTGCATTGCAGACTGCTTTCATACTCAACTTTCATTCGGCGGAAGAGGAAGACTCGAGCCAGAGAGCTTTCCTCAATTTCTTGCCCATTTATATGAGTGAAGAAGAAGATAAAAGTTGAAACAATGAAACCATCAACAAGCATGAAGTCAAGAAAGAATGAATTGTTCTAGCGCAGCCGACACAGAAAGAGATCAAGTTGATCAGTTATCGGTCCAAAAACACTCAACACTTATCAAGTAGAATTCGAACATCAAGAAAAGAACTTCTGAGCCATAAACTGACGGTGACTTTGCATTTGATGGAGACCAGTCGCTGAAAAACGGCTTGGAAGTTTATTGTGGCGATGAGTAAAATAACTACGGCTTCAAAGTTTGTTGGTGCCATGAATAAGTAGAGATCTTTTTCTTCCACTGTTGCCTACGACCATACCACCATGAATACACCGGTTCTCGTCCGATCACCGAAGTTAAGCATGGTAGGGCCGGGTCAGTACCTGCATGGGTGACCGCCTGGGAACACCCGGTGTTGTAGGCCTTCATTTTGCCAAAAATTGCTGTTTTTGCTTTTTGCAGTAGATTGCATTGCAGACTGCTTTCATACTCAACTTTCATTCGGCGGAAGAGGAAGACTCGAGCCAGAGAGCTTTCTTCAATTTCTTGCCCATTTATATGAGTGAAGAAGAAGATAAAAGTTGAAAAATTGAAACCACCAACAAGCATGAAGTCAAGAAAGAATGAATTGTTCCAGCCGACACAGAAAGAGGGCAAGTTGATCAGTTTTCGGTCCAAAGACACTCAACACTTATCAAGTAGAATTCGAACATCAAGAAAAGAACTTCTGAGCCATGAACTGACGGTGACTTTGCATTTGATGGAGACCAGTCGCTGAAAAACGGCTTGGAAGTTTATTGTGGCGATGCGTAAAATAACAACGGCTTCAAAGTTTGTTGGTGCCATGAATAAGTAGAGAGCTTTTTCTTCCACTGTTGCCTACGACCATACCACCATGAATACACCGGTTCTCGTCCGATCACCGAAGTTAAGCATGGTAGGGCCGGGTCAGTACCTGCATGGGTGACCGCCTGGGAACACCCGGTGTTGTAGGCCTTCATTTTGCCAAAAATTGCTGTTTTTGCTTTTTGCAGTAGATTGCATTGCAGACTGCTTTCATACTCAACTTTCATTCGGCGGAAGAGGAAGACTCGAGCCAGAGAGCTTTCTTCAATTTCTTGCCCATTTATATGAGTGAAGAAGAAGATAAAAGTTGAAAAATTGAAACCACCAACAAGCATGAAGTCAAAAAAGAATGAATTGTTCCAGCCGACACAGAAAGAGGGCAAGTTGATCAGTTTTCGGTCCAAAGACACTCAACACTTATCAAGTAGAATTCGAACATCAAGAAAAGAACTTCTGAGCCATAAACTGACGGTGACTTTGCATTTGATGGAGACCAGTCGCTGAAAAACGGCTTGGAAGTTTATTGTGGCGATGCGTAAAATAACAACGGCTTCAAAGTTTGTTGGTGCCATGAATAAGTAGAGATCTTTTTCTTCCACTGTTGCCTACGACCATACCACCATGAATACACCGGTTCTCGTCCGATCACCGAAGTTAAGCATGGTAGGGCCGGGTCAGTACCTGCATGGGTGACCGCCTGGGAACACCCGGTGTTGTAGGCCTACATTTTGCCAAAAATTGCTCTTTTTGCTTTTTGCAGTAGATTGCATTGCAGACTGCTTTCATACTCAACTTTCATTCGGCGGAAGAGGAAGACTCGAGCCAGAGAGCTTTCTTCAATTTCTTGCCCATTTATATGAGTGAAGAAGAAGATAAAAGTTGAAAAATTGAAACCACCAACAAGCATGAAGTCAAGAAAGAATGAATTGTTCCAGCCGACACAGAAAGAGGGCAAGTTGATCAGTTTTCGGTCCAAAGACACTCAACACTTATCAAGTAGAATTCGAACATCAAGAAAAGAACTTCTGAGCCATGAACTGACGGTGACTTTGCATTTGATGGAGACCAGTCGCTGAAAAACGGCTTGGAAGTTTATTGTGGCGATGCGTAAAATAACAACGGCTTCAAAGTTTGTTGGTGCCATGAATAAGTAGAGAGCTTTTTCTTCCACTGTTGCCTACGACCATACCACCATGAATACACCGGTTCTCGTCCGATCACCGAAGTTAAGCATGGTAGGGCCGGGTCAGTACCTGCATGGGTGACCGCCTGGGAACACCCGGTGTTGTAGGCCTTCATTTTGCCAAAAATTGCTGTTTTTGCTTTTTGCAGTAGATTGCATTGCAGACTGCTTTCATACTCAACTTTCATTCGGCGGAAGAGGAAGACTCGAGCCAGAGAGCTTTCTTCAATTTCTTGCCCATTTATATGAGTGAAGAAGAAGATAAAAGTTGAAAAATTGAAACCACCAACAAGCATGAAGTCAAAAAAGAATGAATTGTTCCAGCCGACACAGAAAGAGGGCAAGTTGATCAGTTTTCGGTCCAAAGACACTCAACACTTATCAAGTAGAATTCGAACATCAAGAAAAGAACTTCTGAGCCATAAACTGACGGTGACTTTGCATTTGATGGAGACCAGTCGCTGAAAAACGGCTTGGAAGTTTATTGTGGCGATGCGTAAAATAACAACGGCTTCAAAGTTTGTTGGTGCCATGAATAAGTAGAGATCTTTTTCTTCCACTGTTGCCTACGACCATACCACCATGAATACACCGGTTCTCGTCCGATCACCGAAGTTAAGCATGGTAGGGCCGGGTCAGTACCTGCATGGGTGACCGCCTGGGAACACCCGGTGTTGTAGGCCTACATTTTGCCAAAAATTGCTCTTTTTGCTTTTTGCAGTAGATTGCATTGCAGACTGCTTTCATACTCAACTTTCATTCGGCGGAAGAGGAAGACTCGAGCCAGAGAGCTTTCTTCAATTTCTTGCCCATTTATATGAGTGAAGAAGAAGATAAAAGTTGAAAAATTGAAACCACCAACAAGCATGAAGTCAAAAAAGAATGAATTGTTCCAGCCGACACAGAAAGAGGGCAAGTTGATCAGTTTTCGGTCCAAAGACACTCAACACTTATCAAGTAGAATTCGAACATCAAGAAAAGAACTTTTGAGCCATAAACTGACGGTGACTTTGCATTTGATGGAGACCAGTCGCTGAAAAACGGCTTGGAAGTTTATTGTGGCGATGCGTAAAATAACAACGGCTTCAAAGTTTGTTGGTGCCATGAATAAGTAGAGATCTTTTTCTTCCACTGTTGCCTACGACCATACCACCATGAATACACCGGTTCTCGTCCGATCACCGAAGTTAAGCATGGTAGGGCCGGGTCAGTACCTGCATGGGTGACCGCCTGGGAACACCCGGTGTTGTAGGCCTTCATTTTGCCAAAAATAGCTGTTTTGCTTTTTGCAGTAGATTGCATTGCAGACTGCTTTCATACTCAACTTTCATTCGGCGGAAGAGGAAGACTCGAGCCAGAGAGCTTTCCTCAATTTCTTGCCAATTTATATGAGTGAAGAAGAAGATAAAAGTTGAAACATTGAAACCACCAACAAGCATGAAGTCAAGAAAGAATGAATTGTTCCAGCGCAGCCGACACAGAAAGAGAGCAAGTTGATCAGTTATCGGTCCAAAAACACTCAACACTTATCAAGTAGAATTCGAACATCAAGAAAAGAACTTCTGAGCCATAAACTGACGGTGACTTTGGATTTGATGGAGACCAGTCGCTAAAAAACGGCTTGGAAGTTTATTGTGGCGATGCGTAAAATAACAACGGCTTCAAAGTTTGTTGGTGCCATGAATAAGTAGAGATCTTTTTCTTCCACTGTTGCCTACGACCATACCACCATGAATACACCGGTTCTCGTCCGATCACCGAAGTTAAGCATGGTAGGGCCGGGTCAGTACCTGGATGGGTGACCGCCTGGGAACACCCGGTGTTGTAGGCCTTCATTTTGCCAAAAATTGCTGTTTTTGCTTTTTGCAGTAGATTGCATTACAGACTGCTTTCATACTCAACTTTCATTCGGCGGAAGAGGAGGAAACTCGAGCCAGAGAGCTTTCCTCAATTTCTTGCCCATTTATATGAGTGAAGAAGAAGATAAAAGTTGAAAAATTGATACCACCAACAAGCATGAAGTCAAGAAAGAATGAATTGTTCCAGCCGACACAGAAAGAGGGCAAGTTGATCAGTTTTCGTTCCAAAGACACTCGACACTTATCAAGTAGAATTCGAACATCAAGAAAAGAACTTCTGAGCCATAAACTGACGGTGACTTTGCATTTGATGGAGACCAGTCGCTGAAAAAACGGCTTGGAAGTTTATTGTGGCGATGCGTAAAATAACAACGGCTTCAAAGTTTGTTGGTGCCATGAATAAGTAGAGATCTTTTTCTTCCACTGTTGCCTACGACCATACCACCATGAATACACCGGTTCTCGTCCGATCACCGAAGTTAAGCATGGTAGGGCCGGGTCAGTACCTGCATGGGTGACCGCCTGGGAACACCCGGTGTTGTAGGCCTTCATTTTGCCAAAAATTGCTGTTTTGCTTTTTGCAGTAGATTGAATTGCAGACTGCTTTCATACTCAACTTTCATTCGGCGGAAGAGGAAGACTCGAGCCAGAGAGCTTTCCTCAATTTCTTGCCAATTTATATGAGTGAAGAAGAAGATAATAGTTGAAACATTGAAACCACCAACAAGCATGAAGTCAAGAAAGAATGAATTGTTCCAGCGCAGCCGACACAGAAAGAGAGCAAGTTGATCAGTTATCGGTCCAAAAACACTCAACACTTATCAAGTAGAATTCGAACATCAAGAAAAGAACTTCTGAGCCATAAACTGACGGTGACTTTGCATTTGATGGAGACCAGTCGCTGAAAAACGGCTTGGAAGTTTATTGTGGCGATGCGTAAAATAACAACGGCTTCAAAGTGTGTTGGTGCCATGAATAAGTAGAGATCTTTTTCTTCCACTGTTGCCTACGACCATACCACCATGAATACACCGGTTCTCGTCCGATCACCGAAATTAAGCATGGTAGGGCCGGGTCAGTACCTGGATGGGTGACCGCCTGGGAACACCCGGTGTTGTAGGCCTTCATTTTGCCAAAAATTGCTGTTTTGCTTTTTGCAGTAGATTGCATTGCAGACTGCTTTCATACTCAACTTTCATTCGGCGGAAGAGGAAGACTCGAGCCAGAGAGCTTTCCTCAATTTCTTGCCCATTTATATGAGTGAAGAAGAAGATAAAAGTTGAAACAATGAAACCACCAACAAGCATGAAGTCAAGAAAGAATGAATTGTTCCAGCCGACACAGAAAGAGGGCAAGTTGATCAGTTTTCGTTCCAAAGACACTCGACACTTATCAAGTAGAATTCGAACATCAAGAAAAGAACTTCTGAGCCATAAACTGACGGTGACTTTGCATTTGATGGAGACCAGTCGCTGAAAAAACGGCTTGGAAGTTTATTGTGGCGATGCGTAAAATAACAACGGCTTCAAAGTTTGTTGGTGCCATGAATAAGTAGAGATCTTTTTCTTCCACTGTTGCCTACGACCATACCACCATGAATACACCGGTTCTCGTCCGATCACCGAAGTTAAGCATGGTAGGGCCGGGTCAGTACCTGCATGGGTGACCGCCTGGGAACACCCGGTGTTGTAGGCCTTCATTTTGCCAAAAATTGCTGTTTTGCTTTTTGCAGTAGATTGAATTGCAGACTGCTTTCATACTCAACTTTCATTCGGCGGAAGAGGAAGACTCGAGCCAGAGAGCTTTCCTCAATTTCTTGCCAATTTATATGAGTGAAGAAGAAGATAATAGTTGAAACATTGAAACCACCAACAAGCATGAAGTCAAGAAAGAATGAATTGTTCCAGCGCAGCCGACACAGAAAGAGAGCAAGTTGATCAGTTATCGGTCCAAAAACACTCAACACTTATCAAGTAGAATTCGAACATCAAGAAAAGAACTTCTGAGCCATAAACTGACGGTGACTTTGCATTTGATGGAGACCAGTCGCTGAAAAACGGCTTGGAAGTTTATTGTGGCGATGCGTAAAATAACAACGGCTTCAAAGTGTGTTGGTGCCATGAATAAGTAGAGATCTTTTTCTTCCACTGTTGCCTACGACCATACCACCATGAATACACCGGTTCTCGTCCGATCACCGAAATTAAGCATGGTAGGGCCGGGTCAGTACCTGGATGGGTGACCGCCTGGGAACACCCGGTGTTGTAGGCCTTCATTTTGCCAAAAATTGCTGTTTTGCTTTTTGCAGTAGATTGAATTGCAGACTGCTTTCATACTCAACTTTCATTCGGCGGAAGAGGAAGACTCGAGCCAGAGAGCTTTCCTCAATTTCTTGCCAATTTATATGAGTGAAGAAGAAGATAAAAGTTGAAACATTGAAACCACCAACAAGCATGAAGTCAAGAAAGAATGAATTGTTCCAGCGCAGCCGACACAGAAAGAGAGCAAGTTGATCAGTAATCGGTCCAAAAACACTCAACACTTATCAAGTAGAATTCGAACATCAAGAAAAGAACTTCTGAGCCATAAACTGACGGTGACTTTGCATTTGACGGAGACCAGTCGCTGAAAAACGGCTTGGAAGTTTATTGTGGCGATGCGTAAAATAACAACGGCTTCAAAGTTTGTTGGTGCCATGAATAAGTAGAGATCTTTTCCTTCCACTGTTGCCTACGACCATACCACCATGAATACACCGGTTCTCGTCCGATCACCGAAGTTAAGCATGGTAGGGCCGGGTCAGTACCTGGATGGGTGACCGCCTGGGAACACCCGGTGTTGTAGGCCTTCATTATGCCAAAAATTGCTGTTTTTGCTTTTTGCAGTAGATTGCATTGCAGACTGCTTTCATACTCAACTTTCATTCGGCGGAAGAGGAAGACTCGAGCCAGAGAGCTTTCCTCAATTTCTTGCCCATTTATATAAGTGAAGAAGAAGATAAAAGTTGAAAAATTGAAACCACCAACAAGCATGAAGTCAAGAAAGAATGAATCGTTCCAGCCGACACAGAAAGAGGGCAAGTTGATCAGTTTTCGGTCCAAAGACACTCGACACTTATCAAGTAGAATTCGAACATCAAGAAAAGAACTTCTGAGCCATAAACTGACGGTGACTTTGCATTTGATGGAGACCAGTCGCTGAAAAACGGCTTGGAAGTTTATTGTGGCGATGCGTAAATTTAACAACGGCTTCAAAGTTTGTTGGTGCCATGAATAAGTAGAGATCTTTTTCTTCCACTGTTGCCTACGACCATACCACCATGAATACACCGGTTCTCGTCCGATCACCGAAGTTAAGCATGGTAGGGCCGGGTCAGTACCTGCATGGGTGACCGCCTGGGAACACCCGGTGTTGTAGGCCTTCATTTTGCCAAAAATTGCTGTTTTGCTTTTTGCAGTAGATTGAATTGCAGACTGCTTTCATACTCAACTTTCATTCGCCGGAAGAGGAAGACTCGAGCCAGAGAGCTTTCCTCAATTTCTTGCCAATTTATATGAGTGAAGAAGAAGATAAAAGTTGAAACATTGAAACCACCAACAAGCATGAAGTCAAGAAAGAATGAATTGTTCCAGCGCAGCCGACACAGAAAGAGAGCAAGTTGATCAGTTATCGGTCCAAAAACACTCGACACTTATCAAGTAGAATTCGAACATCAAGAAAAGAACTTCTGAGCCATAAACTGACGGTGACTTTGCATTTGATGGAGACCAGTCGCTGAAAAACGGCTTGGAAGTTTATTGTGGCGATGCGTAAATTTAACAACGGCTTCAAAGTTTGTTGGTGCCATGAATAAGTAGAGATCTTTTTCTTCCACTGTTGCCTACGACCATACCACCATGAATACACCGGTTCTCGTCCGATCACCGAAGTTAAGCATGGTAGGGCCGGGTCAGTACCTGCATGGGTGACCGCCTGGGAACACCCGGTGTTGTAGGCCTTCATTTTGCCAAAAATTGCTGTTTTGCTTTTTGCAGTAGATTGAATTGCAGACTGCTTTCATACTCAACTTTCATTCGCCGGAAGAGGAAGACTCGAGCAAGAGAGCTTTCATCAATTTCTTGCCAATTTATATGAGTGAAGAAGAAGATAAAAGTTGAAACATTGAAACCACCAACAAGCATGAAGTCAAGAAAGAATGAATTGTTCCAGCGCAGCCGACACAGAAAGAGAGCAAGTTGATCAGTTATCGGTCCAAAGACACTCAACACTTATCAAGTAGAATTCGAACATCAAGAAAAGAACTTCTGAGCCATAAACTGACGGTGACTTTGCATTTGATGGAGACCAGTCGCTGAAAAACGGCTTGGAAGTTTATTGTGGCGATGCGTAAAATAACAACGGCTTCAAAGTTTGTTGGTGCCATGAATAAGTAGAGATCTTTTTCTTCCACTGTTGCCTACGACCATACCACCATGAATACACCGGTTCTCGTCCGATCACCGAAGTTAAGCATGGTAGGGCCAGGTCAGTACCTGGATGGGTGACCGCCTGGGAACACCCGGTGTTGTAGGCCTTCATTTTGCCAAAAAATGCTGTTTTTGCTTTTTGCAGTAGATTGCATTGCAGACTGCTTTCATACTCAACTTTCATTCGGCGGAAGAGGAAGACTCGAGCCAGAGAGCTTTCTTCAATTTCTTGCCCATTTATATGAGTGAAGAAGAAGATAAAAGTTGAAAAATTGAAACCACCAACAAGCATGAAGTCAAGAAAGAATGAATTGTTCCAGCCGACACAGAAAGAGGGCAAGTTGATCAGTTTTCGGTCCAAAGACACTCGACACTTATCAAGTAGAATTCGAACATCAAGAAAAGAACTTCTGAGCCATATACTGACGGTGACTTTGCATTTGATGGAGACCAGTCGCTGAAAAACGGCTTGGAAGTTTATTGTGGCGATGCGTAAAATAACAACGGCTTCAAAGTTTGTTGGTGCCATGAATAAGTAGAGATCTTTTTCTTCCACTGTTGCCTACGACCATACCACCATGAATACACCGGTTCTCGTCCGATCACCGAAATTAAGCATGGTAGGGCCGGGTCAGTACCTGGATGGGTGACCGCCTGGGAACACCCGGTGTTGTAGGCCTTCATTTTGCCAAAAATTGCTGTTTTGCTTTTTGCAGTAGATTGAATTGCAGACTGCTTTCATACTCAACTTTCATACGCCGGAAGAGGAAGACTCGAGCCAGAGAGCTTTCTTCAATTTCTTGCCCATTTATATGAGTGAAGAAGAAGATAAAAGTTGAAAAATTGAAACCACCAACAAGCATGAAGTCAAGAAAGAATGAATTGTTCCAGCCGACACAGAAAGAGGGCAAGTTGATCAGTTTTCGGTCCAAAGACACTCGACACTTATCAAGTAGAATTCGAACATCAAGAAAAGAACTTCTGAGCCATATACTGACGGTGACTTTGCATTTGATGGAGACCAGTCGCTGAAAAACGGCTTGGAAGTTTATTGTGGCGATGCGTAAAATAACAACGGCTTCAAAGTTTGTTGGTGCCATGAATAAGTAGAGATCTTTTTCTTCCACTGTTGCCTACGACCATACCACCATGAATACACCGGTTCTCGTCCGATCACCGAAATTAAGCATGGTAGGGCCGGGTCAGTACCTGGATGGGTGACCGCCTGGGAACACCCGGTGTTGTAGGCCTTCATTTTGCCAAAAATTGCTGTTTTGCTTTTTGCAGTAGATTGAATTGCAGACTGCTTTCATACTCAACTTTCATACGCCGGAAGAGGAAGACTCGAGCCAGAGAGCTTTCCTCAATTTCTTGCCAATTTATATGAGTGAAGAAGAAGATAAAAGTTGAAACATTGAAACCACCAACAAGCATGAAGTCAAGAAAGAATGAATTGTTCCAGCGCAGCCGACACAGAAAGAGAGCAAGTTGATCAGTTATCGGTCCAAAGACACTCGACACTTATCAAGTAGAATTCGAACATCAAGAAAAGAACTTCTGAGCCATAAACTGACGGTGACTTTGCATTTGATGGAGACCAGTCGCTGAAAAACGGCTTGGAAGTTTATTGTGGCGATGCGTAAAATAACAACGGCTTCAAAGTTTGTTGGTGCCATGAATAAGTAGAGATCTTTTTCTTCCACTGTTGCCTACGACCATACCACCATGAATACACCGGTTCTCGTCCGATCACCGAAGTTAAGCATGGTAGGGCCGGGTCAGTACCTGGATGGGTGACCGCCTGGGAACACCCGGTGTTGTAGGCCTTCATTTTGCCAAAAATTGCTGTTTTGCTTTTTGCAGTAGATTGAATTGCAGACTGCTTTCATACTCAACTTTCATACGCCGGAAGAGGAAGACTCGAGCCAGAGAGCTTTCCTCAATTTCTTGCCAATTTATATGAGTGAAGAAGAAGATAAAAGTTGAAACATTGAAACCACCAACAAGCATGAAGTCAAGAAAGAATGAATTGTTCCATCCGACACAGAAAGAGAGCAAGTTGATCAGTTATCGGTACAAAGACACTCAACACTTATCAAGTAGAATTCGAACATCAAGAAAAGAACTTCTGAGCCATAAACTGACGGTGACTTTGCATTTGATGGAGACCAGTCGCTGAAAAACGGCTTGGAAGTTTATTGTGGCGATGCGTAAAATAACAACGGCTTCAAAGTTTGTTGGTGCCATGAATAAGTAGAGATCTTTTTCTTCCACTGTTGCCTACGACCATACCACCATGAATACACCGGTTCTCGTCCGATCACCGAAGTTAAGCATGGTAGGGCCGGGTCAGTACCTGGATGGGTGACCGCCTGGGAACACCCGGTGTTGTAGGCCTTCATTTTGCCAAAAATTGCTGTTTTGCTTTTTGCAGTAGATTGAATTGCAGACTGCTTTCATACTCAACTTTCATACGCCGGAAGAGGAAGACTCGAGCCAGAGAGCTTTCCTCAATTTCTTGCCCATTTATATGAGTGAAGAAGAAGATAAAAGTTGAAACAATGAAACCACCAACAAGCATGAAGTCAAGAAAGAATGAATTGTTCCAGCGCAGCCGACACAGAAAGAGATCAAGTTGATCAGTTATCGGTCCAAAGACACTCAACACTTATCAAGTAGAATTCGAACATCAAGAAAAGAACTTCTGAGCCATAAACTGACGGTGACTTTGCATTTGATGGAGACCAGTCGCTGAAAAACGGCTTGGAAGTTTATTGTGGCGATGCGTAAAATAACAACGGCTTCAAAGTTTGTTGGTGCCATGAATAAGTAGAGATCTTTTTCTTCCACTGTTGCCTACGACCATACCACCATGAATACACCGGTTCTCGTCCGATCACCGAAGTTAAGCATGGTAGGGCCGGGTCAGTACCTGCATGGGTGACCGCCTGGGAACACCCGGTGTTGTAGGCCTTCATTTTGCCAAAAATTGCTGTTTTGCTTTTTGCAGTAGATTGCATTGCAGACTGCTTTCATACTCAACTTTCATTCGGCGGAAGAGGAAGACTCGAGCCAGAGAGCTTTCCTCAATTTCTTGCCAATTTATATGAGTGAAGAAGAAGATAAAAGTTGAAACATTGAAACCACCAACAAGCATGAAGTCAAGAAAGAATGAATTGTTCCAGCGCAGCCGACACAGAAAGAGAGCAAGTTGATCAGTTATCGGTCCAAAGACACTCAACACTTATCAAGTAGAATTCGAACATCAAGAAAAGAACTTCTGAGCCATAAACTGACGGTGACTTTGCATTTGATGGAGACCAGTCGCTGAAAAACGGCTTGGAAGTTTATTGTGGCGATGAGTAAAATAACTACGGCTTCAAAGTTTGTTGGTGCCATGAATAAGTAGAGATCTTTTTCTTCCACTGTTGCCTACGACCATACCACCATGAATACACCGGTTCTCGTCCGATCACCGAAGTTAAGCATGGTAGGGCCGGGTCAGTACCTGGATGGGTGACCGCCTGGGAACACCCGGTGTTGTAGGCCTTCATTTTGCCAAAAATTGCTGTTTTTGCTTTTTGCAGTAGATTGCATTGCAGACTGCTTTCATACTCAACTTTCATTCGGCGGAAGAGGAAGACTCGAGCCAGAGAGCTTTCCTCAATTTCTTGCCCATTTATATGAGTGAAGAAGAAGATAAAAGTTGAAAAATTGAAACCACCAACAAGCATGAAGTCAAGAAAGAATGAATTGTTCCAGCCGACACAGAAAGAGGGCAAGTTGATCAGTTTTCGGTCCAAAGACACTCGACACTTATCAAGTAGAATTCGAACATCAAGAAAAGAACTTCTGAGCCATAAACTGACGGTGACTTTGCATTTGATGGAGACCAGTCGCTGAAAAACGGCTTGGAAGTTTATTGTGGCGATGCGTAAAATAACAACGGCTTCAAAGTTTGTTGGTGCCATGAATAAGTAGAGATCTTTTTCTTCCACTGTTGCCTACGACCATACCACCATGAATACACCGGTTCTCGTCCGATCACCGAAGTTAAGCATGGTAGGGCCGGGTCAGTACCTGCATGGGTGACCGCCTGGGAACACCCGGTGTTGTAGGCCTTCATTTTGCCAAAAATTGCTGTTTTGCTTTTTGCAGTAGATTGAATTGCAGACTGCTTTCATACTCAACTTTCATTCGGCGGAAGAGGAAGACTCGAGCCAGAGAGCTTTCCTCAATTTCTTGCCAATTTATATGAGTGAAGAAGAAGATAAAAGTTGAAACATTGAAACCACCAACAAGCATGAAGTCAAGAAAGAATGAATTGTTCCAGCGCAGCCGACACAGAAAGAGAGCAAGTTGATCAGTTATCGGTCCAAAGACACTCAACACTTATCAAGTAGAATTCGAACATCAAGAAAAGAACTTCTGAGCCATAAACTGACGGTGACTTTGCATTTGATGGAGACCAGTCGCTGAAAAACGGCTTGGAAGTTTATTGTGGCGATGAGTAAAATAACTACGGCTTCAAAGTTTGTTGGTGCCATGAATAAGTAGAGATCTTTTTCTTCCACTGTTGCCTACGACCATACCACCATGAATACACCGGTTCTCGTCCGATCACCGAAGTTAAGCATGGTAGGGCCGGGTCAGTACCTGGATGGGTGACCGCCTGGGAACACCCGGTGTTGTAGGCCTTCATTTTGCCAAAAATTGCTGTTTTTGCTTTTTGCAGTAGATTGCATTGCAGACTGCTTTCATACTCAACTTTCATTCGGCGGAAGAGGAAGACTCGAGCCAGAGAGCTTTCCTCAATTTCTTGCCCATTTATATGAGTGAAGAAGAAGATAAAAGTTGAAAAATTGAAACCACCAACAAGCATGAAGTCAAGAAAGAATGAATTGTTCCAGCCGACACAGAAAGAGGGCAAGTTGATCAGTTTTCGGTCCAAAGACACTCGACACTTATCAAGTAGAATTCGAACATCAAGAAAAGAACTTCTGAGCCATAAACTGACGGTGACTTTGCATTTGATGGAGACCAGTCGCTGAAAAACGGCTTGGAAGTTTATTGTGGCGATGCGTAAAATAACAACGGCTTCAAAGTTTGTTGGTGCCATGAATAAGTAGAGATCTTTTTCTTCCACTGTTGCCTACGACCATACCACCATGAATACACCGGTTCTCGTCCGATCACCGAAGTTAAGCATGGTAGGGCCGGGTCAGTACCTGCATGGGTGACCGCCTGGGAACACCCGGTGTTGTAGGCCTTCATTTTGCCAAAAATTGCTGTTTTGCTTTTTGCAGTAGATTGCATTGCAGACTGCTTTCATACTCAACTTTCATTCGGCGGAAGAGGAAGACTCGAGCCAGAGAGCTTTCCTCAATTTCTTGCCAATTTATATGAGTGAAGAAGAAGATAAAAGTTGAAACATTGAAACCACCAACAAGCATGAAGTCAAGAAAGAATGAATTGTTCCAGCGCAGCCGACACAGAAAGAGAGCAAGTTGATCAGTTATCGGTCCAAAAACACTCAACACTTATCAAGTAGAATTCGAACATCAAGAAAAGAACTTCTGAGCCATAAACTGACGGTGACTTTGCATTTGATGGAGACCAGTCGCTGAAAAACGGCTTGGAAGTTTATTGTGGCGATGCGTAAAATAACAACGGCTTCAAAGTTTGTTGGTGCCATGAATAAGTAGAGATCTTTTTCTTCCACTGTTGCCTACGACCATACCACCATGAATACACCGGTTCTCGTCCGATCACCGAAGTTAAGCATGGTAGGGCCGGGTCAGTACCTGCATGGGTGACCGCCTGGGAACACCCGGTGTTGTAGGCCTTCATTTTGCCAAAAATTGCTGTTTTTGCTTTTTGCAGTAGATTGCATTACAGACTGCTTTCATACTCAACTTTCATTCGGCGGAAGAGGAAGACTCGAGCCAGAGAGCTTTCTT
The DNA here is from genome assembly GCA_039566865.1 of Aurelia coerulea. Taxonomy (NCBI): domain Eukaryota; kingdom Metazoa; phylum Cnidaria; class Scyphozoa; order Semaeostomeae; family Ulmaridae; genus Aurelia; species Aurelia coerulea. The sequence goes on from CM076944.1 coordinate 23,525,833, forward strand.
CAATTTCTTGCCCATTTATATGAGTGAAGAAGAAGATAAAAGTTGAAAAATTGAAACCACCAACAAGCATGAAGTCAAGAAAGAATGAATTGTTCCATCCGACACAGAAAGAGGGCAAGTTGATCAGTTTTCGGTCCAAAGACACTCGACACTTATCAAGTAGAATTCGAACATCAAGAAAAGAACTTCTGAGCCATAAACTGACGGTGACTTTGCATTTGATGGAGACCAGTCGCTGAAAAACGGCTTGGAAGTTTATTGTGGCGATGCGTAAAATAACAACGGCTTCAAAGTTTGTTGGTGCCATGAATAAGTAGAGATCTTTTTCTTCCACTGTTGCCTACGACCATACCACCATGAATACACCGGTTCTCGTCCGATCACCGAAGTTAAGCATGGTAGGGCCGGGTCAGTACCTGCATGGGTGACCGCCTGGGAACACCCGGTGTTGTAGGCCTTCATTTTGCCAAAAATTGCTGTTTTGCTTTTTGCAGTAGATTGAATTGCAGACTGCTTTCATACACAACTTTCATTCGCCGGAAGAGGAAGACTCGAGCAAGAGAGCTTTCCTCAATTTCTTGCCAATTTATATGAGTGAAGAAGAAGATAAAAGTTGAAACATTGAAACCATCAACAAGCATGAAGTCAAGAAAGAATGAATTGTTCCAGCGCAGCCGACACAGAAAGAGAGCAAGTTGATCAGTTATCGGTCCAAAGACACTCGACACTTATCAAGTAGAATTCGAACATCAAGAAAAGAACTTCTGAGCCATAAACTGACGGTGACTTTGCATTTGATGGAGACCAGTCGCTGAAAAACGGCTTGGAAGTTTATTGTGGCGATGCGTAAAATAACAACGGCTTCAAAGTTTGTTGGTGCCATGAATAAGTAGAGATCTTTTTCTTCCACTGTTGCCTACGACCATACCACCATGAATACACCGGTTCTCGTCCGATCACCGAAGTTAAGCATGGTAGGGCCGGGTCAGTACCTGCATGGGTGACCGCCTGGGAACACCCGGTGTTGTAGGCCTTCATTTTGCCAAAAATTGCTGTTTTGCTTTTTGCAGTAGATTGAATTGCAGACTGCTTTCATACACAACTTTCATTCGCCGGAAGAGGAAGACTCGAGCAAGAGAGCTTTCCTCAATTTCTTGCCAATTTATATGAGTGAAGAAGAAGATAAAAGTTGAAACATTGAAACCATCAACAAGCATGAAGTCAAGAAAGAATGAATTGTTCCAGCGCAGCCGACACAGAAAGAGAGCAAGTTGATCAGTTTTCGGTCCAAAGACACTCGACACTTATCAAGTAGAATTCGAACATCAAGAAAAGAACTTCTGAGCCATAAACTGACGGTGACTTTGCATTTGATGGAGACCAGTCGCTGAAAAACGGCTTGGAAGTTTATTGTGGCGATGCGTAAAATAACAACGGCTTCAAAGTTTGTTGGTGCCATGAATAAGTAGAGATCTTTTTCTTCCACTGTTGCCTACGACCATACCACCATGAATACACCGGTTCTCGTCCGATCACCGAAGTTAAGCATGGTAGGGCCGGGTCAGTACCTGCATGGGTGACCGCCTGGGAACACCCGGTGTTGTAGGCCTTCATTTTGCCAAAAATTGCTGTTTTGCTTTTTGCAGTAGATTGAATTGCAGACTGCTTTCATACACAACTTTCATTCGCCGGAAGAGGAAGACTCGAGCAAGAGAGCTTTCCTCAATTTCTTGCCAATTTATATGAGTGAAGAAGAAGATAAAAGTTGAAACATTGAAACCATCAACAAGCATGAAGTCAAGAAAGAATGAATTGTTCCAGCGCAGCCGACACAGAAAGAGAGCAAGTTGATCAGTTATCGGTCCAAAGACACTCGACACTTATCAAGTAGAATTCGAACATCAAGAAAAGAACTTCTGAGCCATAAACTGACGGTGACTTTGCATTTGATGGAGACCAGTCGCTGAAAAACGGCTTGGAAGTTTATTGTGGCGATGCGTAAAATAACAACGGCTTCAAAGTTTGTTGGTGCCATGAATAAGTAGAGATCTTTTTCTTCCACTGTTGCCTACGACCATACCACCATGAATACACCGGTTCTCGTCCGATCACCGAAGTTAAGCATGGTAGGGCCGGGTCAGTACCTGCATGGGTGACCGCCTGGGAACACCCGGTGTTGTAGGCCTTCATTTTGCCAAAAATTGCTGTTTTGCTTTTTGCAGTAGATTGAATTGCAGACTGCTTTCATACACAACTTTCATTCGCCGGAAGAGGAAGACTCGAGCAAGAGAGCTTTCCTCAATTTCTTGCCAATTTATATGAGTGAAGAAGAAGATAAAAGTTGAAACATTGAAACCATCAACAAGCATGAAGTCAAGAAAGAATGAATTGTTCCAGCGCAGCCGACACAGAAAGAGAGCAAGTTGATCAGTTATCGGTCCAAAGACACTCGACACTTATCAAGTAGAATTCGAACATCAAGAAAAGAACTTCTGAGCCATAAACTGACGGTGACTTTGCATTTGATGGAGACCAGTCGCTGAAAAACGGCTTGGAAGTTTATTGTGGCGATGAGTAAAATAACTACGGCTTCAAAGTTTGTTGGTGCCATGAATAAGTAGAGATCTTTTTCTTCCACTGTTGCCTACGACCATACCACCATGAATACACCGGTTCTCGTCCGATCACCGAAGTTAAGCATGGTAGGGCCGGGTCAGTACCTGGATGGGTGACCGCCTGGGAACACCCGGTGTTGTAGGCCTTCATTTTGCCAAAAATTGCTGTTTTTGCTTTTTGCAGTAGATTGCATTGCAGACTGCTTTCATACTCAACTTTCATTCGGCGGAAGAGGAAGACTCGAGCCAGAGAGCTTTCTTCAATTTCTTGCCCATTTATATGAGTGAAGAAGAAGATAAAAGTTGAAAAATTGAAACCACCAACAAGCATGAAGTCAAGAAAGAATGAATTGTTCCATCCGACACAGAAAGAGGGCAAGTTGATCAGTTTTCGGTCCAAAGACACTCGACACTTATCAAGTAGAATTCGAACATCAAGAAAAGAACTTCTGAGCCATAAACTGACGGTGACTTTGCATTTGATGGAGACCAGTCGCTGAAAAACGGCTTGGAAGTTTATTGTGGCGATGCGTAAAATAACAACGGCTTCAAAGTTTGTTGGTGCCATGAATAAGTAGAGATCTTTTTCTTCCACTGTTGCCTACGACCATACCACCATGAATACACCGGTTCTCGTCCGATCACCGAAGTTAAGCATGGTAGGGCCGGGTCAGTACCTGGATGGGTGACCGCCTGGGAACACCCGGTGTTGTAGGCCTTCATTTTGCCAAAAATTGCTGTTTTGCTTTTTGCAGTAGATTGAATTGCAGACTGCTTTCATACTCAACTTTCATTCGGCGGAAGAGGAAGACTCGAGCCAGAGAGCTTTCCTCAATTTCTTGCCAATTTATATGAGTGAAGAAGAAGATAAAAGTTGAAACATTGAAACCACCAACAAGCATGAAGTCAAGAAAGAATGAATTGTTCCAGCCGACACAGAAAGAGGGCAAGTTGATCAGTTTTCGGTCCAAAGACACTCGACACTTATCAAGTAGAATTCGAACATCAAGAAAAGAACTTCTGAGCCATAAACTGACGGTGACTTTGCATTTGATGGAGACCAGTCGCTGAAAAACGGCTTGGAAGTTTATTGTGGCGATGCGTAAAATAACAACGGCTTCAAAGTTTGTTGGTGCCATGAATAAGTAGAGATCTTTTTCTTCCACTGTTGCCTACGACCATACCACCATGAATACACCGGTTCTCGTCCGATCACCGAAGTTAAGCATGGTAGGGCCGGGTCAGTACCTGCATGGGTGACCGCCTGGGAACACCCGGTGTTGTAGGCCTTCATTTTGCCAAAAATTGCTGTTTTGCTTTTTGCAGTAGATTGAATTGCAGACTGCTTTCATACACAACTTTCATTCGCCGGAAGAGGAAGACTCGAGCAAGAGAGCTTTCCTCAATTTCTTGCCAATTTATATGAGTGAAGAAGAAGATAAAAGTTGAAACATTGAAACCATCAACAAGCATGAAGTCAAGAAAGAATGAATTGTTCCAGCGCAGCCGACACAGAAAGAGAGCAAGTTGATCAGTTATCGGTCCAAAGACACTCGACACTTATCAAGTAGAATTCGAACATCAAGAAAAGAACTTCTGAGCCATAAACTGACGGTGACTTTGCATTTGATGGAGACCAGTCGCTGAAAAACGGCTTGGAAGTTTATTGTGGCGATGAGTAAAATAACTACGGCTTCAAAGTTTGTTGGTGCCATGAATAAGTAGAGATCTTTTTCTTCCACTGTTGCCTACGACCATACCACCATGAATACACCGGTTCTCGTCCGATCACCGAAGTTAAGCATGGTAGGGCCGGGTCAGTACCTGGATGGGTGATCGCCTGGGAACACCCGGTGTTGTAGGCCTTCATTTTGCCAAAAATTGCTGTTTTTGCTTTTTGCAGTAGATTGCATTGCAGACTGCTTTCATACTCAACTTTCATTCGGCGGAAGAGGAAGACTCGAGCCAGAGAGCTTTCTTCAATTTCTTGCCCATTTATATGAGTGAAGAAGAAGATAAAAGTTGAAAAATTGAAACCACCAACAAGCATGAAGTCAAGAAAGAATGAATTGTTCCATCCGACACAGAAAGAGGGCAAGTTGATCAGTTTTCGGTCCAAAGACACTCGACACTTATCAAGTAGAATTCGAACATCAAGAAAAGAACTTCTGAGCCATAAACTGACGGTGACTTTGCATTTGATGGAGACCAGTCGCTGAAAAACGGCTTGGAAGTTTATTGTGGCGATGCGTAAAATAACAACGGCTTCAAAGTTTGTTGGTGCCATGAATAAGTAGAGATCTTTTTCTTCCACTGTTGCCTACGACCATACCACCATGAATACACCGGTTCTCGTCCGATCACCGAAGTTAAGCATGGTAGGGCCGGGTCAGTACCTGGATGGGTGACCGCCTGGGAACACCCGGTGTTGTAGGCCTTCATTTTGCCAAAAATTGCTGTTTTGCTTTTTGCAGTAGATTGAATTGCAGACTGCTTTCATACTCAACTTTCATTCGGCGGAAGAGGAAGACTCGAGCCAGAGAGCTTTCCTCAATTTCTTGCCAATTTATATGAGTGAAGAAGAAGATAAAAGTTGAAACATTGAAACCACCAACAAGCATGAAGTCAAGAAAGAATGAATTGTTCCAGCCGACACAGAAAGAGGGCAAGTTGATCAGTTTTCGGTCCAAAGACACTCGACACTTATCAAGTAGAATTCGAACATCAAGAAAAGAACTTCTGAGCCATAAACTGACGGTGACTTTGCATTTGATGGAGACCAGTCGCTGAAAAACGGCTTGGAAGTTTATTGTGGCGATGCGTAAAATAACAACGGCTTCAAAGTTTGTTGGTGCCATGAATAAGTAGAGATCTTTTTCTTCCACTGTTGCCTACGACCATACCACCATGAATACACCGGTTCTCGTCCGATCACCGAAGTTAAGCATGGTAGGGCCGGGTCAGTACCTGCATGGGTGACCGCCTGGGAACACCCGGTGTTGTAGGCCTTCATTTTGCCAAAAATTGCTGTTTTGCTTTTTGCAGTAGATTGAATTGCAGACTGCTTTCATACACAACTTTCATTCGCCGGAAGAGGAAGACTCGAGCAAGAGAGCTTTCCTCAATTTCTTGCCAATTTATATGAGTGAAGAAGAAGATAAAAGTTGAAACATTGAAACCATCAACAAGCATGAAGTCAAGAAAGAATGAATTGTTCCAGCGCAGCCGACACAGAAAGAGAGCAAGTTGATCAGTTATCGGTCCAAAGACACTCGACACTTATCAAGTAGAATTCGAACATCAAGAAAAGAACTTCTGAGCCATAAACTGACGGTGACTTTGCATTTGATGGAGACCAGTCGCTGAAAAACGGCTTGGAAGTTTATTGTGGCGATGAGTAAAATAACTACGGCTTCAAGTTTGTTGGTGCCATGAATAAGTAGAGATCTTTTTCTTCCACTGTTGCCTACGACCATACCACCATGAATACACCGGTTCTCGTCCGATCACCGAAGTTAAGCATGGTAGGGCCGGGTCAGTACCTGGATGGGTGATCGCCTGGGAACACCCGGTGTTGTAGGCCTTCATTTTGCCAAAAATTGCTGTTTTTGCTTTTTGCAGTAGATTGCATTGCAGACTGCTTTCATACTCAACTTTCATTCGGCGGAAGAGGAAGACTCGAGCCAGAGAGCTTTCTTCAATTTCTTGCCCATTTATATGAGTGAAGAAGAAGATAAAAGTTGAAAAATTGAAACCACCAACAAGCATGAAGTCAAGAAAGAATGAATTGTTCCATCCGACACAGAAAGAGGGCAAGTTGATCAGTTTTCGGTCCAAAGACACTCGACACTTATCAAGTAGAATTCGAACATCAAGAAAAGAACTTCTGAGCCATAAACTGACGGTGACTTTGCATTTGATGGAGACCAGTCGCTGAAAAACGGCTTGGAAGTTTATTGTGGCGATGCGTAAAATAACAACGGCTTCAAAGTTTGTTGGTGCCATGAATAAGTAGAGATCTTTTTCTTCCACTGTTGCCTACGACCATACCACCATGAATACACCGGTTCTCGTCCGATCACCGAAGTTAAGCATGGTAGGGCCGGGTCAGTACCTGGATGGGTGACCGCCTGGGAACACCCGGTGTTGTAGGCCTTCATTTTGCCAAAAATTGCTGTTTTGCTTTTTGCAGTAGATTGCATTGCAGACTGCTTTCATACTCAACTTTCATTCGGCGGAAGAGGAAGACTCGAGCCAGAGAGCTTTCCTCAATTTCTTGCCAATTTATATGAGTGAAGAAGAAGATAAAAGTTGAAACATTGAAACCACCACCCGGGGGGGTTACTTGACTTAAATTTGTACGGGGGTGTGCCCACGAAAAATTTTTTTTTTACCCTGCTCCAGAATTTTTCGCTCAAAATGATAACCTGTTCTAGAAAAAATTGATGAAAAGTATACTCAAAAACATGAAATTTGACCGAAAAACGACCCGATCTAGCAGTTGACAACCTGCTCTAGAAAAATTGCCTCATTTTGATACCCTGTGCTAGAAAAAATTGGTGAAAACGATACCCTTAAAAACGGCACATCCCCGTCGGACAAATATACTAAGTACCCCCCCCCCCCCCGGGAACCACCAACAAGCATGAAGTCAAGAAAGAATGAATTGTTCCAGCGCAGCCGACACAGAAAGAGAGCAAGTTGATCAGTTATCGGTCCAAAGACACTCAACACTTATCAAGTAGAATTCGAACATCAAGAAAAGAACTTCTGAGCCATAAACTGACGGTGACTTTGCATTTGATGGAGACCAGTCGCTGAAAAACGGCTTGGAAGTTTATTGTGGCGATGCGTAAAATAACAACGGCTTCAAAGTTTGTTGGTGCCATGAATAAGTAGAGATCTTTTTCTTCCACTGTTGCCTACGACCATACCACCATGAATACACCGGTTCTCGTCCGATCACCGAAGTTAAGCATGGTAGGGCCGGGTCAGTACCTGCATGGGTGACCGCCTGGGAACACCCGGTGTTGTAGGCCTTCATTTTGCCAAAAATTGCTGTTTTGCTTTTTGCAGTAGATTGCATTGCAGACTGCTTTCATACTCAACTTTCATTCGGCGGAAGAGGAAGACTCGAGCCAGAGAGCTTTCCTCAATTTCTTGCCAATTTATATGAGTGAAGAAGAAGATAAAAGTTGAAACATTGAAACCACCAACAACAACAAGCATGAAGTCAAGAAAGAATGAATTGTTCCAGCGCAGCCGACACAGAAAGAGAGCAAGTTGATCAGTTATCGGTCCAAAAACACTCAACACTTATCAAGTAGAATTCGAACATCAAGAAAAGAACTTCTGAGCCATAAACTGACGGTGACTTTGCATTTGATGGAGACCAGTCGCTGAAAAACGGCTTGGAAGTTTATTGTGGCGATGCGTAAAATAACAACGGCTTCAAAGTTTGTTGGTGCCATGAATAAGTAGAGATCTTTTTCTTCCACTGTTGCCTACGACCATACCACCATGAATACACCGGTTCTCGTCCGATCACCGAAGTTAAGCATGGTAGGGCCGGGTCAGTACCTGCATGGGTGACCGCCTGGGAACACCCGGTGTTGTAGGCCTTCATTTTGCCAAAAATTGCTGTTTTGCTTTTTGCAGTAGATTGAATTGCAGACTGCTTTCATACTCAACTTTCATTCGCCGGAAGAGGAAGACTCGAGCAAGAGAGCTTTCCTCAATTTCTTGCCAATTTATATGAGTGAAGAAGAAGATAAAAGTTGAAACATTGAAACCATCAACAAGCATGAAGTCAAGAAAGAATGAATTGTTCCAGCGCAGCCGACACAGAAAGAGAGCAAGTTGATCAGTTATCGGTCCAAAGACACTCGACACTTATCAAGTAGAATTCGAACATCAAGAAAAGAACTTCTGAGCCATAAACTGACGGTGACTTTGCATTTGATGGAGACCAGTCGCTGAAAAACGGCTTGGAAGTTTATTGTGGCGATGCGTAAAATAACAACGGCTTCAAAGTTTGTTGGTGCCATGAATAAGTAGAGATATTTTTCTTCCACTGTTGCCTACGACCATACCACCATGAATACACCGGTTCTCGTCCGATCACCGAAGTTAAGCATGGTAGGGCCGGGTCAGTACCTGGATGGGTGACCGCCTGGGAACACCCGGTGTTGTAGGCCTTCATTTTGCCAAAAATTGCTGTTTTGCTTTTTGCAGTAGATTGAATTGCAGACTGCTTTCATACTCAACTTTCATTCGGCGGAAGAGGAAGACTCGAGCCAGAGAGCTTTCCTCAATTTCTTGCCAATTTATATGAGTGAAGAAGAAGATAAAAGTTGAAACATTGAAACCACCACCCGGGGGGGGTTACTTGACTTAAATTTGTACGGGGGTGTGCCCACGAAAAATTTTTTTTTTACCCTGCTCCAGAATTTTTCGCTCAAAATGATAACCTGTTCTAGAAAAAATTGATGAAAAGTATACTCAAAAACATGAAATTTGACCGAAAAACGACCCGATCTAGCAGTTGACAACCTGCTCTAGAAAAATTGCCTCATTTTGATACCCTGTGCTAGAAAAAATTGGCGAAAACGATACCCTTAAAAACGGCACATCCCCGTCGGACAAATATACTAAGTACCCCCCCCCCCGGGAACCACCAACAAGCATGAAGTCAAGAAAGAATGAATTGTTCCAGCGCAGCCGACACAGAAAGAGAGCAAGTTGATCAGTTATCGGTCCAAAGACACTCAACACTTATCAAGTAGAATTCGAACATCAAGAAAAGAACTTCTGAGCCATAAACTGACGGTGACTTTGCATTTGATGGAGACCAGTCGCTGAAAAACGGCTTGGAAGTTTATTGTGGCGATGCGTAAAATAACAACGGCTTCAAAGTTTGTTGGTGCCATGAATAAGTAGAGATCTTTTTCTTCCACTGTTGCCTACGACCATACCACCATGAATACACCGGTTCTCGTCCGATCACCGAAGTTAAGCATGGTAGGGCCGGGTCAGTACCTGCATGGGTGACCGCCTGGGAACACCCGGTGTTGTAGGCCTTCATTTTGCCAAAAATTGCTGTTTTGCTTTTTGCAGTAGATTGAATTGCAGACTGCTTTCATACTCAACTTTCATTCGGCGGAAGAGGAAGACTCGAGCCAGAGAGCTTTCCTCAATTTCTTGCCAATTTATATGAGTGAAGAAGAAGATAAAAGTTGAAACAATGAAACCACCAACAAGCATGAAGTCAAGAAAGAATGAATTGTTCCAGCGCAGCCGAAACAGAAAGAGAGCAAGTTGATCAGTTATCGGTCCAAAAACACTCAACACTTATCAAGTAGAATTCGAACATCAAGAAAAGAACTTCTGAGCCATAAACTGACGGTGACTTTGCATTTGATGGAGACCAGTCGCTGAAAAACGGCTTGGAAGTTTATTGTGGCGATGCGTAAAATAACAACGGCTTCAAAGTTTGTTGGTGCCATGAATAAGTAGAGATCTTTTTCTTCCACTGTTGCCTACGACCATACCACCATGAATACACCGGTTCTCGTCCGATCACCGAAGTTAAGCATGGTAGGGCCGGGTCAGTACCTGCATGGGTGACCGCCTGGGAACACCCGGTGTTGTAGGCCTTCATTTTGCCAAAAATTGCTGTTTTGCTTTTTGCAGTAGATTGAATTGCAGACTGCTTTCATACTCAACTTTCATTCGCCGGAAGAGGAAGACTCGAGCAAGAGAGCTTTCCTCAATTTCTTGCCAATTTATATGAGTGAAGAAGAAGATAAAAGTTGAAACATTGAAACCATCAACAAGCATGAAGTCAAGAAAGAATGAATTGTTCCAGCGCAGCCGACACAGAAAGAGAGCAAGTTGATCAGTTATCGGTCCAAAGACACTCAACACTTATCAAGTAGAATTCGAACATCAAGAAAAGAACTTCTGAGCCATAAACTGACGGTGACTTTGCATTTGATGGAGACCAGTCGCTGAAAAACGGCTTGGAAGTTTATTGTGGCGATGCGTAAAATAACAACGGCTTCAAAGTTTGTTGGTGCCATGAATAAGTAGAGATATTTTTCTTCCACTGTTGCCTACGACCATACCACCATGAATACACCGGTTCTCGTCCGATCACCGAAGTTAAGCATGGTAGGGCCGGGTCAGTACCTGCATGGGTGACCGCCTGGGAACACCCGGTGTTGTAGGCCTTCATTTTGCCAAAAATTGCTGTTTTTGCTTTTTGCAGTAGATTGGATTGCAGACTGCTTTCATACTCAACTTTCATTCGGCGGAAGAGGAAGACTCGAGCCAGAGAGCTTTCCTCAATTTCTTGCCAATCGTTTTCACCAATTTTTTCTAGCACAGGGTATCAAAATGAGGCAATTTTTCTAGAGCAGGTTGTCAGAAAATTTCAAAGAGGAATATTCTGAAAGATCGGGTCGTTTTTCGCGAAAAATTCTGGAGCAGGGTAAAAAAAATTTTTTCGTGGGCACACCCCCGTACAAATTTAAGTCAAGTACCCCACCCCCACCCGGGGGATTAACTGTTCCAGCCGACACACAGAAAGAGAGCAAGTTGATCAGTTTTCGGTCTGAAAAGACTCGACACTTGTGGTAGAATTCGAGCATCAAGAATAGAACTTCTGAGCCACACATTAAGATATTTTTCTTCGACCGTCGCCTTCGACCATACCAACATAAATACACCGGTTCTCGTCCGATCACCGAAGTTAAGCATGGTAGGGTCGGGTTGGGTCGGGTCAGGTGGTCAGGTCGAGCTCTCTTGACGGAATCCTGGAATTGTGGACCCAGGAAATGGCGGATCCAGGAACTACCGTAAAGGGAACGGAAAGACGGAGTGAAGAGGTAGATTTGGGGCAAGTCTAATGATGTAGGGGCATCCACATAGTCTTGTAGCATGCGCAGTCATGGTCAATAGTTACTAATGAGAGAGTGCGGGTTGGCATCCTGAATCAGCAGTTTGGGAAAAGAAGTCGTTTCATGACATTAGCAGGAGGTGCAAAGATCAAAGTAAAATGGAAATGAAAATTCAGAACAATGCATACCTCATTGTCATTATCATTTTCCACCACTGCAGTAGACTGTGTAAAAGAAAAACAGTGTTGCGGTAAGTAGAACATGCTTTAAGATTGCAGGAGATGCTTAAGTAAATTTTATTGCAGTAGATTTGAGCGAATTCACTTCATAGAAGGTTCATATAAAATAAAAGAAAAAAGCGCCTTGGTTACTTTAAAGGGGCAAAGTGTTGTTGAAAAATTCGTCAAAAGTAAGCATGGTAAGCGTATCGTTTTGTACCTTATTGCATCACATATTAGACCATGTGTATATTGTAATTGTACAGTTTTGATCCACTGCAAATTTTATACGGTTCAAGAACGTTAAAACTGCTTCAGAAGAAACTCATTCTATAGACAGAAGGAACAAAAGTGTTACGGATGAGCAGGAACAGTACAAACGAGAGGCTGATCCGTCGCAATTTGTTACGGTTCCAAAGTTGTAACGGTACAGTGTAGACCGAGTCTAAAAAACTACCCAGCTACCAGAATTAAGGTCCAACACAGACCCGTATGTAGGAAATTTCCACGGGGGGGGGGGGATTCTTCCATAGTAAAGGTACCTGGGGATGTGCCGCGACGAAGGGTATACTTTATCGGACTTCCAGTTTAGCCAAGGGTAGACTTTTTGCAATTTTGGCCTAGCAACGGTCTAGCCAAGGGTATCATTTTTGACAATATTGGTCTAGCGAACGGTCATGATATCATATTTGGTACAAATCTGACAATATTTGTCCAGGAAATGGTCAAAATTGGTTTAGTCAAAGGGTACCATTTTCGTAAAAATTAGTCTAGCCAACGGTACCATTTTGAATATGCTCGCGGCAGACCCCTACCCAAAAATCTAGCCAAGAACGCTTCCCCTCCCCCGTGGGAATTTCAGATGAAAAAACCCACTCATATGAGTATCACTTAATATTAAGTACTCCCCCCCCCCCCGGGGAAGGGGCTCAGTACCTAAATTTGTATCGAAACGGTTATTCTGCAGTTTCTTGAAAGGCAATATGGATTTTTTTTAAATGAAAAAGTTGTTTTGAAGTTAATCGTTGTACTTCACAGAAGAACAAACCAAGCATCCATGCCTGTTACCACTGTTCGGATATAAGGGGATTTTGACGGTCACTTTTTGGTGGCTTGGGTGAATACACTAAAAAACTGCAGAAACAAATCGACACGTGCCTAAAACAATTGTGTTTACAGATCTGTTTACAATTTGGCAACCGAGCCCCTTTAATGAAGCCATATAAAATTTTATCTGCTCTTGCAACTGTATTCTTTCTCTCGTAGTTTCCAAAATGACAGAAACCAAAACTGAACAACTCACTTTTTTGTCGCTCGACGTGTCTGGCTCCCTTTCTGGTTCTTTTGTCTTCTCTGCTTCTTTTGGCTTCCTTTTCTCCCTTTCTCTTTCTTTTTGTCTGTCTTTGCCATTTTCAGTTTCCTTTTCTTTGGCTGGATTCTTTTCTTTTTCATCTCTGCCTTTTCCGGAAGATTCTTTTGCAGAAGATCCCGACTTTTCTTTTCTATCGTCTCTTGAAGACTAAAAAGCAGTACAGTCAGATCAGTATAAAATAAATTGAAAACTTCGCCCAGTGGCAGGCAAGTCATAGGTTGGGGGAAAATAGGTCAGTTCGGGGGCAAAATCGATCATTGGAAAAATTGATGGATTCCACAGTATAGTCCTTTAGTAGCATAAACTCGGCTTCTTTCGTGAACAGAGACAATTGCATCAATTGAACAGGTTGCAAATTTAACACCAACGGCATTTTGCTTCAATTTTACAAGCAAAAGCAAGTGATCTATTTTGCCAGACTGCACTCTGCATAAGAGAATAGTTTAAAATTGTGTTTACCAGTGTGTCTATTGTGTCTACCAGTTCAGATATAATGATTGGGCCTTAATGATTGGTAGACCTCTCTCTTGAAAACTGAGGAAATTGAATTCTACTTGGAGGGGATTTGACTTTAAGTAGTCATAAAAAAACTAAATTTCCCAAGTTTTAGTCCAAGATTTTAGCTGTTAGGTTCTCACAAATAAATGGAAATGGTCCTCTGGCAGTGCATAGCGACTTAACCAATTAGTTTTAGGAAGATCAGACTTATTTCAAACTAGATGCCCATCTTTCACAAGATGCAAATTAGAGACTTCAAGAACATTGAAAATCAATTTATTGATAGCAAAATTCTATTCTTTCTTGTTTAGACATTGTATAAGCCTGTGTTGCCCAAAGACAGGGTTAGGCAATGAGGAGACGATGTAACAACAACGATAATACGATAATACGATGTTTACATCGAACGTCAACGATGAGGAAAACGTTACTCAAAGATACTGAGTTCATACGTGTTCATTCATGAGTGAAACGTCAATGTCAAGAGACTGATGTCAAGGTGGCAGCTCCTAAGGTATCTCTTCATGCCCCCCTCCCCCCCTTTCCTGACTACAGGCAGGTGATTAGCATGGCTGTAGTCATTCATTGGTATAATGGTGGTATTGACCACGCATGACAGGTGACAGTACTCTACGTGGTCTGGCCGTTCTTGTACTCCGGCGTAACACAACATTTTCAGTCTGCATCTCTGGAACTGGTGGTGGTAGCTCAGGTGGTTGGGGGGTTGGGGGTTGTTGCTGCGGGGGTGGTGTTGATGGTGGGAAAGGTGGGAAAGGTGGCGGCATTGGCTGTTGCAGTGGTGGAGGGGTTGGGGTGGCTGGTTCAGATGTCTGACTGTTTGCTGGTCCGGCCTGGGGCATGGGTGTCGAAAGTGGCAACTGGATGTATCGGGGTGTATCAAATTGTGGTGCAGGATTGTCTGCGGCTGCTGGCTGGCCTTTGCTTGGTGTTTTACGGGCAGAAGGTTCACCGACTCTTCCAGTGGAAAGCGTTTCGGCATAAACAGGTACATCTGAGTGGGTATAATCGGAAATAGGTGGTGGTATTTCAGCTAGGTATGGGCGTTGGAGAATTGATGGGGGTGAGTCGGCAACTGGCATGATTTTCCGAAGAAAACGGCGATTACGCAGAGTGATCCTGTTACTCCCATCTACTTTAATCCTATATTGCCTGTTGTCTAGTGCTTCCACCACTCTACCGGTTTTTTCCCAGCGTTTTGGATGGTTGCCCACTTGGTTTTGGATCAAAACCGAATCACCAACGAGAAGTGGTTGCAATGGGCGTGTGTGTGTATTGTAGTGCTCTGCATTGCGCACATGGCGTTTGGCCATGGCCTTTTCTCTGAGCTCTCTTATGTCCTTCCACTGTGAGCGCACAGATAGTTGGTCACGAAGGGTAGGGAGGTGGTCTTTGATGGGCCTTCCGAACAACATCATTGCCGGCGATATGTTGACATCTTGAACTGGCGTGTTGCGGTGTATCATGAATGCCCTTGCTGTACGATCATGATTGAGGCGTCCAGCAGAGTCAGTGTTGTTTAGTAGAATGCGTTTTGCGGTCTTCACTGCTAGCTCTGCACGCCCATTACTCTGAGCATAATACGCAGATGAAAGGCGTTGCCGGATTCCCCAGCGGTTGAGGAACTGCTGATATTCATGGCTTTGGAAGGGTGGTCCTCCATCAGATGCCTGCTCTTCAGGCGCTCCATAGGTGCAATACCATTCTCTCATGTGGTCACAGACTCTTTTTGCTGTTGGATCCTTCATAAGTGCCGCTTCCACCCAACCAGTGTACCGATCTGCAAAAATGAGATACTTGTTGCCACTGATTTCACAGAAATCAGTTACGGTGTACTGGAAGGGAAATTGTGGTGTGGGCGGCTCTGCCATTGGCTCTTTTGGTTGTGAGGGGGTTATTTCATTACATGCGTGACACTGAGCACGGGTTTGTCGCAGGTTGGCCTCTAGCCCGGGCCAGAATAGTCTTTGTCGAGCATTGGCTAGCATTCCATTTACTCCTTGGTGTGCTGCATGTAGGCATTCTAGTACCTCAGCTCTCAGGGGACGGGGTATGAGGATCCTTTTATCCTTTAAAGATACTCCATTGACTGTGTACAGATCATCTCGTACCGGCCAATATCGGCGAACTAATTCTGGCAGCTCATCCTTGGAGGGAGGGAATCCATTGGATATTGTCTGGGAAAGGAGTTGGCACTCTTCGTCTTGTGCTGCTGCTGCCACGACTCGGTCCCAAGTAACGGCTTGGAGATGCCTATCAGTATCATAGCAGGCTGCTAGAGAAGATTTGATGCCTTCCTCGATCTCTGAGCTGTTTGTTGCATGGAATGGAGGTCTCAAACTGGACATGGTGGCTAATGTACGTGCAGTTGGGTATCGTGATGTCGCATCTGGGCCAACATGTCGTTTTCCAGGAGTGTGTTTGATCTTGAACCGATACATCAGTGATCGTTCCTTGAAATTGAGTAGCCGGGGGTTAGAGATCTTTTCTAGTGCCCGGTCTGCAAAGATGGCTGTCAGCGGTTTGTGGTCAACGGATATAATCAAATCGGGACAACCAAGGACAAACATGCGGCAAGACTCAAGTGCATATATTAGAGCCAATGCTTCACCTTCGACCGGAGCGTAACGCGACTCCGCATCTGACGTAAAGCGTGACCCAGCAAATATCAATTTCCAGTGGCCATTGCCGCATTCTGGGCCCTCCTGGGTTGGGCAGGCACAGTGCTGTTGACGGAGAAAGAATCCGATCCCTGTCTTGCTCCAATCGCTTGAAATGCATGTGGGACGGTTAACTTCGAAGCTTCTTACGCCCGCAGTTATCATGTCAATGATTTTATGTTTTGAATCTTGAAAAAGTTTCTCGAGGGTGGCATCCCAGTAGAATTTCTTGTTCTTGGTAGAGAGCAGCTCTCGGAAGGGTGCCATGATATCGGCTTGGGCAAAAGCGTATGCTACCTGGTTGACAAGTCCGAACCAGGAACGAACCCCTGTGATGTTGGTGGGAGTTGGGAACGTAGAAATTGCGTTAATCATTGCAGCAGTAGGTTTGACTCCATCCCTTGTGATGCAAAACCCGCCAAATTCTACGTCGTCTTTTCCAAAGACAAATTTCTTTGGGTTGAAGATGATTCCATTTTGGGCACAATGAGTTATGTAATCCAGGGTGTGCCAGAAAGAGGAGTCCAATGTGGTGTCCCATAGAATGGTGTCGTCAACGATACGTGTTTTCCGTGGCATATCAACTGTGATGTCATCAAATATTTTGGTATAGACATCTCCGGAAGCTTGGAAGCCCATTGGGGCTCTAAGATAGCGATATCTTCCCCATTCTGTGATGAAAGTGTAGGATAGGTTACCCCCTGTTCCGCTGTTCCGCTTTGGTTCCTTTGTGCCTTTGTGCACGTATCACTGTGCTGTCACGATATTTAGTCATTCTGTGACAGTACTCAGTATAGTAAACTAAGATTCGTAAGACTTCGATATTAGCGACTTACATTACTGTCACAGAATTTTTAAATATGGAAACAAAAGTACAAAGTTTCGATGGCTCAGGGAACGTTAAGATTTTCATCGAGAAAATCTCGTTACGTTCTGCCCTAAAAGGATTTGAGGGCGAAAAAGCAGCTCAAAATCTGGCCAGTCGCTTGGAAGGCAGGGCTTTCGACGTGTATTTAAGGTTATCGCCAACCGACAAGAAAGATCCAGATAAAATAAAAGAGGAGTTAATGAAAGAATTCGAGCTTGGGAACCAGGATAGAGAAATCGCCATTCAAGAGCTAGCCAGCCGTAAAAGACAACAAGACGAGTCTCCTCAAACGTTTGCCTTCAAAATACAAGAATTGGTAAAACTGGCCTATCCAACGTTTAATGATGAAACACGACAGACAATTGCTAAAGATTATTTTGTGAATGGATTGCACCAAAAGATGCAAGTAGCCTTGAAGTCATTGAGTAAGTTTTCAACTGCTTCTTTGAATGACCTAGCAAAGGAAACAACAAGATTACAAAGGCACAAAGGAACCAAAGCGGAACAGCGGAACAGGGGGTAACCTATCCTACAAAAGTGGTTGCGTCTCGCGCCTCTGGGGATAACTGAAGGCTGTGGTATCCATTCCACACATCCAAGACAGTTTTCTTTGTGTGTGGTGGAACTGTGGAGACTTGATTGAATGGTGATGGGGTATGGTGGGTCTCTCGAAGGGTTGCTTGGTTGAGTTTTTGGAGATCTACTGTCCGTCGTGGGGATCCATCTTTCTTTGGTGCCACAACCATCCGAGAGCACCAAACTGTCGGTATGCCCTGCGGAACTGGTTCAATGATCCCCAGATCGACGTCACGGTCCAGATCAGCTTTCACTGCTTTCTTCCAATGATGGGGGACTGGGATCGGGCTGTGGACAGCTGACGGTGTGGCATCTGGACGAAACGTGATGTTCATTGGCTCCCCGGTCATAGTGTGCAGGGGCTGGTGAGGGCAGGTATTGAATGCACTGGCTGCGTAATGACTAAGGATCCAAGATTCCAACTTTTCTCGGTTATCCGGTGATGGGGGTAATGGGATGTGCTCTGGGTGGGGTGGTGGCTGTGTTCGAAGTGGGCATCCACAGGGTGCAATGGATTGATGCTGTCTCAGGCCTGCGTTGATGCTGGCTGGAGCTTCAGGAAATCCCTGCGGAATAATTCCAAGGTCTTTCATTGCGGTTTCGGAGAGATAGAAACCATCAATATTTCTTGCAATATATACCACCTGACGTGTTTGACTTTTACCGGCAGTAATGTGTAGCAGCAGGGCTCCCATGACCTCTAAGGGCTTGTCGGTAATACCATGTATGCCATGGGTGGTAGGGACCAAGTACGAGGCTGGGCACTGGAGTTGGTCCAAGATCTCTGGACCACTTGTACAAGTTTAGGCACATGTATCCGTATAAGCAGATAATTGGCTGATGGCTGGAGAATGACCTTGGTTTCTCCATTGCCTTTTGAAGGACCGATGGGCATGGTGCATGATAGAAATTGTAACTGTGATACTGGGAGGAGGATCTGGGGTCTGTGCTTGTTCACGTTGCCTGTTACGTTGATGTTGCCTGTGTCGGCGATTGCGGTCAAGTTTTGCAGGTGACTTTTCGGTCTTTCGTAGTTGTTTGGACTTGACAGCGAAAATATATGAGTCACTTCCTGATGCAAGGTGGCAATGGGTGGCATTTGATGCTGATTTAGGTTGCTTAGGTTGTTTAGGTTGGCGGCAAACCTTTTCAAGATGGCCGCGAATTCCAGTTGCGGCAGGTCAAGTTGAAGGCTGGACAGTCTTTCCGGGTCATGGATTTCCCTGGCGGATGGGAGGTTTCCCCACAGCCTTTACATGGTGTGTGGGGCTGGGAATTTCTGTCTGGGGGACTGTTAACTTTGAAGTGCCTTTGCTTGTTGTACTGGGACCTCTGTACTGTGTGTGTAATCTTATTTTAATTCGATAATTTTTACATATAGCTAACAATATATACATCATTTAAATATATACAAGTTAACTAATCAAAATCGAATATACAGAACTAATAAACAAAATTAATATTTTCTAAATAATACAATTAAGTTGGTAGGCAAGCACAAGCACTACATTTGCAGTTGGGACCGTCCCATTGTTTTATTAAAACCTTAAAACTTTTCAGATTTTCTGCCGATTTTAGTTCATTTGGTAGGCCATTCCAAATTTGTGGCCCAATGGACTTGAGACTCTTGGACCCGAAAGTTGTTTGATTAGGCCTAAAATGTGCTAAATTATTTGGATTTCTTGAAGAATAAATTGAAGAACGTAATTCAAAAATGCTCTGCATAAATGGTGGATTCAAATGATTCAAAGTTTTAAATATTTCAATGCAAAGGAGTCTTTGGCGGGCAACATGCATCGTGCATTTACTCGATCTCGAAAGCAAATCATTATACGAACTCGTATGATCATTATAAAGAAATCTTAGAGCACGTTCTTGTAATTTTTCTATTTTCTGCAATGATTTGGAAGATGAGAAATACCAAACCAAAGGACAATAGTCAAAATTAGAATATACGAAACTCTGAACAAGGATCTTCTTCTCCTGAAAGCCAATGAATGACTTTAATCTTTTGAGAACATTTAATTGCGTTGCAGCCTTTTTGCAAAGATTCGAAATATGTGGGTCGAAATCAAGTCTATAATCCAAAGTGACTCCTAAAAGTTTCACAGTCTCCTCAGATTTGATTATTTTACCGTTAATGTTAATTTGTTCTCCACTAGTATTTGTTTGGTTTTTTCTGAGCAGTAAAGCATGGAATTTTTCAGGATTAGCAATCATTTCATTTTGTTCTAGCCAAGCTAGAGCAACTCCAGATTCTTTTTCCAAAATATTGATAAGATCGGGCATACTTTTAGAGAAATAAGCAAGAGCATTGTCGTCAGCATAGTTATAGAGAGTTGCCTGTTTTATGAAAAGAAACAAATCATTTATATAAAAGTTAAACAGGATTGGGCCCAGCACAGATCCTTGGGGTACACCAGAAATAACCTCTAGGAAGGAACTGTAAGTATTATTTATCCGAACGCTTTGTTTACGTCGCTTGAGATAAGAATAGGTAAGGACAAGCGCATCTTCATCGAATCCGTATGCATGTAGTTTGGCAATAAGCAAGTCATGTGGAATGCAATCAAAAGCTTTAGAAAGATCCATCAGGACTGCACCTACGAGGTAATCGTTGTCGAGGTTAGACCTCCAATCTTCAATCATTCGTATTAATACATGATGGGTGCCGTAAGCTCGTCTATAGGCCGCAATGAAAACAGAAAGTGTGTTATCTAAGTGTTGAGTCAGTTGTTGTTTCAGGACTTTTTCATATATCTTAGAAAAGGTATTAAGAACACTAACTGGGCGGAAATTTCTTTCCACCGTGCGAATTGGTTCCCCCTTATCTAAAGGGCAGACCGCAGCCTTTTTTGCATCGTCTGGGAATCTAGAATTTCGAATGCTACAGTTTATTGCCATGGTTAGTGCGACTGAGAGTTCGTTAGAAGCTAGAGATACTAGCTTTGGGGGTATTTGATCCTCACCAGTAGATTTTTTTCCATCAAGGGATTTTAATAGTTCCATAATTTCTTGATTGCCTATTTCATGAAAGGAAAAGGTATTCAATACTTGTTCTGGGTTTTGAATGATAGCTAGGACGCTAGGATGGTTTTTATACTTGTCAAGAATTAATCTAACAATTTGTCGGTCATCAGAAATTCCAGTATATTCAGCAAGGTTAACGGGCTTCTTGCCGCTGGATTTCTCTACTATGTTTACATAGTGATCGTTGAAGATCTCTGTCAATTCTTGGTCATCTGTTACAACAGTATCGTTTTTCACAAGAGAAATATCGCTACTTGTAAGTCCCCCTTTATTTGAAAGAAAGGGTTTTACGAGATCCCAAAATTCTTTATTTGAAAGTGTACCATTTTTTGTCGCTTCTTTAAAGTGGGTTTTCATAGCTTTCTTCCTTAGGGAAACACATTTGTTTCGCTGCTTTTTGAATTTTCTTCTATTTTCTTGTGTAGGGTTCTTATTTAGTCTTTTTTTGAGCCTTGATCTAGTGTAGATTGCCTTTTGTAATTGCTGATTCATAAAAGGGGCGGTATTTCCTCTCTGAAACTTAGTTTTCAAAGGAGCATGTTTATCTACAAGTTTTCGAAAAGTAGATGAAAGATTTCTATAAGACAAATCTGCATCATTTGAATCTGCTTTAAAATCAGTATTCTTCACATCTTGCAAAAAAATTTTCAGGGTCAAACTTTTTATAGCTACGGTACTTAACAATCTTGGGTTTTAGGCGAGGTATGTGTATTTTCATTAAAGTTAAAACAAGGCCATGAAAGTCACTCAGACCGGTTTCAAAAACAGACGTATTTTGAAAACATCTTGGTTTATTTGTGAGCATAACGTCAATTGACGAACAATGATTCTTTGTGAAACAGGTTTTATCCTTTACCAAATTGGATAGTCCAAAAACATCACAAAACGAAATTAACTTTGTATATCCAGGATGCTGAAAATCATGAGTGTCAATGTTTATATCGCCCATAATCATAACATTATCGTATTTGTCCAAGGCCGAGTTTAAGAAAAAAGATAGTTCCCTGAAAAATAGTTCCAGGTTGCTAGCATCTGGGGGTCGGTAAATGCTAAAAATAGCCCATCTCTTTTTACAAACCATCAGATCAGAGCAAATGATCTCGATATAGGGACTCTCAAAAGCAGAAACTCTATTGCAGACAACTCCTTTGCTAACAAATTGCATCAGGCCCCCACCAAATTCATTCCTATCACGACGAATCGGTTTTTGGTAGTTTTTTATTAGAAAGGCCTCGGTTTAGAAATCTGAATTTAGTTTTGTTTCTTCTATTACCAAAATATCAGGCAAGCATCTTTCCACCACCATTCTCAGATCAGTTATTTTGTTTCGAAGACTGTTTATATTTAAGAAACCAATTAAAGGATTATTTGGATTTTTTGCTCTCAGATTATAAATCTCCCCAATATCACTCGAAATATTCTGTTGTGTGGATCCGATTGAAGATGCAGAAAAAGAAAGTTCACTGCGCGCATTAGCAGTTTTTGAGGTAAGATTTGAGGGAGAGGAAGGTAAAAAGTGTTGGACGGGTGACCTACAAGCATGTGAGGGTTCTATTCGTGAAATGCTACCTAAACTTGGGCTTAAAGCCAATGGGCATGTTAATGTATCAGACATTTGTGAAAGTGTTGAAAAGGAATTGTAATATGTACTGGATTTACTTTCAATTATAGGCACCGAAGGTTTTATATCCGATAAGCAGTTTCGATCATGTTCAAAATAATTAGAAAGTAGTCATACATTGTACTGCAACATCTGATTGTATGACTGGGGCTGTTGGCACTGAGGGAACAAAAAGGCGGGATGTGGCCTGGTCAGTGATCTCCAGGCTCACTAACTTGTCAAATTTAGCCTTCAGGGTGGGTAGGGTAGTAGCTTCAGCAAGGATTTTACCTTGATGCTCCACGTTTGCAAGGCCTGCTATCATCTGTCCCGAAATCATGTCCTCCGCATAGCTCACATCAGTGACACATGCATCATTGGTACAAGGCACTCGAAAGTCGCAGAGGGCAGCCTGTGCTCTTAACCGGGCAAGGTAGCGGGTTATCGACTCTCCAGGAGATTGATGAAAGCTATGAAATTTTTGGCGGTGAACCTCTTTGTGAACTCCTT
Source organism: Aurelia coerulea (assembly GCA_039566865.1). Lineage (NCBI taxonomy): Eukaryota > Metazoa > Cnidaria > Scyphozoa > Semaeostomeae > Ulmaridae > Aurelia > Aurelia coerulea. The sequence continues at coordinate 23,548,698 of CM076944.1, forward strand.
TGACAGCGACGGATTTAATGTGTGCCAATAGTTGGTCTTCTGTGCAAGTATTCAATGTGCTGGCTCCAACAAAGTCGAACAAGAGCTTGTTCACAACTGTGGAACATGAGGATCTGAGCTCATTTCTGATTTCTAGGGCGTCATTTAACTTGGTCATGACTTTGTATCGTTCCCACGAATCTAAAAATATTGCCCAATCACTATCAGTTGAGTCGATTTCAATACTTGGTCTGTCCGGCCGTTTCACTCTGCCTGTATGGGGCTGGGGTTGTTGTTGCTGGGCAGCTACCATCTGCTGCATGGTTTGATGCATTAGCTGCATGGTCTCAAACATCACAGTCATGGGGTCTGCAGCTGTAGCGGTTGCAGCCGAGTGTCCCTGTGGACACACATCCTTGTTCTTCTCGATGTTGTGGCCCTCTCTACATTTAACCATATTGTGGCTCAGATAGAAATTAACTTGTCCTTAAATGAGAGTTATTGGTCGAAAATATCGATCCAGAGAATGGTCTTCAGGTCCAGTTCCAGGTTTCCTTGGTCCGCCAAATAGTCTTTTTTTATCTTGTTCCGATGTTCTGGGTCCGACTTTTATTTGTCCGACTACACTTGGATTATTCTAGAGGGGGTCTGGTATCCTAGATCCAACGGTCCGTGGTTCCGGTGATTCTGGTTCCGGTGATTAGCGAGCGGAAACGGGCCTAGGTTGTTTACGAGTTCGGTTCTCGAACATTCATCTCGATGATCCTGTCGACTGCGCCATGTATAAGCCTGTGTTGCCCAAAGACTGGGTTAGGCAATGAGGAGACGATGTAACAACAACGATAATACGATAATACGATGTTTACATCGAACGTCAACGATGAGGAAAACGTTACTCAAAGATACTGAGTTCATACGTGTTCATTCATGAGTGAAACGTCAATGAACAGGGCAACATTTCGTTTTCAATAGACCGAGAAGTTTGTTTTGATTTGGGGATTGACCAATCAGATCACGCTATTTTCAAAGATGGCGGCCCGCTGTAAACAAGCAAACCTCCGAAAAAGGGCTAAAACCTATCTTTGTTTTTGTTCCACGGATTTGCGGTTTTCGAATATTTTCAAACAATAACAACGAATTTCTCAAATATGAATTCTGATGCACACTTCCAATGTGCATTTTCCCGATATTCGGCCTAAATCAAGAGTAACAGGGTGTTGAAACTAACGAAAAAATCGCACGGTTTCAGACCATACCCTCGCCATTACTTGTTCAAATAATTTGCAGGAAAATTACTTGGAAATCAAAACAAGCCCGAAAAGATTATTTTACAAGTCATTCCACTTTGAAATTGATAAATAAAAATAGATCTTTAGTCCTAATGAGTTAAAGTCATGTCAAAGGGGTTGACTGCTTCGTCTATCAAAAGTGTAGATTTCCAGGAAGGGGGCGTGTTGCTATTTTATGTTAAGGGTCATAGAACCAGAACCATATCAGTTGGACATTTGCGACGAACTGAAATGGCAAGCGCTTTGCAAAAACAATGTTAAAAAAAAAATAAACTATCAAAGCTAAACTTTAACTGAACTAAGATGGGCAATTCTTACAACCATTGCTCTGGCATATCAGATTGGCACCATCTCAAGATTCTATCCTCCAGCATCAGCGCCCTTTGATAGTCTGTTGCCTCCAACCCAACGAATTCATCTGGCACTGTTCCATCGTTATCGTCATCTCGTTGTCCTATCAAGATATCATCGTCTTCAGTGAGTTGGAAGCCACATTAAAATTTGACGAGTTTGCCTTCATCGCCATTGTTACCACTCCCACTCAAGAATTCGCAACAAATAGGGCACTCGCTGATTGCTGGCAAAATGCATTCTGTGTGAAATGAGTGGCCACAACCATGAAAGATTCACTAGCAGGACTCATCACATAATACCCGGGTTTGTCATATTTTCTGTCAGATGCAAGGTAGTATTCTTAAAGTTTAGAAAGCCTTGAGAGCTATAGCTACAACAGACATGCAGTCTAATGTACAAAAACAAGGACGGGTAAGTTTTACATTTACTTTGATGAAAGTTTTTTCGTTATAGTTGGCAAAGCAGTCCCATTCATGGTAAACAATTTTAAAATCGCAGTTAAAAGTACACCAAATCAGCAGAGTGGAGGACGCAATAAGAATTATATTTCGTTGAATCAAAGTTGTTGAACCAATTTGACTCAATTGAAATCGTGGGAAAAATGAGATTTTGCATTCCAAGGGCCACATTCGCAACGAAATTTGTATAACAAAAAGGTTGAACTAAAATTTACAACTAGAATATCTAAAGGGTATACGCGTATCATTTTAATGCAAGAAACTGCTTGTGAGAAACTGCAGGCTTTGTTTGTTTTTTCAAACATTATGAAACAAACTACACACTCGGATTCAAAAAGCTACGAACAATTTTAATTTGAAGTTAAAATTTTCCTAGGTCACCTGAACAAATTTTGGTACTGTGCAGTACCGAAATGTTTCTGAATATTTTTAGTGCAATTTCTGTTAATACTTGCTTTGAAATTTCATCACAAGGTACTCCCAAGACATAAAGAGACTAGTCACAAACTTTTCGAGTAAAATGGCCTAAAATTTAAGAAACTGGCTAAAAAATTTGTGTAACCGCTCATAGTGTGCTGTGATCAACGATTTTAATCAAAAAAGCCAATATGGTGATCATGATGAAATTTTACAAACCGGATCAACCAATTTGGTCATTGCTCTCGTTGAAGTTTGACCATCTTTTGCCAATTTTTTGAACACGTTCAGTTGCTTTTGAAGGCCATTAGATTTGATGTTAACAATCTCCGCTTCTGTATCATTCTTTATTCATACTTCATGTAAGGGAAAGGGATTCCCACATTTCTGTGAAAATCCTCCAGGCATCTCGCGAACTTTTCCCGTAAACACAGGCACACTTCAGCCTACAACATTAGGCCAAAATTTAGCCGGCACAAGAACTAAGATTTTCCCGCCAAAACTTTCCCGCTGAAACATTCCTATAAAATTTCGCCCCCTTGGAGAGCTGAGCTGAACAGTGAAGGGGTATGCGAAGAGTGGAAAACGCACTTTGGTTCTTACAGCAAAGAGATCGAGTCCCCTTGTCAGAACATGTTTTGCAAAATGTAAGATAGGCTAGAGATACCCTGTTTCTATAAGCAATAAAAAGCCACTTGACCCTTGTGGACTCCTTCACAAGTTGGGATTAAAAAATAAATTTGAAAGTGTCAATTTCAAGGTCGTATGACTTGTAAAATAATCTTTTCGGGCTTGTTTTGATTTCCAAGTAATTTTCCTGCAAATTATTTGAACAAGTAATGGCGAGGGTATGGTCTGAAACTGTGCGATTTTTTCGTTAGTTTCAACACCCTGTTACTCTTGATTTAGGCCGAATATCGGGAAAATGCACATTGGAAGTGTGCATCAGAATTCATATTTGAGAAATTCGTTGTTATTGTTTGAAAATATTCGAAAACCGCAAATCCGTGGAACAAAAACAAAGATAGGTTTTAGCCCTTTTTCGGAGGTTTGTTTGTTTACAGCGGGCCGCCATCTTTGAAAATAGCGTGATCTGATTGGTCAATCCCCAAATCAAAACAAACTTCTCGGTCTATTGAAAACGAAATGTTGCCCTGTTACGTCAATGTCAAGAGACTGATGTCAAGGTGGCAGCTCCTAAGGTATCTCTTCAGACATCTTACAAAGAACTTTAGAAGCCCTTTTAAAGGCAGACTGTTCATTGGGTCAAAACAAAATCCAAAAGAATACAATCAGGCAGCCTTCAGTAATTTTGATTTACATCGATGATAAGGATTTCACTCCTCTTTTTCAGAGAAGAAAGCCCAACACATAAGCACAAGGCTTGTTAAATACACAATTATTAGAACTTGCTTTATCAATTTTATCTGAACATACAGCCAATCAAATCCACAAGTGTGCAGTCAACAACATAAATAAAAGCGTATGATCTAATCTAAAGATGAGATCCAATAGATCTATAAATAGCCTATTGTACCGGGTGAGCCAGAAAAAAGTTCCCACTTTGAAACTTCATAGCATCAAAAGTACTGGATGGATTGGAATGAATCGATATTTATGTGACAGCCAAAAGATTAAAGGATTTTTGTGATTTTTCTCGCCTTGTTACAAGCATTAGAAAAATTTGTAAATTCAAATTTAGAAAAACTTCGTGGTTGCAAAGTGACTGAAAATGGACTAAAATACTTGATCAAATCATAAAGGACTCCTCGCTCCGAGCCTCAGAGAAAAAGCAATTTCTCATGGGTGAGAGATATCGTCTGTACATTTATTGCCATGGGATTGAAAATCTTTAGTATCTGTTTGAGAATCTATGTCTTACTACTCTTGAGAGAGGTGAAACGCCCATGTGTATTGTTCTGTGTGAGGAGAGTCCTAACGATTTAATCAAGTGTTTTAGGCCCTCTTTCAGTCATTTTGAAAACACGAAATTTTTCTTAAGTTGAATTTACCTATATTTGCAGTGATCGTAAGAAGACGAGAAAAATCACAAAAATACTTGAATCTTTTAGCTTATAACTGAAATTTGAATCATTCAAATCCATGAAGTACATGTGGTGCTACGAATTCTCGAAAGTGGGAACTTTTTTCTGGCTTACCCGGTATTTGATGATCTCGACACGCGCATGAACAAAACAAAGCCACACAAGCAATGGCGTGTGTTGGTTTTTCTTCGTCCTATTTATAGACCACAACATTTAGCTCAAGTCCTTCACTTTATTCCCCATTAATACTGACACAGTTAACCTGCTTTGTCTCAATTATGTTAAATTTCAATCAATCAAACGCACTCGATTTGTTGGTTTAACCAATTAGAACCAAAAGTTCGATACGCTGATTTAGTTAAGCTGGTTTAACTTGTAAGCGTGAATGGGGTATAACTTTACAGTAAAACATAGAAAAGTTAAGAAATCTTTATTGGCAAAAATTCCCTGCAACTGAAGAAACTTACTACCAGCCATAAACCTGGCAGTGACGTAACGCAGTTTAGGCTACCTTAGTTCAAAAACTAAGGACCCCCAACCAAAAGGGACCCCCAACAAATTTTTCATATTGTGTGCTTTTTGGCCACACTGTGCTAAGGTTTTATTTCACTTTATTTCTGAAACATCATCGCTTGTGAGCAAGAGCCCTAATAACATACTGTGGCTTTGCATTATGTTTGCTAATATTCTGTTTTCTAGTAATTGTGTTTATTTGCAAAAAATAGTTTTCATGTATAAAGGGAGAGCACTTCGCCTGCACTAAATTTACTGCACCTATTGCACTAATATTATCCGCAGAAACTTTAAACGTAGTTTTTATGCCATAGAACCTGCCATGGAGGATGTTTCTTGGTAACAATGTCGTGTGTTGTTCAAAGTAATCTTCATCAAACAGCACAACATTACTGTCCGAACCTATATATTGTCGTATTTCTTTGAGTTTTTCAGATGTCATATAATTCCATATTGAAGAATAACAGTATGTAAACTACTTAACTTTTTGAAACGCAATACGTATAAATGTGCCAAATGTACTGTTGGTTTTCCCTGTGTAAAAAATGTTCCCACTAACGCGACCCCTTTCCCCCGTAGAGCTCACTTCGTTTCACGGTCCCTACATGAGGGCCCCATCTTACTAAACTCCTACGGGCCCCGAGTGTTTCCGTGACGCCACTGAAACCTGGGTTTCTTATGAAAATAAATGCGTATACTGGGTATTCCAGAAAGAGTATACAGAATTGGTTGGGTCCAGCGAACAAGGGCAGATTTTGTAATACAATAGCACGAGTTGATTTTGTTGACACCTCAATTCAAAGCGATTAGCGATCACAGACAAAGGAAATTCTATCAACCAGTAATTCAAAACAAACAAGGCCGCAAAATTTTCTCTGAAACCCAGGCAGCTAGCTCGCTCGCTGTGCATTCCAGAAATTATTTTTCAGAACAAACACGAGCATAGATCGAAAGAAGAAGGATATATCTACACATCTGCCGCGGGCATTTTATTTCTTTGGTCCAGAAGCTGAGCAGTAAATGTTTTGATAACACCCAAAAAAATAAGAGAATAGAATCGCCTCCTAAACGGCTTTTGAACCAAACAAATAAAATGCCCGCGGAAGATGTGTAGATACATTCTTCTTCTTTCGATCTGCGCTCATGTTTGTCCTTAAAAACAGTTTCTGGAATGCACAATGAGCGAGCTAGCTACCTGGGTTTCAAAGAAACTTTTGCGGCTTTAGTTGTTTTGAATTGCTGGTTGAGAGAATTTCCTTTGTCTGCAATCGCTAATCGCTTTGAATTGAGGTGTCAACAAAAGCAACTCATGCTATTGTATTACAAAATCTGCCCTTGTTGGTCCAGCGATGACAATTTTGCTTTCATCAATAGCTAATAAATTTCAAGATCCTCATCGATAGATATCCTGAGCATAGATACCTTGTCCGTTGATATAGGTACTTTGATTTGCTGTCACCTTCGCTCGAAATAGAGTTTTGGTGCTTTAGCCTTAGCAAATTCTTGAAAGAAAGCGAATAAATCAACTTGATAAAATTTGAAAAAGTTAGATTATATCATGTTCTGTTTCCAAAGAGTCAGCCATTGAGCCGTTCTATTTCTATTTTTCTTTAATGTCAGTTTCAAATATCGATGTGCTTCAGGAATTGGCTTGGGCCAAAAGGCCAATGCTTTGGCTTGGATGCGGAGGCAAATTTAAACTTCCAAGATTAACATTTCAGCTCTCAAAGCATCAATATCAACAAATGAAGTCTCCAAGTTTCGCTTAGCCATTGATTAAAGCTGAATTCTCATCGTAGGTCCCTACCAAATCTCTATATCTCTTAAAATATATTTTTCTGGGACACCCGGTATGTGATGGAAAGTACTAATCACGGTACTAATACGTTTCTTTGCCCCAGGCAAAATTTGTCTGATACAGGAACAATCATATTATAACAAAATATAACAAAATCTTACCTTTCTATCTCTTTCTTCCTTTTTAATATCTTTTTCTTTTTCTTTAGATCTATCACTTCCAGATCTAGGCTTGTCACTGCCTTCTTTGAGTCGTTCATTACTAGAGGATCTGGAACTTTCCTTTTTTCTGTAAAAAGCAACGAAAGCTGCTGCTATATTAGAGATAAAATGGCTCAGCGATAGCCCCGTATCTGAACAACCGAGGTTACGTGTAGTATTAGCAATTATTTTTCTCTCTAGTAGTTACGTGCAGTGGTATGTTCGTATTTCCTGTTTTATGTTGCCATGAGGTAGACGTAGTTTTCGCTCCAATTGGTATTGTATTAGTAGTAGGGTATGGTATTTTGTAAGTAACGTTGAAAGTAATGTGTATTGTAAGTTATTAAATGGTATAAAAAAACAAACAAAAAACAACCGAGGGGATGATTTTGTAAATTGTCAACATTCGCAAAGACATACATACAATCCGGAGCCACGCGAGCCCTCAGGTAATGATTGATCGATAGGTTGGTTGATTGATTGATTTATTTATTGAATGTCTGATTTATGGATTGACTTAAAATTGTATGCCCGCATTCACTGGTTTTATTTGGAAGGTTTTGTCAAAAATAAATGCCTGAATACTTCAGAGTATGCAAACAGTGAATTGAAATGGGGGGCCAATTGAAATTAGATGTATTGCTGAGTAGCAGCTCACGCACGAAATACGGTTTGAACTTTTTGAATGACATGGCGGCATTCAATCGAAGTTGTGTGTGATGAGAGGAACGAAGAAAAAGCACCATCATTAAGCTCTTTTCGCAATCCAGTGGAAGTGAGTAAAACACAATTTTGATCATACCATAGGCCCCAATCAACCGTACATTATTGCCCATGCTCTAGCCCCTAACCACTGAAAGATACCGCAGGGAGAAAAGAATATGACAACCCCCCAGTAATTACATGAATTCAAACTACGTTACATTAATAGAAAAGAAATAAATATTGCCTACCAAGTCATAAGAGAAGACCACAACCTGGAAACATACAAGGGCTTCATTTTACAACTTCCAAATCCATTTTGCATGAGGATGCATCAGCTCTGCACCAGACCCTAGCTAATCCTGACTAGCGTTGAAAAACCTTGTCCAAACCTAACCCTGATCATTAACTTAAACATAACAGAAGGTTGGAATGCCGCCAGCTAAACTGCACTCCATCCGATAATTCTATCACACTATCATCTTAAAACACACTTACTCTTCTTGCATTATTTTTGCAGAACTCTGACTGCCCTCTAGTAGCCTTTCCAGTGAGAATGATTAATCTCCCTAGCTTGAATCTTGCAAATGATGCGTTCATAATATTTTCATGTGGTTCAAGTTCGACAAATAGATTCGATCGAATCTGTTGCATCACTCTCTTGATCTGTTCGAATTTCCTCATGTTCGTAGTTATAGTGTCCATCAGTCTATCAATAGTCTATCAATAGCAGTTCTTAGATGCAGTTCTTCGATGCCTGGCTGAGTTTATTATTGATGCAAACAAGCTGAGAAACTCGTTTCATATTGTTACCTAGGCCCAGCCTGGATGTTCCAAGATACCTAAACACATTCTCCTTTCTTTTTTTGCTGCTATTTTACATTTCACCGTAGCTTTATTTGATACATTTTAGTTCGTTTCTCTTTTTATTTAGTTCACAGTCCTTTGTTCAAGTTTTTATCGTTATTGTAATTTGTATTTAATATTATGTGTTAGTTTAGTTTAGTTTTATGGCTGCCATGCCTGTAATAAGGTAGAGCTTTTTCATGCTATTATGATGATGATGATGATGATGATGATAATAACCATGACCAACGAACATATAACCAGTCTACTTCGTTCATGGTTGTGATTGTTTCCGATTCCGATAAGCAGGGATCCCCAGGAATTTGACTAATAAACTACCATAAAGGCGCAGACATAAGACCATGCCTGTAGAACCGAAAATATCTAAAAAAAAACGTTTTTTCATTTTCCAAATCAGCATGCAAGTCATTTCCTTGTATCTATTTTAGATCTATTTGTGATTGCTAGTAAAGGGAAAACAAAAAGAGGAAGTTGCCTTGAAGTGCCATGTACTTACTTTGTTATGCGACAAAAAGAAAGGAGAGCTTTTTAAAGGAGTCAACCTCGTCCCCGAATAAACACTGTATGTGATAGCCTTCCGTCCTGTCGCAAATGCATGGTATGACAAAAAAACTGCTAACTACCAGAAAATGCACCTTTTTATTATCTTGATGATGTTACTCGAATTTTTGCTTCAATATGATTCGACTCACTACCGAGACCAAACAGACGAGTACACCATTTCAAGGAATCTTTCTTGGGAGAAACAACCTTGCAGAAGCATATACGCTATGATACAAGAATCCACAACTTTTTGCAAAGGCTATATGAACTGCATAGTTAAAAGCAATGATTTAGGCAAAATTAGCCACCATGATCCGCTCTTGTTATCTACGAGAAGTTGTTCGCACCTCACTGGAAATGCCCTTCAGCTTTCCATAGCATTTTTTGTCTATACAGCCCTGCAAACATCCCATTTTATCCTAATCCCATGGCGTGAAGTTTGACTCCAGGGGTTCTCTTAGTTTGGAAGGGATTCAGAGGAATACATTCTGTATCTCCTATTGCCCTTGCTTTCTGCCAAGAAAACAGACAGTGCTAACCATCTGGTCTGGTCACCCAGAGGCAAACTACAACTTAGATGTGATCTACCGTGAATAACTGTGGCCTTTATCGTATTTGTTGATGACAGAAGTAAATAGATTACAAGAAAACATGTAATGTTCTTAATAGTGGAGAGATCGCTGGACTGGCGCCACGTTGATTCGAGTTCAAGGTTCAAGTCCTGCCTAATGTACCGGGTGTCCCAAAAAAATGTATATAGATTTGGTTGACCCCAGCGATATGAATTTAGCTTCAAGCAAGGTCTAATCACGCTACAAATGTTCCTCAATAGTTAACTTGAACATAGGTAGCTACTTCGTTTGTTGGTACTGGTGCTTTGAGAGCAGACATGATAATCTTTAAAGGTCAAATTTACCTCTTCCTGCAAACCAGAGCTTTAGCCTTTTGGCCTAAGCAAATTCTTAAGGCACAGTGTATAAATCAATGAAAGCCTTGATAAAATTTGAATAACATTAGATCTTGTGTAGCCTGAGATCAGGCAAAAAAGCAATGAACAAAAATGAAAGGTAAGCAAGATCTTGTGTTATTCTGTCTTCCAGAAGTCATACCCCAGTCACCCATTGGGCAGTTTCTTAATTTTTCATTGATTTCAGTTCTTAATTTCGATGTGCTTCAGGACTTGCTTTCATTAAATTCAGGACTTAATTTCGATGTGCTTCGAACTTGCTAAAAGCAAATCTCTGGTTTGCAGGTGGACACACAAATTTGAGATTTCAAGATTGATATTTCTGCTCTCAAAGCACCAATACCAACAAACGAGGTATCTATATTCAAGTTAACCATCGAGGAGCATTTTGAGAGCGATTAGCCATCGATTAAAGGTAATTTCACATCGCTGGAGTCAACCAAATCTGTATCGACACCCGGTAGTAATTTTGAATTCTTTAAATGCTAAAAAACATTTGATATAATTCTGATAATTTTTAAAAGTTACATTCTCTGACTAACCCTGTAGATTTTTTATCTGAGATAAAGATTAAATTGTATTAGTTTTTATTTGAGCCAAAGATAAATCATGACTTGCTGTGAATCAGTATTTACTTTCCTGCAGGTGGATTTTATTGTGTATAGAAAGTAGCAGGTAAATCAAACAACCAAATCTCTTCTCACTTTCAAATGAAAAGATGAAAGTATCCTGGTAAGCTGGTAGACTGATGACATTCATCTAAATTTTGCTCCATTTAATTGAATTGCTATCTATTGTTATTGTCATTCCGCTAAAACTTCGTTGAAGCGGAATGGGTATTGTGGGGGTATCGTTGGGGGGAATGTGGCGAAAAAAAGGACTCATGTAACAAGTCTACAATGCCTGCCAAAAGTACTTGGAACACTTAGGCCATTTCTTGACAATACGCAGTTCTAACTATAGCGCTCAGGTTTCAACACCCCCTCACCCCCGAAACAATGTTGATTTGCAAGGCTATTGTCCTAGCATTCCATCAGAGCCATGAATCGTCCTGCCATCCCCATTTTATCATCACAGAACAACATTGTTCTGAGGGGGAGAGGGGGAAATCGCAAAAAAAGGCAAAAATAGCAAAGGTGTTCCAAGACTTTTGGCAGGCATTGTAGTAAACTGGTACGGCGATTTCAGAAACAAGTCAAAAATGATAACATATCAAGCACAAATAGAAGTACCAAGTAACTGAACATGAAATAATTATACCTTGACTTTCCAGAAGATGGTTTTTCTCCCGCCAATGTCTTTTTGACTGCCTCTGAACTATCAGTCTGTAGAGAATAAGTCAAACCATTGAGTTAAACCACCTGACATCTACTTTGAGACAGACTTCAAGTTCATTGTTAAATGTCACAGGGTTTTTGTGTAATCCCATGCTCCCTGCGGTATTGTTGCATAGTATTTATCTGTTGTAATTATTTCGTGAGCATATAAAAAAAATTTAGTTGTACAGGGTGTCCCAAAAAACATGTACGCTGTTTGAATGGCTACTGTGGAGGAGCTATAAATCCAACTTGACCCATTTTTCAAATTTTGAATAGACGAGATTTCAACTTAGAGTTTGGCACCAAGCTTGAGCAAATTTGATAAGTGGTTGCTGATATATTGAGAAAGAAAGTCAAAATCAGTGGTTGCTTCAAAACCAGAGGATTTTATTTCCGTACTTAACCTTATGACTTGAATTTTAGCATCAAATGGACTTAAACTTTGCAGTTATGTCAGGAAACACATTTGGGAGTAATTAATGACCACATAACTCAAGGATATTGACCAGGCAGCCTGCTGAACGCAATATTCTTGGTTTAAAACGACTTTATCACTTTTGAGAAGCAAAATAGCTGATAGACGCATGTCATGGCCTACAGCACTTGTGTTCCACATCTCCATTTCTAGCACCCTAGCTATGTTCAATATTCTTGGTTATCATAAAATCAAATTCATAACTATCAATTTCATTTGTGAACATCAGAAAACCGGGCTAGGTTTGTTTTTTCAATCGATTTCTTTGATTTTAACATAATGGAGAATAATGAATCTTCTGGTTTTGAGGCAGCCAATGATTTCGATTTTCTTGCTTCTTAAATTAGTAATGATAACTGAAGTCAGTGAAATGGGTCTCAAGATTGGAAGTTCTGTCTTCTCGTTTCGCCAGGAGAAAAACAGTCAACAACTGGCTCAGTTATATCTTCCTGAACAGCAAGAATACTTTAAGGGAAGAAACTTTCGCAGGAAGAAATTTTTGCGTTTTCAATCGAAACTCCAGAAAATCTATTCCACGAAATTTTCTAAAATGTGAAACTCGTGAATCTATACAATTAAACATTGATATTCCTCTCCTTATCATTCAATATGATCTTGTTTAACAACAGCCCTTTCGAACGATGCTACTAACACGCATAGGTGTGGAAGAGCCATTGAAGAGTCGAGGAGCATTTGAGACATTACAAAATTTGATAAGGAACCTAATTTGCGACAGGTTACTCCCGTGAAATGTCCCATTTCGACCAACTCGCCAAAGCTAATTGAACAAATTTCGCGTTGTTTCCAACTCTCAAAAGTTTCTTCCCTGAAAAGTCATCTGTAGTTTTTTTGTATACACAATCTAAAGATGAACAATTTAACAAAAACATAGATACAAAGACGATACCATTGGGAGCATGATAGGCATAGCTACCCTAAATTATCTTTAACAAATAACAATACAGATACTAAAGGCTATACCAAAGTTCTGTTGGTCTCTCCGTAGGGAGAACTAGCTTATTGCAGAGGTATAGATGACACTGCTGCTTGGATCGAAATTAAAAGTTGACAGATTTTGGTATTGTCTTTAGTGACATAGATACATTCACTATACATTTATTTTGTTGTAAGAAGATTCAAGATTAATAGAGAAGGATGAGACAGAAGATTAATTTACCTAGGTTTGTAATTGCTGGTGCTACAAGAAACGCTGATGTATGAATGAATTTTAGCGTTGATTCCACAACTTTCTTATTTTGGTTATGAGAAAATCTTTTATCACCATACAACATTATTTGCACAAGGGTTTCATTCACTGAATGCAAAAAGAAGCAACGCAGACTACAGAAATTTCTGATTGTGATGATGATGATGGACGGAGAAGGAACATGAGTTAACTGCGCAAATTTGTTACTTTTGGAGAACCTTCATGTTTCTGAAAAAGATGATGATAGCTGCATAGAACGCCTGAGGCTGCTAGCAATAGCTATAGAATGAGCATTGCTCATTGAATGAGTACCCCCCTCAGAAATTAGGGATCCATTGTGCTGATCTAAACTTTCTTTCCAAAGTTTTTGTCATTCATACTCAGAACACATCTCATTTGATTACTGGAAATTAAAATGGTTAAAATGGCCATTTTTCATAATGCACAAGTGCAGTGGCTGATCACACATAGAAACTAGCAACCATGGCCTAGAATTGATCAAATTAAACACGGCGGAAATATGATGTTTAAATCAAGTCGTTTTTCTGCCGTTTGATATGACAGAACTGGTGAACTCCTGCCGTTTTATCTATTCAAAACGGCAGGTAATTTCAACATCGTTTTTTATGTCGAATATAATTGACATTTAGAAGTTTTTAGCAGCATCTATGAAATTCGACACGGCAAAAAACGATGTTTACACTGGGCCTAAAAAAATCCCCAAAAATTTATGATCAAAACTACCATAAAGTGTTTTTTTCAATCTCTTTTTTTAAATGATTCAAACATATTTTGTGATAAAATTTTGTTTTGTCTTTATACTTAAAAGGGTATAAAATGAAAGCTTGATAAACCTTATTCTGGGCAATACTTTTTAAGCAACATTGTAAATCTTGCATAACTGCCACCATTTTGAGATCTTGCATTATTCCTTTGGCTTGCACTTCTTTCAGACATTTATGACCAAACTAGGAGTTTAATTTGCAAAAGGAAGGTAATTTGCTAATCATCAGTGCTTTTTGCAGTATGCTTCAAGACCAGGCAGCCCTAAAAGAGCAAAGCTTGCAAGTATCAAAACCAATCAAAAGATCAGCTGTACTACCTGGAAAATAATTTGGTCTTTTATCTATTTGTTAAAAAAGAAATTTGAAGATCAGTCCTATAGTCCAATTTTGGTGATCTTTAAAACGGGAGTGCTTTTTTGGGGTACACCCAGAAGGATAGTATGGTAGGGGAGAGACCAGGGATAGTTGCAACATTTTTCAGAAAAATGAAATGCTCTCCTTATGAGCAAAAAGCAGATTCGTCTTTATACCCCCATGTGTTGTGTTTGACCATTGGGTATTTAGCACATGTTTTTTCACAAATATGGCACTTTTAGATTTTCGGTAAATTGCAAATGAAAGTCAAGATTGGAGTGTTACAACAACCGGGGCAAATTGTAACAGAACCAAATAAACAGTGAATAAAGTCTGTCTGCTGAAGTATAATCCAACATTTTACATCAAATAAACTCAAAATCAGGGAAAATATAATGAAATGAACTCAAAATTAAATTAAAAATCCCCTGCTAATATATCAGTTTCACTCGATTTCACTATCAGTAAACTCCAATTCTATATCAAATATATCGAGCAGGCTATTTTGTTGTTGACTGAATAGCTTTCAGAAAAAGTTACTTGTTTTCTGATGGATTTTTTGTTTTGCTACAACTTGCCCCAGACTGACAAGGTGTGAAAATGCACTGCTCTGGAAAAATGCATTTGAATATAGCATTAAAGCTCGATTTCAGGAGAAACAATACATATTTTACTCCGATACTGCATGAGAATTAGGAATTCAAACTAACTACGGAACGCTGCAGAATGAAAAGTTCTGAAATCCAAAAATTCATTTTTAGGCCAATGGGATAGCAATGCTAAAAAATAGCCCCCGGCAAGAACAATAAGAACCACTGTTTAAATTGAAGGTACTAACAATACATTTATTCACACAAAGGCTGGCAGGCACAGCTCGAATAGCTGCAGACAAATACCCTCTGTTACAACTTGCCCCTGTTACTTCTAGCCCTGGTCTCCCCTAAAAAAATATATATACATCTTTCATAATTATGTGCATTTTTCTGTATTTACTCAGTCTTGAACAAGGCTATTTTAAGGATTACACAATGTTCATTGCACAATGTACCTTTTTTATGCAAACTTTTCCAAGGGCCTGTAAAAACTCATTTGTCTTCTCTGGTTCATGCCCTGCAACAATTTTTGAAGGTCGAACGGACTGCACTACGCCAGTCATAATTCCTGAAATAAAATTTTTAAATTCATCAGTATGTCTCATTTATAAAGACACACTGCAAATATTCACATTTAGGACAACAATGTAGTGGAATAACATGTACACAAGAGACACAACGGCATGTCTTCAAGGCAAGTTTCCTGTATAGCTGAAAATATGAAAATAAAACTTTGAAACTTTGCCGAGGAAAGCTGATTAACAATGAATATTTCAGTAAAATATACTGTAAGTGATGAATTCTTTCTTTGAAGTTCCACAATAAACAAAGAACAGGCCGTTTGCACACATTAGCAGTTGTGGACACTTTGCCAAATATTGGGGGGGGGGGGCCAACCTATTGTTTCAGTTTATAAGCATACTAGCATTGGGGGATGATCACACCCCCTTGCCCCCCCAAGTGTCCACCACTGTACAATAGCAAAACAAGAATGTACGTGAATTTGTGGAAGAATTCAAAAATTCTTAAGAATTTTCAAGAATTCTTTGCTTCTGATAAGAATTTTTTGAGTAATATGAAAGACTGTAAAAAATATTTAAACAAAGATCATTAAGAAAGTAGAGCTTTATCAAGAATTCTCAAAATTCTTAGGAAAAAAAACAGTGTTGATATGTGCAAGCAGTGGTGGAAAAAATATTTGCCTTCTTGCGAAGGAAAGTCAAACCAGAATTCTTCCTTCCATTGATTTATTAATTTTCTATAGTCCCGGATTTCAGTTGAATTGCAATACTGTGTACGGTGTAGTTGATAAGCCACTAGGAATTGGGTGGATCTAGAATTAAGCTTCCTCGGATCACACAACTGTAAATGAAAAGATCCAAACTTTGATTTTCTTTTATGATTTCCTTCCTTTATTCCTTCCTGTTCTTTTCATATTTTCAACCTTTGTTTTCTTTGTCCTCCTATCTTCTTTCCATCCTGTGTTCTTTCTCCTCTCCTTTTTCTTTCTTTCCTTTTTTCTTTCATTTCTTCTTTCCTCCATTCATCGTTTTCATTCTTTTCCTTTCTTCTATTCCACCTTCTCTCTTTCCTCCCCTTTCTTCCTTCCAGACAAACAAGCTTCCTGCGAAGCTGCTTCGCGGCTTCACGCACTTTTTCCACCTCTGTGTGCAAGAACTGTATTTTTGGAACTATTATCTTGCCTTGTGGCAGCAAAAATTATGAAGGGATATACTGTAAATCTCCTATTGGTCATAACTGTTAAGTCTATTCAAAAATGATATTTGTCATTTTATTATTTCCCTGTGAGAATAAAACCAAAAACATCCCTAAAAAGGAATCTAGTTGGTCTCGGTCCTTGGCAGCATTGCACAAAGAGAAAATTCTAAAGTGATATAATCCAAAGTTCATGCTGTTGGATGTATTTTCAACTTTAATCAGCTTTAATTAGCCTCAAACAAAACTTCATTCTGCATATCATAGTATCAAGAATAAAAAGAAATGTAAAAGAAATACCCAGACAATCAATTGCCTTTTGAAGAAAGGCCACCTTTGCTTCTTTGTCCTGCAAAATGAAATAACAGAATTTCATGATAAATAATAGGAATTTTCCACCAACTCCCTAATCGCAATTTACAATCAAATTTAAACACAAAATCAAAATTAGTATTATAAAGTTGGGCCTCCATTCAATCATAGAGGGACCAAAGGCGATCAATGAGTCTGCTATCGTCTGTGATTGCCTGTTTTTGACTCCAGATTACAGAAAACAATTGCCTCGATCCTTACAACTTTCAGAAACTGTGAATCATAAGTGTGGGGAAAATTGAAATGATGTCAATTTTCCTTACTGCTATAATTGTCCTGATCATTGCTGACATCCATTTGTATAAGAACAATAGCATAGACAAAATTGCTCAATTAGATTCTAACTTTCATGTAGAAGCTCCTTCCTTTAGATTTGAAAATATTCTTTGATTGCTCCACTCCACTGCAGATAGTCATAGACTGCTGGCGTAAGGCTGATTTCCAGTCAGTGAAATTTTTCTGAGCGGGCGGAATTTCTATTGTATTTGAGAGAAAATGTCGCTCTGGCATTAAATAGAAAGTTACGGCTGAGCGACCTTTTATTGTCTAAAATTCCGCCCGCTTGGAAAATTCCACTGACTGGAAATTAGCCTTAACATCAAAAGGTTTTATAGAAACCAGGCTTTGCAGGAGTTTCTTGCAAAACTTGATTCACAAAGGTCTTAGAGAAGATGCTTTAGAGAAAAAATGTTATTCCTTTGGTAGCTGCAGGCTTGTGCATTTTATCAAAGGTAAACAAATCTTCTACCAGTGTATCAGAAGCATCATGTGTTCAAAGGTAATTTCAACAGAAAAGGTTTCATTTGGCAAAATATCTGAGGCAAATTCACTGTTTACTTTGACAACAAAAATGAAGAATATCTTCATGCTACTTCCAATATATAAATGCTATGAAGGTGAAGTGAAGTTGCGTTTTTCAGCGCCAAGCGCTGGGAACGCAGAAATAGAGCAGACCTAATCGAGTCCGCGACCCCTTGTCATGACGCTCAAGTGCTGGGGTTCTATCGGGTATCGAACCCACTCCGCCTGACTATTCTGGCTGCAAAGTCAGAGGATTACACCACTGCACCACAACACCTTCAAAAGAAGCCTCTGGGAAGCCTCTGGTTACAAACGAATTTAAACTTAAAAAATAATGAATATCTAGTGAATTTGCAAGACTGTATTAAATAAATTTAAGGTTTCAGGACCAGGGCTGTCTTACAGAGCCCATTCTTTTTAACATTATTGCTAATATCTAATCAAACAACAAACCATTCTCCAGGACACCTTGTAAGGATCCTTCATTGCATAATTTGCTTACAGCAATTTTAATTAATCCATTATTTCAATTGTTAAGGAAAACAATTTGAAGCACCACTTACGGCATTTGGTTGATCAGCTATTAACACAATACAATTTCCATGGAATAACTAAACAAATGAACTTAAAAATCTCAAAGCTCAATAGTATATAGTATGTGTACTTCACCTGCAACAAATAAAACAAATTCCCCCATTCTTTTAATAACAAAATTGTGAGACAACTTTTTAACTCTTACCTTAACATTTTCAGAATTCAGTTCTTCTGGTTTGAATAAACCTTTCAGCACACCAGTATTTTTTATAACTTCAGTAATTATATCATGCAGAAATCTAAATGGTGGTTTGCTCAGCAGCTTTTCTGTAAGGGGTGGCTTCTTGATAACTCTACCAAGTGTGTCTTGTGTTTTCTTTATGATGGAAGGATTCATTTCTGTACAATTCTTTGATGTCTAAAATTTGACAGAGTCTTCTTTCAGGAATGCAGTTAACAATCTGGAACTAAGCACTTGTGCAACAACAGTCTATGTCAATTTCATGAATTTGCAAAGTTATTTTGCTGATCACAAATTCCTGAAAGTCCTAAACAGCGATCTTGCTGGAGCAACTTTGAAGATGCGAGGAGATAATCAACAAGTTGAAAATGTGCAAGAAACCTACCAAAGAACACGGTTTTTTTAGTCAGATTTATGATGCTTTATGAAACCCAAAGGTGAATAGAACCTTCTCAAACACTACTTGATTCATTGCTCAATTAATTTCGTCAGAATTACTACAAACAGAGAGGTAAATGTAAACACGTTTTGGTATTTAGGCCTATACGAATGGGACTCTGCCATGCAGAATCTGTTACCCAGGTTTTGCGTCCAACTGCAGGGGCGCAACTACGGGGGGGGGGTCCTGGGGGTCCAGACCCCTGCCCTTTTTTAAAAGCGTAAAAAGTGTCCTTTTTAGGGAGACAATTGTGCTAATTTGACGTATTATTGACCGGTATTTTTACGGGTTCTTGCGATGAAGTATCAATTTTTGTTGAATGCTTTCTTGAATTTCCAAGATCTTGAACAAAGTTGGAGAATTCACTATGGTTGAATTGGACTTATTTTTCCGAAATCATCAGCGATTTTCTGAATGCTGAGGCTCAAAAACTTGCAAATACGGCTGAAAATGTATAGAGATGTCTTACATGGCACATGTAAAAAGCACTTACAAATCACTCAAAGACAAGAGTCATTTTGTTAAAAGAAGCCGTTGCAAGAAACTTTTACAACTGGGTGAATAAAAACAATCCCATTTGAAAGACCAGTGCTGTCTGGATATCAAGGTAATGATATTGTTCATGTTCAAATCAATTTTACATTTGCCTGACCGAAATTGGCAACTTTATTCCAAATTTTTCTCAAGGAACAAAGCCCCATCTCCAAAGCAGGCCGAAAAATCTTGATCAAATTGTTTTCCTTGCAGCAATGGCTTTTACATGCTGTAGCACATTTAATCTCTTTGGAATTATGAAAGTGTCATTTCTCTCCCTGAGAGCATAACAGCATTATTCCGGGTGACTTCCTCTTCTCAAGAGTATAACACAACACATGCTCATGCTTGTTGAAGTCATCGCTGTGAAGCAGGAATATTAAGACATATTTTATCGTCACTTTAGGCCGGTTTTAAAGGTTTCCATAAGGGGCTTTTTCCAGAAACTCCCTCACAATTTTAGAGCAGAGTGGCCGACTTCATTCAGGTAAATTCGCAAAAGGATTTAAACCTGTCCACCATTGAATGATATTTTTGCCAATATTTTCATTTTCTTATCCAAGGAGCAGCGGCCTTTCAAATTCTCACTCGGTAAAAAAATTGACCCAAAATTGAGAAACCATGCAACAAACTTCAGAGCACAGTTTCTTGTAAAAAGCGTGTGCGAGCAGCCTTTTCAGTGTTTCTTGTCTGTCCTAGTGTGGGTGTTTTTCATTCTCTTCTAGTTTTGATCTCTTGTAAGATAGGCATTCTCCGATGATCAAGAGAGCGTGATTTTAAAAATTTTTGGGGGGCCAGCCCCCGAATCCCCTCCCAGCCTGCTTCACTGGCATTTCCTTTACCGTGTTCTAACTGCTTCTCTTATGTGTTGACATGTTTGTTTATTGATGTGCTTTAGAGAGGTGAACATTAGAAAAATATCCCTTGATTCCTGCCTTCACTTTTTGAGTTTGAAAAACTGACATCCGAGGTGACACCGCTTCTTGAAATGATCTGGAGTGTGCCCTTTTTCTGGTCTGGACCCCTGCCCTGTAAAATTCCTAGTTGCGCGCCTGAACTGCCCCTTTAAATCATATTCATATTTGAGAGTGAACCAGAAAATCAAATATCAAAATCTTCCATTTTTTTGGGCACATACCAAACTGCAGAGTATGCATGTTTCCAGCAAAATGCCAGAGGTGTTTTAGCCAAAAAAATATTTTTGTGAATATGTATGAATTCAACAGGAACAAACAGGTGTGACAAACATATATAGCAAAACTTCATATTTTTGATACACCAATATAAAGTACTGTGGCCCTGAATGGGTCTAATACCATTTTTAGTCAGAATCACACGCCCTTCATTTGAGGCAAATACAAGGCACCTGGATTTAACGTTTTTTTAAAACTCAATAAAAGTTTTCCGACACCTTTTCTTTTCCACATTTTTTGCTTGTGTTTTGCTAAAGGGGATACTTCCGAAAATATGAAGTTTTCATGCAGACTACTTTCCATGGACTTGCAAGTTTCATCAAATTTTTTTTCAAGCTCAAATGATGTGGGAGGGAGCTATTAAAGTTATTTTGATAGATTTTGATGGTTTCATCAACTTTGGTGTTTCCATCAGCTTTGAAAATTACCATTAACAGTTGAGTTGTATGTAAATTTGAGCTTCATTGGCGCAGGAAAGGTGAGATTTGTCTGCTAAAGTTTTGTGTGGCCAATAAAAGGAAAGAGCCAGGTACTATAAACATTCGCTTAAAGACAAATGACGGAGATATAAGGTGATTTAAATCAGGGGCCTGGGCAATCTAAATATAACCTATTGTATTCCATTGTATTTGATGATATCGAGAGATTGGCAAATCAATTAGACAAATGAAAGCACTAAGCCATCTTTTGTTCTATTTTTAAACTAGGCGCTATATATCCGTCATTTGTCTTTAAAGTCCATTCAGTGTGGTAGCTGTAGAGTGAAGCTTGGCTTCCCTGCTGAGACCTTTACAATATTTAGAGCCATTCAGGGTGAAAATTGGGAAAAGTATTGTTTTGACTACTGCTGATGTTAGCCTCAGTTTCAAGAGGAAATGAGAGTAAAAATATCTTGGGCCTAGAAATAATGACTGGCAAGGAAACACACTCTATATTCATCTTGAGTAAAATAAAATATTTCTGAGAGGCATGCACTTTGATAAGAAAATCAATTCTATTTCATTTTTGTGATAGTACCCAAACAGGGCATTCAGGGCAATAGTACTCTAGTTTTGCTTTCTGTTTTCTGGGGCACAGACTACTAATATGATAGTAGAATTGTGTGCGATTTTGGTTTAAGTAGAATAATTTGTCAAGAAACGTTGCTGCCTGCTGCTGCATTGCAAGCATAGCAACTATCAAAAGATTGCATTATTGCCAAACAAATCAAATGAATATTTCCAATCTATTTTGCAAACATTAATTTGATAGACCCTCTAACAAAGACAAAAAACAATGCCAAATTAAGTTAGCACCAACACAAATCTAACAACAGAAATTTGAAAACAAGCAAGTCACTGATTTCTCATTCTTTGTTGTTTGTCTTCTCCCTCATCATCACATCTTCGCCCAGCCAAAACTGGAGGAAATAGCTCTTGAAATGTGGCGTCCCATTTCCCCCCGGAGAAGCACATAAAATCTGGAATAAAAATAGAGTACGAAAAGGTTTCCATAATGATAATTTAGTGGCTACATGAAGTCAAAGCAGCATGATTTCCGAGTTAATCTTACCACAATTCCGACACAGTCGTTGGCCTAAAAAAATGTCGTCAGTTCTCGATGTCTTCTCGATGGTGCTGCAGAAAAAGTTGCTTGTGGTGATGCCAGTGACAACTTAAACAAACCTCCAATACCTAAACTATTCTCCAGTATGATGAAGCTCGCTTGAAGTGCAGCTGCATCCATATAAATCGGTAACTAAAACGAGGAAATTACGCAGCAAAAGTTGTTATTAGTTTCTTCATGTTAGAATCAACCGCGCTGCTCGACCCAGCCTCCCTGGCTTCCAATGGCAACAGTCAAACTATAGAATGTTTAGGAGTGCGCGGGTGTGAAAACCGAGGTGAAAACGTCAGCATAAAAACATTGACCTTCGTCTTGTTTTGTTTTCAAGAAATTTTTGTCACATCAAAACATGTAGCCTGTATATGCTGCCTGCAACACAACTTTGTGCTATCTCAGACTCTTCCAGGGACGTAGGAAGCATCTCAAACTTGGAGGGGCACGACACTTCAAGGGCACTTATTTTATTAAGCTAAAGAGGCGCTTCCTGAAAATAAAAAGGGCACTTCTTTGTTTATTCCAAAATCTTGGGGGGCACGTGTGCCCAGTGCCCCCCCGGTTCCTACGTCTCTGGATTCTTCCTTTCCTGTGAAATTTAGTGAAATTTCGGTGATGGATGTGCCCTCGCAGGGACCAGGCCCGATACCAGCCTTAATTCTTAGGGGCAAAGAACCAAAATTTTCCCACACTCTAAAATCAACAACAGCAACAGCCCCAATTTTAGGAACATACGTTAAAACATGCACCAAAGGACTGATGTGCTCGTTTAATGACTAGATTTTTGAACTATTTTCTAGTTTCAACGTTGCAGCCTTCAAAATTGGTCAGTATGACGGAAAAAATGCTGTAGATTCAAAATCCATGTCAAATTTTATCCTCGAAAGACAATAAATTCATGTTCTATGCATCATTATTCCAGTAAGATCTTCTAAATGTGGGCCTGTAACAACAACAAAATTTCCGACAAATGGCCTTCTGGGGGGCGCTCCGCCCCCCCAGCCCCCCCACAGGCTTCGGCCCTGGCAGGGACTGAAAAGCAGGGCGGGCCAAAAAAGCAGGGACTGTGTGATGTTTGCGTTTCTGCTTTTTGCTTTAGAAAATTGGGCATATCATTCATTATCTGTATCTATCTGTAGCTTCTGAAATTTTTGAAGAAAGCGGATCTTTAGAGAAAAGAATAACCAATCTGATTCACACTATGATACACTCTTTTTTATATGTACTCAATAGCCTCCAGCGAGCAACCAGGATTTCTTCTTTTTCGTTGCAAACAGAAACATTTTTAAATTATCAGAATAATCGAGAAAACTAAAAATCACCACCGCCGGGAATCGAACCACGGATCTCCTGCTTTCCGGGCAAGTGTCTTAACCACTAGACCACAGTGGCTAAATTCTTCCCAGCCAAAAAAATTCTTAAGAAATTTTCGCTTTGAGCCTGAAGATATTTATAAAGTATTCTTATTTTTTCTTCAAATCTGATATGGTTTCAGGGGAACAGCATACTAAAAAGAAACTTCATGTCACTGCAAAGAAATGGTCAAACATTTGCAACAGCAAGATATGTCAGATATGTTATGAACATCGCAAAACAGGTAACTAACTGCTGAAGAATGCGAGACAAATATGCAAGCTGAGGCTGAGTAATATTCTTATAATATTCTTAGAAATTGGATGATTCTGAGCCTGAATATTCTTACAAACATTATTCTTATAAAAAAGAGTGTATTATTCTGTTTCAAAGTATTGCAGAAAAGAAAATATGTACATTCTGGGCCAACTGGATGTTGCGGACAATTCTTTCAAATTACCTCCGTTCCAAAATAAATTTTCAAAACTATTTGTCTCAGGGGCAAGGTCTCAGATACCGTGACTGATGAGGGGAAGTTTCAAAAGAATCGCGCATATTGCATACCAGCACGAAAATTGGCAGCGATGAGCAGTTTTTATATCATCATCATTATGGATGTATGCATTTGTCTTGATATAACGCCACGGGTTTGATATAGCTTCATACTCCCCGTGGTATCGTTACTGCATGTCAGTTTTGCTTCATAATTTTTTATAGGAAAAGAACAAGTGAAGCAGCTGATTCACACTTTCTGATCGGCTTCCCCAATTTTCGAATTTACCGGGTGTCCCAAAAAAGTACTCCTGTTTAAAAAATCACCAAAAATTGATTATCAAACCTTTGATAAATTTTCTTTTTGAGTTGTTTTTCAAAGACCCAAAAATACTCAAAGATGATAAAATGCTTGCCTTTGATACAGCAAGGTAGAAAAAATACACTTTGAAAGACCTCATTTTGAGCTATTATTTTTAAACAAAATACTCAATCTTGCTTAAGAGTCAACATTTTCAGATATTTTATCATCATTGAAGTCTGCAATAATAGTACGCATTTCTTTCTGTCATTTATGACCAAACCACCGGGTGTCCCAAAAAAAGTATACAGATTTGGTTGACTCTAGTTATGTGATTTTAGCTTTAATCAAAAATCAATGGCTAATCACTCTCAAAAAATTCCTCGATAGTTAATCTACACATAGATACCTCGCTTATTGGTATTGGTGCTTTGAGAGCAGAAACATCAATCTTGAAAGCTGCAAACCAGAGCTTTGGCCTTTTGGCCTAAGCAAGTTCCTGAAGCACATCGAAATTAAGAACTGAAATTGATGAAAATTGAGAGACTGCCCAATGCGAGACTGGGGGGTGACTGGGGGGAAAACAGAATGATACAAGATCTAATATTGTTCAAATCTTATCAAGGTTATCGTTGATTTATACACTGTGCCTTAATTTGCTTGGGCCAAAAGGTTGAAGCTCTGGTTTGCAGGAAGAGGCAAATTTGAGCTTCCAAGATTAACCTGTCTGCTCTCAAAGTACAAATACCAGCAAACGAAGTACCTATGCTCAAGTTAACTATCGAGGAATATCTTTAGAGTAATTAGACATTGATTGAACCTAAATTCACATCGCTGGAGTCAACCAAATCCGTATACATCCGGACACCCGGTAGATGCTTTACATGCACAAAGAAATTGATCTGGTGATCATCAGTGCTTTGTTGCAGGATGATTCAAAACCAGGTAGCCCTAAAAAGTGCTCAATTTGCTAATTTTGAAGTCAATTACAAGATCATCTATATATTGGGAAATAATGTGGTCCTCGATATACTTGTCAAAAAAGAAATTGAAGATTAGCTGTGAAATCAAATTTTGGTGATTTTTCAAACGGGAGTACTTTTTTTTGGGACAACCGGGATAATCAAAGCTAATTTAAATCACTAAAAGCCTTACGTTTCAGCTACATTGACCTATGTAGATCAATCTTCTGGGAAAGCTGGGTTGAAGGAGATTGAAGGAATGGGTTGAAGGAATGGGCAACGATATCTGCCGGGGTACCGCAGGGCTCTGTGCTGGGTCCCTTATTTTTTCTTATCTATATCAACGATCTTGTTGAAAATGTTAAGTGCGACGCCAAAATGATTGCCGATGATACATCTCTGTATTCTGTCGTTACTGACGAGAATAACACTGCTGAAGATCTAAATAGAGATCTAGAGTCCGTACGGTTATGGGCGTAGCAATGGAAAATGCATTTCAATTCTGATAAAACAGAGGAAGTCATCTTCTCAACCAAGAGATTAAAGCCTTGGCATCCTCCCTTAACTTTAGGAAATGATGTGGTAGTGAGGAAGGCTGCGCACAAGCACCTGGGTATGATCCTTGATGCAAAGCTACATTTTCAGAATCATGTCAAAGAGGCAATTTTCAAAGCGAGGAGGGGTATCGGTATAATTAGATATCTGTCTAAGTACGTATCCAGGGATATACTCGATCAACTGTATAAGCTTTACATGCAGCCCCATCTTGATTATGGGGATATAGTCTATCACAAGTATGATCCAGACTTGAAATTAGATCTCACAAAGAGACTTGAGCAAACTCAGTACTCTGCGGTGCTTGCTGTGACAGGAGCATGGAGAGGTACAAGTAAACAGAGGC